>CAWUFW010001964.1:1200000-1800000 GCA_963921515.1 Calotriton arnoldi
AGCTACATAGACTCCACCCTCCCGCGCTGTCAGTTCTGTTTTCTTTTTCCGTGCCAGCAAGCGCAGATCCGGAGAGAGCAGTACCCCCAGTCACTTTTTGACTGACTTTCTCGGCATCGTTTTTTAGTCCATCGACTCATGGTGCACGAGGGATGCCCGGCTTCAAGGCTTCCGGTTCCTGTAGCAGACTGATGTCAGTGACGGATCCGCACTGTGTGTGCCTATTCTGCCTGGAGCGCAAACACGACCCAAAGTCGTGCTCAGAATGCCGGACCATGAATCCGAAGGCTTTGCGGGAACGGTCCTGAAAGCTTCGAGGTCCCGGTCGCGTAGGAGGTTGAGGGACAAGTCGCGGAGCCACCATCACTCTTCCAAGTCTTCGCACTCTGGGTCAGGTAAGTCGAAGCACAAGAAGAAGTCGAAGAAGCATTGTCGCTCTTAGACTTCTCCCCGTCCGTCGGCCGACGCGACGAGGGAAGCGGGTGGTGGTGGGAAGGGTCGACTCCGGGCTTCCCTCCCCCCTTTTCCGGGACCTGCAGCGACGCCTTCCCAGCTTGGTCAATTTTACAAAGAAATGCACGCCATCTTTGGGCAGCCCGACTCCGCCGGCGCACCTTCAGGCCCCGCGGACTCAGCTGGGGGCCCTGGGCCTTCAACACCGGCGGCTCCGGACTGGAGAGGGGAACTGGGGGAAGCCAGTGGTCTGGATACATCACCAGACCTTGGCATGTTGTCTACTCCTACCGTGGCTATGGAGGAGGGAGCGTCTTACGCAGTGGTGTTGCGTATGACGGCCGAGGCTCTCAACCTCGAGCTACCTACGGTGGCAGTCAGGACTAACCTCCTGACAGAGGTGCTTCAACCGGCAGCGAGCTCTTCGGAGCCCTTGCTGCCGTTTGATGAAGCCCTAACAGACATCCTTTTGGGTACCTGGTCCAGGCCCAAAACAGGGGCTCCTGTGGATAGGATGATTGCCCGACGCCACCGCCAGGCCCCGGGCGACCCCACTTTCCTCTCCCAACACCGCACCCCTGAGAGCTTGGTGGTCCAAGCATCCACCTCCAAGGGCGCATTCCCTACCGCTCCACCTGATAGGGAATCCAAACAGCTGGACCATCTTGGGAAGAAGATGTTTTCTTCCTCCAGCTTGGGACTGCGGTCGGTAAACACCACATGTCAGTTGGGCCGTTACACCCACTCCGTGTGGGATACGGTGGCGCAGGTGCTGCCCCAGTGCCCGGGCCATACTCTCTCAGGCAGTTGCCGAAGGGAGAGACGCAGCGAAGTTGTCCATCCGCTATGGGCTGAATAACGCAGACTCACTAGGCAGGACGATTTCCACGTCGGTAGCCCTTCGACACTACACCTGGTTGAGGCCGACTGGTTTTTCAGGGGATGTCCAATCCACACTTATGGACATGCCCTTTGATGGCCGTCGCCTATTTGGTGACAAAGCAGACAACGCACTAGAGCGCTTTAAGGACTCTAGGGCTACGGCCAGGTCCTTGGGCCTCTCCAACACCAGCCCTGCACAGTCTGCTTTTCGCCCCTTTCGTGGCTACGGAAGGGGTGCCCCGCCGCGAGTGAAGTTGCGGTCTTCTAAACACCTTTCCGCCTAAACCACTTCTGCCCAGAGTGGTAAAGATGATCAAGCGCGACCAGGCACAAGTCATTCTTGTGGCTCCGGATTGGGCACGAAGAGTCTGGTATCCCGAGCTGCTACACATGGCCATTGATCCTCCGATCCATCTGCCTCTTCGGGAGGATCTTCTGTCGCAGCAGCAGCAGGGGACAGTCCTCCACCCGAACCGGTCCAGCCTCCACCTCCTTGCGTGGCGATTGAGCGGCGGCAGTTGACGTCGTTTGACCTGCCTCCCGAAGTCTGATGTTATCTTGGCAGCCAGGCGTCCCTCCACTAAGACGGTATTTGCCTGCAGATGGAACAAATTTGTGGCATGGTGCACAGCAAAGGCTGTGGATCCCCTTTCTGCCCCTCTTTGAGGTTTTCTTGTTCCTCCTTTCTTTGGCCCAGCAGGGCTCTGCTCTGGGCACTCTAAAGGGCTACCTCTCAGCCATTTCAGCCTTCCTTAGGCTTCCTGATCAGCCTTCTCTTTTCAAGTCCCCTGTTGTAACTAGTTTCCTTAAGGGCATTACTCATCTTTTTCCTCCTGTTCCTTTCGTAATGCCCCAGTGGGACTTGCACTTGGTTCTTACATATCTTATGTGCGCTCCCTTTGAGCCGCTACATAACTGTCCTCTCAGACTTCTAACTTTGAAAACTGCCTTTCTGGTGGCCATCACCTCTGAGCGCAGGGTGAGTGAGCTACAAGCTTTCTTCCAAGCCTCCCTTTCTGGCTGTTCATCCGGACAAGGTCATCCTCAGAACTAGACCTTCCTTTCTTTCTTCCCAAGGTGGTTACTTCTTTCCACATTGGCCAAACCATCACTTAGCCCACCTTCTTTCCGCCTCCTTCAAAAGAGGAAGAGAGGCTCCACCGTCTGGATCCAAAACGTGCGCTTTCCTTCTACTTGGATCGCACCAAACAATTCCGGGTGGACGACCAGCTCTTTGTTGGTTACGTGGGCGCCAAGAAAGGTCGGGCCGTGCACAAACGGACCATCTCCAGGTGGGTTGTTCTGTGCATCAAAGCTTGCTATTCTTTGGCAAAGAAGGAGCCTCCAGTGGGACTGCACGCCCATTCCACCAGGGCGACAGCAGCTACCACTGCTTTGGGACGGGGAGTCCCCCTTAATGACATCTGCCAGGCAGCTACGTGGGCATCGTTGCACACGTTCACCAAACACTACTGCCTGGACAGCCAAGTCCGGAGAGATGGCTTCTTTGGCCGTTCTGTTCTCCAGGACTTTCTGGTGTGAACTTAGTTCGCAGACCCACCTCCGGGGTTGGTATTGCTGGGGTATCTATTCTAAGGTAAGGAATCTATAACTAACAGTTTCTTTCAGATGAACAAGTTACTTACCTTCGGTAACTATATAGCTGTAAGAAACATAAGTTAGTTATAGATTCCTTACCGCCCCACCCATCCTCCCCGTTCTACAAACTGACTTCTAGGGTTAAGGACTTCCTTCCAGTGCCCTAGTTATGTGCACCAGTGGTCAGTGTCTTGCATGGCTCTGCGCTTCTGGCGTGGAAAGTCGTGTACAGAACGTATGTCAGCGCGCGAGGGCGGCGTCTATGTAGCTACTGCGACGTCATCCTGGCGACCACGACGCCAACGACGAACGCAGAGTTAACCGGTGCCACCTTCCGACGCGCAGGGGTACTGCTGACGAAAAACTTTCCGGAACCAGTCTGACGCCTGGGGGTAATTCTAAGGTAAGGAATCTATAACTAACCTATGTTTCTTACAGATATATCGTTACCGAAGGTAAGTAACTTGTTCGACGACACCCACCGTGTGTGCTAGTTTGTCTTGTAGTTAAGATTGTGGTGGATAACTACCATATTACTTTTCCAATTAATTTTGTACAGTTTGGGTCCAGCTAACGGGTCTAAGTATTTAGAGAACTCATGTCCTAATGCACCATAGCTGTGCAGAGGTACTGAACGAGTTATAAATCTTTGTATTCAGTCATTTTTTGTACAGGTGACAGGACGCGTTTTCATTATGTTCCACATAAGTATTTGGTACCGCAGAAAAGGTTTCCAGCAGGGCAAAGATTAAACGTACTACATACTAGGTATTGTAAGTAGCCTTGAGTTATTTTAGAGAATAGTCTCCGCATGACAATTTCTAGTTAACATAGAAGACTGTGTGCCTATGTAAGTTTGCTTGGTTTGCTTCAGAAGAGCTAACTTTAAAGTTTTTACCATAGTATGGACAGTGCAGGTAGTAGAAGGTTTAGCACATTCAGATCTTGGTTATTTTTTGCAAATAGTGTCTTTTTTTGCAGCTATTGATTAGCATGTCCACTATTCTTAGTGGATATTTAATAGTCTGTGGTGTATTTTTTATGAACGTTTCAGTGTTTGCAAACAGTGTGCTATAAAGTAAACTCTCAGTAGAGCAAGAACTGTTTACAGTACACTAATGATATCAACTTCATTTCTTAATGTAGTTTCAGTGTATCAGAGGTTTGAAGCAGATAAAATCTGTCTGTAGTAGGGCATTTGTTTCAGAATTGGCATTTACCATTTTGGCTCTCTCTCAACAGTTGCATACAGATTTAACACCATAGTCAATGAGGGTTTCCCATATATCTGTGGTTGATTGTTAATTTGAACTATGCTACGAGTAAAGCCATAGCAATTAATACAGCAGTGTGCGTGAGAACGAAACCTGGGTGATGTTATCAGCGCTGCTAACTAACTGGCGATTTTTTTTTTTTTTAGTTCAAAACGTTAATGTTTATTCTGACAAATTCACCTAACCATAATGTTACTTTAACCTTTGGTTTTTCAGCGAAAACAGATTTTTATTACACCTAATTTTTTCAGTGAATTTCTTGTTTATTTAAAAATTATTTTTGTGAGTGTATGTATGGTAGAATGACTATATAACTTATGTTGTGTTCTGACGTTTTAGTAAAAGAATATTTTTTTATTTTAACAAAACAGGATATGGTTCACAGTTTGCAAAATCTTTGTAAAATGTGTGAGTATGAAACAGATACATTTTCCATAGAAATTCTTTATTTGCTCAGTTATTATAACTGATAAAGACATGTCACCAGCAATCTTTTTTTGAGGTGTCACTAACAATTGATGGTGTGTGTAGTAGGGTGTGTAGAGGGACTGGCATCTCTGCTGAGACCTTTCTCTAATGTTAGGTGTGCGTAGTATGGTGTGGGGAGGGACTAGGCTCTCCTTTCAGACCTTTCTCAGATGACAGGTGTGCGTAGTAGGATGTGTAGAGGGAATGGCCTTTGCTGAGATCGCTCTGTAATAATGGGTATGCGTAGTAGGGTATGGAGAGGGACTGTCCTCTCCTTTTAGACCTCTCTCAGATGACTGGTGTCCGTATTAGGGTGTGTAGAAGGACTAGCCTCTCCTTTCAGACCTCTCTCTCAAATGATCAATGTGCGTAGTACGGTGTATAGACGGACTGGCCTCCCTGCTGGGACCTCTCTCTGTAATGATAGGTGTGTGTAGTAGGGGGTGGGAAGGGACTGGGCTCTCTGTTGAGACCGGTCTGTAATGATGGATGTGCGTAGTAGGGTGTGGAGAGGGAATGGCCTTTCCTACCTCTCTCTGATGACGGTGTGCGTAGTAGGCTGTTTGGATGAGCCTTAACTCTACTTGCAACTCTTCCCAAACCAATGATTGTAAATAGTAGTCTGATAAACATTTCCAGTAAGACTCCTTCATACAGTAACAAGTGTGCATAGCAGAGTGTATTCAAACATAACCTACTCCTTCCTTCCACAATCCCACAAGAGTCTCACAAGATCATAACTTTTTTTTCAATTTAAGATTTACCCTTCTAATCATCACAGTACTTCTCTTACACAAGGACTACAATATGCATTCCTACTAATAGAGTGTACTGATAACTCATGTTCTTTTTACTATTCATGGTCCCGCGAGATTGTAAAAATGTAAGACAATATACATTTATTTTCTTCACATTACTTAACCCTTAAACACCACCTCTCTAAATCTAGGGTGACAGCATACCTTTCTGCTGCCCCTATATAGATTTTTTTAACTTAATTTCCAAAACACCTCCAATTTTTCACAGTAAATAGTAATGGGGGGCATTTCATTTCTAACATTTCAACAGCCAGCTAATCAGATCGCTCGCTCTTGAGATACTCCCAGGAGCTTCTCACTCCTGCAAGAGTGTGAAGGCTCATGGGAAAAACTGGCCTCTAGACCAATCGCAGGGCTGTTTTTTATTTTGCACTCTTGCGAGCCCAACTGCCAAAATATACCATTCTTTTTTACCCTTAATATCTCAAGAACAACTGAACAGATTTACACCAAATCACAAAAAGCGGTCTGCGGACCAAGATCGGTCTTCCTGACGAATTTGGTGTAATTCTGTTCAGCAGTTTTTGCTGAATCCTTGTTTAGAGAAATCTATGAAAAATGCATGGGGAAAATCATGTTTTAGGACACTCTTTTTCTCTGCCACCGCTGGACAAATAACCCCAAAACTTTACAGGAAGGAGTTGGTGGATTAACTTTTTGGGGGGGGGAAAGGTTTCACCAAACAAGGCCAAAGTTATTAGCAAACCAAAAAACGCTCCATCTATGGAAATGCAGACCCTACTAGAACTATCGACTGATGATCACCAGTAGGTAGTTATAAGTTAGGATGTTTCCATAGGAAGAGCGTTTTTCATTTATCAATAAATTTGGCAAAATTTTACGAATCCTCATGAAATTTTCGAAACTAATTTGATGCTCACTTCAGCTGCCGCCTTGAAAGTTTTGGGGTGATCAAGCGAGGGCCGAGAAAATGGGGGGTCCAAAAACGTGTTTTCACCATGTTCATTTCCAAAGGAACTTTAGACAAGGCTACAGCCCAAACCGCTAAACACAATTACACCAAATTTTGCAGAAAGTTAGCTGTTGGTCCAGGAAACTACCTTTGTGAATTGGTGTATTTTCCATTCAGTAGTTGGAGTTTAGAGGTTTTTCAGATATACAACTATGGACGCAAAGGGTTCACAGCCCCTCCCGATCTAGGGTTGAGATCTAATTAGCTGCCAACACTTCAAACCAGGGAGTGTTTGCAGCCATCTTGTGACTCAGCTTAAACAGAGTCACAAATACAACTTTTCCCTGTGGGACCCCTTACGCCTTTCTTGGGGGAGTGCCACAGGGACAAAGGGCATTTTTTAAATTTTTGGCGGGATCCGCGGATCCCACCGAAAAAAGAAAAAAACCACAAAGCACAACCACCTGCGTTTTGTTAATTATCGGCCACCGGGTGGACCAGTTCCCAGGGGCATTGTTTTAAAGGGAGGGGGGGGGTGCACACAGGCCCTCGCCTTCTGGGGGTTAATATTGCCCCGGTGACCACCAACTCCCAGGGGCTTCTTTGACAATTAATGCAGGGGAGGCCCGTACGGCCTCCCCCGCTGCACCGGGGACCACCACCTCCCTGGGGCTGATTTATTTTTCGCATGGGGAGGTCTTCTCGCACCCCACCCCGCAGCCCCGGTGGCCGTCACCTCCTTTGGACTTTAGACAAATTGATGCTGGAGCGCACGCCCCAGCCTATGTACCATCTCCTCCCTGGGGCAAATTGTAAGAAAGGTGAGCCCCCCCCCCTCCTCCTCCTGGAACCAACCTGGCCCTGGGGCTCGCCACCCCTCAGGGCCGGCTCTTGCTATGTCCCGGGGTGCCCTCTTCAGTGGGCATACAAGAGGTTGTATGGGGGTGGGAAAGGTGGTGTGAGTTGTTCTGTGGATGTTGTCATCAGTCATGTCACTGACCATGTCATAAGTGATGTAATATGTGAGGTCATAAGCAGAGCATTGCGGGGCATAAGTAATAGTTAGCTCGGTAACTGTCGAATTTCACTGGTTTTGAACGAGTGAAATCTGAGTCTAACTAGAACATATCTAACCTTTGGTTTTTCCAGTGAATGAATATATATCTTTTACTATAAAAAAAAAAAGTACAGGGACGTTATAGTTAGGCTCAGATTTTACACACAAAACCGTAGATATTCAGCAGTTACAGCTATACTTCTCAAAAAACTAACTCATGCCCTAAGGTAACTATAACTCGCACCACTGTCATGCAGTTTTCTCATCAATATTTTTATGGCAAATATTGGTGTGATATTTTCAATGATGTCAGATTTCATCACTGATGTAATATTTGGGGTAATTAGCACTGCATGGCAAGGGCGCAAGTTATAGTCATCTTAGGGCACGAGTTATAGTTTGAGATAAGTATAACTGTAAAGGCTGCATTGCTATGGTTTTGTGGGTGTAAAATCTGGACCCAACTAAAACGCTCCTGTGACCGTTGTTTTTTTTGTTAAATTCTACCTTTTTTTTTTTTTTTAAATGGTATTTCCCAATTAGAATGTCCCTGTAAATAATTATCCTGCGTGGATGCACTTATGAATGCTAATAAAACATATATAATGAGCAGTAATCATGGTCAGAATTATGGGGAGCCAATAAAATAGTTATAATAAGTAAAACCTGTGTGTGAGTATTTTTTACACATTTTCAACCATGAAACTACAATTATATAAAAGCCCCTAGAGGGCATCACATTATGACACTGCATTGCAAACACATGCTTGGCCCCTAGAGGGAGCTTCAAGACATACCCTTCTTTTAACCACCTTCAAGCAATAACTACATCCACAGACCTAGTCCCTAGAGAGCGCACCACTCCCAGCTATAGAGCAAAAGCTACAGCCTTAGGAATGCTTGAAAAAAAATAAGAAAATGCTAGTTAGGTTCATCTTTGAGTCCCACCCAACTTAGGGTGGGGACTCAATTTGTTGTGGGGGAGACTGCGCTGCTCCCACAACTTACCCCATACTTTTTAAACCTGTTAGTGGTAACCCCACCGTCCTGGGGCCACCACAAATGGAGAAACGCCCAAAACTGTCAATGATCTAGCATCGCAAGCCATTATGGGGCGCACCTTCAGGACCACTGAAGGTTTTATTAGCGGGTCTCCCGCTGTATCGTGGAGAGCCGCTGGTTTTGTGTTGCTTTTTCCTCCGTTTTTCGAGGTGCCCAGCCCCTTCAGCGCACCCTGCACTTATCCACAATGGGGGCATCCCAGGGAGACCACTCCTGGCCTCCGCGCAAGCTCCCTGCCAGGGCAGCAATCTCCTTTTCTTCACGGGAGTCGACAAGGTCTCTGCCTGCCCGCTCCTGCAGGAAGGCACTAGAGTATGAAGCCGCCACCCGCTTTCCCAAGACAGGCACAGGAGGGCTGTCCACCGCTGGCAGCGGGGGTGGGGAGAGGCGTGCAACAACACCCCCCTCACCATTGTTTTGGAATGCGGGGTCGGGGTGAAAAGAGAACGCCCGGGGGGTGGGGTCCCCAGGGAATTAAAAGAGTAAATTTGGGGGCCCCAAGCACACCCCCTCCTGAGGGTAATATCAATTATCCTTGTGCCGGGTCCTGGCCCACTTCGGGGGCTTTAGGAAAAAACAATTGGGGGTGACCGAGCTTTATTTTTTTTGCCGCGGATTTGCGGACCATGTCATGAGTGATGTAATATGTGAGGTCATAAGCAAAGGCGTAAGTTATAGTTAGCTCAGGGAATTAGAACTGCTGAATTTCACTGGTTTTGCACGAGTTAAATCTGAAAATAACTTTAACGTCCCTGTAACCTTTGGTTTAATCAGTGAATTTCTAAAGTTTTTTAAATTCCCTTTCTTAACTATAAAGTCCCTATAACTTGTTTTTTGCAGTAAATTTCTAAGGTTTTTTTTTTATATTGTTTCCTAAATGTAACATCTCTGTAAGGTGTATAAGAAGTCAACAGAAATGATCTGAAACAGCAAAGAATCTTTTTTAGAGAGCAGGATAGGCTGGAGGCAGTTTAGGCATATCCAGTTTAGGTTAATGGGAGGGAAACTGGGCTGCAGCCTCAAACCTTTTATGTGAAAAAATGCACCTGCCAGGCTGTCCTTACCAAGGAAGTGGCTGCTCCCATCAGATGCACTGCGAGATGCAATCTTTAGACAAGAGATAGCCACAGCCATAACAATTTTAACAGTAATGTGGGCAGTGTGGAACACTTGGGGTTCACTCTGGTTAATCTTTAAGATAAAGATCTGTGAGGAAGCCATATCGAAACAGGCAGGGGGCTCCAGTTCATTCTTGACCAATAGCAGGAAAGCAGCTGTCAAGGTTGGAGAAGGTATAGCAAGAGGCCCCAAAAGATGGGAGAATATTAGTAGGCATGAAGGCAGCTACAGAAGAGTTTAATAACTTAACAGAACAAGAGGTGGTCTTCATTGGGAAATATGTACAAGCCAGGAGATTCTGGAAGGGTGAGTGCACAGGCCGAACGCTGGCATAGCTGCTCAGGGAATTTCAACATACTATGGTTGCTGCAGTAAAGAACAAGGAGGGCCAACAGGTAACAGAATCGTTAGAGAGATGCTGTTCCAGGATCACGTAGTGAGGCTACTATAATCGCTTTACCTGCACCCGAGATCGATCCACTTAAGACTGTCCTAGAGACCACAATCCCGACTTAATATCAATATCAATGTCAAGGTGCTGATTCCACTACCACCACTGGTCTTACCGGAACAGACAGGCTTTTTTACCAGGAAGACTGCTTAAAATCTACACCTTATATGCTATCACGGATCAGGTGGATGCAGACCTCCTGGCTGTATCAGTGATACTAGACGCGAAAAAGGCATTTGATTTCTTGGGATGGGACAATATGTTCTACGTCCTGGTTACAATAGGCATGGGCAACCCTTTTCTGAGAATAGTCAAATTATTGTACACAGACCCCACTGCCGGGATTAGCAGGTATGTCTCGCTCTCTTTTGGAGTAACAAGAAACTAGGCGGAGGTGGCCTCTGTCACCCCTAATATTCGTACTTGCGATGAAACCCATGGCCTCTTTTACTAGGGAACATGGCAGAAGCTCATTTTGATACAGCGAAACTAACTTTCATTATATGCAGATGGCATATTCCTATTTGTAAAGAGACCAGATGTCAATCTATTTCCACTGTTGCACACGGAAGTGCGCTTATGGAAAATAACAGGACAAAATATTAACTGGGAGAAATCCAAAGTATTTCCGTTGACACCCGATGCCATCCTATTAACTGTGGCGTGCCACCTAAATTGAAGCATGTAATCTTAAATACCTGGAAATAAATATACATAGATGAAAGGAGATCTCACCCGGTGACAACGGCCGTCAATATATAAACTGTCCGTACAGATAGAAAAGCAGATTAAATTACCCTGCCGATGGCAGATCGTATCTTCTTTATTAAGATGCTAGTATTACCGTTGTTTTTTTTTTACATCTGTTTTCCAATATCCCAATTCTATTACCGAAAGTACGTGATTGCAAAAGAGCTCAAGAACCTCCGAGTGGGCTGCCACTGAAAACGAAGCTACTCGTTATCTCTGCGATGCATCCTTTCTCCCTTTGTTGTGGACCTAAGGTGGTTGCCCTGCATCTGACTTCCCTCATTGGTGCTTGGTGCTACTGAACCTGGCAACATCACCTCCCCTTCACAACCATCCACTGTGCTGAGGCGCTGAGCTGCCCGTGTAAATTTCACCCTGAAGTTTTCTACCTCACCCCGCCTGCCATACATGCCTCAACCACGCACCAACTGAGCACAAGCTCATGCAAAATATACTGATGCTCCGGCTTGACTAACAAAATTAAAACGGTGCTGAATATTGCATTTAATGTGATGCTCTGCTTGTTTAAACAGTAAAGTGCGTGGGCTATATTGCTTTAATAACGGCACAAGGGCCGTTCCAGCTGCTTTCCCAATTTATGGGCCTAGTACATTCCGAGAGCCCCCAGACATTTGCTCCACGTTCAGTAGCATAACAATGTCGCTTCAGCTTTTTGAACATTTTAGTATGCAGTATAAAGAGAATACAAGTTTTATTTCTTTTAAGAAACTAAAATGAACACTTTTTGCATGCTACTTGTTTTTTTACCTGCATCTTATGTGCTACACCGGTGGCACCTTCACATATGAGGCTAGACTGTTCCATACGACGACCGCCTTAAAGCCAACGCCTAGGAAGGAGGTACTTAAAAATGCATTAAACCTGCAATAGTGTCAGGCTTCAGCGACAGAACATATTGTCATAAGTACTGCCTAGTTGCCATAGTCCAGGGTAATTTGCCAAGCGTGCTGAGAGATTACTGATGGAGACTGATTCAGATAAGGATAATGAAGAGCCTATGTGTACTCGAAACCTGTCTAAATGCACAAGAGCCATGGGTGAATTACACCAAATAGTTAGTCATGGAGAAGGGGCACCTTTCCTATTAACAGCTGGTGCGCTGGGGAGTCTCCTTCATTGAACAAACGGGACCTGAAAATGTGGAGAGCATCAAAACCGGTGGTATATTCAATATGTTGCCTCGGTCAAATCAGTGTGTAAATATGCGAACATATTGTTTGTTCATTCGAGCTCACGGGAGGGCCAGCAAGGTCATTTCTGAAAAGACAAACCAGTTAAACAACTTACCACTGGTTACTCGCTTCTAGAATAAACACTCCAAATATTACATTAGGTTGCAAAAGCTAAGACCTCTAACCCAATTCATTTTGCAAGGTTTAGCCGTTGAGACCTAAACTACGGCCTTTGAAGGAGCAGGATGGCTTAAATAAGGGGGCAAAGAAAAACAGCTTTAAAAAGGGTATACCCTCGAGACAGAGTTGCTGCCACAACAGTTAAGTTACATTAATGCGTTATGCATTAGGAGTCAACAATTCCGTTAAAGTTCCATGGGCATTTCATCAGGTTCACCTCAGCACCTCTTCTGAGTGTATTATGCGCTATATACCACGTTCTGACTACAATTTAGGACACACATTATGCTCCGTGGATGCCTTTAACATCAAGTGAGCGTTACTACTGAAACACCAAGCAAGATGGTCTTGTAACAGACACTGCATTAGATTGCGCCGAGAAATACTTTGCACAAACACGTAGTCGCCCCCTAGTAAGTTAGCTCAAAGCTTTAGTTCCTTATTCCTCCTAAAATCTTACCAAACCGCTTCTATAGCTGTATCGGGCAAAATATCAACAGTCGACTTTGCAGTGGACACGTTTACCACTTACAACACAGCGTCTCCTTTGGTCGCATGGAACACAGCGACACGGTTGGTTTCTACCTTTTTGCCTGACACTACTACTCTACTGGGGCATGCATAATGGATTATAAACTCAGCTTGGCATGCCTTTGTTTACATAACATTATTCATGCTCCAATCATCTAATAGAGTTCAACGCCGGGTAGTAACAACTGCTGGCATGTGTGTGCATTATCTTATCATATATCCATGACCCTTCCCCTGTGGTTTTGGACACGTAGCCAATGGCAGTGGCGCAAGCTCAGTTTGCGGCTAGAAAAGCGCCGTCGTTCACTCACTGCTCCTGGTGACCTCCATTCCTGCACACCGAGACCAGCACTGAGTGCCAAGACGAGCGCCTCCGTACCGGCGTTCTTGAACCCTCACAAATCCCACAGCTTCCGGCTTAGTCTACTTTCCGTTTCCATCGGCAACCTGTGCTGGCACAGTGACCAATGGGGTGATGCTTCCCTCTAGCAACGTAGAGCCTATGGAAATAGAAACAGGGCGGCACGTAGCAGCCTTATGTGCTGATTTCCTTTTCTTTTCACTGTGTGTAGGGATCACATTTTTCGAAACTTTCTAAACGGTTTACTCGTCATATTTTAAAAGCAGTATATTGCTTTGAGATTCCGTTGGCTACGCGCTGTTACGGAATGCTAACAATTTAAGAACATCTTGTCTTAATTGAACATAGTCGCCATCTTGGAACTGTAGTTCGTTCATTTATTTATTTATGCGTTTTTATATAGCGCGGACTTTACCCGAAGGTGTCAGAGCGCTTCACAATAGGAACAGTAACATTACATGAGGAGAAGGTTACAAGTGAGCATAATACAAAAGCAAGCGTTACATTAGATGAGGAAAAAGTGACAATTGTGCAAATAACAAATACAAAAAGAGGTATACGTTACAAGAGGAACAAGCATTAAAAATGCAATAGGTCTCGCCTTTTATTAAGTTAAAGCCATTTGCTTTGCTATACAATACCATTAGCAAAGCAAATGGCTTTAACTTAATCAAATGCGAGACCTATTGCATTTTCAATGCTTTTTCTTCTATGGTGGGAGTGTGAGGCGAGGTGCCAATTTAGATCAGAGGTTCCCTTGTTGAATGTTTTTGGTGATTTTTTTCCTGATTAAAAGTGTTCCTTTTCCATGTATTGCTTTGTGGGTAATACAAAGCAGGTTGAAGGTGGATGTTCTGGTAACCAATGTAAGGCCCTCAAAGCTGGGGAGATGTGGGCTTGTGGCTTTAAATGTAGAATTAGTCTGGCAGCAGAGTTCTGAATCTGTTGTAGTCTTTTCACAGTTGCTAAAGATGATCTGTGGCAGAGGCCATTGGCGTAATCAAGTTTAGACAGTACAAGAGAGATAGTGGCTTGGACCGTGTATGGTTTCTTACTTCCTTAGATATTTTTGGGGTGCTTACAGATAGGACAAGTGCGTAGTGGGTCATCATTTTTCCACTCGCTACATGTGAGTATTTCCGTGTTGGAAGCATTCAATTTGAGATGGCTCAATGTCATCCACTGATAAATGGCTGAGGCAACTGAAGATTTGCGAGTTTAATTTCTTTGGGGCTTTCAAGATTAAGGAGTATGTCGTCTCATCTGCATAGTTCTAGCATGTGAGCTGAAATTTATTCAGGATTGCCAGTAATGACTTCATGTACATGTTGAAAAGCAAAGGTGAAAAGATAGAGCCTTGAGTGACCCCTGCTTTTGTGAAATACGGGTTGGATGAGAAAGGAGGAGAATGGATAACATTTGTTCTGTTTTACAGATAGGATGTGATGTGGTCGGTCGAAGGCAGTCCCCTCTATGCCGGCTTCGTAGAGTTTTTGGATTAGAGGATCCTGTGCAACTGTGTCCCCGGCAGCCAAGAGGTCCAAAAAAGTAATGCAGAAACCCCTTTGCAGTCTGTTTTTATTGTCATCTCAGATGGCAATGAGGGCAGATTCTGTGCGTCATCCTGGACGGAATCCTGTTTGGAAGTCGGAAAATATGGAGTCATCTTCAATGAATTGTGACATGGGCGAATGCTGCTCTTTCGATCAGTTTGCCCAGGAAAGGTCCATTTGTAATCGGTCTGTGGTTGCCGGGGGCAAGCGGGTCCAGGTTAGTTTTCTTTAATAATGGGCAAATGTATGCCTTTTTTTTTTTAGGTCTTCTGGAAAGATTCCCGTATTAAAGGAATTACCGATTCTTCTTACTGGTGTGGCAGCAGAGTTAGAAGAATATTCTTGAATATTTGTGGTGGACAAGAGTCAGAAGGGCTGCCGACAAGCCTGCTTGCTATGATCAGATCCATAAATTCACTTTGTGATATTTGTTTGAAGGAATGGAGAGGCTGGGTTAGCCTACTCTCAGTATTTTGGAAATGGGTTGATGCTGATGGTTTTCCTTTGTTTTAAATAGGAGTCCAATGTGTCTGCTTTGGTTGTGTAATGATTTGCCAGTTTGCTCATGAAGCCCAACAAGAACCCCTTTGTGGAATTCTGTAAGGTTTTCGAAAAACAACATTTCTTTTACACCTAAATTTACGTTTGTGAATTGGGCCCAATATACACACCACGGACAAACTGCATAAGTGCCTTACAAGCCAGACCTAAAAGGTTAAGTAAAGAATTTACTGATTGACAAGTTTAATTAAATTTAATAACAAAGAAACTTTTTATAAAAGTAAGCACATTTAAATAAATTGCATGCGAGTGCAAGAAGGTGGGGCAGAGACTGGAGGAGCTGTTATTTTTGGAGGCAGCAGGGAACGGTCCCTTGAAGCACACGGTGTGGGAGTATTGCAATATTGAAAAGTAGAGGAAGGAATTATCGTGGGCTCCTGGCCCATCCCTACCCCTTAAAGAAGAGCTTTACTTTGATAAATAGCTTGTTTTCATCCTATGTGGCGGAGATGGATGCTAGGGAGAGAAAAGAGTCATGTGGTTCCTGCATCCGAAACTTTGCAACTTGATAAAAATGCAGGAAGGCAGTTGTATGGAAAAACGGAAATGGTATTTACAGAACGAAACACTTGTTTCCATTATGTTTGCAGATAAACTATTTCATTTTGTAAGCTATTTTATCCTTCGAAAAACAATTTGAGCTTTAATTCAATAAACCTGTTTTCACAATAATTAGCATACCCTTCAAACAAATTTAGTTATTCATTAAAAATAGCAGCTTTTGAGTGCATTCACTGAAATGCATCACCTAGTTTCGAGCAAAGCCAGTATATAGTGACTGAGTCGCTGGAGAGATTAGACAACATATCCAGTCCAATACCAAGAAAGCTAAGTCTCTGGATTCATCCATAAAACCAGGGCACAAGTCCTAAAAAAAGAAGTGGGGGGACTAACCTAATTAATCAGTATGCAAGTGGCATCACGGTGCGTGACATCACGGCGCGGGACATCGCGGCGTGTGAGATCACAGCACGTGACATGACAGGAAGTGGCATCACAAGAAGTGACATCAGATCTTAAGCCCTCACATATATGTTTAGCAGGTTTATCATGAGTACATTTGAGCACATTTCGGGTATATTTGCAAACCCTCCTGATTTAGGCAGAAGATTCACACTTTTGTGAGCTTCACATAAACCAATGTTACCTTTTTGTCAGCGTAAAGTTTCCTCTACCCATAGTGCTTTAAAAGAAAAAATAGTGATATTTAAATTATTACAATGCCTCCTCAGGGGTAGTAAGCGCTATATAAATGCTATTTATTTTGTGCAAATACTGGGAAAGATCAACACATCTGATATTCTTACAGTGAATGCATATCTTGTAAACAGGGACTGAACAAAGTGAAAAGCTGCCTCTCTTGTATGTGTGAAGTTCTAACAAGGTGTGAGCCTTTGTTTCCGCTCTGCTGCATTTGCTTCTAGGTGTGAGGCTCCTGACTGCTGCCTGCCAGGAAACTCGAACAAAAGGAGGCCTGATGACACCTCAAATTCGGCCTTTGTTATGGGCCCAGCAGGAGTCTTAATTGAGAGAGCCCCCCCCCCCCAGCATGTTGTTGCAGATCTAAAGCAGACAACGTGCAGGTGCTGCTGAAAGTGTCCCGGTGTTTGGAAAGTACACCGGGACGAATTCCGCATCTTTTTTTAGTGGGGACCAACTTCCTGGCAGGGTGGACGGCGTCCACCCTGTGAAAAAAGTGGGTGGACACCGTCCACCCGCGTGTACCCCCGACTCGTGCCCTGCATAAAACAATCAATTTACTAGAAGCATCGTGAGGCCTGAAGAAAATACTGCAGAACACGAGAGGTGCTGCAGTTGTTTGAAAACACCCTTACACGCCAGACTGCAAACACAGAGCGAGCAGAGCAATCCACGGTCCAAGGAAAGGCTGCCGTCTCAACACATGATGGCTGTTCAAGATGCTGGACCTAATCATGCGAAGGGGCCACATGGCAGATCCAATACAGGATATAGGGTTTGTGCCAAAGAAAACAGAAGTTCTTTATTAAAAAACATCCAAAAAGTTGAAAATGTTAGTCACTTACAGAGCTGTAAGCCTCACCAAAAAGAAACACCACAACCATTTAGAGAGAACAGTGACAGATATGCGGGCAACACGTTATCAATAACATGCAAAAAACTTGAACTCAACAGAAAACAATTTTTCATTTTAATTGGCTGCTGTACCCAAAGTTGGCATAAAAGTGGATGCTTTCCTGGAACTGCAGTACACAAGGGGAAAACGTAACACGTTCTGTATGGGACTGTGGGAAAGTATGCACTATGTGGAAATCCATTTTTGACAGACCTATCATTTGGCAATAGTACACAAATGTGTTTTACTGCATTTTTTTTTCTACTGTGTCCTAACTCTCGGGAGTGTGAAAAGATTGGTTTCATGAAACGGTGGTAAAATAGAATATCGAAGTCTAAGCAATGCGCGTTGTCAAAATTCTTGATGTCTATTGTCGGTGCTATAGGCCTCGCCCAGGCGAGCACTTAACACTAACCAGCACAAGCGCGCGCGGCAGGAGGGGGCCTGCGCGATTCCCTTGCGGGAGCGTGCAGCAAGGCGCGATGATTGTGACCATATGGCGCCACCATATGGCGCCGCGCGCTCCCGCAAGGGAATCGCCAGACGTGCACGCGTTGCCATTGCAAGCAATGCAACGCGTGCACGTTTTTGCCCCCAAAGCTGTGCCGATAGCTAAAGGTCTCTCCTATGCAGCGCATGCGCGCTGCGTAGGCGAGACCTAAAAAGTGATAGGTGTGCATGATACATAAGATACAAAACACAAATAGAGGTATAATACTGCAATAAGTGGCAGTCACTCAGAACACACTGGGAAGGCACTTCTATAGGCATGGAGTACAGAATTTCCTAAAGTGGAAGAACTTCCTTGAGGGAGTAGAGAGGGCGTGAATTAAACAGGAGACTGAAAATGAAGGGTACACAAACATAAAATCCAACACATCACGCAAAGGTGAGGAATGTACAGGAAAAAGTGCAAATTTACAATGAAGAGCGAACTTCCTAGAGGGGCCTGAGAATGAAAGTATTAGTTCTGAAAGTGTCTTTGGAAGAGAAGAGATTTGAGGTCAGCTTTGAAGATCCGGGTAGAGGAGGTGGCACGGAGCAATGGGGGAAGCGAGTTCCAGATTTTCACCGCATTGCCTGAGAAGGATTGCGCCATCGATCTTTCCCTTTTGAAGACGGGGGCTCAAGCAGAAGCTTTTCCGCATTGCGAGAAGGGCGAGAGCCACCGGACAGTTTCAATTTATTCGCCAGGTAACGAGGGGAGGACGTGTGTAAGGCTTTGTGTGTGATGCAGGCAGTTTTGTAAATAGATCTTGCCTCGATCGGAAGCCATCGAAGAGAGGACAGGATAGGAGTGACATGGTCGCTTCGTTTAGACCCTGAAATGAAGCGAGCTGCTGAATGGAGGATGGATTTGAGAGGGGAGAGGTGGGATTTGGGTAGGCCCGTCAGAAGAGAATTGCAATAATCCAGTCTTGAGAGAACCAGAGATTGTACCAAGGTTTTTAAGTCTTTCTCCGGGAAGAACCGACGGATCCCCCATAGAAGGCGCAACTGGTAACGTGCGTTCTTAGCAATAGAGTTGATGTGGGAGATTAGGTTGAGTCTTTTGTCAAGAATGACACCTAGGGATTTAGCGCTGTCGACAATGATGGGTTTGCTGTTGAGTAGGTTCAGCTGATCCATCCAAGATTGAACAGGAGGAGGTGAGAGAGAGGTAGAGAGGAGGAGGAATTCAGTTTTGGCGGGATTAAGAATGAGTTGGTGAGCTAACATCCAGTTGTGAATAGAGTTGAGAGTAGAGTTGAGTAGTGAGAGATCGTGTGCGGAAGACACCTTAAGGTAGATTTGAGTGTCGTCCGCATATAGATGGTAATGGATCCCAGATTTTCTTAGAAGGTTCCCTAATGGTTCCAGGTAGAGATTAAACAAAGTGGGTGCCAGGATAGAACCTTGAGGGACGCCTTGACCTACAGCCAATGGAGATGAAAGACTGTTCGCTATCTTGATCATTTGGGATCTGTCCGAGAGGAAAGAGGCAAACCATTTGAGCACTGTGCCATCCAATCCCATTCTCTGATGAAGAGTGTTGATTAACAGTGTCAAAGGCTGCAGAGAGGTCTAAAAGAATCAGAAGACACGATTCCCCAGAGTCGAGTATGCGCAGCGCATCATCAATCACTTGCAGCAGGGCTGTTTCAGTGCTGCAATTTTGAATGAAGCCAGACTGGAAGACGTCGAGGAGATTATTGTCCGTGATATGTAGGGAAAGTTGTTTCGCAACACATTTTTCTGTGATTTTCGAAAGAAAAGGGAGGTTGGTGATAGGGCGGAAGTTGTTGAGGTCATTCGCATCGGCGGAGGGTTTTTTTAGAAGAGGGGTGACCTGTCCTGATTTGAGGGCAACCGGGAGGGAGCCTTGACTGAGGAAGAGATTGACTAGCCTGGTCCAGTAAGAGAGGGTATAGGTGTAGAAATCAATGGCGATGTCGCTAGGGATGGGGTCAGAAGAATGGTTGGAGGGTTTAGTTTCGAGGATGCATTTGAGGAGGTCATCTTCCGAGATGACGTCAAAGTGCTGCCAGGTAACTGAGGATTTCCGCTCCTCAATGGGGGTGGGGTGGGCGACCTGCTCCACCAGTGCTTTGACCTTTTCATCAAAGAATATAGCGAAATCTGCCGCTTTCTTTGTGGAATCCTCAGGCTTAATGGTTAGGGGAGAACAGTTTGGGTTTTTGATGAGGTCAAAAAGTTTTTGGGTCTGTTTTTGGCTGACTCAAGGAGGGATCTGAAATGTGATGCTTTTTCAAGGAAGATGTGGTTGTGGTATTTGGATCTTGCTGAACGTAAAGAGAGAGATTGGAGGTGGAAGGAGATTTTCTCCAATGTTTCTCCAGGATTCTAAGGATTTTCCTTTCATCGTAGAGAGCTTTATTGAACCACGGTGCTGAGTGGGTGGGTCTTTTCCTTTTGCTTTGGAGTGGAGCGACATTGTCGATTTTGACTGCTAGTACTGAGAGTCACTGAGAAGTGAGAACGTTGACATCCACGTTAGGGTCTAGTCTATGAAGTGCCCGCATAGCAGAATCACAAAAAGTGTCAAGATCAATGTTCTTAGTGTTGCGGAACCAGGTAGTAGCTCTTTTAGGTTGGCCGTGAGTTATAACTTGCGATAGGTGAAAACGGAAGGGAATGAGGAAGTGGTCAGACCAGTCTACATGGATGGGGGGAGCAGTAGTCAGCAGGTCTGCTTTGGCTATGACAAGGTCCAGAATTGAGCCCTTGGAATGTGTGGTTTCCGAGCAATGTTGGAAGAGATCATTGGCTGAGAGAAAGGTGGCAAGCTTGTTGGCAGCCGAGTCTTCCAGAGAGCCCCAGTGGAGATTAAAGTCACCCAGGAAGATCTGTCTGTCACTTTGAGAAAATTGGTCACTGATGAAGTCAGTCAGTTCCTCCACAAAGGAAGAGCAGTTACCGGGCGGGTGGTAGATGGCATGGAATCTAAAGGGTGAGCCGTGATGTATTTGAAGTTCTAGGGATAGGCTTTCGAATGTACGGAAAAGGGTGGTAGGGAAGGCTTTTATTTGAAGGGAGTTCCTGACGATGATAGCGACACCGCCACCAATTTTGTCTGCCCTGTCATTTCGGAGGATAGAGTAGTCAGTGGGTACCAGAAGATCAAACAAAGTATGAGAGGAGTCATTAAACCAGGTCTCAGTGAGGAAGAACATGTCAAGATTCTGGTGGGTGATAGTATCAGAGATTTCCAATTTGTGTTTGATTGCAGATCTGCAGTTGTGGAGCAAGCAGTGCAGCTCTGACGTAGATGTTTTGGTGATGGGAGTGTTGGGGTTGTTAAGGGAGATAGGGATAAGATTCTTGAATGAGGGTGCCCGGTAAGAGGGAGGCTGGTAAGGTCTGACAGAAGAGATGGTCTGAATAGGGAACTGCGTAGGATTATTAGAAGAGGAAGGTGGAGGGGGAGTGACGTTGGTGGTCACGTAGCTGGCCAGTAAGTTGGTGATGTCTGCAGAGGACAGACTGTGGCTGGCTTTATTGGGGCGCAGGAGCAAGGAGCTCCTCTGGAGGTTGTTAGGGAAGGGGGACAATTTGGCTCTTAAAAGTGAGATGGACGCTACAAGCTGGGAAATGGAATTGATGAGAGAATCAAGTTTATTTTCCAGGGAGAGGAGAGCTGAGCATGGAGTGTTGGGTGGCTCGATGGATAAGGGAGGGAGTGCAGAGGGTGAGGGAGGACGGGGCGGGGTGGGGGAACGGGTTAAGGGAGGCGGTGCAGACAGTGAGGGAGGACGGGGCGGGATGGGGGAACGGGATGAGGGAGGGAGTGCAGAGGGTGAGGGAGGGAGGGGAGGGGTAGGGGAATAGGTGGGGAGTTGGGGAGCAAGGGTAGACGGTGAGGACAGATGGTGGGCGATAGGAGTGGATGGTGAAATAGTGGTGGGAAGAGAAATATTTTTACTGGTGTTGAGCAGAGGGGAAGAGAAGAGATCATAAGTATGAGGAGAAAGTTGAGGAGTAGGAGGGGGGACAAATGAAGGCCGGAGGTAAGGGGAGAAGAGGGGAGAAGAGGCTGAACAGGGAGGGGAGGGCGGGGAGGGCGGGAGGTCAGATGAAGGCCAGGGGTACATGGAGAAGAGAGGAGAGGGGGCTGTACAGGGGGGGGAGGGCGGGGGGTCCAAGGAAGGCCAGAGGTATGGGGAGAAAAGAGAGGATGGTGCTGGACAGGTACTGTAGGCTATGAAAGGTGAATGTAGGGGGACCGGTAACAGGTGGAGTGGGGGGGATTGGGCTAGATGGAAACTGAGGGAGGAGTAAGGGACTGCAAGGTCAGAGGGAGAGACGAGGAAGGAGTTGTCGGGGAGGGAGACAAGGTTGGGAGGCAAGGGATGAGGAAGGTGGGGTTGAAGATAGATGGGAGGTGGGAGAGAAGAATTTAGGGTACGGGGGACGGGGAAGAGCGGAAAGGGAATGAGGTGAAAGGGGGAGGGAAGGGGGAGGTAAGGAAAGTTGATTGGTAGACCAGGTTGTAAGCAAGGTGGAATAAGAGGGGGGAGATGGGTTGGATTAGGGGGATTAGGGGGGAGGCGAAAACGTTGGAGAATCAGGCAGATGCAGGGTGGGGAGGGGGGGTGGAGGCCAGGCAGACAAGATAGGGGGAGGAACATTTTGGGAAGGGGGAAGAGAGGGAGAGGAGGGAGCAAAGGCAGGGGGAACGAAGGGTAGGCCTGTGTCTCCCGGGAGAGCGGCCTGCTGGAGTATTGGGGGGTCAGGGGGGGAGAAAGGGAGAAAGGAGAGGAGCTCAAAGAAGAGTCGAGGGAGATCATAGTTGTGTGGGTTGGGCGAAGGGAGTGGAAGAGATGGTCAAAGAGAGAGAAACAGGAGTCTGTCGCTTGAATCATGACAGTGCCATTATTGTAGAGTGTAATGGTGAGAGAGCCATTAAAGCTAGTGGAGGGGGAAACTTTTAGCCGCTGTCCATGCGGGATAGATGAGGAGGAGGAGACGTTGAAGAAATTGAAGAAGCTGGTGGACCAGGAAGGGATGTCGTGAGTGAAAAAATTAAGTCATTTTTGAGCTTCCCTAGGTGCCCATTATGGAATTGATCGACAAAGAGGGAATCAGGGAATTGTTCAATGGTGTTGTGCTTGAACCGTTTTGCTGCTGCTTTGGACAGATTAGGGGGATAGATGACTTTGAAGCAGTTAACTCCCGACTTAATTCGAGTGGAAGCCATGATAGGGAGAAGAGGGGCCACTAGGGTAGCGATAGAGCAAAGAAGAATAATAAGAAGAGGAGGGCACATAATCCGGAAGACGAGTGAGGATAATACAATAAGATTGAGGTCAGGAGGCGACTAGAAGTGCAGGGCCAGGGACTCTGGTCTAACTCCCTAATAAAACATCATACCGGTGGGATAGAAGGCTGGCTTGCCTCCAGTGGCGGTGAGGGTGTGGGATCATAACGGGGCAAACCCTACCACCAGGGATTAGGACCTCCAAGTGTGGAAACCAGCATGGAAATGGGAGTCACCTAGAGGATCGAAGAGTGTGATGGGCTCCTTACTTCGCCCTGATGGAACCCCTCAGCCCATGGAGCTCAGCTGCTCTTGGCGACTTCACACCGGGCACGGGGCTTAGTTCAAGCAGAGCTATTGGACGAAGCGGGATCGGAGCAACGGCACCTCCAGGATCGCGACCGCAGGGATGGGGGGGGGGTTTGAGCTCCTTGCATTGCATAGTCAAAAGGATCCTCACCACAACAATATGAAATCCAGATTCAGTGCGAAGCAGGAATGAGACTACAGCAGGAGAGCGACTTCAGCAGGAAAGAGGGCATTAACTTCCAACAAGACTCGGGAGGTTCCGCTCCTCACACCGGTCCAGGCACTCTCAAGCAGCGTCATCGTCGCGGCGGACCGCACTTCAGGTAGGATATTTTCTTAGCTACAGGGCTTTCCTGCATATCCTTACTTTCCAGGAAGGTTGCTCGGAAAGCTGATGTCATGCAGCCCGATGGATGGAGGGCATAACCAGGGATATTTACAAAATAGTGATCCCAAGCCCAGGAGCTTCCTTGGAGAGCTCCAACACAGCGGCCATCTTGCATCCTTGGCTTCTTTTGAGATCATTAGTATTAGTATGCACCTGGTCCTGTGGCATAACCAGTCCGAACCAGTGCAGAGGGACAGCACCCCCAACCTCGGCCGAGTGCTCCGTTTCCCCAAGCCAGCGTAGGTCGCGACCCGCTCGGGCGCCCACGAGTGGCTCCGCACCCGACACCTAGCACAGAGTGTCGGCACAGCAGGGAGCAAGTCCCCTCGCGAAGCCAGCAGCCGCTCTCTGCCACCCGCATGCGGGCTCACCTGCGGGGAGGGAGGGGTGCCACGATGCCTCGGTCCTCTTCCGTTCCTCCGCGAGGCATCGGATCCATCCGGGGGTCAGCACAGCGCCGCTCAGCCTCTCAAGCAGGCTCAGCTGGCATGGAGGTGCGGCGATGCCTCAGTCCTCTTCCGCTCACCTCCGAGGCATCGGGTCCGGCCCCGGAGACAGCGAGGCGTGGCTCGATGCTCTCGGCATCTCACACAAGCGTGATTCCGGCTCACCCCTTAGGCGTTGTGAACGCGGCAAGTCCCGGGGGCTGTGGGGTAGGGCAGCAGGGATTTACACCGAAAGTGATCCCAAAGTGATCCCAAAGCCCAGGAGCTCAATCCTAGAGCTCCTTCCCCGTGGCCATCTTGGATGTCGCCCCCAGGCAAGCCACGAAGGTGCCACTACTGGCTTGCCTCAATCTTTTGCACCTTCTCCAGGATAGCTCAGCAGAGGTTTTAAATATGCGTGTGTCTGTCGATTCACTGCTGAGATGTGGACGTAAGATGGAGGCTCTGGCAATGAAGTGGAGCTGGCTGTAGGCAATGCTAGAGAAAGCTTGGTTAACTTATGACCCTGCTGCCTGTCTGGGACCGGCTCTCTAGGTCTTTATTGCAGGTCTCAAATATGCTCCACCGACGAAGAGTTCATAGATCTCCCGGCTGTGCACACGGAACATGCGCTCAGGATTGAGTTAACATTCTGTATATTTTAGGCGCCTCAGCCCGTAGCGGTCGGGTCCCTCCTCACTTCCAGGCGTATTCGTGGTCTTTATCACTTCTCGTTGGTCTGGGGTGCACCTCGCTGCAAGGAACTCCCGCGCTGCAATGTTCATAGGCTAGAGCGGTGTCTTTTTCAGTTAACAGACTTTCCGGGCATGAGAATTTCCTTTTAAATTAACATCGAGCCACTGCTGCCTGCAACGCTCTTGAGGGAGAAGTGAATTAGCACGGAACAGACAATACTGCCTTTTCATATAATGGGAATCACCGGGAGAAAACAATCACACAGTGCAGGGTACGCCGAGCTGTAATTAGAGAGCGCTCCGAATATCGGCGTCGAGGCTGCCGCTTCCTTTGTGACCATTAGAAACATTAAAGTTGATGCTGGCAGTATATAATATTTAAAGGTAGCTGACTGTTTTTCCGTGCACGAACTCCGTCGTGCTGAATGCCAAATTGCCTTTAATAGCACATATACGATGGTATCTTGCTGCCAACCTTATTTATTTATTTATTTATTTATTTAATGCATTTTTATATAGCGCGGACTTTACCCGAAGGTGTCAGAGCGCTGTACAATAGAACCAGTTACGTTACATGAGAGAAATGTTACAAAATAGAACGTTACAAAAATAAACAGGAGACTAGAAGAGGTAGGCTGAAACCATAGAAGGCAAGAACACAATATCAAACACATCAAGCAAGGGTAAGGAATGTACAAGAAAATATTACAAATTTACAATGATGAACGAACTTCCTAGAAGGGTCAGAGAATGAAGGTATTAGTTCTGAAAGTGTCTTTGGAAGAGAAGAGATTTGAGGTCAGCTTTGAAGATCCGGATAGAGGTGGTGGCACGGAGCAATGGAGGAAGCGAGTTCCAGATTCTCACCTCATTACCTGAGAACGATTGAGCCATTGATCTTTCCCTTTTGAAGGAGGGGGGCTCAAGCAGAAACTTTTCCGCATTCCGAGAAGGTCTCGAGCCTCCAGACAATTTCAGTTTATTCGCCAGGTAACGAGGGGAGGAAGTGTGCCAGGCTTTGTGGGTGATGCAGGCAGTTTTGTAAATAGATCTTGCCTCAATGGGAAGCCATCGAAGAGAAGACAGGATAGGAGTGATGTGGTCACTACGTTTGGACCCTGAAATAAAGCGAGCTGCTGAATGTAGGACGGATTTGAGGGGGGAGAGGTGAGATTTGGGTAGGCCAGTCAGAAGAGAATTGCAGTAATCCAGTCTAGAGAGAACTAGCGATTGGACCAAGGTTTTTAGGTCTTTCTCCGAGAAGAACCGACGAATCCCCCACAGAAGGCGCAGCTGGTAACGTGCGTTCTTAGCAATGGAGTTAATGTGGGAGATTAGGTTGAGTCTTTTGTCAAGTATGGCACCTAGGGATTTAGCGCTGTCGACAATGATGGGTTTATTGTTGAATAAATTCAGCTGATCCATCCAGGATTGAACAGGAGGAGGGGAGAGAGAGGTAGATAGGAGGAGGAATTCAGTTTTGGAGGGATTGAGAATGAGTTGGTGAACTAACATCCAGTTGTGAATAGAGTTGAGAGTAGAGTTGAGAAGTGAGAGATCGTGTGCGGAAGACACCTTGAGGTAGATTTGAGCGTCATCCGCATAGAGATGGTAGTGGATCCCAGCTTTACTTAGGAGGTTCCCTAATGGTTCCAGATAGAGATTAAACAAAGTGGGTGCAAGGATAGAACCATGAGGGACGCCTTGACCTACCGCCAATGGAGAGGAAAGACTGTTTGCTATCTTGATCAGTTCGGATCTGTCCGAGAGGAATGAGGCAAACCATTTAAGCACTGTGCCTTCCACACCCATTCTCTGTTGAAGAGTGTTAAGGAGGGTGTTGTGATTAACAGTGTCAAAGGCTGCAGAGAGGTCAAGAAGAATCAGAAGGCACGATTCCCCAGAATCGAGTATGCGCAGCGCATCATCAATCACTTGCAACAGGGCTGTTTCAGTGCTGCAATTTTGAATGAAGCCAGACTGGAACACATCAAGGAGATTATTGTCCACAATATGTAGGGAAAGTTGTTTCGCCACACATTTTTCGGTGATTTTCGAAAGAAAAGGGAGGTTGGTGATGGGGCGGAAGTTATTGAGGTTGTTCGCATCTGCGGAGGTTTTTTTTAGAAGAGGGGTAACCTGTCCTGTTTTGAGGGCAGCAGGGAGGGAGCCTTGACTGAGGAAGAGATTAACTAGCCTGGTCCAGTAAGAGAGAGTATTGGTGTTGAAATCAATGGCGATGACACTAGGGATGGGGTCAGAAGAATGGTTGGAGGGTTTGGTTTCGAGGATGCATTTGAGGAGGTCATCTTCCGAGATGGCGGAAAAGTTCTGCCAAGAGACTAAGGATTTTCGCTCCTCAATGGGGGTGGGGTGGGAGACCTGATCCACCAGTGATTTGACCTTTTCATCAAAGAATATAGCGAATTCTGCTGCTTTCTTTGAAGAATCCTCAGGCTTGATGGTTTGGGGAGAGCAGTTGGGGTTTTTGATGAGGTCAAAAAGT
This sequence comes from Calotriton arnoldi, assembly GCA_963921515.1. Taxonomy (NCBI): domain Eukaryota; kingdom Metazoa; phylum Chordata; class Amphibia; order Caudata; family Salamandridae; genus Calotriton; species Calotriton arnoldi. Next base: position 1,227,402 of record CAWUFW010001964.1, read on the forward strand.
TTTTTGGGTCTGTTTTTGGCTGAGTCGAGGAGGGATCTGAAATGTGAAGCTTTTTCATGGAAGATGTGCTTGTGATATTTGGATCTTGCTGAGCGTAAATGAGAGAGATTGGAGGTGGATGGAGATTGTCTCCAATGTTTCTCCAAGATTCTAAGGTTCTTCCTTTCATCATAGAGAGCTTTATTGAACCAGGGTGCTGAGGGGGTGGGTCTTTTCCTTTTGCTTTGGAGTGGAGCGACATTATCGATTTCAACTGCTAGGACTGAGATGCAATGGGAGGTGAGATCGTTGACATCCACGTTAGGGTCTAGTCTAGGAAGTGAACGCATTGCAGAATCACACAGAGTGTCAAGATCAATGTTTTTAGTGTTACGGAACCAGGTAGAAGCCCTTTTAGGTTGACCGAGAGTTATAGCGTGCGATAGGTGAAAACGGAAGGGAATGAGGAAGTGGTCTGACCAGTCTACATGGATAGGGGGAACAATAGTAATCAGGTCTGCTTTAGTTATAACAAGGTCCAGAATTGAGCCCTTAGAGTGTGTAATTTCCGAGCAGTGTTGGAAAAGATCATTGGCTGAGAGAAAGGTGGCAAGCTTGTTGGCAGCCGAGTCTTCCAAAGAGCCCCAGTGGAGATTGAAGTCACCCAGGAAGATCTGTCTGTCACTTTGAGAATATTGGTCACTGATGAAGTCGGTGAGTTCCTCCAAAAAGGAAGAGCAGTTACTGGGCGGGTGGTAGATGGTATGGAACCTGAAAGGTGAGCCGTGATGTACTTGAAGTTCTAGGGATAGGCATTCGAATGTACGGAAGAAGATGGTAGGAAAGGCTTTAATTTGTAGGGAGTTTCTGAAGATGATAGCGACACCTCCCCCAATTTTGTCCGTTCTGTCGTTTCTGAGGATAGAGTAGTCGGTAGGTTTCAGAAGATCAAACAAAGTGTGAGAGGAGTCATTAAACCAGGTCTCAGTGAGGAAGAGCATGTCAAGATTGTAGTGGGTGATAGTGTCAGAAATTTCCAGTTTGTGTTTGATTGCCGATCTGCAGTTGTGGAGCAAACAATGCAGCTCTGACGCAACTGTTTTGGTGATGGGGGTGTTTGGGCTGTTAAGGGCTATAGGGATAAGATTCTTGTATGAGAGTGCCAGGGAAGAAGAAGAAGGCTGGTTAGTTCTGACAGAAGAGATGGTCTGAATAGTGAATTGAGTAGAATTATTAGGAGAGGAAAGTGGAGGGGGATTGACGTTGTTAGTCTTGTAGCTAGCCAGTAAGTTGGCGATGTCTGAGGAGGACAGACTGTGGTTGGCTTTATTGGGGCGCGGGAGCAAGGAACTCCTCTGGAGGTTGTTAGGGAAGAGGGATATCTTAGTACTTAAAAGTGAGATTGACACTTCAAGCTGGGAAATGGAAGAGATGAGAGAATCAAGTTTGTTTTCCAGGGAGAGGAGGGCTGGGCACGGAATGTTGGGTGGCTCGATGGTTAAGGGAGGGAGTGCAGTAGGCGAGGGAGGGCAGGGAGAGGTGGGGGAATGGGGGGGTATTGGGGTGCAAGGGTAGAGGGTGGGGAAAGATGGTGGTAGAAAGGAGTGGATGGTGTTACAGTGATATTTTTACTAGTGTTGAGCAGAGGGGAAGAGTAGAGATCATAAGTAGGAGGAGACAGTTGGGGTGCAAGGGTAGAGGGTGGGGAAAGATGGTGGTAGAAAGGAGTGGATGGTGTTACAGCGATATTTTTACTAGTGTTGAGCAGAGGGGAAGAGTAGAGATCATAAGTAGGAGGAGACAGTTGAGGAGTAGAGAGGGAGGGCGGGAGGTGGAGGGGGGAAGGAGGGGGGTCAACGGAAGGCTGGAGATACGGGAAGATGAGAGGAGAAGGGGCTGTACAGGGAGGGGAAGGAGAGGGGTCAAAGGAAGGCCAGAGGTATGGGGAGATGAGAGGGGAAGGGGCTGTACAGGGAGGGGAGGGAGGGGGGTCAAAGGGAGGCCAGAGGAATGGGAAGAAGAGAGGAGAAGGTGCTGGACAGGTACCGTAGGCTATGAAGGGTGAATGTAGGGGGGCAGGCACCAGGCAGAGTGAGGGGGATTGGGCTAGATGGTAGTTGGGGGAGGAGTATGGGACTGTAAGGTCAGAGGGAGGGAAGAGGGCAGAATTACCGAGAGGGGAGACAGGGTTGTGAAGCATAGGAGGAGGAAGGGGAGGTTGAAGAGAGAAGGGAGGTGTAAGAGAAGAATTTAGGGTGCGAGGGAAGGGGAAGAGTGGAAAGGGATGAGGAGAAGGGGGAAGGGGGAAGGGAAGGGGGAAGGTAAGGAAAGTTGATCGGAAGACCAGGTTGTAAGAAAGGTGGATTAAGCAGGGGGGAGATGGGTAGGATTAGGGGGATTAGGGGGCAGGAGATGGCATTGGAATATTGGGAAGATGCAGGGTGGGGAGGGGGAGTGGAAGCCGGAGGTAAAGCAGACGAGATAGGGGGAAGATCAAATTGGGCAGGGGGAAGAGTGGGAGAGGAGGGAGCAAGAGAAGGGGGGGACAAAGGGTAGACCTGAGTCTCCCTGGAGAGCGGCCTGAAGGAATATAGGGGGGTCAGGGGGGGGAGAAAGGAGAGGAGCCAGAAGAAGAAGAATCGAGGGAGATCGTAGTTGGGACGAAGGGAGTGGAAGGGGTGGGACGAAGGGAGTGGAAGAGGTGGTCAAAGAGAGAGAGGCATGAGTCTGTAGCTTGGATCATGACAGTGCCATTGTTATAAAGTGTAATGGTGAGAAAACCATTAAAGCAAGCGGAGGGGGACATTTTTAGCCGCTGCCCATGCAGGATAGAAGAGGAAGAGGAGACGTTAAAGGAATTGAAGAAGCTGGAGGACCAGGAAGGGATGTCGTGGGTGAAAAAAATGAAGTCATTTTTGAGCTTCCCTAGACGCCCATTATGGAATTGGTCGACAAAGAGGGAATCAGGGAATTGTTCAATGGTGTTGTGCTTGAACCGTTTTGCTGCTGCTTTGGACAGATTAGGAGGATAAATGACTTTGAAGCAGTTAACTCCAGACTTAATTCGAATGGAAGCCATGATAGGGAGATGAGGGGATGGGGGTTGGGGGGGGTAGAAAACGGGACCACTAGGGTAGCGAAAGCGCAAAGAAGAATAATAAGAGGAGGGCGCATATTCCGGAAATCGAGTGAAGATAATCCGAAAGGAGTGTGGTCAGATCAGGACCAAAAGGGAGGTACTATTGGCCACTAGAGGTGAGCCAGCTGACAAGAATAGGAAAGAAGTCCCGGACTGGTGACTGACCAAAACAGTTCCAAGATGGCTGCCGCATTTGCTCATCCAGTGCGGCGGTTCGTGGGAGTCCCTCCTTTGTTTTCATGGATCGACAAGGGAGACCATTTTGAAGAAAATACCTAACGAGGCTAAAAACAGGCAAGAACACAGATTCCATTAAATAGAGGTGCCCACATGAGTGGTGGGGGAGAAGCAGCATCTGAATATTTTAGATGAATCCAGTAGTCACTGCACGAGTGCCATTAATGGAGATCCCAGTTATTCTAGTATGAAGGGATGTGGTGAGTTGCCCTATCCAAGATGGCCGCCACAGATTGAGGATAGACCATGCCTCTTTCTATTTCCATATACCATTACTCAAGTAGGAAATAATGATGATGTACGTTGCCCTATCCAAGATGGCCGCCATAGATTGATAAAAGACCATTCCTCTTTCTATTTCCATGGACCACTTTGTCATGTGTGCGTACCTCTTCTATTTCTAATAGTGGTAGAGGAAGCACAAAATGGGTGTCAGCCACCGGGAAATTCAAAATGGGTGCCAGTCCAAAATCAATATAAAAAAATGGAGACCCCGCAAAGGAAATTAGGAGCGTACCTCAGTGTCAAGATCAGCCATATGAGACTTCTGTCTATCGTCTCCCGCTCCCGAAATGCTCCCAGTGGGCGGTAACAGTACCACCTCTGTATAACCTCTGACGGGCAAGGGTTCCTTGACAACAAGGGATTCTAAAACTGGACTAGAGCAGCACATCAGGCATGGACATTGGAAACTTAGCAGCTACTGAACATTCTCAATAACGGGGGCGAGCCACTGAAAACTCTAGGCAGGCTCCACCTAGGCAGGCCTGAAACCTGGCTCTGCTCGAGGTCCTGTGGGAACCTTGAGCCCATAAGAAGACGAGCTTTCATGTGGCTTCTGCCTGCATCCTTCTACCCGGGATGTAGTTTTACGGCCAGAGCTGCCAGCCATTGAACTCGGAGTCTTGGGGTTGGCTCAATATCCCATGATTCTGAGTAAATCACATAATATATCCCCATGCCTATAAACAATGCATGTGACCTTGTGTAATTTAACGTGTGCTTTTCCAGAGTATATAAAAAAACTGCAGAAGAATGCCCTAAGAGCTAAAAAAAAAAAAAAAGCCTTACCATAAGGAAAGACAAACAGATACCCATTTATGGCTGATTTGGACAGAGTGAAACCAGAAAACCTGCGTATATTGCGGATTCCACGCTTAAAATGTGGGATCTTAGGCAAATATTTTATTTCACCAAAACTCTTTTTTCTTCATTATCGCGTATGAAAACACTTTTAAACATCTGAGTTCAAACTACAAGCGGTACAAAACTATCACTTTTAATAAGTACTTCTCAGTGCAGGGTTATAATGTGCCCCAATAATTTTTTGGCTCGCCACCTCTAATAGCTGGCAAGTTTTCAGTTTGTGTGTGACATTTCATGGTTTCAGTGCGTGTATGAGTGACTTGACCTCAAAATCTGGATCGCCACCCTCCAGCCTCAGTCTGGGGAAGCTAGTCTCAACCTTCATCTTGTACCATGCCAAACGAGACACATCCAAATAGATACTACTTTCCTTTTATAATTAATTATATGAGCCAAACCTGAGGGTGAACATCAGAAGCACTCTGCTCCAGAATTTTCTATGTTTGCATTCATTACCTATATATATATTTCTTACATTGCTAAGATCTTGAGGTTCCTGCTTAATTTGAGCACAGCCTAAAGCTCTCGATATTTCGCTACGTATGCATCCAGCCATTACATTTCACTTCTAACCCTTGAGCTCTTCGGCTGATCTGCTTGGAGTGGTGGTCTAGCAGTAGCCTAGCAGCAGAGAGACAATTTGCCTAATTCGAGTACCCGTCAAAAATACCTAATATAGCGCTTCTTCAAATGCAAATAATGTAGTTTCTTTCTACACTCTTGCATTATCTAATTGCATGATATCAGAAAAAAGAACCCCCATATACCTATAATGTGACATGAAAAACTGACCTTTACTTACATTTTCTTATTGTTGCCTCTTCTTTTTCCTTCAAACTGCCCTCTCCTTCCATCCTCTGCATGCCTCCTCTCCCTGAGCACAACCTATTCTGTCACATGTTTCACTTAATCTTTATTACTGGTTTTCTGCAACTTCCCACGAATCATATGAAAGATCACAAACTCTCCTCCTCAGAATGTCATCCCTGCAACCTAACAATACCTAACATCCTGTAGCTCATCTATTAATCCTACAAATCATGTGTCACATACCTTCCCACAAGTGCCCCCAGCCCCTCCCCCATTTATTTTTCCACACAAATAACTCCTACTCCTTCAATCTAACAAAAAGAAACTGGAATGATTGCATGGAATACATACATGCTAATAGACCAGATTCAGGCAGGAGACTTCTGATTTTTTAAACCAAAAATGGCTTTCTTTTGGCTGCCTCCCTCCTGAAATTGCCTCTGTTTCCCTTGAAGTCAGGGGGTGAAATACATTCTCTCGCTTATTTATTTAAAATCTCCCACTTTCCTCTTCTAAAATGTTGGCATGTGTGGGAATTTGCTTGGCTGCATAAGGTGAATCCCACTAACCGCCAATCATCACTGAACTAACCACTACCCTTGGGTTCTGGAGCAGCGTGAAAAAACGCTTCAACGCCTCATAAGGCATAGTCAGCGCTATATAGATGCAATTACAAAAACATTTCATTGCCAAATGTGTGACCCTTTGAGTGACATATTATTGAGAGGGAGTGCCCACAAATTGTACTTTACTCTGTCTGATCCATGCTGCAAGAAGTTATATACAAATTAAACGTGTACCTCACCTGAACAATGTTCAAGTATTCAGCAACAAAACCCACTGTGTACTTCTGCCTAGAAAGTGCTGCATGGGGTCATCCACTTACTGTACTTAATTGCTGCAAGGAGCTATCAAAAAACTGCAGGCTGTATCTCACATGGACAGTGTTGAGAGTGCATCACCAAACAGCACTCTGTGCATCTCATGCGCATGTAGGGTTGCCACCTTTCCCAGAGAGAAATACCAGCCAGTTTCGTTCACATTTTACATTTCATCAAAGGACCGGACATGATGCTTAAATAGAACTTTAAATAACATTCTCTATATTCATTTTTAGCATGGCCCTTCTTTCTTTGTTTACTTTAATTATCAGTCAGGGGTCATTAGGGCAGCTCCAGAACACATTTTAAAGTGCTTTCTTCTTCTAATTTCTGTTTTATGTATGTACACATCAGGGGAAAAAGTACTGGCTTTAGGTGATTTTCCTACTTTTTATACTGACTGGGATATTAAAATACATGTCATACCGATAAAAAAAACTGCCAGGTGGCAACCCTATGGGCATTGTTGAATGTGGTCACAGGCAAACTCCACTTTATTCCATCAGTCCCCTCCTGCGCACACTTGGTCACTGAAGTGCAACTGCCTCAGGATCCATATCATGTTTCCCTCCTCACTCCACACCAATCCCCACCCTGGACCTCTCAACCTTGACTTGATTCTAGACAAGACTGATCTGAGGATATATATGCTGGGCACACACAGAGTTGAAGGTCAAATCTCAGTGTGCCACACAAAGCATATATATTCATTTAGGTTTATATAGTGTTTGACTCAGCTTCAGCCAAATTGGACACCACTTATTACCATGCAACCAGGTTTCATAGTGGAAGGCAACAGAACTGCGGAGAGAGAATGCAGTGCCATACTCAAAGAGCATTGCTCACCTCACCTGGACTGACTTGACCAGGGTGACAGGACAGGAGGGCTTGTGTTGCCATGGCTGGTTATGGCCAGGTTGGGCCGTGTCACTATCATGAGTTGCAGCATGTACCTACAAAGCTGCTCTTAGTCACAGCCGTCCGATTGCAGACGTAACCAGTTGATGATCCTGGCCCTGTCCTGCCAGCCTGTTCAGGAAACAGTCAAAGGAATGCCCATATCTTCCTGCTCTCTGCCAGGCAGCCTAGTCGCAGCACAGAGGGCCAAAGTTACAAGGAGGATGCCCTTTCAGCCAAGTGAATGAAAGAATGAAGGAGATTAAAAAGAGCACAACTACTCAGAGAGTGTCCCAGCGCTAATCCAAGAGGAGACGTCAGAGAGAAGGATTTCGTTATGACCTAAATAGATGCCTTTTTAGCCTTTTGCAGAAGCCTTTTTCATTTTGCATGACCCTAAGTTGAAATGATAAACGATTACAAGCTGTGCAAGGACTACTCTATCCATAGCAACTGTTACACCTTTCTTCAAACCTGGCTTTCCACTGCTTGAGGTACTGACATCTGTTTCAGATGTCTTAGTCGCCTTGAGCAATGAATGCTGCAGCAAAGAGTCAGAAGCTATTTGTGTAATATTGAAATTCAATGTAGTGATGTGGGTCTGGCACTAAATGCGTTATTCCAACCAGTGATGTTTGGCACTTGGCAGGGCTGAAGAAGTACCCTCACACCCTCCTACTCATCCCAGTCATTCTCCCTATTGTGTTGTAATTTCATTTATATAGCGCTTATTACCCTTCACGAGGCGTTGACTCGTCCTCATCACAGCCATTAGTTACGAGGTAAGCTGTGTAGGGTTTTTTGTACATCAGGGAGTAGGCGCTCAGACTCGTACGCGTCTATGTAACAAGGCTATTGTGTGTGTACGGTGCTACCAGGTCGGGGGAAGTACCCAATAACCCCTGTGATATGTGTGAGTCAACAACCCACACTGGTAATACGGACACTATCCTGGGCACACGTGGTTGGGATAATAGTTCAGAAAAAAGTCTCGAAAGTTGCCCAATTTAAGATCGACATCAGTTATGTAAGTCAAGATTATTTTAATGATGCACAAAGAAAAGCGACCAGCCGACACGTGTTTCGTCACAGTGGGAAGTAATCCCGTGACTCTTCAGGGCCGAACGGGTAGTGGCAAAGTAAGGGAAGGTAAGAAATGGGCGTCCCAGGATGGGAAGGTGTACAATCTCGAAGTCCTGCTCAGATGAGGGTGACCAGGAACGGTATCCGGGTCCGGGTGGTGACGGAGGGCAGGGCCCAGTGAGGGCACGCTAATAAATTGGTCGGGAAAAGCGGACAAGGAGTGGCAGGCGAGTGCGCCCAGGAACCGCATTGAGGTTGGAGTGGAAGCGACGTCCGTCGATCACGTGACTGCCGGACTTACATAACTGATGTCGATCTTAAATTGGGCAACTTTCGAGACTTTTTTCTGAACTATTATCCCAACCACGTGTGCCCAGGATAGTGTCCGTATTAGTTACGAGGTATTCTCATGCTCGACAACAGAGAAAAATACCTGAACGTATGTTATTAACTGACTCCGCCCACCCATGTGGGTGTTATTAGGGGAGAGGAGTTGGCCTAACGGATAGGGCGGTCGACCTCGAATCTGGGGAACTGGGTTCGAGTCTCGGCAATGACGCTGAACATCCTGTGATTCTGGGCAAATCACTTAATCTCCCCGTGCCTAACAAAAATGAATGTGTCCTCATGTAATGCAACTGGTGCTATGTAAAGCGCTCTGATACCCGATTCGGGTCAAGTTCGAGCTATATAAAGCTCTGTAGAATAAAATAAAAAAATTAATTGCTTTTTGTTCTGCCTTGACAGATGTTTCTATCTTTAAGTGATCAACAGAAAAAGAGCTTTAAGAAGCACAACTGAGAGAGGGACTTTTGCTCTTCCCATATGTTGATCTTCCTCTTAGAGGATTTACACAAGCTGCATGTGTCCGCTGAAAAAGAGTGTTTGTGTTGCACAGTTTATGCTCAATAAGCATAACCCTGAGTTGGTTATGGTAACTAGCCAGTGATTAAAGTTGTAGGCCTAATTGGTTCATTTGAAAAAGTTATGTCAGATGCCATAAGTCTCATCTGTTTATTATGACAAGCTATATCAAATACAGTAGGCCTGAATTATTTATTGTGAAAACCATATAGTAAAGCATTTAGAACCTTTTTGGGACAGATTATTACACTAGGTTAAAGCCTGCAGGCAAGTATTTTATAACATCGATTTCCACAGATTACCATAGTAGACAAGGTTTTGATTCCTATTACAGACAACCTGTGTTTTGTTTCTAGAATTTCAGTATAGCACATTTGTCTGCCAGTGCTTATGTGATCACCAGAAGAAGAGCCGTGAAAAACATAATACTCCTAATTCACACAAGAGACTGGTAGTTTTAATACTAAAATTTGCTGTATTTTAATTATCTCCCAAGTAAAATTGCCTCCACTTGGTGGCTGAGGCACAAAGGTATGCATAGCGTGGTAAGCTTGTGGCAGTATTCCTGGTCCTCTGTGGCTGGAGCACAATGGAAAGTCTACCAGCCGTTAGTGACTGGGACACAAATAGAGCATGGTCATGCTAGGAACCTTCTGGCTTTAGTGGTTGTGGCACTGAAAGTCTGAGAATGCTCCAGAAACTGTGAGATCTTGTGGGCTGTTTAAGTGTGCAATTGAGAATACACAGGTGCCTTTCAATATTAGACCAGTTGTGTGGCTACCCAGTTGTTGTGCTTGCTAACTTGTTGTGCTCCATTCACTTTTGTTCTGTTTTTGCACGGGTTACGCTGCTTTGTAAGATATTATATGAACTATTTGAAACAGTTGTATATATTTGGGGACGTTTTTCTATATTTAAATATTTGCATTAACATGATGCAAACACATAGTCACGTTAATGCAATTTGTAGAGAGAAATTATGTTTATTCATGTTTAAATTTTATTATAGCTCATGTAGGCCTGAATTTCAAAATGAGTTAACGTTGGTAGTTATTTTTGCTTCACAACATGAACATTTTAATTTCTAGTGAAGTTGAAGTTGAAATGCTGGTGAAAACAATGTTCTTTTTCTTTCTTTCCCATGTGAGGAAATGTTTTATTTTCTTTGTAATTAAGGTGTAATGTAGTTTTAATGAATGGCGCATTTAAGAGACACCTGTAGTGTGCAGACTAGTCCATGTATCTTATCTTGTTACAGATAGTGTAAGTTTGAAAGATGCAGAGACAAGCTTCCATTGTGGAAAACCTTGAGAACCTATTGAGTAGTTTTGATTTGTGTGATATGCATTTTACTTTTTAGAAGAGGCCACTCCATGACTGTTTCAGGAACCCTCGCTTATCGACCACCAGGACCCCCACCTTTAGTAACCTCCTCAACTTCATCATTCCCATCGCCATTAGATCCAATGGCTTCTTACTGCTTGGCGACCTCAACATTCAGCTTGATGACCCAACAGGCCGCTACGCCACAGTCCTCCTAGAAAGCCTCGACAGCATTGGACTCACACAGCTCGTACAGGCTTGACTCACATCGCTGTACACACACTCAACCCAATCTTCACAGTTAGCAACAAGATTATCTTCAACCACCTCACCATGCTCACATGGATGGACCACTCCATCGTACACTTCTAAATCAGCGCACCCCACTTCAGCAAACCAAAGCTAGCCATCAACATCAGTCTCAACTGGAACAACATAACATAAGCAGACTGGACCCACACCCTCAGATCCAACCAGCCTATCCTCACAGACGGTGACCTACAGAACAACCTATCCACTTTCAACAACTGGATCTCAGACTGCACCAACACCTTCGCTCCCATGAACAAAATCAGGCATATAAGAACTCATGTGCAAGCATAACCCGGAAGACCTAAGAGACTCCAAGCGCTATTGCAAACATTGGAAAGAAGATGGATAATCTGCAGAGACAACAGCTCTAGAGATGCCTACAAATCCACACTCGTAAGGTATCTCGCCCTGAGTTGGATCACCTCCTTCCTCTCCAACAAAACTCAATGTGTCAGACTCACCCCTTACACCTCCGAACACAAAAAGCTCATCTGTGGAGTTCCCAAAGGTTCCTCCCTCAGCCCAACCATGTTCAACGTTTACATGGCACTCCACACCTGCAACATAAGAGCCCACTGCATCAACATTGTCTTCTGCGCAGACGACATTCAGCTCATCCTTTCCCTCACCGACCCGAACAACACCACCAGGACCAATTTCACCTCCTGCATGTCCAATGTGACCAACTGGATGCAAGAGTGCTACCTTAAATTCAACATGAACAAAATGGAGATCCTGATTTTCAGAAACAAGAGCTCCCCTTTGGACTCCTCCTGGTGGCCACCTGAATTAGTTCCCATGCCCACCCCCACAGACCACGCCAGAAACCTCATCATCATCCTTAACGACAAACTCACGATGAACAAATAAGTCAATGCTGTGATCGCATCCTGCTGCTTCATGCTCAGAATGCTGCTTAAGAATTTCAAATGGCTCCCCGCGCAACCAAGATGCACTGTAACCCGGACCCTCATAACCAATAGTCTCAACTACGGCAAAGCTCTCTACATCGGCATCTCCAACCAGCTCACGCAAAAACCCCAAACCACAAAAACAGCGCTGCAAGACTTATCCTAAACATCCCCAAAAGCACTCACATCACTCCCTACCTCACTGAATTACACTGGCTACCCATCCAGAAATGTTGACAATTCATGCTGCTCATCCATGCCTACAAAGCCCTCCACAACAACGGACTCCAACTCTACCAACCTTCCAGGCAGCTACACTCCACCTTGCTCTCTATCTCGCAGGGGTCCCTCGCATCTGCAGAAGCAAATCAGGAGAGCACGCCTTATTCTTTGCCGTAAAGAGCTGGAATAAACTTCCTCAACACATCAGGACTGTACTTAACTTCTCAGTTTCACCAAGAAACTGAAGACCTGGCTGTTCAACTAAGAGCTTTGCCAGCCTACGTTTCTGCTCCAGCACCTGGATAGCCTCACGAATGCAGCATACAAAGCAACACAATATAAAATGATTTTGAGAAAGGGTGTGTCAAACTGCAGGAGAGGAAAATAAGCTGTCAGCAACAAAAGGAAGAGAGACGAAATTGAGATGGATGACGTACAAGATAAGGTGAGCTGCAAACTCAGGGGGTTGGAGGAGTCCAGACACAAGCTACAAAGATTGACACCTTCTGTGTGACGGGAGAATTCAATTAGTGAAAATGTGATATGTGTTGATTTCCAGAATCACCAGAGGGAGGTATTTAGGAAGATTTTCTATATATTAAATGTCTGAATTAATGTATTATTAAAACATTGTCACGCTAATGCTACTTGTAGAGAGAAATTATGTTTATTTACATTTAGATTTTATAATAGGTCATGTAGGTTTGAATTTCAACATGAGTTAACGTTGGTTGCCATTTTAGCTTTGCGACATGAACATTTTATTTCTAGTGAATTTGAAGTTCAGATGCTGTTGAAAACAGTGTTCTTTTTCCTTCTTTCCCATGTGAAGAAATGTTTTCATTTCTTTGTAATTATCGTGGAATGTTGTTTTAATGTATAGCACATTCAAGAGACACTGCAGTGTGCAGACTAGTCCGTGTATCTTATGTTGTTACAGATAGGGTATCTTTGAAGGATGCAGCGACAAGCTTGTATTATGAGAAACCTTGAGAACCTATTGAGTATGGAATTGTATCATTTTGCTTTCACCTGATTGGACAGTCTTTTTGAGAACTGCATGTAGTTGTGAAATATGTGAGGTTTTGAGTGTCTTTACAGCAGAATAGACATAGCCTCCAAGTTTTGAGATTGCGTATGTGTGACATTTCTATGCACGACTGATAAGCTACTTCTAAATGTGTGACATTTCTAGTGACACGTTCTTGCAAGCAAAACCAAGAGATGAAGGCCATGTAAAGATAAAAATATCAGAAATACCCCCCTTTTGAGTAATGAACGGCTCTAAACAGGCCTTGAAACTTGTGCAAAACCCATGAAATGGAAGGTCACTAACCTGATTTATTGAAGAAGAAAAAAAAAGAACATGATTTATTATTATGAAAGCCCCCTGATTTTCTGCAAAGTTATAGAGTCGATTGGCAGGTGCTTCTCTGTCAAAGTGTACCACAGGGTTAAAGCTCTGGTATCTGAAACTCATAGCTGAATTTATGCCATTGAGGCACACCACCACTGTGGAGCTTGATAAGATATCTCATTTTGTTTAGCACTGGCAGCAGATATTTGTGCGTGTGTCTCTTTCAGTGTTCATTGCTGGTTTAACGTTTCATTTCACAAATGCTGTAACTTAAATGTTTGGTCAACTTTGTTAAGTGCTAAAACTGCCTTTTAAAGTCATAGAAGGGCATAACAATGAATCCAACTCAAATACCAATGGGCCACATGCTCATTAACACTGTTTTGGGTGCACACAATGCTTTCTCACATAGTCCCCTTTACACAGGCACACAATGCAGCTCTTACACATGCCCGCTTTGATACGAGTGCACCCAATGCACCCTCTGGCACGTAGTCGCCTAGAGTGCAGTCAGCGGCTCCTCATACTTTCAGCATATTTCCAATATGGGTGGCAGCAGTCTGCCTGGGTGGTTGTTGAGGCAGTAGGGCCAGTCATGACTTTCCAAAACCTGCTGCCTGCTCAGTGCCAGTGAGCGCGACCCTTTACAGAGAGTTGCGGTGGATGAGGACCCCACTCTGGTGGCAGCAGGAGCGGCAAGCAAAACAAAGCTGCTGCCCGCTGCGGCAAGTCAGAATCGGGGCCATGATTCAACAAATCCCAAGAAGACTAATTAGATCCTTGTGACCCTGATTCTGTCCTTTTAGACTTGGACTGCCTTACTGCACAGCCACTCTTGCAAACACAAACGGGCTACTGATCAGGAACGGCTCCTCCATTAGAGCGGAGGAGAGTCGCCCCACTAACAACAAGCATTTGCAATGCAATAGGTCTCGCATTTGCAAGAGTTTGAGCTAATGCCATTGTAAATGGCAATGCCTTTTATTTATGTGTTTTGAAACCTGCAAGCGGTGCGTAAACACACACTTTGTACTTATAGTCATTGCCTACGAGAAGCAAGGTTGGCGGTAACTGCGCCTCTTTTACTGTCGGCCTTGCTTCTCGTAAGCAAGGACTATAAGTACAAAGTGCGTGTTTACGCACCGCTTGCAGGATTTCAAAACACATAAATAAAAGGCATTGCTAATAGCTCAAACTCTCACAAATGCAAGCCCTATTGCATTGCAAATGACTGTTCTGAGATTTGAGAACAAAGTTTCCCTATGGGGGGGAAAAGTGCAGCGTGAGTAACAGCAGAAAGAAGGCACGTGGTGACCGCTGTGAAAACAAATGTGGTCATATAACAGCTTGTCACTCTTCATACGCCTCTTGCGCTCAAGCACCTCCCTCCCCCCCATCGCCAGCAAACTGTGAGGCAGTTTAGAACTGTTAGCCAGCATTCTGCCCCTTGTGTGCATGCTCAGTGAAGGCGCCCCTTCCGAAAAAGTCAGTGCCTGTCCTGCAATTTAAACATGTACGTAATCCGTGTCTCCCCCTCAAGTCCCTCCATTGCGTACACTGCACGGAGCAGCTGGATTGCAGCGCTATGTTGTACGTTCATATAAGGATGCATGTGTCATAATGCCTCGGGCCAACATAAACACCCATGAGCACAACAGAAACATTTTCATCAGAGCCTGAGAGAGCCAGAGGGCTAGCGTTGTGTAATAGAAATATGGGAGCTTGTCCACTGCGTGCGGGTCACTGAAAGGTATATACTGTGTATACCTTATGTTCCCTGAGACACACCATTCCGTCTGAAAACTGGTAAATTTTCAATACTGATAATGAACATAAATACAAGCAATTTGTACGCCACAAAATGCAGTGATATCGCTTGTCAACAGAAAGTACGGTGGGAGAGGGCGGGAAGACAGACAACATGGACAACGAGAGGGGGGGAGAAATAAACACAAACTACGGCGGGAGGGGGCGGGAACAAAGTGAACACGGGCAACGGGAGGGGGCGGGAAAAAGTGAAACACGAACAGTAAAGTTACAAAACAAGCCGAGGCATCACCCCTACTACCACAAGTACTTAATTGGCAAGGCACAGTAATCAGGACACAGATGGTCGATATAGCAGTTAAAATACAAAAGGGATTGTACCTTATTAAAGCAGATGGCCAGCGGATTGAGCTACAGTGAGGGAAGGCCCATGCCCGGTCTCTTATGGATGAAGATGGGCCCGGCCTCGGGCCAGTTTTCACCCAGGCACCCGCCCCGTGCAGTGGGCTGTTACAGCTGATTAATTATGCCCGCACAGCAGTCTCAACATGCGGCCCCATCTCTTCTGGCCAACTGGATTATGGTGCCTGCAGTCCTTGCCCCAAAGGCTTTTTGTGCACATCACAAAAAGCAAGTTGTTACAGCTCGTTAAATATGTCCATATGACTGACTCAACATATGGCCTTTCCTCCTCTCGCCAGATAGATTATGGTGCCTGGGGGGAAGAAAGACAACACAAACTACAGCGGGAGGGGGGGGGAGAAAAGGGAATATGGACAACGGGAGGGGCGGGAAGAAAGACAGCACAAACAGCGGCGGGAGGGGGGCGGGAACAAAGTGAACACAGACGTGAGGCGGGAGCAAAGTGAACCACGAACAGGAAAGTTACAAAACTAACGGGGCAAAAGAACAAGCTGTCGCGAGTTGGTGACCCACTGAGAAGCGATCGGAGAAAGTCACATGCACGCGTTGTGCCTCACACAATGCCTGAAACGCCGAGAGCAAAAGAGACGGCCGTGCGCGTGCACATCTCCTGTCCGGGCAGGCACAGCGAACAGGAGACAGGGAGGCAACAAAACATGCCTCCCTTCCAATTAAAAGCACGGATTTTTCACACGCGCCAATCGGAAGCATGGGTGGAGCTTCCACCCCGCTTACGAAGCTACATCAACGACAATAGATCTCGCAAGCGAGCAGCGCATGCGCTGCGTCGCTAGGCGAGACCTAAAAATGACCCCAGAAAAGCTCCGGAGATGAAAAATAAAATGGTAATAAAGTTAATTTATTACCATTTAATTTTTCGCCAACCTGTCCTGAACGACTGTCAGAACGGGGCAGGGACATTATTGCAGCAGGGAGGAGTGGTGGGCTGTGCACTTAGGTTTAAAGTGCCCATGTCTCTTTGGCCGACTGTCTTGCAAGGGCCAGCCAGCCATGCACATTTTAAACCCCCAGCTGTCTTAGGTAACTGGGTTAGAGAAAGCACAGGCCTACGGTGCTCTTGAGAGCGCTGAGAGAGGCCGCTACCTCCAATCCAATCCAATCCAAGGGGAGTTGGCTGGAGCTTATGCTGGAGGAGACAGAGAAGAAGAACACGGATGGAGCAAGGAGGCCATCAGACGTGTCATGCAGCAACTTGCAGGCAAAGTAAGTGAATATTTCTTTTTATTTATAGTCACTCCCAGACACCACACATGCCACCCCGAAGTCCTCCTCCAAGGGGACATTTACTGAGGCTAACCACGTTTGGCGAATCTTGAGGGCAAATTTAGGGTGGCCAATGCTTAAAGACTGAAGAATTAATAGCTAGTAATCAATCTGATTGATGGTGAGGTGTGAGGTTCTACAACTAAAATACCTGTCGTTTTCTTGAGCACTTTTCTGCATCTTACAAGTGATAACAATTGCATCACAAAATGGCAACCAACAATATGAAAATGCAAAGTAGTGCTTGGAAATGTTTTTCCAATGCGACAAGAAGCCAAAGTTGTAGAAACGATACACTCCGCGTCAAGTATCCAAAAGACCCTTCATTCTCAACTCTCTTACTACGAGGCAGACAAGGATGCAGCTCCAACTCCAACTCCGCCTCAACTCCCAGCTGCCAACCCACAGAACCTTTCCTTTCCCATATTCCACATTACATCACAGCTCATCTTCCACCTTCCTCGGCATACAAGCAGCAGCACCACAGACATGAAGCCAAGGTTTTCTGAACGGACGCCCTGTGTGATCTTAGGCAAATTCCATCGCCTATCCGCCTGGGCAATTCATCTTAAAGCGAAGGGTTATAGCGCTTAGAAATGGCGAGTCGCCAGAGAAAAAAGCTATGCGACAAAATATTGACCAGCCTCAGGACTGGCACTATCCCAATGAAAACAAAACAAGAACGTTTCTGATTTCATCTGCAGAAGCCTTCTAGGGGGGCTAGAAAATCGACAACAGTAATGTAGAAGAAACCTCCGGGTAAGGCAGAAGACTATGGAAGGACTTCGTGCCCAGAGCAGGCTAGAAACTGAACCCATGGCTGTGCCTCGCTGATGGTAAGTTCTTACTCCTCTGTGTTGCTGGGGATGAATAAAACTACTTTGGGCTTTCATTTTCCGCCAGTCTGTTTCTTATCTTATACTGCCACCCTCAGGATTAGAGTAGGGATACAGTATGTATGGAGATATTTCGAGCAATAAAAGTAAAGTAATTAAAATACCTATGTTCTCTCTTCATACATGTGCATCACGTTGATTAAAGAACTAATATATGTGTTCCTCTTAAAACTCTGAAATCAGTGCTTAATTTGAGCCGGTGGTTTCCGGTGCTCGGCACCAGCACTTGATTGTCAACACCACACATATGACCGTCTGCCACATGGTGGCGCTGGTCAACTAATATAGAGATGAGCAGAACAACGTTGTTTTTGAATACAATATACATAAAAAATTACTAATACCTGCCTACCCAGCCATTCCTGTTTGGGGAGCTCGAATAACCTGAACTATCTCACTTGCAGGCGAGAGAGTTGTTTTGGTACCGTCATTGGCAGTGATGACGAGCAATGGGTGGTGCAAGCTGCTTTGGCCTTCTGGCCAGGGGCCTGGCACTTATTATTTTACAAATTAAGCACTGCCAGAAATGCATATCTACCATGCGTAGTTATGGCAAATCGGGAAAAAAGTTGTAAGGGTATAGTGCTTAGAAACCACTTCCTTCCGGGTCAGGCCGGCAGAGACATGCTACTAAGAACTTAACGTTATCTGCAGAGATGCAAGCAGACGCTCATGCATTAATCCTTTCACTGAAGTGCGGTCTTTCACCACTCACCTTACATGCATGCACCCACCCAGCAAATACATTGCTCAAAGATGCAGATGATGTAACGAGACTTTCTGATTTAATATTCCGGGTCACATTAAGATTGCTTTATTAGTTGTTGATATAGCGCTAGGAACTCCGAGACTTTCGTTGCGCTATAGCATGCCAGGACCGGCCATTTGACCGACTCACCACTCCCCAAAGTTGCCAGCCGCCACTGCAACTAACTCATGGATGCATAATTTACATAAATCTATGTGTATTTCTTCTAAGATTATATCTAGTGTTAGGAGAGACTGGTTCGAACCTTCCGTTAGTTCCTTCCTAGAGGGGCTTAGAAATGAACATGAGACAGTTAATTGTCCTAGTCTCCTGTTTCAGAGTAGCAATGTGTCACTCGAAGGTCCCTCTCATTTACAATTACTATCCTGGAATGTAGATTGACTATAATCAAAGCTTGCCGTTTGGGAGAATTTGTCAATGGCAAGGAATTAGCCAGAAAACTAAAATAACCACACTTTGAACCATACCTCTAGTCACACTGAGCCAGCAAGCCCAACCCTCCTTAGAAAAGTCCCATTCACACGATCTTCCTCCTTCTAACTAGACATCCATGCTCTCACTCTACCATCTATCCATCAATTTTTCTCTTCCCCTCGCCCATCCAAATATACTTCCTTCAATCCATCAATCCTTTCACTGGTTCATAAATAAATTGATTCTTTCACCTACCAATATATCCAAGTATCTATCCATCATTCCACCCATCAGTCATTTCTCTCTTCCTTCCTCCATCTGTTTCTTTACTTTCATAATTTCTCTTTCTGTTGTCTTCACTGTACACCCTCCATAATAATCCTTAAGAGTGTTATTTATGACCATTTGTCTGCAATCCTGAAGACACACGAGGCCCATAAATAATTCATGTTGTAGAGGGAGTGACTTCATCAGCCCATGGGGCCCAGTGGCACCCCCACTTAAGCTGCTAAAGCGGGGGTTCACTATGCCACTGGTCAATGGTGACCATTTTGTGCCCTCCAGGAGACCTGGGCCGTTGGTCCAGTTTATAGACTGGGCTACTTAACATACATCATTGAAGCCTCTCGCTCTAGGGCTGGTAGACCATCTATTGGCCTTTTGATCTGCACAGAGACTTTAAGATGGAATATTAAACAAACATACATGGGCTCAATTGCTATACTAGGATTGCTTCTAGCTGTACCCTCCGGTTCTTCATCTAGGCTTATTATGTTAATAAATATTTACAACCGTAATGTTCCGACGAGCAAAGAATCTCCTATATGGGGGTGTTTCTAGAACGCACTAAGCCTAAATGTCCTCTGCTAATTGGGGGGACTTTAATATGACCTATGAACCTCTGGGCAACTTGGACACCTCAACAGAGCAGGAGGATGAATAGTAGGGTGCTTCCACATTGGAGGTCACTACTATTAAAAGATGGTCTGCTGTAGCCTTGCAAGTAATGGCGTTGACTTTAACTAGGGGACTGCAAGCATGTTATGGTCATAGTTTGTCTGATAGGAAGGGGGCATTTGCCAACAGGACGGATACTAGTGAAAGCAAAATTGGGTCTGCCCTAGTGGACATGGAAGTCACAGAACGGTGAGTCAGTGACCACCATTCCCTCTCCCTGATGATGCAGGGGGTTCTCCTTGGTATTTTAGATGCTTAATATATTAAAGAAGTCCCTCTCACATTAATCTCAAACAACCGTGCATGTGTTAAGTGGCTATAAATTGTAAATTACCCTAAGATTCTAGCATAGAATTCTCCAACTGTCACAGAAGGCCTGGTGCCTTATGAGAACACCCCTACAAAAGGAGATGCCAATATCTACTATACATTTACAGTTGTTTGGTTGATCAAAAACCTATTTTGTTAAAGACTATAGACCAGTCTCTCATAAAGAGAAACTGACCCCAATGGCATGCCAAAGGTGGTAGGTTGGCAAAGTCTAATTTATTATCAGCAGTTAAAGCATATAATGGACATTCAATTGTAGATAACATACTAGAGACATGGAAGGAAGCCTAAATCATCCCCACATATAAAAAGGGATGTAAGGGAAATCCAGCTAACTATAGACCAATTAGCTTACTCAATAACCTCCAGAAGATCTGTCGTAAACAGGTACTATACATTTACAGGATTGAGTGTGAGAACACCATATCAGAGCTGATTTACAAGCAGGGTTTAGACCTAGAGTTAGTAACATCGATAAGGTATTTCGCTAACTAAACTTGTTCTAAAAATGTGTCCATCAAGCGTAATCACTTCTATGTAGGCTTTGTGGACTCAAGGGTGGCTTTTGAACCTGGTGCCTAGAACAATACTCTGGGAGGATTTGAAATTGTGTGGTGTCCCGGAAGAACTGTCTCCATCAATGCAATTAAAACTTTGACACTTATGAGGTGGGGTAGATGTGATGAATTGATAAAGTAGATCCCAATTCAGAAAGGGGAGCGGGAGTGTTGTGTGCTCACTCCCACTCTCTTTTCCCTATATATTTTTAGCTGACTCCCCATATGATTTCTCCAAGTCAGCAAGAGTCAAGATCCCGACACTAAAGTTTGCTGATGACACCCTATTCATTTCAAGCACGTCCAATGGGCTACAAGCACTTTTAAATAGATTTGTAACTTTCTGCTTGCAGCGTGGCCTTGAAATTAATGAATCAAAAATGAAATATATGATCTTCAATCCCCACCGAACATTTAGGGGTGGTCTGGTCGTTGGAGATTCAGCATTAGAGAGGTTGAGAAAGTAGGACTGTTTGGAGGTGAAGCTCGCTAATACTTTGTCCTGGGTCCCACAAATTACTAAATGCCAGAGAACATAGAAACATAGAGCAGCTACAGCAACTAAAATGTTTAATTCTCCTTTATCCAGGTCACTATCTTCAGTTTTGGAAGTTTACAGAGTAAAGGTTTAAATACAGCTCTAAAGTATATGGTTATTGTAATGTTTCACTCTTAACAAAGTCATGAAATAGTTTCTTGAGGTTTCTTTTTAATCTTCTGAAAAGTGTCACCCTTTTCCCTTTGTACCATGATCCCTCCCTTAAAAAGGTATTTCATGTGGCCTACCTCGAACCATTACTCTATTGATTGCTTATTCAGTCTCTGGGAGAATTCTAGCCCTATCGAAACTCTTTAAAAGAGTTGATAGAGCTTATGTTACTCCATGGTTTCGATATGTTAAAACCTGCCTCCACTCACTGAATTCAGAATAACTGTTAGTGGCTCCAAGCTCCAATAATGGCAGCTCTAAGATTATGCTGAAAAAGAAATACTGGTTATTTGTTATGAATCTGAAGCGCGTCAGCCAAGATGGCCGCATTCTAAGAGTGCTCCACTCCAACCGCCAACAACCCGCCCTATTTCTCTACCAACCATGCTGCCAGTCACCGGATCTCTCGGAGTGCAGGGATCTTGCCGATAATACTGGATGAGGCTATGGCTGCCTGAGGGCAGCCGGGCGCAACTTAAACACTGCAGCTCACCAGGGCCTGTTGCAATGGGTGGAGGACTTGCTGCCTGGCTGCCTCGCGTTGCCGACTGGGGACATGGAAACTCTGCACTCTCACAGGTGAGCACCGGCCTGCTGCAGGGGGATGCACCTGTATGGCCTTGCAGCAATTGAGCGAAATAACAGGCACTGTCAAGTCCATCTGCTAGCCCAGCCTGGGGTCCAACACTTTTGCTGCTGCTCTTGCTGGTGGCAGACACTTTGCTTTGGTGTCGGGCACTGAGAGGCCACTGCTGACTTCAGCTGGAGGGAAGAGCTGCAAGACATGCATGTGGCGGTTGTTTTGGCCCTGGATCCAAGGTGACCCGACCGGTGGTACGTGGCCACGGGGACTGCCTTTACTGAATGCGCACTGGCCTGGGCCACACCAGATTTCCATATTTGCTGGAGATCCTGATTTACTTGCCGACGGCACCCTGTGTCCATTAGTAAACCACCTCTGTGCAGGGCCGGACTGGCCGTAGCAAGCACCAGGCGTTTCCCCGGTGGGCCGGAAGGGTGGGGGCCGTTTCTGTCACTGGGGGCCGGTTTTGCAGCAGTGTCATGTTCTGAGATTGCAGACACCATCCGGTACCCTCTAAGGTTAGGGGTCCAGATGGCGCACTGTGAGCTAGCTAAGAATTGGACCAACATACTCTGATGATATGAGTGGACTCAGTCCTCGTATTCCAATGTTTATGTTGTCTGGATACACAGTCCTACTTGATTTGCAAGAACCATAAAACATGGCGCCACCAACGTTCTAGGCCATGTACTTATTAAATGGGTCTTCTGTGTAGTTCCTACATGTGCACAAAGCCCTTAGCCACCTTATACCGAGGCGTCTGTGGTGTTAGGGATTAACCCTCCTCAGCTAAATAGGGAATCCCTATTTTTGTCTGTTGGTTGTTCAATATTGAACCTTTAAAAAGATCACCCTACTATAGTTTTTTTCCTTCTATGAATTCCATTCATTAAACTATGGCACTACCACCAGTGGTTATTCCACTCAATTGCAGAGATGCAATAACACAGATGTTACAACAACAAGGGCTTCCTCTTACTCGGGGAGATGTTACCTTTGTGGTAGAGGTCCTCAAAGAGCACAAAACAGAGGTATTCTATTCATGGGTCACTTCTTCTGCAGCAGATGCCAATACACAAACTTTTCATACATACACTGTTGCTGCAATACCAGGCCAATATAGAGCCTATGAAGATTTAGAAATACCATTAACTTTTCAGGAGCATGCAAATTGGTTCCAAGGCGCCCTACCACATGTACTAAACAATGTAAGACTGGGTCCTCTCTGTAATGATGGAGCGACCTGGCCAGTTCTAGCCAGCTATACACCATATCCATTTTTAACACCACTCACTGCTGTAGAGCTCCATGCTCTACACTCAGGTCTAGTCAGAGTACATGAACATATAAGACAGTTCGTTATGCTAACAATAACAGCATCCCCAGTGAGGGCAGTTCAAGCTGCGCAGCCACATAGAGCAGTGCCTGTGATTAGTCCAGTTACCATTAATGGAATTATGGGTAAAGTTCCCACCGGATGGGAGGAAATTCCATTCTGGATTGTGCAAAAAAAACAAACCAGCTTGAAGCAGTGTTTCCCTATACGGGACCCCAAGATAAACAGAGAATTCTCACAATGTGCCTACCACTAGGGATGGTTTGCCCGGTAGATGAATGTGCCACTAGGGGCACAGGTTTTGCTGTGATTTATACCATAACACATGGTACACCACTCACAGCTGTTTTGCTTGAAGTGCCAAAATTTGATATTTTGGTCCTACAGACACATTGCAAATTCCTTATGTATTTAAAGTTAGCATGGATGATGTTATTTCTCCTGGCAGTTTGATGATTGGCATGTCTCTACAGAGAAAGCAATACTTTCTAAACTATAATCTTATTCTAAACTGAGGACATGTACCTTAAGTCTGTTAACTATGGTGAATTTTTTTTATCATCATTATGCGCACGCCTATTTATACAGAGCTAGTACTCTACATGCAGTATTTAATTACACACAATGGGAACATTGCCTGAAACTACCAGCAGGGTAGCTCGAAAACATACCTGCAGAAGGCTGCAGATTTTTCTGACAACAACCCCTTAGACCCAGTGTCTTATTTTTTTACATTTTACCTTTCCTCAGCAATGAAAAATATGCTGATCCAAACTAAATTAATCAATTCAGAGTAATTTGTTTCCCAACTGTCCATACAAGCTTATGAATTTTGTCCATACAAGGTTATGAATTCTGGAATGACAACATTCAGTTAAAATCAACTTGTGGAACAAGAAATTGGCAAGTCCAGGGCAATGAGCCTTTCTTTATAGCTTGTCTAATACCAAGACAAATGGTTTTCCTGAACAAAACAGTACAGTAAACCACCTGCCTGGGTTTGGCTAAAATTAAAGACATGAATACACCAAACATTCCCTCCATTGCACGTTTTGAAAATTGCCAACACTTTACAAATTACACAGAGGAACAGCTCAACAGCATGATACAGAATGGTACTTATAATTCTTCACTTTCAGGCTCAGAGGATGGTTAGTGTGGCCAATGGAAGTTATTGGCTGTCATGCATGTTTTTTAAATACCACAAAGAGTTTCAAAGCAAGCAGACTAGACCCACGTTATATGCAGACAACACTCAGGAATGGTTACTACCTACAGTGTATGAAAGTTATGCCAGCAATGGTTACAACATTCCACTTTAACTGCAGTTAAGGAAGATTTGTCTCTCCTTTCTGATGACATGGATTTATAAGATTTCTTGTTAGGTCCTAGATTACCACGTCCTAAATGCTTTCTATATGCCACATACAATTAACTTTGGAAAGTTTTCCAGCAGGAAGCTGCTGGACATTTATGAGAAATTGACAGGGCTAATTTGGAAAAGGCTTTGGCTATTGTTGTCAGTCAGTCAAAAGAACTTTATTTTGGCTGTACAGCCATAAAAGCAGAATTAATTAAAAACATTCATAATATACAAGAAATTTAAAATAAGAAAGAATTTATACAGTCAGGAAGAAGCACAGAGTATCCTTGCTGCACATATATAGCAGTATACTACAAGTTTATACAATGTATTCTAACCCCTACAGCCACTCATCGATCGATATTTAACAACCTACAGTGTTACTCGAGTCCAGAGAAAATGTCACAATTATAAAAACAATTAAAAAAACGTTTTTAAAAACAATACAAAAATAGATTTTGTATTTAAAAAATATATAAGATAAAGCAATTTAAAATAGCTAACAAGTTTTCAGATGGGAAGATGTGCAATTTTAAGTTAGCAGCATGATCAATGGATAAGCACACTTAAATACTTCCTAAGCTCTTTTTTTTAATGATGCCTCTACTGAATACACCACATTGCAAACAAAAATTTAGAGGTGGCAAAAACAAATAGTGGGTGCATCTCGTATTTTAATAGCCTGTAGGCCTCTGTGTGGTCTCTGATCCCCACATTTCTACACAGCTGGAGAACCCACTTAGATCTTGACCTTCTATACGCCGGACAGAAGAAAAGAACATGAAGTTCTGTCTCTTCAGTTGACGTACACCCAGGGCATTCCAGTCTGGTGGCACCCTTCCACTGGTTTGTAAATGCTCGGAGCGGGAGCACACCGAATCTGAATTGAAAATATCATTTCTTTGCAAGAAATGGCTGGATGTTATCCAGGGCTGGCTCAAGCTTATATTGCTGTTTGACGTCCAGAAATCTGGAGGTCAAACTGCATGAGTTAATGCTCTGGAATAATTGTGCAAATTTAAGTTCTTTGAGGGCAAAAGATAGGGTCTTTTTAGAGATACTAGGGCAGGTCTCTTCAGGAGTTAGCCATTAGTTTGCCCTCCCCAGAGCGTGGCATGTGCTTCTGATATAGGATAGCCATGGAATATTCCCTGCTCCCAAGATGGACATAACGTCCTTCAATTCCTCTCTATAGTTTAATAGCTCGGGGGTACTCCATAATCGATGCCAATATAAAATCGGTCGAGAGGCAATCAAGTCAGCAATCGGGCCAATACCTAGATCCATCCTTAGCGGAGTTAGAGGGGTGCTTTTGGGAAGGACCAAAAGCTGTCTAAGGAAGGAATTCTCTGTAATAGATAACATATTAGATGGACAGTGGCCCCAGAGTTCTGCTCCATATATTGACGCACCCCTTGCCTGGACTTTATAAATTTCAGCAGGCGGTTCTACCACTTTTGGGTGCAATTTTTATATACTTTTAGGATACCCCCAATGGACTGTGTCAATTTTAGGTTAGCTTTCTTTACTTGGGACCCCCAATCCATCTTATCATTAAGTGTGAGACCCAAGTAGTCGAAAATGGACACCCTTTCTAAGGGCCTGCCTTCCATTAGAAGATGTGGGCAATTACTGGTATTGGCGTGGAACACCATATATTTTGTTTTTTGGAGATTTATCTCTAAGTTTCTTTTCCTACAGAAATTACAGAACTCCTCCAGGACCCGCTGCAACCCCATGGGACTCTTAGACAATAGTAGCGTATCATCCGTGAACATTAACGCAGGTATTTTGCGGTTTGCTAACCTCGGGGAATCTATATCCTTAATTGCCAGTAGAGTGTCAATTAGACCATTCAAAAAGAGGGAGAACAGGGTCGGGGCCAACACACAGCCCTGTCTCACCCCTTTCTCCACTGGAAAGGGGGCCGTCAATTCCCCTTTCTTGCCATATCTAACTCTCGCATACGTATCCTGGTGCAAACGCATCAGCTGATGGCATAGATAAGCTGGTACTCCCATATCGTATAGGAGACCCCATAGCTGATCATGCTGCACCATATCGAATGCGGATTTGAGATCTACAAAAGTTAGATACAGGCTACTACCCTCCAAAGTTACTGTTTTCCAATGAATCAATTGCAATCTGAAAAGCTGGTCAATGGTTGAAATTTTGGTCCTAAAGCCAGCTTGCATAGGTGTTAATGCATTATTTTCATCTATCCATGATTGCAATCGGGCGAGGAGAACACGGGCAAATATCTTTTGGGTCACGTCAATAAGACTTATAGGACGGTAATTTGCCTGGTTAAGCGGGGAGCCTTTTTTATAGATAGGAATAATTTCCGCACCTGCCCAAGTCGAGGGCAACGCCATCCCTTGCAGTATAGCGTTGAATAGTGTCTGTAGGTAGGGTGCCCACACTAGTTGTTCATTTCTAAATAGGTCACCAGGTATTCTATCCAACCCCGGTGCCTTTGCTGGAAGCAATTTCCCTAATGCTACAGTTACCTCTTTTATAGAACAAGGGGGTGCACTATTGTCTAAGGGGATTTTATCCATTATTGATTCCCTCTCAACTACATCTCCGTCCAGAGCCCTTGAATATAAGTTCTTAAAATGGATTCTCCAGACTTCCTCCCCCAGGTTTGGTTCAATTGCAGAGTTGCCTTCAGATTTTCCAGTTTTCACTAGATTCCAAAAGCCTCTCATATCTCTATTATCTAAGGCTTTTTTTATTGCTTCCCATTTTGCTATCTCCCAAGTTTTCTTGGCCTCAGCTAAAATATTTTTGTATTGTGCCCTGGATTCTTTTATACGTAGGTTGTCCTTATCTTTAATCCCCAGTAGTAGTGCGCGCTTGGCCTCCCTGCACGCTCTATTATACCAGGGATGTTTAGTTTTGGGGTCAGTACCATTATTGGCTTGATCATTAAAAAAGAACTGTGCCAATGTTAAAAACATGTCCTGATTATTCTTACTTAATTCCAGCAAGGATTCGGGACCTTCACTATTTAGTGCTACTCTAAATGCAACTTCTAAAAAAGGGATAATTTGTTTATAAAGTATGGCCACTTTTTCAGCTGACTGTACAAAAGTTCCCCAGCATACTCTTCTACCTCCTTCAGTTGTTATTAGATTCGAGGCAGGCTGGTTAGATGAGTTCAGGTAGCAGGTGGAATGCAGGAGTATTATTTCTAACACCAACGGATTGTGGTCGCTTTCACATCGGAGCTTGACCGTAAAATCAATAATTCGGTTCCATAACTCGACATCTACAAAAATATAATCAATGATAGATGCCTGCCCGATCTTATTATAAGTAAAGTTGCCCGGGCTATCGGAGGGCAACCGACCATTACATGCCCTAAGTGAGTGGCTGAGAATAAGAGAATTCATCTGCAGAACTAGGGAGGTCCAGCCCTTTACCTGATAGGTGTTACATTCAGGAATTAACCGGGCCGAATCTTCCTCACTAGTAATGCTTGTGGAGATGCCATTTAATGGCTCAAAATGACTATTGTTGATAACGACATGACCTCATTGTCAACTAGGATTTATTCTCTGAATAACATTGCGTCATCAGCATTCAATATCGTACAGAGTGGCATGTCCCTCCTCCAGCAAGGGCAAACTCAACTTAGATCGATTATGCAAATAAGTTGGACGTTTCATATTTAAAATCAAATCGCCTTTCATAGAAATACCTGAACACGACAGACTTATTTTTGCCTTATAATTTAACACACTCACAGAAAATAATGGTGAAAAAAGACGCAACTTACACAATGTTAAGCATAGAGCATTTAGAAAAATTTCCATTTACAGTAGCTGAGACACCATCTGCTATATCGTTAATCCACAGATTTATCCCACTGCCAATTTCTACATTTCATTATACATCTTGTTTGAAACATTTTCAAGTAGGCAGATATGAGGCATTAGGGGAGACATTTGTACACAAGACATGGGTCCTGCCTTCGATTACAGGTATCAGAATGGGGTAACTGAACTATTTCTTAGCAGAAACAAATGTGAAACTTCGTTTGGCCATCTTCCATTTTATAAAGATGTAGTGTTTCATGGCGCATCTAACACGTCCATGGCCAATTTGGCATGTAATCTGAAAGTTACCCCAGCTGCTTTGATTCGGCTGGTATTAAGATTGCTTTCAAATGGAAGTTATTTGATTCAGAATGACCCATGTTGTTGTGGGATGAAACCGGGAGTACCATATGTGGTACAGTATACAGGGTTGGTACCGGTTGTAATAACATGTTATTTCCACCTGCACGTACAGTCAGAGAAGTGACAGTATTGTCTTCAATAGCTATTTTTAACGTGAACTTTGATAAATTAAGTAGACTGAAAGCCTTATTGTTTCAAAAGGACATCGTGTTAACAACTGCTAGAGAGATGTTTATTATCCAAGTAGCAAGGTCTTCCTCTGAAATACAATCGTTACTGCACACAAACCTCCCTCAACATTTTGGTGGATTTGTGCACCGCACATTTAATGATTCAAATACTGCGAGAGTGGTACACTTTTTTAAAGCTATTGGGTCTGGGTTGGTCAGTACATTCCAGACTGTATTTGGAGTAATTCTGTCCTTTATACACTCTTTGGTTTCCAGTGTATTTGGAGGCATATTGCTAGTGTTATTCCTGGTTGTTGGGATTTTGGTCCTATTTTTGTTGCTCCGCAATGGATGTTCCGCCTCGAAGCTAAATGGTGATGGAACTACCACAAGTCCTGCTGTGTCATGAACATATGATACAGTACTTTGGAGTTTCCTTACTTCAGGAACTAAATGACAACTGGTCTTTGTCCTTTCGACCTATATGGTTATACTGCATACGGCCTGTGTTCCGCTGTCTCTTGGGCACTTTCGAGTGCGCACTGGATAGAAGTCTTTTAATTGTACGGCTTCCATTCGCTTTTATTATTAAAGTGCATTTTATATTGATTTTGTAATTAGACTTACATATATATTAAGTCTGATTTTTAAGATTAGCATTTAAGTTTAGTTTGAAGTGAAAGCCTCCCTCCACCAACAAGTGGATGTTGTAAGGTTTAACAGGGCTCATGCACGAAAGCCTTCATTTTGAACTACACGTTTGAACTTGACATCTTTTTAGTCGTGATTTTTACATGCTTTGCAATTACATGATAACATACTTAAAAAAGTATTCTGCTTGCAGCACATTGCTTCCTAAGCAATTTATCATGGCATTTGTACACTCCGTCCAAGGCAAAGGAACACTGAGCACGTTGCCCTTGCTTTGGTTGTCCAGTTGGAGACAGCTCTGAATCAGAAAGACAATCACATCAGTGTTGCACTTCTAACGCAGTGCGATCGGAACAGGGCTTTGATAATATAAACCACCTGTGGGCTACATTCATCAGAGGAACACTACTACGGATTATCCTGGAAATCTTGTCTGTGACTGAGATGCAGCCCTTCAGACTCTAAACTC
Organism: Calotriton arnoldi; assembly: GCA_963921515.1. NCBI lineage: Eukaryota > Metazoa > Chordata > Amphibia > Caudata > Salamandridae > Calotriton > Calotriton arnoldi. Next base: position 1,257,428 of record CAWUFW010001964.1, read on the forward strand.
TATTCTGCAAAGGACAGCGGCCTGTGCTACACCAGACTGGCTTCCTGATACATCTAACACAAGTATGGAGAGTTTGGTTGTCCCAAGGGATCTGGCAGAGGGTACTCCCAATGTGCTTTTGATAGTGTAGGTAGGAGTATAAGTATGATATATTCTCATATAATCACTGTAACGTCATAATGGTTGAACTGTTTATCCATTTCACCATTCTTGTAATGCTGGTTACTATGCTTGGCTTCCTTTTGCCAATATTTGCAGTTCATGTTTTTTACACAAGAATAAATACCAATTCGTATATTTCTTGTGTCTTCTTTTGGGCATGCCTAAGTAGGAATGAAAGGTAGATCTGTTTCCATGATTTCCTTGTGGAATTAGCAGAGGCAGTTTCTTTATTGGGGGTGGGGGCTGCGTGTAAAGTATGGCTACTTGCTCGGATGACATGGGCCACCTGCAGCCTCAGCTGAGCTCCATGCTTTACTTCTCAGAGAAGTGAGTTTAGGCTTTCCCCTCACATCTCAGCTGTGACTCCAGAACCAATCTTGTAGACTAATTCCCGTCATAACAAGAGGTTGCTTTAAATTTGTAGATTAAGGGCGGCTTATCACCCATGACTGAGAGGGTATCCAGGCGCTATCCATGGGCACAAGAGATTAAGTGATTTGCCCAGAATCACAGGATGTTGAGCCAATGCGGAGACTCGAACCCAGATTCCCAGCTCCCGAGTTGGAAGCTCTGGCCGCTGCGCCACATCCTCTCCCTCATTAATAAATACAGGCGGCAGTTCATTTAGGCACTATAAGTAACATATATCACATGTTATTACCAACTTTGAAAGGATAAGTGTCTAAATATTTCCTAACACTGTAATCTACTGTGACTGACCGATTTCTGAACAATGAATGTATAAACCGTTAAGGTATTCCATGTCAGCGATTTAGTTCCTGTTTATATTTCACATGTTTTACTTAATCTTGCATTCCTTAAGAGTGCTCACTATTTCCAGGATGTTGTATTTCTCTATTTTTTGTGTGTAGCATATTCCTCTTGTACAGTGCATACTTTGAACTGAGTCGCCTTCAGGTGTTTTTAATGGGCCCCCTTTGAGAGCTCTGGAGCAAAGGCTTAAGGCTGTGCGAATTTCTCATAGTGCCCGTCAGTGGGTCAAAAAGGTGTTAGGAATACTTGGTCATCCAATTCTTTGCTTCTCTGCTGAACAAACAGAGTAAATGTCACTTATTCCGGTACACTTGTTTGAGTTTATTTGATGTGACCCTCCTGGGGATAAGCCCACTTCATCTGGCAGAACCAGAAGCGGCATCAGTGGGAGTAGACTAGTGGAAATTAATTTAGCAGGTATTTTACAATCAGAATATATTAAAGAGAGGGGCCTACAACACCTGCACTGATCCTCTAGTTTACTGGGTTTCAGTAGTAATATCACTGCCTCATTGGTGTACACCCTTCACTAGTGATTCCTCAAGCGTAAGGAAGCAGGAGAAGCAGAAATCGGACATGTCTAGCAAGTTTCCAGTTTGCAATGTTTTTTATATTTCCTACTGTATTCCCAATTAATAGAAATATGTGGTTATCAGTGTTTAGACACTTCAGAAAAACAACATTTGCGGGAGGCATAGTTGTTCCACTCTTTACGAAATGCATTCAGAAATAGCATTTATATTGTAGCAGGAGCATCTTTAGCATGAGGCCATGTACACAGATTTCACTTGCATACTATCATTGGACCACCCCTTCAACATGCAATATTTTGCATCTCTGACAAAAGTGGGCAGACTCTGGCACATGAATTGTGCAGCAATTGTATCCTCTGGCACTTGTAGTTTGATGTGATATTTAATTGCAACTGCAATGTCACCATGACCTCATCTTAATCACATCACAAAGAGAAAGAGGGGGGGACCAGGAGCTGATGAAGGTCCAGTGCCCGTGCTCCAAGTGTATGTATTCTACAAATAAGGGGAGGGGGTGTCACTTTTCATGAGAAAGAAGAATCTAGGTTATTGATAAGTTTATATGGGACAGTCAACAAGACTGTTTCTTGTTGCCCTCACACATCCCAAAGGATGTCATGCTTCATCATAGGGCGGATGCTCCTCGTCAGGCTGGACCTGAAATGTTCTACGGGTCCCCCGAAGGGTCACTTTAGTGGAGAGCCTTTGATTTTCTCGCCATATGATGCGTATGAGAGAGTCCTAATGGGGTGGTGAGTGGTGTGTGTCAAAAGGTGAATATAAAACTGGCTAGGGGATATCAATTTTAAATTTAATGGTTAGATTGCCCTGTCAGATTAAAAAAACCAAGTGGGTTGGTGCTACTATGTGGGTTACAATGTCCCTTTGTAGCTGAATGAGACGGTTGAGTGAAATAAAAAAAAAAAGGGGTTAACATGTTTTGCGCCTTTGTTGGTCTCGATAAGATCCTTGGCGCTTCTTCAGGACCAAATAATAGTGAAGGGAGGATGAGTGACCTCCCTCAAATAATATTCAGACAAGTGGTCCCCCTCTAGCAGGGTGATACCGATTTATGGTTCATATCGCTGGTTGTCCAACCTATTCGTAATAGAGATCAAGCCCCATGGGTCAGATAGGAATGGTGTGCACAGTCATGGAAGTTTCACAGGGTGCACTATTCGCAGCATCTACCCTTGCTTCAGTCTGCCCAGATGGTGCTCATCTTAATCACATCAGTCGTCAGAAATTCAGATATAATTAGAGAGAGGTTATTAGTGGGGACTGATTATACAATGTGATAATTTCCCACTGATGTGGTTGGGAGTTTACACAGCACATAAGTTTCAGATATTTACACAAAGGAGGTGGCTATTTAGCAAGTCAAGGGGTAATTAGTGTATTTTATTTGCTATTTACCTGACAGTTGGTTAAATAGCAAACATTATACTCTATTTGTTAAGACGCTTTGCAAATACTAAGCAATCATTGGCAAGGTCAATAAGACTCACATTTCACACCCTGAACTTTGCCAATGCTTTGCAGTATCGGCAAAAGGCATAATTTGCTGATACTGTGAAACGTCAGTCAAAAAACTAAAAAGGCGAAATGACTAGGTCACTGGGCGGGTCCTTTCATCGTCACACATGTACATTATGACCAGCCGCGGCCGCTGCAGGTAATAGCCGTGAGGCCGGCTGGGGAGAGGGGGGGGGTGTATTTCGAGAGCCTACCACGAGGGGAAATTATTTAATTTTCCCTCGTGGTCGTCTCTCGAAATCCCCCCCAGCCGGCCCCACCGCTCTTCATTGCAGTGGCCGCGGCTAATTATGACGTCTATGCTCTCATATGCGAGGACATATGCATGAGCATGCATTATCACTCAAACATAGACATGCGTCACCATACGTGCCCACCTAGGAAACGATGCAGGTGCCATTTTTTTTTTTTTTTAACCAAAGATGGTTTGGTAAATAAAAAAAAAGTTTAATTTCGTAGCCCTCCCAAAAATACATATACATTGAAAAAGGATAGTGAGGTGGGCAATGGAGGAGCAGGTGGGGTAGCAACGAGGAGTAGGCAGGGGATAAAATAAAAAACCTTGCAGGGGAGGAGAAAAAAAGCAGCACACAAGAGCGAGATGGGGTTGAGATGTACAGGAGGGAGAGAGCAACACAGAGCTCAGGAAGGCGGGATGCTTGGCAGGAGAAGAGCATGAGAGAGAGCAAGCAGTGCACGAGAGAGAGAGCAAGCAGCACACAAGGGAAAGAGCAACACTGAGCTCTGGGAAAGGTATTTTGCGGGGGTAAAAACAGAGAGGCGAGAGAGAGAGCTGGAAAAAACTTGCACTCTCCTGGAGTATTTAAAACCCCCAAAAAAAGTTGTTCCCTAAAAGTGAGCAGTGGAAGGATACAAGGCAGCTAATCAAAAGAATGGTAAAGCGGTATTGCTCCAGGACACGAACAAACACAAAAAGTGCAAGGCAAGCCATTGAATAAGAAGCATGCAAATGAGTGACAAAGTCAACCAGTGGTAAGCCATGTACAGGCTGTAAGCCAGCTGTAAATGTTTGATAGGCCACAAACGGTTTTTCGTCAACTAATAGTGTACATTATGCAGGTCATAAGCCCAATGTAGGTTTTGGTAAACTCACAAAAGGTCTTTTGCAAGCAGACCTTTTCACGTGTAGCCGAGACCTACCAAAAAGGTCACTAATTTTGGGGTCCTTAATACCATTTCCTCATGGGTCAGCTGAATAATAAATAACCTCTGCTATTAATGCGCCCACTGACTAAACAGCAGGGATTAGTTACAAATTGGCCAGCAGCACGGGGAACAGACATTTGCTCACACATCCGGGCCTTCTGATTAAAACATACAAATTCAAAGATGTCAAGAGGTTGTTTTCTTTATGGGTGCCTTTATGAAGGCACAGATAAGTTGGGCACAGTTGATACAAGTGAAATGTGAATACCAATGAAATCTTCACTGTGAAGGGTAAACACCAGCAGCTTACATACTGTATGTAATTTTGATAGTAAGGTCCCATACGCACAGTCCTGTCTTAACTTTTATTGGCTTTTCCTCTTACAAACATGATTAAGACTATTCCCCACCAGTTTAGGTGATTTTCACCTGCATTGGCATTAGCTGCATGAAATATTTTTATTTATTGCTATTTCATACAGCGCCTATTTGGCCCAAGGCCTTTCGAACGCTTTACATGAGAACAAGATTACGTAACACATTTTTGGGCACAGGATATCAAGTGATTGGCCAAGAATCACCGGACATTGGGCCGAGGCAGGGGCTAAAACCTGGTTCCCCAGTTTCAAAGTTGGTAGCTTCAGCGACATCTTAAGGATTTGCGGGGCCCTGGCAATACAAGACATATTTTGTGGCCCAGTTGTTTGGAACAATTTTTAATTTATCCCACCTTTTCAGCTCATTCAGGCTTTCCTGATGCTGAACAATATTGAATTATAGAATAACTCTTCAGATATGGGGAAATGCAAAACAGTCAAAGGCTCAATCAAGTAGCTGGGTCTCTGCTAGCCAAATAGTAACAAAAGAAAGCTTGAAAAAGTAGTGATAAAGCCATTTCTTTTTTAGTTCAGATCTAGATTTTTTATTTTATTTGCAACAAGAACATTTTATGTGGAATCTAGTGTCTAGCCAGCTTTTTACTCCAACTGCAGGAAAACATGCTACAGGTGAATTGTTAGAGGTTTAGTGGACTAGTGCATAATATTAAAATAAGACATATGCACATAGTGCCTGAAATTGTTTAGTGGCTGAATGTTTGTAATTTCAAATGTACGCCACCTTCTCTAATGGTGTTCTTGCTGCTTCCGTAAAAATCAAGGTGCTGCTCTGAGGATTTCATCATTCCATTAGTTGAGATATACTTTCCCCTAATTTCTCTTTCCTTGAGGTGCCCCTCTTCTCCTCTAAGTGTGTGCACTTCATTAGCTAGGTAGCAAATGGGACAGGGAAGGCACAAGAGAAGGCCAGAGATACAAAAAGAACTCTATAGCAAGAGGCAGGAAGTTAGGGAAAAGAGGGTAGAGTTAGAGATGATGTAAAAAGATATGCAAGGTATGGAGAGAGGTAAAGTAAACAGAGAAAAGTGATGTCGCTAGAAAGAAAGCTATTGAGAGGCAGAAAGAGGAGGAAGGTTCTAGAGTGTGTTAGAGAGGTAGAAAGAGAGAAAGAAATGGAGCGAAGCAAAGGAGTATAAGTACTCCAAGGGGCAAGGAAGAAAGAAAAGCAATGAAGAAAAAAAATGATTAAGATAGAGATAAAGGCATAAAGAAGTCGAGGTAGACATAGAGACTTGGAGAAAACAAAGAGATGCAATGTAGAAAGAGCAAAATGAAAAGATGAATAGAAAAAAAGGGCCAGGAAAATAGCAGTTGGGAAGAGAGAAAGGTAGAGAGAGGGGACAAAACTAGAAAGAGTAATGTGACATAGCGCAAAAAGAAGTTAAGAAACGCGCATGAAATAAAGAAAGAGAAGTGGGGTTCATAAAGAGGCAGAAAGTTGTTCAGGGAAGAAATGGTGAAGTAGAGATGTCTATAAAGAAAAAGACAGAGATAGTTAAGGGTGTGAGATGACATGGAGAAGGTGGTCCAGAGAGAGATATGTATTTGTAGGAGAGGCAGAGAAAGAAAGAGGTGAGAGGATGATATAGTAAAAGAAAAAGTAGGCAGAAAGGAGTAAAATATTTTGAGAGGTGAAAGAAATGAAACAGAGGTAGACAGAGCAAGGGGAGGAGAAGAAGTGAGGTCGTGAACTAGTTGTGAGGTAAATTGAGAGGTTAGGTTGTGAGAGAGACCACAGTGGGATAGACAGAGGTGAAGTAGTGAGGGAGATGTTAGCTGGATAGAGAAATGATTATAGAGAGGCGAGTGGGAGTGATGAGACGGAGAAAACAGCTGAGAGAGAGGTAAGGCAGTAGAGACAGGTAAAGTAAATATAGAGATGAGGTTGTGTGAGAAGTGACGTAGAGGGACGAGAGATACATGGAGGTCAGATGGAAAAAGAACAGGGACGGAGAAAGATGAGGCAGAGAATGTTGGGGGAGAGAGGGGATCAAGTGTGAGATATAGATGTAGGCACAGGGAGTGACAGAGAGAGGGACAAGGTCTTTAGTAGCAGACAGTGAGAGGACCTGGTGATAGGTATATTGAGAGCGAGAGGTGAGGTAAAGAAAGATGAGAGAGAGAGGGTGACGGTACATAGAGAACTAATGATGGAGAGATTAAGAGTGTTGAGTTAGAAGAGGTAAGGTGAAGGAAGGAAAGAGAAATCATACAAAGGTTATTTTTCAAAGTAATTGCCACCAGCTGAGTGCGAGGGTTAAGGCTGGGCAGGCCAGGCACGCACACTACAGAGCAGAATTATTATTATCTGTTTATTGCAACACAGCAAAGTTGCTGTGCTACATTCGCAAGGGAGAGGATGCAGCACAGACAAATGTATAATATAAAAAGCCTGCTGCTGCTGCTGCTGCTCACGCCCCTGCTCTGGCACACAAACAAGCTGTTCAGCAACACGCAGAACCTTTGTGCCATGGTACAGAGATCTGTGCGTGCTTTCTAGCATGGGGTTTGTACAGGAAGCATAACCTTCCAGTATAAAATCCTATACCTGGACTATTCTAAATCCTTCCACACATTGTATGTGTGCTGTACAGTGCAAAGTGTGGAAAGTTTGGAGAAATGAAAACATTGCTGCACGTTCTCACCTGCTCCGAGGAAGTGTTATTTTTGTTTTTTAAAAGCCAAGTCTAGCTATCTTAGTGGATAGGGTTTCGTGTAAACATCTTTGGGTACTTACACTAATCTGTCACAGTGCACCCAAATAATACCCCCTTTGAAGCAAAGGGGTGCACAGCAGTGCAAAGAGTTCTATGACCTGAGAAAAGGGCACCTTTCCAGCACAAAACATTTTTTGAACTGTTAAGTAAATACCCATGCAAGACTTTACGCTGTTTTCCGTCACTTTACCTGACTTTGCCCAGACCCTTAGTAAATATGGCCCTAAACGTATGTTAAGAATTCTCAGCTGTCAAGTAAAAAAAAAAAAAAAAGCTGTTTTTATGAGAAATGTTAATATGGCAGGAATTTTGACTGTCTCATCCACTTTACCAAGTGGCTCCTTGGACGGTGGGGGCCCTGGGCAATTGGCCACTTTGCCCATTCCTTACTATGTCTCTAAGCAGCTCTTGGCATTAGGACACATCTTCACAGCTCTTGCTCCTTCCTGTTGAAGCTACTGGTCACTTCTGACTGAGAATAGCTCAGGTAGGTATCCCTAGGCACTCCACCACCCTGGACAAGCTTTGCCTCAGCCCTCCTTCCTCTTCCTCACTCTAGTTTTCAGTCATAACTGCACAGCAGATGCAGGACCAAGTCATGGTGTCACTGTCCCTGTACTTCCTTTATCCACTGGTCTGGACCTCTCCTTATTTTATCACCCAAGTGCTAGGCTACTGTTCTTCCATCATGCTCATTCCATGTGTGACCTGCCTATCACTTTAGGCTGTCCCTGCTGCTTTGGATGCCTCTGGTCTTCTTCTGTCTGTCGCTCTCTGGAAACCAAGACCCTGGTGGTTCCCAAATTTAAGCAAACCGACTGGGGCGGTAGAAGCTTTATCACCTGCATAGCCAATGCCTGGAATCGACTTCCTTTCCACATCTGTTCCTCCCCCAACCTGATTACATTTAGGAAGGCCCGAAAACATGTCTGTTTAATAGTTAGGCCTAGCATTGTCATATCCCTTTCTTTCTGTCCATTGTTGTTTGAGCTAGCGCCAGGGCACCTTTAACCGCGGCGCTTTATAAATTCATTTAACATAACTTATTTAGGGCCCCGTGAGGTAGTCTCTAACTTTCTGCTTTTGTCTTTACCCCGTCCTCCTCTTCACACTTCCTTTTACCAAGGATGCAACATATGTATTTATTTTACTTTGTCTGGAGAAACACTTTTAACATCCCCACTTCTCTCAGCATTGCATCTGAATAAATACAAATATCAAGGCAAAAAGATTTTTTTTTTAGTGCTTCATCACTGAAGATAATTTTACATAATTCACAAAGGTATTAATAAGGAAGGGAAGTAATAGTTCTGTAGTACTATTTTCTATACTGTTAAATGTTTTTGTGAATTGGCATCCTAACAGCTAAAATAAGAACTCGCGCTACTGGAATGTGGGCAGTACACTTCCACTATCTCGGAGGCTGTCCTCATCCAGTGCCATGCTACACCGGGGGCATCTAAGTGGATCCAACTTCCAACCCCTGCTCAGTTGTCCTTGCTGAAGCAGTGGTCTAGCAGTAACCCTAGCAGCGGGGTCACACTACCTGTTTCAGGGCAATCAAAAAGTCCCTAATATAGCACTATCTCGCATGCAAATAATGATGTTTCAGTCTACAGTTTTGCATCATCAGAGTTCATGCTATCTCAAAAATCCGCTCTTTGATGCTAAAACGCTGAATGATCCCTCCTTTTCATTCTCTGCATGCCTCCTGACTCTGAGTACATATTACTCTAATTCATGTGTATGTTTCTATCAATATCTATTATTGTATTTCTGCAAATTGGCCACACCTCATATCAAAGATCACAACCTGTCCTTTTATAGTCGTACCTGGCAACGGAGCAATACCTAAACATCTGTAGCTCATCTACTAATTCCACCTACCATCTGCATGAACTCACATACCACCCTTATCAATGATCACACCTACCTCCTACTAATTTAATCCACCACAAAGACATTGGAATAAAGTCATAGAATGGTCTCCTTGATGACAGCACAAGACTAATCTCGATAGCCAACATTAATTGCTATATTAACATTAAACCTAAGTTTTGGAACAGCATGATGCCCGGCGTTAAAATCATCAACTTCTCTTCAGTGGTAGTAAGCGCTAAAAGTGCAAATCAGTATAGTGTTCAGGGACTAGTCATGAAGAATTAGTGCAAATAGAAAGGCATGTTCCTTTTTCCCACTTTTACTAATAGGGGGTTGAATATTTCAGGCCAATTCACAAGGGAATCCAAGAGTGTGTAAAAGAACACCCCTGTAGTACAAATTTACAGTACTCTTAAATGCTTTTGTGATTTTGCCCCACTGTATTGTCCCTACCAGGGCCCCCGACCAGATACAAGTTCATATTACAGTTTGTTTTGTGTGCTGGAAATTGTGGTAGATGTACAGCAGCCAGCTGTTTGAAGGGGCACGGTAGGATACATGTGGGTTCTCTACCTTGACGTAGGTGTGACTGCAGGAGAGCCCCACACCGAACAGACCATGCAGCAATTAGCGCAGCAGAACTAGGTTATTCCTAACTGAAAGACCAGAAGTGAGACGTAGGTTCTTTCCATATACATATTCTCTCTCTATGGGTGCCCTGCACTCACTACTTGCAGTATAGGGACTCTGATACAGCCCTGATGAATAGTCCAGCGGAAGGCAGAAACATGTTGGCATGAATATTTACTCATATGCAGTGATGCATATTGGTCATTACACCCATATATGCCTCCTGTAACTACTCTTTTAGTTATTTCTAATATACCTAGGATACAACCTGAATAAAGGACACGTTTGTGGTCTATCCTAAGGTGTATTTACCAGTCAACTGGATCATAGTGTTATCCTGATAAGATAAGTAATATCCAAGAACTCCCTCGGGTTAGCCCCAGCCTGAGGTAGAGTCCACTCTGATAGTACCACCATAACCAGGGTGGGACAAGGTGGCAAATGATGAAGCATGACATTACATGAGTGAGCCATCCTCGTCCAATTCTTGGAATTGCCAATAAACTGGGAGTGAAGTAGGTAGTGGTAACAGGGATGTCAACAAATCCCGCTCTCATGGTTCGCTAAATTAAAAACCGGGGTTAAGCACTGGGGTGTCATGCCATATTCTGTATTTTATTAGTGAATAAGGGCAGGCATGAGCCCACCAATGCCCAGTATCTCTCCTCATGTGTGATATCATTATCAAATGAATCGCAGCATTAAATCCGACCTGATGCCCAGGTCGAATTTAAAGTCACTATTATAAATATGGCACCCCTGACACCCTGCCCCTCAGTTCACACTGGAATCGAAGAAAGGACCAAAGGACTGCCCTGCTGCCCTTAACTTGCACAAAGAAAGGCTGCATCGCCAAGAGTACTGTACCTGCTGCACTTTTGGACTAGTGAGATTTAGACTGTGCTTGCGGCTCCTGAGTCCGGTGGGGGGGAAGGGAGTTGGGTCCCAGCCTACACCTACAGCAGTGACTCCAAGGATCAGTCAGCTGATCCCCTAGGACCAGCTCCAGCGACACAAAAGCTGAAGAAGCCCAAAATGACAAATTGGTAGCCAAAGCAGAAGTTTTGCTGTTACCAGTACTGGGCATCCAAGACAACCAATCCGAGATGGCCACAAGTTGCACCCGTGTCTGCCAGACTCTGAATTGTTATCAGAGTCCGGATTCATTGCACCTAAGGGCACTAACCCCCACCAAGGAGATTTGCTGTGACAGCTGTGTTGTGAGATAGGTAACCAAGCCGCAGCTGACCTTTTGCGGTCATAAAGAGAACTTTGGGAGACCCCGTGTTCGAGGACAAAGTCACCCCACTTCACCCATGGACTGGGGACTCAACCACAACTCACCCGTCAACCGCACAGCATCCTTTGAGCATCGTATGCCTGCATCCTCAGCATCAGGATCACTCCATTGAGGTCTATCGTGGTTGTCCTGTAAAGTTTGGAACTTGCCTTAAAAATGCTCTGATGGCCAGGTAATTGTCTGAAGTTTCCTCTGTGGTCCCCGGACCTTTTCCCTGCTGGATTTTGTCACCCAACCCGGCCCGGAGTACTCACACTAACTCTTGCAAAAGATTACAAAAATTTATAGTGACCAATGCTTGTTTGCAGTTGCATTTAAAAGTGATAAACACTTCCAAAAACTATCTCCGGAACCCTCTGGTGATTTTGATGATCAAGGGCTCTAAAAATTCATAAAATTATGATCTATTATTATAAATTGTTGTTGTGTCTCGTACTTGGTGTGTGTGCCTTTTTTATATTGTTGTTTGGTGTTGTTAAATGCTTTGCTCCAAGTTCCTTTGCCAAGCCTTGCTGCTCACTTAATGTTTGTTGGGTGAAGTGCAACATCAAACTCCAAACCCATGATTTTACACATTACCTTACATCTACCAGGAAAAAAAAAATTCTTTGTAGAATAAATGATTGGGCATACAGCTGGGAGAACTATTTCTCTCAGAAATAGCTTCTTCCAAGTTAGCTTGTGCTGAGGGGGGTGTGGGGGGGTGGGGGGGGGCAATTCACGAAACAAAGCAGTTGCACAATTGTCCCTCTTTCTACAAACCAGTAACCTAGAAGGAGTTTGCACTTCATTCACTCATGAAAAAGGACCTATTCTATATTTCATAATTTTGAAGAAGGGCTGTGTAGAAAGTCAGGTCCCCATACCAGTAGCCTGGTTGGGCCACTACCCTAGGCCTTTCACAATACATTGTACTGAAACATCAACCTTCAGACAAATTAAGAAACAAAGCTCTAGGTAGGAGATTTTAAGGACATCTGTCAGACTGTCCTGGAAACATAAATCTCATTTAAGCACAGGAGCCCACCAGATACGTCAGATATGGCAGGCAAATTTTATCCTATTACATTTGAGAGAGCTGGGCCCACTCAGACATCCCTACTCAACCAGATGCTCTTTCTAGCAGCTTGAGAGGTAAGAGGGAGAAAACAAACAATTGAATTTAAATACAGTGAAACCAATTTGGTCACACAGTGATCCATGGGACAACTAAATCTGACATTAGTAAGATTTAATTATACATTTAGAAACAAATCAATATAAACCAGCCTCAACATCATCCTATAGAAAAACAGAACGAACAAAATGAGTCTGAAACTCCTGAAAGAGATTCACCCTATATAACAAAAAGCAGATAACTAGTTGTATAATAACAATGAATGTAATCAGGAAAAAGAATGGAGTGTTAAACTGCATCAAATGGTTCTCTAAGGTGAGCATGAGCACGCTATCTCCTCCTACACTGCCTTAGTGAGACAAACCAAGACTAGGAAACATTGAACAAAGGTGAAATTAGAAAGGTGTCAGCTGTCAGTCTTCAGTAAAAGAAACTCCAACCAAGGGTCAAGTAGCATGAAGCCATTCAAAGCAGAGGTCTGTACCTCTTTCTTTTTTCTTTTTAGAAAGAAATACTTTTATTTGATTTTATTTAAAATCATAAAAGCACAGTACTTATTCACAAAATACATAAAAATTATTAAACAGTAGTACTAGCTTAAATATGGCACTGCATTGAACTTGTTAAAATGTATTCTAAAAATGATGTTAAAAACAATTTTCATTAATTGCATGTGAGCATCTGATGTCCCGCCCTACTAGAGAAAATGGGCTTCTAATGTATTTGGGTTAAGCTAAATGCAGGCTATCATAGTTTCATAATTTGTAAATAAAGTGCTGCTGCTATAGTCATGTGAGCTGCGGGGTTTTGATTTTAGTAAACAAAGTTAATTCTGGGAAGACATGTTCGATTCATCTATCACTCTTTTCAAATTCGTTGCCGCTAGGCTCAGAAACTTTATTACCTTACATGCCAGTTGGACTGTCGTGCCTCCTAAGCATTTTATGACGGCAGCTCTGCAAGTCCTTATTTGTTTCCGCTTTAGTGTTGGCCGTAAAAGGGTTTTACGGATATTTAGTAGTGCCGGACAAATACATAATAGGTGGAGTAGTGACTCATTTCCGTGCCCACAAAGGCGGCATTTCATAGTGGGCCAGGACCGTTTCGATTTTGGGGTAAGGTCTTTAGATGGATAAGAGCCCAGTCTCAATAAAATTAGGTTCAGCTTTTTTGGTCTTGAAAAGTGTTCCAGCAGGTATGGTTGTGGTTTTAGAGTTATATATGTTGGCATTACCACCCACGCGTGGGTTTTAAGGGCCAAAGATGCTTTGTCTATTTGCTGAGGTCTGTACCTCATGAAGTCCTAAGATATCTCACTGACTCACTACGTTACAGCATTATACATTAGTTGTACCCAAGGTAAATCACGTGCTCCACCAGTAACTTTCCACGATCCCACCACAAATTGGTTACTGGCACTACCTTTCCTACATCAATAAGTTGCTACTTCATTCGTCCTTGACCATTCTTCTCCTCCTCCTCCATAAGTACTCACCTCCTTACTCGTTACCATATTTCTACTTGCCAAGTTCCATCTTCTAATACCTTGCTATCTAACTAAAACAAAAACCTTCCTTTTGTAGTTAATAAGGCTTTGTCTACACCAGCAGTGTAAACAAAAACAGGCAAATACATTCTATGTTAAAGGTTAAATACAAATTACATGTTAGACTTTAAATGTGAGCTTGATGCAGTGTCCTATGAGCAAGATGGCGTCTGGCTAGTTGGTCGCTACCTTTCGAGCTCCCACCCCAAAGCTTACCTCTTGGCTGACCGTGGCGGTTCCCGGGCGGTAGTGTGGTGAGAGTGCGCCGCAGGAGGTTGCCGTAGTGCTCCACGCTGCCTCTGGAAAAGAGCTGAGGCAAGCTTACCACGTAATTCTCTCCCGACATGCCAACCGTGCCTCATCAATGGCCAGTAGGGGAGCTAAAATTTCTAAAGCAAGACCCCTGAATGCTTTGACCACCACTATTGGCCCGCCCCTGGCTGGGACTACAAAGCCCAGCATGCATCACAAGAACCTGAAGGAGGCTGGCACAGAATCAAGAAACAAAAAGAAAGGTGATGAGTCCATCACTAACATCGGTAAGAGATCGACCCGAGGGAATAATTTGTCGGCAGACACGAAAGGCCAACCTGCGATCTCGAACCTTTTTCCCTTAAAACTTCATAGATCCCTAAAAAACAAGGACACTGTTGTCGCAGCCCCCCTACCAGATATGGCATCTGCCCCCATCCAGGCGACGGAGCTGGTGCCTGAGAGCGTGGCAGACACTTCAAGACCACTAAAAACAGGTGAGGTGGAGAATCGTACACCCACCCCCATGGTGGATACAGGAGGGAGAATGCAGCCTGAGCAGAATTTGTCCTGTGCTGGAATAATCGAGACTGAGACTGGCGAATGCGGGGGCCCTCGATCCCTCCTCCCTCCCAGCTAACCAGAGCGGGGTCTATCTTATTAGGCTGTGGCTCTTTAGGGGATCTTAGATCGCTGGCTTCACCTGATTGGACGGGGGTGGAGAGAAATTCTTTTCTCTAACTGATGACTCGGACTCCTCGATGCCCGAACTCGGCTCTTCGACTTCTACATTGTCTATTACTTCTAGCAGCACCTCACCAGATGGTTCAGTTGTCTCTGCCAGCCAAAAGAAAAGATCAGGAGGATCAACGAAAAAGAAGCCTGCAAGCATGAAAAAGAAACCGCTTTCAAGTGATAAGAAGGCTAATAAAAGTCGGGATCAATCATCTAGGAAAGGGACCCCCAAGCTCAGATGGGACTATTCCGCTGTTCAACTCCTTGACAGAACAGAGTATGGAGCATGTCCCCACCCCGGTGACCAGTCTGGAATTACAACAGGATTAGAGCCCGCACCCTCTCTGATTTTGGCCACGATAAAACAGATGCAGGCGGAGATCCGGACGGATAATGGTCGAGCACAACAAGCCTCGAAGAAACTACAAGGGGCCATGAGGAAGATAAGCAAAACCTGGCCCGAGATTTCCGACAGGATGACCAGCGTAGCGTCACAGACAGACACCCTTGAGCAGGAGGTTGCAGAACTAAAAACTTTGAGTACCTCCCAAGACCCTAATCTTACAGAGATGATGTGGAAGCAGTAGGAGCATGAGAATAGACAGAGAAGAAACAATTTGAGACTACTGGGTATTCCAGAAGGGAGGGAGGGAGGGAACCCTAGGGAATTTGTAATCAAACTCCTAAAAGGCGCATTCCCAGAACTCTCTGGCTGGGATTGAGATAGGGAAATAAAGAGGGCACATCCATTTCCCTAAACCCCCCCCCCCAAAAAAAAAACAGGCAGACAGTAATGCATACCCAAGGACTGTTCTGGTCTTCTTTGGAAATTTTCTCTTAAGACAAATGATTTTTGATTTAGCACGTCCCACCTCCAAAAGGGAATTTTAGGGAGTTTCCTTCTTTCCCCAGCCAGACTTCGCCCACGCTACTGTGGAGCGAAGATGGCGATTAAGACAGATGTTTGCCCCCTTCCAGAAGCTAGGTGCCGAAGTGTATCTACAAAACCCCGCAAAATTGAAAGTGATATTGAAGGGTCGTACCCGCACCCGCTTTTCTGAGATTCAGGCCCAAGAATACTTAGCGGAGCTGCAGGGTGGGGTCTGATCCCGAGAGAGAGAGTGTAAGGCAAGAATGGTTAAGTGGGATTAAAAACACGGCCGAAAATTGCTGGAAACACTTTAATAATGAAGAGGGGGGATAGTAAAAAATGGAGGAGCCATAGGGGACACAAAGCAGAAGGGGGAGGGCAAGCTGAAGGAAATAGAGGCACAGTCTAAGGTAGAGAAATGGTGGGGAACACAACAAAAGGAAAAAAAGGGGAAAAAAAATGGAGGGGAAAACATGAATAGTTTATTTTTTGGAACAGGGTGTTCTATAAAGGGGTTGGTGGTGGGGGCTCGGGGAGCGGGTTTATCTCGTCAGACGACATCATACAGGCTAGGCCTGATTGCTCAGTGGAGTGGTATAGGGGGGTGGTGGATTCAGAGGGGGAATGGGGGGTGGGCAGCCTTACACGATCAGAAAAAATGTGGAGCTAAGGAGCGAATTTGGAGAAAGGAATACTTGGAAACTGACAAAAAACAGTACAACCAGGCACAAGCAAATTACAAAGAGTCAATAATCTTAGCAAAAACAACTTTTTTACAGAAAAAATCATGGCCTCTAAAAACAGTGCCAGAGAGCTTTTCAAAACTGTCTCCAACTTAGCTAAATTTGGTAAAAGCAAACAAATTAGTCCTACTAGGCAGCTCTGCGACAAACTTGCAGATTTCTTTTACGACAAAGTGGCTAAAATCTACGATGAGTTTTCTAACAGCAAAACCGAAACAAAGTTGAATTAACCTAATGACGACAGGACAAACACACAGGTATATTTACATGAGTTCAACACTCTAACACCGGATAGAGTAGAGAAGCTAATACTATCAACTAAGTCTGGATCCCCCCTAGATCCCTGTCCTGCCATGGTCTTTCACCTAGCCCCTAATACAATTGCAAGCAGCCTAACACCTCTCCTTAACAACATTCTAGATACAGGACTTTTTCCGGTCACCTGGAAAAAATCTCTGGTTAGACCCATCCTGAAAAAGCCAACTCTAGACCCAGTGGAAGTTAGTAACTACCGGCCCATTTCCTGCCTACCATTTCCCTCAAAGTTCTGGAAAAAGCCCTAAACCAAGAACTACTGTCCTTCATAGAGGCAAATGAAAAACTCGATCCGGCGCAACATGGGTTCCGTCCCTGCCATAGTACGGAGTCCGCACTGATTGCTGCTACAGAAGACATACGTGCTCAACTTGATGGGGGGGGGGGGAAATGCCATACTGATCCTACTAGACCTATCGGCCGCATTTGATACGGTTGATCACCATACACTTATCGGCGTCTGGCCGATATAGGTATCATAAACAAAGCTTCCGCAATTCTTCGATCCTACCTAACGGGTAGACAACAATCCATAATCATGGATGAACACACATCGCACCCCTACGTTTTGCCGTGTGGGGTGCCCCAGGGATCGTCACTCTCCCCAACCTTATTCAACGTGTATGTCACCCCTCTGGCAAAACTTATACGATCTTATGGTTTTTCCGTTGTATGCTACACGGATGACATGCAAATAATTCTCTCTGTCTTCCAAACCTGAGAAAGTGGCAATTAGCTTTAACAACTGCATGAGCCATATTATTACCTAGATGCTAGACAACTGTCTGAAGTTGAACACTGGAAAAACTGAAGTGGTCATATTTGGAAGAGACACCTCCATCTGGAACCACACTTGGTGGCCAGATGCAGCAGGGCCTTGCCCCCAGCCCGTCAAACAAGTTAGAAATCTTGGGATCAAGATAGACGACCAGCTCACACTATCTGACCAGGTCAACAGCATTACCTCCTCATGCTTTTTTACCCTGAAAATCCTTCGTAAGATTCTACCTTTTATTCCCATGGCTCTCAGAAAAACCACTATCACTGCCTTGGTATTATCCAAAATTGATTATTGCAACGCACTTTACCTGGGTGCAAAAAGGAGTACGATACGCAAGTTGCAGACCCTACAGAATGCCGCAGCCCGATTACTTCTTAAGATTCCAAAATTTAGCCCCATAAGTCAAGCCATTCAGGATCTTCCCTGGCTGCCCGTTTACGCTAGGATCCAATTTAAATCCATGTGCATACTCCACAAGACTCTGCACGGATCTGGATCAGCTTACTTTAAACATAATATCAGACACCACATTCCACAGCGTAATCTTAGATCTGCATCAGCCGCCCTTCTGGTGGTGCCAAGGATAAAGACTTTAAAGTGGGGCGGCAGAAGCTTCCTCTACCTTGCTCCAAAGCTATGGAACACGCTGCCCATCAGTCTCAGAAAACAAACCAATCTGCTGATGTTCCGAAAAGCGTTGAAAACCTGGTTATTTGCCCCTAAGCCATAGCCTATCCTATTGTTCCCTGCATAGGTTGAAGACAGCCTGCGCTAAGACGCCACAGCATACATGCGCTCTATAAAACCTTTCATTTCATTTCAGGGTGAAAAGGGAGAGAAGCTGAGAGACTGGGTGGGGGTTAGCAGGGTGATGTTACACTGCTATGATGATACTGAAGGGGTAGTCCTAAGGATGCAGAGTGTAATAAGAATGATTAATAACCAGACAATCCGAATAGCGTCTATTAATATATGTGGTCTAAACGATCCTAAAAAAAGGGCTAGAAATTCCCTAGGGCTAAAAATCCTGAGGGCAGACATTGTCTGCCTACAGGAGACACACATTGAAGCATCACAGAGGGATATTTTAAATTCCCTGGGCTATAGATTAGTAGCCGGTACTTCACAAGGTGCTCGCTCTGGGGGGGTTACAGTTCTGGCCCAAAGCAGGCCGCTGAAATTTTCTCAAATAGGGTTTGATACTAAAGGGAGATGGGTAGTAGTAGTCTGTCACTCTCCATGTGGTGGTAAATTTACGCTGTGTTCAGTTTATGGCAGTATACTTGACGACCCCTCCATTCTACATCAGATTTTTAAAGAGTTAACGCACCACCCTTTACCTATAGTTTTATGTGGGGATTTTAATATCAATCTTCCAGGAAATCTTAATATAGGAGGGCAGTCATTGTACACCAGGAGGAAACCTAAGGTTTTTCAAACCCTCAAAGGGATATGTAAAGATCATGGTTTGATAGATGTGTGGTACAAAAAGAATCCGATGGGGGACGGGTATACTTACTTTTCTGCTCCACATAGTAAACATGCTCGCCTGGATTATTTTTTCGTGTCCAATCAGTTTATCATGAACTGTTAAATTGATAGATACCCTCGGTTCCTCTCGGATCATTATCCCATTGTAGTAGAGCTGCAAGGAATAGGGGGAAAACCACTAAGTTCATGGAGCTTCGAACGCGCACTCCTCACCAATGAGGACTACCGCAAACATATTAGCAGGTGGATCCCAATTTTCTTTGAGGAGAATAATGGCAGTGCCTCCTTGTTTACGGTCTGGGATACCTTAAAGTTTTCATTGAATAAAGGGAAACAAGATAGACAGCTGATTCAAGCCAAACAATATAATCTAGTAGCTGCTGAGGAAAACCTAGTAAAAGCAATACAACAAGCAGAGGAAATAAGCGAAGCATTAATGAAGGTAACACTCGCAAGGGCAGAACTAGAGGGGATATTCGCAAACAGGGCAGCTGAAAAATATGTTAAGTGGAAAGAAAGAACTTATGAATGTAGTGAGCAGGTTGGACACCATCTGGCCGTGAGAGCAAGGCAGAGGTTTACAAATAGCGAGATCAGAGAAATTTGGGATCCTGTTCTAGGGGTGGTTACTGAGGCAAAAAAAATCAGAGAGGCATTTCAAGTGTTTTATCAAACCTGGTATACGGAAGAAAATAGGTATTGCCTTAGGCAAACTGATGAGTTTCTCGAAGCTGTGCTTGTAAGTAAATTATCCACAGTTGAACGAGCAGCCTTAGAAGAGGAGTTATCCTGGGAAGTGATATTTTTTGCTATTTCTAGTCTCCCCCCGGGTAAAGCCGCTGGGGTGGATGCAATTCCCTCGGAATTTTATTAACTCTTTGCCCCCCAGCTGAAAGATCAGATACTTGCACTTTTTAATCATATATTTAATGGAACTACATCACCAGATTCCTGGTCGATGGCGAAAAAAGCTGTCTTTCTGAAGAAAGATAAGCCATTGGCTGAACTTGGCTCATATCGGCCAATTACGCTGATAAATGGAGATTCAAAAATTTACTCCAAAGTGTTAGCAGTACGATTAGCCCAGGTTATCAAAAAATTGGTTATACACCAACAGCATGGTTTTATTGCAGGAAGGGACACTACTGACCACATTCGGCGTGTGATCTCACTTTTTGAAGCTGCGGAAGTGTCAGGAGACCCTATGGCTTTGATTTTATTAGATGCCGAAAAATCATTTGATAGGGTCTCCTGGCAGTTCCTATGGCGTGCAATGCACTCAAGGGACTTTGGCCCCAGATTTATTCAAGTAGTTAAGGCCTAGTATTGGAAGCCTACTGCTAAGATCTGTATTTCCGGAAGCATGACAGTGACAGTGAGGATTACTCGTGGAACACAACAGGGGTGCCCTTGCTCCCCACTCCTGTTTTTGTTGTATATTGATCCATTTCTTAGGAAAATAGCGCAAAGCCCGGCCATCCTTCCGATAGTAACGCAAGGGTATGAAAGCAAAATACTGGCATACGCCGATGGTGTTGCAGTTTTGACATCTAACCCAGAAGCTGCTATCAAGGCAATAGAGGCAGAAGCATCCGTATTCGGAGACATCTCCGGCTTTTCGCTTAACAAGGAAAAGACACAAATTATCATCAATGATAAGATTGCCTCGGTTGATAAAAGAGTAGTCGAAAAGGCAGTATACTTAGGTGTTTTTATCTCGTCAAACGTGGACTTTGTTAAGTTAAATATAGAACCATTGGTAGATAAAACTAAGAAAGGGTTAGCAAAGTTAAATAATCTGCATCTCACAATGATAGGTCGCTGTAATATCATTAAAATTATTTATTTCCCCAAAATTTTATACTATTTTAGAGCAATCCCTTTAGAATTTCCTAATGAGTGTTTTAAGACCTTTGAGGCTGTATTTACCGGATTTTTATGGGCCTATTCTAAGCCAAGAAGAGCGCTGAGGTATCTCCCCATACCAAATCTCAAACTCTATTATTGGGCTTCTTTGCTGCAATATAGCCGGATTTTACTAACCAAATCCTCACAAATGGTCACCCCAAATTCCACACCTTCTACATACGAATTATTGCTAGGGAAAGTGGCATGGGGGTGTCTGCAGAGGCAAGTCGAGTATAGCTACTACAAAAAAGTACAGTTTAAGTGCCTTGCGGGTGCGTGGAAGGCTTGGGTCGCTGTACGAAAATTACTAGGCTTGGGGGGGGGAGTGACTTTTTATAGCCCTATTTTGAACAATCCAAATCTACCCCGAATCTTCAGCGACCATTATATACAAGTATAGTACTCGGCAGGCATAGAGAAATTAGGTACTTTTTTTTCCTCATCCGGCCTCGTTTCATTTGAGGAGCTAAAGTTAAAGTTTGGTATTAGCAACAAGGAATTTTTTAAGTATCTACAAGATATAGATTATCTACAGCGGAAAGTCGGAAGCCCTAGCGGTTTTGACAAGAATGCTTTGGTCGATAGCTTAATAACGCAGAATTATATCGGCATTGGGACGATTTATCAGACGCTGAACAACGAAATGAAAGACGATCTTGATAAACAGTGTGTAAAGTGGCAGAATATGTTGACAATTACTGAAAATGAGTTTGCAAAGGCTCTTAGCTTATCCCAAACAGTCTTAATGTCGGCCAATTTACAAGTACAGTTTTTTAAAACCTGTTTTATGCTTTATTATACATCTGCAAGAATTGCAAAGCGGAGCTCGGACAGGGAACTAAGAGTCTGCGCTGTTCCACCTCTTGTGCGGACATTGTTCATATGTTTGCAACTTGTCCATCTCTAAATTCTGTCAAGAATGAAATACAAAACTTTCTTCTGAGTAAATTAGATATAAAAGTCTCATTGAGTCCAAAATTAATCCTACTAGGGGTTCTTGACGAGAAATCGGCCCCTGATTTGGATCACTTTCTCCCTGTTTCAATGACGGTTTTTAGACTTTTAATTGCTACAGCATGGCTTGACCCGCAGCCCTCTCAATTCCAACATTGGCTTGCCCGTCTACTAGCCATCTCCAATTTGGAGAAGGCGATTTATTGCAGAATAGGTGTCAAAGCAAGGAAAAAAGGGCATTTAATATTGGCACCGCTATCTAGATTGGTTACTTGATAGGGTCCGCAAAGACAGGATGGTTTGCTGAGATTTATTTATTTTAAATGTCTCTTCTTATATCTGCACTTTAAATAATGGTTCAATGTTTACAGCTGGGTCCTATCTTTATTTATCTAAGGATAAAAAAATCTTTTTTTTTGTACGTTACGCTGATTGCCGATAGTTTTTAGCCCTGAACATTAAAATTTGTATTATTATCTTGAAGATTATTGTGCACTGCCCGAAAAGACTCTAAAGGAATAGAGGGGGAAAGAATCTAATACAGACTGATGAAAACTGATAGTATATGTAAGATAGGAAGATCTGCTAACTTCTATGTACTCTTTAGCTCCGTCTCTATTCTCTCTCTGCACTTTGCACTTTAAATAACGGTCTGATGTTTACATGTGTGTTTTTTTTTTAATCACCGATGGCTTTTTTTATCCCAGTATCTCGTTTGTAGCTTGATAATTATGTATGGTTTCTCTGATGTAGTTTGGTTCCCTGATCATGAGGGCGGGGTGGGTGGGGGGTTGTCTGTTAACTGTGGAAAAATGCTCAATAAAGATTTAATTTAAAAAAATTAGCTTGAAATGAAACGGTTCTCGAGGCCCAACTTATGTCAATTTAACAGTGCACAGAGTTACAAATACACATTTCTACACAAATTACAAATACAGCTTCTTAATGCATGAATAAATTGCAAAGAATTCCGAAAATGTAATTTCAAATGTACCAACATAATTATAATTGCTTGCTACACATATAAACGTTTAAACATTAGTCTACACATACACATCCTGTTTTATTAACTTCACAATGAGACATCTAAACGTTAACTTCTCCTGAAATATTAATATGTAAATATTACAAAGACCTTTATTAGCCACGTTTCTATGCACACAGTTATAAGTCAAATTAATTTTCACGTGGAGTACTTTAAATATGCAATGGTCCATCTTTTCTTAGTAACATTAATCACACAGAATATATCCGAGTGCGGACTACTCATGATTACGAAGCACTCCTACAGTATCTCAGGATGGGATTAAAATTCCGCTGCTCCACATTCTGAAAAAGTACAACTCAATATTTACAGAGGCCTTAGATAACCCGGCCCCATTAAAACTCCAAAAATATAACAAAAAATCATCGCTTTGGTTTTATGAGGAGCTATTTTAGGAGAGAAAATTGATGAGTGTTTTAGAACAAATCTGGTGTGAAAATGCATCCAGAATGAATATGGAATATCTTCACTTAAGATGAAAGCCCTGCAAAAAACAAATATTGAAAGACAGCCTTTCATACGAGAAATCTCCATAGCAAAAAAAATGCTGCAGGAAGCTGTTTGACTAAAATTGTGCACGCCCCTCAGTCAATACTAGCTCGGTCTGAATCACAAACATCTGTGGAAAATTATAATTTCTTTAAAACAAAATATAGAGAAGATTAATCACTTATATGGGTTCCCCAAAAAATCCCTAACCTGCATATCCACTAGAATAGCCTTCATTCAAAGAAATTATGCAGACAGTCCGGATAACATAACCTCTGAGATCAAACCTCCTCCCACTTTATAGACCCTGTACAAGCAAAAATTATTAAAGGCATGAGCACATCATTTGATCCACAGCAGACTATTGCAATCAATCCTTTGCTGTACCATGGGATACTCCCAGACTTTCTAAAAGACAGTCAGGTCACACTTAATTTCCACCCATATTAAATCTTCCCCTTATACCAAAAGTTATGGAAAGCTGCAAAGAAAATTTGTAAAGATCCACAGAGAGAACTTGTTTCTGAACGATCTGCAATGGGATTCAGATCAGAGTGTAGTTTGCCTTGTTTTTTTTTTTTTTTTTTAAATAGCGCAAACTTGGCCCTTCAGCCTAAAGCCATTGGAACGCTTTACATGAACACCAATTACATTACACAAGGTCAAACTCATTTCACCTATGTGCGGACAACACTCAGCTGTCCTTGAAAGTCTCGACCCGGAAGACAAAGAGAGGCTAGCCAGAACTCGTGATGTAACATCCTGCCTGACACCACCATCTCAAACTTTACCCTCAGAAAAAAGGGATTTCTCCTGATCTCACCCCCGCAACCAGTAACACCCAAGTTCAAAACCAGATGAATGCAACAACTTGACTGCAAGTCCTCAATTGTGAAGAATGCCAAATCAATGGGGCCCATCTTTGAAAAACCCCTAAATATGCATTCATACATTAATGCGTTTACAAAAGGATCCTACTATCAGATAAGACAATCAAGTTACTAAAGCCTCTGCAAATTTTCCAACTGTACCTCAATCACTAATGCTTTCGCTGCTAGGGTATGGCAACTCCTTAGGGACTGGCATCTCCAAAATTTACTTGGCACCGGTAGGAGCTGCCCTCAATAATGTGGCAAGACTGGTTTGATGCACTAAAAGATCAGAGCATATCACGCCAATATTGATCTCTCTCAAGTGGCTGCCAAAGGAGACTAAGTCCCTGTTCAAACCAGAAAGTCATGCACAGGAAGGCAGCAAACTATCTTTCACAGAAATTAACAATATCAAGGGGTTCAAGACTGCTCCGAAGCACAAGATCTCCTTATCTGGAACCTACCACACTAAAACAAGCCTTCTCACAAGTTACCCCGGAAATCTGGCACTCCATCCATCAAACAACAAGGTCCAGCCTCTCATAAGGCATGTTGAAGAAAAACTTTAAAAAGTACTGTAGGAAAGACATTAGCCATTATGGTCGAGTACTAAAAGGGACATCAAAAACCGATGATGACCCTTTTGAAGACTGGAAGGAACGCAAATCTGATGAGAACACAAAAACCAGTATTTAGAACATATGTTAAACTGGCAATTGAAAAGGGTAAATTCCTGGAAACTCTCCAAATGTAGAATACTATTTTGCTCTTCATGTACCCCTGTGTAAGCGCTGGTATCCCAGCTAGTCTGGATTCACACAATACAAAACTGCAAATAAACAAACTCTGGCCGCATTCTTTAACATGTAACCATGCACAGATCCATACTGATCAATGTTCAGCCACTCCCCTCTTTTACTTTTCTGTGCCGCATTTCAATGATCAGCCCTCAGATTAAGACATTTCAGGGCACATATTTCACCATTTGTATCCATGGGGACTCAAAGACTTTGCTTTTTGACAGAGATACGGCACCCTCAGTGCCCAGATACCCAAGGGGTGACAGTGTTGCGCTTTATAAATGCTAATTGATTGATTATTGATGTAGACACTTGTTTCAAGGCTTCTTGTGTTCGCCCAGATTCAGAACTACGCATGATGGAAGTAGCCTACTAAGAGTCTCGATGACATAGTTCGGAAGTACCTTCTTAGGCAGAAGCAACCAGACTTAATTTTGAACATGTTTGTGGAAGAGGAACTAGTCTAAAGTGCAGTAATGACCACTAACCATCATTGGTGGTTGTACTTTAATCTACAACGCAATCAATTTCACTCTGATCAGTCAGATGTTTTTATCTGCATTTATAAAACGAAATAGGACAACAACAAGCATGGTTTGGAGGTTTAATTTCCCATTATGCTTTCGAAACGTCTTACTAGGCTATTCTATATTTGCAATTTGTGTGCCAAACAGCTGTTTGAGTTGGCATCTTTATTAGTCAGTCACAGCTGTTGTGTTGTTGTTGGTGGTGGTGGTGGCGGCACGGGATCACTGCTACACATCAATTTGCAAATTTGTGACTCAAACTGAATCAGCAACTGGCATCCGGAAATCACAATCCAAAGTATAAAAGCGGCTGAGGATCAAAGGTCATAAATGTAGGACTAGTAGATTATGTTCCAGAGATAAATATCATACAATAAGAGCCCACAGAAATGCAGATATATTTAAAAACACCAAAATTGTCCCAGGTTTACAAATAAAATATTCTTGCTCAAGATATGCTCCCCCAAGCTCCCTCCCCCCCACACCCCCACCACCCCAAGATGACAACGGTAGCAGTAACAGTGCATGATAGTAATAATACAAACATAATTTGTGGCAATGTGTTTAAGGGGGCAGAAGGAGAATGATTTGTTGAAACCCTGGCCACATAGTCTTTAAGGCCACCCAGGTATGACATGCTCCAAAATGATCTAGATTATTTACAATATATTTGGTATATTTGTGCTCCATATATACCTTGATCAAGTTTGATTTTGTAAAGAATATTGGAAATGTATTTAAAAACCTATACACCAGAACGTAGCTTGTGATATATGAAGTTCATATTGGCAGATGGCTGTGTCTGGTTTTCCTGGTGCCATCATCCAAGAGCACAGTTTTACGTATACGAGCTAAGGCTGCTGTTTTTTCAAGGTCTACTTCAGAATAGAATTGGTTTGTTGGAGAACCTGAAGAAGGACTTTGCGGTGTTTGGGGGTTGTCTGAGTCGCAGCCACTTTCCAACTCCACCTCGATGTAGTTTAGATGCTTGCCCTCTAGGCCTGGATGTCGGATATCAAAGTTGAAATATACAGGTGCACAGCTACGATTACTCAAGGACAGTTGAGCTGTGGAACTGGTCTTCAGAGAAGCTTGTTTTGAATTGTTGCAGGTATTTACAGGTGAGGTAGGCTTATGTCCTAAATCAAGTTTTTCTTCAAAAATTGATGGCGAGGAAGGCACGCTGTCATCGCTAAGCAGGGCAGACTGCCTTTGAGCGATGCTGTAGCTCTGAGAGTCTGAACTGCTGACAGATGCCATAAAGTGTCTTCTGCACTTTGAACCAGGAAGGTTCTCGTATCCCATCTTTCTGTTGCAAGATGCATCTCTTCGTTCATCACTGTCATAACCAGTGTCCCAAAAAGTACAGTTGGAGTCTCTCATGGTTGTTCTGCTTTCCAGGGTCCGCAGCTCCTCTCTTTCGGTTTGGGGTCTTGGAGAGCACGTCAGCCCATGGTACTGTTCAATAAGAAGCCGATGTGCTACGAAGCTCTGATCTTCAGGAGGATCTGCTCCACCATTCACAGATCTTGGTTCCAGGAGCAGGTGATCTGCTTTATCCTCTTTCATCAGCTTCTGTCGAATAAGCAGAAATGAAGAAACAATGTCAAGCATTTACACAACCATCACCAGTACCCCTTTAGATACTCAATGTCCTGTAATCAACACATCTAGCTGCATCCCAAAATCCTGATCAACTGCTGGAAGATGGCCTGAAGAGAACAGTTAGGAAGTGGCTATTTATCGCTGGCAAATTAGTATGTAATCTCCACTCTTTGTCCAGTCACCGGTTAAATATCTTAAACTTGGTACTCAGCTGCAGGCTAAATAGCAGAGATTAGGTACTATTTGACCAGCGTGGGGGTAAATGTCTGGAGAAGATCTTTATTTAGACAGACGAACAAAAAAGGGACTCCAGGCAACAACAGGGAGGTGACCATCTTGTAATGGCGTGCAGGGAAGTAAATGCATATTCAAATATATGAACGTGTGTACATAAGCAAATACATGAATTAAGCTAAATTGCTTACAGATAAAAGCAGTAAAATCAATGTTGAATAAATACATTTACATAGGTATAAAATTAATTTAAAAAATGTAGAAATCATACTTCTTTAGAAGCTTCAGGCATACACATTGCGTGCTGCAGTATGGGAGTATTTTGCTCTTTGCACATGACTCTAAAGTTTTGTCTGCAAAGCATAAGAAGTATTTTTCAATGCTGTTTACCTAAATGTTTTCTTCATAATCCTCCTTTTGATTTTCGAGGACTGGGGTCATTTTTTCTTTTTTTATCTAGAACCATGTGCTTATTTTGATCTTTTTAAGAATGATTTTTCTTGCTTAGTAGCTTAGACCTGGCAAGATAGCAGCAGCCGGCAATCAGCAGCAAACAAGGAGTGCAGAGAGACAGGTGGTATCTAGGTCACAAACAGTGGCGGCTCCTCCGCTAAGGGAGAAGGAGCGTCGCCCCACTGTTTTGCAGCAGTGTGAATAAAGGAAAAATGAAATGACTCATTATCATTTTATTTGTTCCTGCTGCGGAAGCTTTGCAGGCGGGGTGGGGTGTTCTGCTCTCAGAGCAGGGGGAGGAGTGGTGGAACTATGTAAGTGCGCATGAATGTTTGGCCGGCCGTCTTGGGCCGGCCAAACAGTCATGCGCACTTTGCATGTACTCAACCCAGGCTGCATTACAGCCTGGGTGGAGAACATGCCCAGGCTCCCAGTCCCTGCCTGAGCGCCGAACCACAGTGCTCAGACCAACCACAACCCTGCTTTGCAGCATTGTGATTGGCTTAGGGCAGCCTGGGTGCTCCGTTCCTGTGCCGGGAGAGACGACAGTGGAGAGACGTGGGACACGGCAAGGAGATAAGTTTATTTATTTCCCCCCCACCCGCCTTCCGCCCAGCCACCCCTGATCTGTGCCAGCCGCCACTGGCCACAAAGGGTGGAGCACTTACATAAGGCAGCCCATGATTTTTGTGAAAATAGTGTTTTAGAGCAATTGTATGGGATAAAATGAGTGGACATACAGTAATGGGGCTACTGTGGAACAGGGGAGATGAAAGCAGGGGACAGGTAAGCGAGCAATCTGGGCAATTTACAAGATAAGTGTCTATTAACTAAGCTGCCAGCTTAAAAAACATTTTTTTCATACTATTCACCCACCAGAGAGGGTTTCAGGCATAGATGCTTAGTGGTCCCATGTCATGATCTGCCCCTTCAACCACACTTACATTTTATTTGCCTGCCAAAATTGTCTTTGGAATTGTACT
Source organism: Calotriton arnoldi (assembly GCA_963921515.1). Classification (NCBI taxonomy): domain Eukaryota; kingdom Metazoa; phylum Chordata; class Amphibia; order Caudata; family Salamandridae; genus Calotriton; species Calotriton arnoldi. The sequence goes on from CAWUFW010001964.1 coordinate 1,286,247, forward strand.
TTTGTTTTTAACATGCTAAGCAGTGTTTTAAGTGGGCTGAGCCCCGTCTCAACTGGGTCCTCATTTCTGTCCAACAGCCTTGTTAGCAAAGAAAATCTAGAAGTCAAAAATGATATATAGGCTTGGATGCTGTATTCAAGTAAAGTCATTGTGCAGGGCTCCTGGGGGAAAGAAAGAGTAGTATTGGTAGGGGGAAGATAATGACCAGTAGGACGATTAAGCCCAGTAAGTGAACCACCGGGAGAGTTAGGAAGATCAAAGCCATGAGGCCAAGGACAAGAAGGACTAGGGATTCCTCATCATGAGGAACAGGTGAGCAAGGTGAGAGGGCACCATGAACAAAAGGACAAAGAGCAGGACCAGGAGAAACAGGACAAGGGGTGTTGGGACTAGAGTGAAAAGAATTGAGAGGATGTGGAACGGGACACCTTGACGGGGAGGAACAGAGCCAGAAGGACTAGGGGTAGGAGGACAAGAGGCCCTGGGCCTGCAGGGCTAGGAGGGTTCTGAGCAAAGACCAGGGGATGAGGACGACCATGACCTGGAGCAGAAAATCTAGGTGGACATAAGAGTACCAGTACCAGGAGAATAGTGGACAAGAGGGTCAGGAGGATCAGAACCACAGAGATCAGATCACAGAAGACCAGAATCAGAATGGCCAGGAACGGGAAGACCACAAGAGGAAAGGACCAGGGATACCAGGACTTGTCTAGGAGGGTCAGATTTAGGACAATCCTATTCCAGGGTGACAAGGACTAATTGAACCAGGGTGGCCCACACCATGGGAACCAGGAGGATCAAAGCCAGTGGGCCAAGGACACCATTACAAGGACCAGGACAGAGAGGACTAGGTGGCACAGGCAAACCAGGTGACCGGGAGGAATGGTACTACTAGGATGAAGTAGGAGGGCCATGGGGATGAGGAGGGCTAGGGCAACCAAGGCCAATGGGACAACACCAGAAGGCCAGATCAGGAAGACCATACAAATGAATACCAGTATTAAGAAAAGCTGGACTACATGGACCAAGGGAGCAGGAGCAGAAGGATTTGTAACAGGAAACCACGGGTACTAGGTAAACCAGGGGATCAAGACCAGGAGGACTGCGGGACCAGAATTTGGGTAAGGAAGAGGAAAGGGGCTAGGACCAGGAGCCTGTGAAACAGGAGATCCAGGGGACCAGGGGTTGGAGTATCTGGGAATGACTACCAGAAGGACCAAGACTTGGAAGGCCAGGACCTGGAAGTTGTAAAGCTAGCAAGGGCAGGAGGTCCTAGACAATCCAAACTAAGGAAGGACAGGCTGATCCACAGTAGGCCAGGACAAGTTATTGCAGAACCATGAGGAAAAGCAGCGGGAGAACAAGGAGAATTTGGACCAGGAGAATCAGGACCAGATTGAGGAGGGCTGTGAAACTCAGGCCAGGAGGGCAATTAGCTAGATGGAACAGGAACTCCGGATAAGCAGGACAGGGAGTAGGAAGACCAGGGGGAACCAGAGCAAGGAGGACTAAGAGGATCAGGACCAGAAGTATTAGGAACAGGGCTACAAAAGCTATGAAGATCAGGATTTAGGAGACCAGAGCCTGGTGTGCCAAGTGGAGCAGATCAGCCAGAACCTGGGGTAGCAGGTCTAGAGTGAGAAGGGCCAAATGTAAAAAGCCCAACCAGAGCCAGAAAGACCAAGGAGGCTGGACAGGTGTGGTCAGGAGGACCAGGACCAAAATGACCAGCCTCAGGAGGACCTGAACATGAAGAGCCTGGATCAAGAGGACCAGTAGATGCACTTCCTGCTGGACCAAGAGGACCATGAATAGAGCCAAGAGGACCAGGACAACCTGAACAAGAAGGACAAGGAATAGGAAGGCCAAGACTAGGACCCACAGGATCAGGCCCTACAATACCAGGAATAGGAGGTGAGGAATATGGGGCGAGTGAAATCAGCACAAAGTCGCCAGGGTCAAGAGGGACAGAAAGAAATAGAACCAAAAAACGCAAGGGCTCAAGGGCCCACAAAGGGCTAAGATAGCCAGAAGACGGGGTTTCTGATGACCAGCATGAGAAGCCAAAAACAAGAAGGGTCATGAGGACCAGAACCAAGAAACCCATGACTAATAGGATCAGGTCTAGAAGAGCAAGGCCCTCTATAAGAATCAGGACTAGGAAGATTAGGTCTAGTGGGCACAAAAGTATGCGAAGGGCAATGAATATGAAAACCAGCAATAGGAGCAGGGCCAGGAGGACCAGATCATAGAGAACCAGGATGATCAGACCAGGGAGCGAGGTAACCAAAGCCAGAAGAATAAGCTCTAAGAGGACCAGGTCAGAGAGGACCACGGAGCCAGGAGATGGGGTACCAGGAATCAGACAAACAGAATGAGGAGGATCAGCGGATTAGAGGACCAAGGTAAGGGAAACCAGGTCTAGTGGACCAGGAAGGTTTAGGAGAGTTTGGGCCTCAAACAACCAGGATGGCCAGGACCAAGAGGACTAGGCCTACACATCTCTGAACAAGGAAGACCAAGAGCAAACAGATCAAGTTCAGGAGGCACAAAATTAGGAGGCGAACAAGGACTCCGAGGACCAGGAATAAGAAGACCACGACTAGCTAAATCAGAACCGGGGTGAGGAAGACTATAAGAACAGGACTTTGAGGATCAGGAGCAGAGGCCTAGCCAACCACAGCAAGAAGCACAAGAGCTAAGAGGACCACAGCAAGGAGGACCAGTGGGACCATAACCAAGGAAATGAGGAAGATCCGAACACACAGAGGCCACAAAGGATCAAGACCTGGCATACAATGACAAGACCACCATGGTAAAGAGGACTAAGGCAAGGGGAAACAGGACAAGGATGTCAGGAGCCAAGCCACCAAGCTCGGTAGTTAGGACAGGATTGCCAGGAGTAACAGGATGACCAGAACAAGGACTAAGAGGACGAGTTAGCCTAGAACTAGGATGACAAGAAGCAGAAGAACTTGGACGTTCAAGACCATGAGTATAATGACCAGATGGAGGAGGTTTAAGGAGATCAGGAGCAGGTGGACTAGGGATATTAGGACCAGACTAAGGACGATTAGACAAGCTAGAAGGATTAGGATATGCAACACCATGGACAGGGTAACCATGAGACTATAGCCAAAAGAACCAGGATCTGGAGTACCAAGTGAAGCAGAAGAACCAGGAACTAGTGAAGAAGGACCCGGTTGATGAAGATCAGGGATACCAGGACAACAAGAGCCAGGATGACTTAGTGGACCAGAGCAGGCCCAAGAGGACTGAATAAGAACGATCAGGATGCAGTACTAGGGACTACAGGGAACAAGACCAGGAGTATCAGAATGACCCACATCAGGAGGACTAAGAGTGCCATGCTAAGGAAGGATAGGACAAGAAGGGTCAGGGTAGGGAGTATCAGTGGGACCAGGACAAGGGGGAAAAGAGAGCTGAAGAACCAATACCAGGAAGAACCAGTTAAGAGCAGAACTGGAAGACCAGGGTCAGGAAGGACTATAATCAGGAGCACCAGATTTTTGAAACCAATACTGAGGGGGGGGGGGGAACAGGGCCGGGGGACTAGTGAGAGGAGGAAGTCCAGGAGGATCAGAACAACCCAAAAAACGAGGACTTGAAACAGGATCAGTTGTAAGACCAAGACCTAGACAAACAAAACAATCAGGAGTACACGAAAGATTGGGAGGAGGAAGAAACCTGTGTGATTCTCCATCATATGTAGTAGGATACCCTCTCAAACTGTTCTTAGTCATGCTTCCTATGATGTCAACCCCTGGAGACCCTCACCCATTTAGGTCACTTAAAGCACTGATGGTAAGTATGAGTTGAAATATCACAGCATGCAAAGTGTATAGAAATCTAATACAGTCAGCTCTGAAGCTCTGAGTAGCAGCAGATACTGTCTGATGCTGGCATAGTGGTCTCAGGGTGGATCGGTGGCAGAAAGATACTTGGCAGAGGAGACTGAATGTGGATGAGTGAAAAGGGTTGTGGTCTGAGAAGGATGGAAGAATAAGTTAAAAGTCTCAGAGGGCTGAAGACAATAAAAACTATTACTGGCTAACAAAGGTAGTCAGAGGGTTGTGGCAATCAGCAAAGGGGAGCTCATACACAGAACAAGGCTTTGATGAGCAGGAGGAACTCCAGTAAGACCCATAGATGGTCTCAGATGGCCTACAGGGGGACTATGAGCAACAAAGGGCAACAAAGGGCCCTACCAGCTGTGGTAGCACTGAGAATCAAGGTTAGTAAAGGTAGCTTCAGCACTAAATCAGTCGTCTGCAAAGCTCTGAGGGCAAGTTGAAGGGTAGTAGAGGTGCATATGTGGAAGAAGTGTTTGAATGCCATCAAAGAGGTTCTCAATATCAAAACTGGCAGGACATTCTGCAAAACTCTTGGCTGTCAGAGGAATTTGAAGATGTGTGTAGTGGTGGAGGTTAAGGCTGAAGAAATGCTTGGAAGACATGTGACACTGGCAGAGACTATACAGAAGCAGTCTGGGCTCTTAGAGATAATAGAAAAATCAGAACAAAGTATTCTGAGACTGTGAGAGGCATAGTAGGCTTTCTGGGATGATGAAGGGGCAACAGTTGGGTTGGAGGGCGTGGCATAGCGGCTAAAGATGGCGGACGCGTGAGCAAAGAGCTCCGCGCCGGCCTGCCATAAATCCGCATGAATCCCGGGTGCTGGCGGCGCATATCAGAGGCTGAGCGGGAGCGGGGGGATAGCTGACCTGCCGCCGTTTCCTGGAGACCCCTGAGGTGGTGCGTGAGCCCTGGGCCCCCTGCCTGGCCTAAGCCGGATGGACCCGACCGCCTGAGGGAGTGCTGAAGATGACCGGGCCCTGGGCGGTGGCGCTGCCTGCGAGTGGGGCCGATCCTGAAGCCGGGCCCCGGAGAGTGGAGCCCTGCGCATGAACGGCGGTGAGCAGTGCCAAGCGGTGCCCGATTGGAGGCCGAGCGGAACGCAGGGGCGGACCACTGGGCCCCGGTGACCCCTGAGGCCTGGGTGAGACTGCAGCACCGGTGAGCGATTTGAAGGGTTCTCGGGGCCCGAGTCGGGGCCCGGCAGGGGCAGAGCGAGGGGGCCTGTTTCGTCCCCTGCCTTGGGAGGTGGATTTCTTGGGGCTCTGATCGAAGCCCGGGGGCTAGAGGCACACGAACTATCGGCACAACCTGGTGGATGTGTAGAGGGGGGGCGGGACAGAAGCCCTACGCCCTGAGCGAGTGCGGAAGATTGGGTGCCTGGCAAGGTCGCCCCGACAAAAGGGACCCACAGCGAGGAGCGGCCCGGTGGGTGTCTCCTGGCCTGGGACTGCACACAGGGCCAGAAGTTGGGGGCACCCAGTGAAACGGTTGGAGTGACTGGTGTGGCCCGCCCGCCCTCGGCTGAAAGCAGGGGAGATTTAATAAGAGGACTGCCTTGGTGAGCCAGAGTTGCTGACCAGCCTGCCATACTTTTCGGGACCCGAAGCGAGGTCCGGAGGGCTCGTGAGGGGGCGGGGTCTCAGGCCCTGGCCTCCCCAAGAAGATGGGTAAGCACAGGACGAAGCAGACGGGGGCGACCCCGGAACAGGATGACAGTGCGGGACCAAGCACAGAGCAGCCTGGAGGCGCCGTTACAGGTGGACCCCATTCAACAACAGCTATCTAAGATCCTGGAGGCTCTCTCTGATACCAAGACCACACTCCACCAGGATATAAGTACGGTGTTGGTGGGCCTGGGGCTCCTCCGGGCAGAGCACCAAAAACTGAACGAGAGGGTCAAGGTGGTAGAGTCAGACCTCGAGTGCAGGAGGCCAAGAATAAACAGGTGACAGACCTCACGGAAAGGGTGCGGACACTGGAGTGCAGAGCTGAAAATGGAGAGGGGCGCAGTCGGCGGAACATCCAAATTGTGGGGCTCCCAGAGGGAGTCGAGAAGGGGAACATGGTGGCGTACCTGGAGCCATGGCTACGTGAGGTAGTGGCACCGGGAGCCCTGACGCAGTTCTTCACCCGAGAGAGCTCACCGGGTACCGGCACACCCATCGGCGCCGGGTCGTCCCCCACGGCCGGTGGTTGCTCGCCTTCTACATTACAAGGACAGAGATATCCTATTACAAAAGGCCCGCACAAATGGCCCTTACACGGTGAATAACAGCAAGGTCTCAATGTTCCCAGATTACACCCTTGAGGTGCAGCGGAAACGGGTCTCATTCCTGGCAGTCAAGAAGGCCCTACGAGAGAAGGGCCTTCAATACTCTCTCATGTTCCCTGCATGCCTATGCGTGATTTTTGATGGCAAGACTCACTTCTGCGATGACCCCAGGGAGGCCTGGGACTGGATTGAGGCATACCGAACCGAGACCCCCGCCCCCGAGACACACGGGATCGCCCCCCACGACTGACAGCCGCACATCCAGGAAGAGACCTAAACAGCGGTCTGAACGTATCCGCTCCAAGAAACAGAGTCCCTCACAGACGGAGCGAGAAGCGGCCCTACAGGCGGTCGCCGAGATTCTTTGAGATGGTGGACCCGCATCTGAAGCTGGGTCGCCTTCCCCTAAGGGGTTCGGACTTGGACACTTTGGAAGAGGCCAGTGTTGACCTACCCATGGTGACGCCCCACACTGCAGAAGATTATCTAGTCGGGGGCTTTTTCTCCCCCCCTTTTATTTCTGGCATGGGGGGCCACCCTCCCCCTCGGGAGATCCGAGGGGACCACTAACTGTTTCATTAGAAGGTGCAGCCGAAGGGCTGGAAGACTACTGGGGCCGGTGCACCGCTGGCAACGCACCGGGACACAACTCTCTTCTTTGTAACCACGACTCCCCCAGTTGGCTCTAGTCGTGGCTGGTGTGGGCCTATTCTGAACTATAAAGATGTATTCATGGTTTGGGCAGATGGCCGTTGCCTGCATGCCCTGGGATCGGGGAGTTGTTGATTGTTTTGGGGTTATTTTGCAGATGTATTGTTTAAGTTTTTGCATCAGGTTGAGACGTGCTCTACACTCATTTCGGGGGCCTGGGTGGGGATTGCGGGAGGGGGGCAGGTGGGCCTTACTCACTATAGACATGACGCACAATGGACTGAAACTCCTCACCTGGAACATTGGAGGGATGAGGTCCATGTCCAAACAGCACAGCATTTATAACTATTTGAAACGACGAGGGGTACAGAGAGCTCTTCTACAGGAGATGTATCTTCTTCAGGGGGAGGTGGACCGACTGCGTAGGAGATAGAGAGGGCAAATATTTGCCACCACATATTCAGCGTTTGCCCGTGGGGTATTGATATGGGTCAGACCGGGGCTTCCCTTTGAGACCACTCGTACCATAATTGACAGAGGGTAGACATGTTCTCTTGGCGGGGCGGCTTCTGGGGCGGGACATCACGCTGGGGTGCATATACGCACCGAACATCGACCAGCTGGGCTACCTGGCCGGCCTGTCCGTTCACCTAGCTGACATCTGGGTGGGGCAGGTGATTCGGGGGTGGGGGGACTATAATTGTGTAGCCGATGTGGCACTTGACTGCTCACACCCCCCACTGCCCGGGACCCAGGTCCGCAGACTAGCAGCGGGACTGCAGGAATGGATCACTCACTGGGACCTGCAGGATTTCTGGCGGCTCCAGCACATGGGACATAGGGAATACTCTTTCTACTCTCCCATGCACCAACTCCATACGAGGCTGGACGCCTTTTGGTGTTGCCCGGGGTCTAGCAGTCTAATTAAGCACACCGAATACCTGGGCTGTACGTTCTCGGATCACAGCCACTTGATCATATCGTACCAACTCCCTATGAGAAGGCCCCCCGATACCGACCTGGAGGCTCTATCCCCCATCCTTGGAAGCTGTCCCGTTTAGCGAGTCCCTGAGGGCATTGGTGGATACATATTTCGTAGAAAATGCACATACGGCTTCGTCAGCTCTGGTGGAATGGGAAGCATTCAAGGTGGTTGTGCGGGGACATTGTATGGGACAAACAGTTGGCATCCAGAGGGAACTACATCGGGAACTTCTGACTGTTGAGGGGAATCTGCGCACATTGGACAACACGCAGGGGTTCGGGAACCAGGCATGTAGACTTATTAGTCATGCGTAAGCAGCACACTGAAGCCCTTGAGAGACTCCGGTTGCATGACTACAGGGCATATATGGATAGGGTGCAGGGGGAGGAAGGGAAGGCGGGTCGCTTGTTGGCGTGGTTGGTCAGGCCGGAGACCCGGGGTGCCTTAATCACTCACGTACGGACCGATACAGGTACATCCGAATACGACCCAGATAGAATTAACGGACTGTTTCAGAGCTATTATGAAATATTGTATTCTGCCCCACAGGAGGCCCCCCAGACAGACATCTCTGCATGTTTGACCCCACTGCCTCTCACTTCCATAGATGATCAGATTGTGGAAGAGTTAGATGGTCCCATAACTCTACAGGAGGTACGGGAAGCTATTACGTCGCTGGCTAGCGGTAAGACACCGGGCCCTGATGGCCTCCCAGCGGAGTTTTACGCAAAATTTATTACGGAGCTGGCCCCCCATCTGGTCTCCTTATATGCCGAATCCTTCGAACTGGGCCAACTGCCGAACTCCACACAGACCGCCACTGTGGTGCCCCTGCCCAAGGTGCCGGGCCTGGACGCGGGAGTGAGGGACTTTCGACCCTTATCCATGCTTAATACAGATTTTAAAATATTGAGCAAAATTCTGGCTTCTTGGCTGCTCCCACATATGCGGGACCTGATACGCCCGGACCAAAACGGGTATATCCCGTTGCGCAATACTTCGTATAACCTACGGAGACTGTACTCCGTCTTATACCATTGGGAGTAAGGGTCCCTCCCACGAGCGGCACTTCTCTCAGTCGATCTCAAGAAGGCATTTGACACTGTGAGCTGGGCCTATCTCTTTGAGGTTTTGAGAAAAATGGGGTTTGGACCGGGATGGCGGAGATGGGTTCGGCTGTTATACGCTGGCCCCACGGCTCTAGTCAGGACAGGGAAGACCATCTCCCCACAATACGCGATAGGGCGGGGCACTAGTCAGGGTTGCCCCCTATCCCCACTGCTGTTGGCGATTGAGCCCCTGGCGGCGCTATTCCGCCTGGGGGGGGGCTGGGATTGACAGTGGGCGGACGAACACATAACATCTCGCTTTATGCCGATGACCTACTGATTTATTTAAATGATGCGAGGGGAGGAGCGGAGTTGGGTGTTAGGACTCTGGAGGTTTTAGGGAATCTGTCGGGTTTGCGGGTCAATAAACACAAGACGCACCTGTTCCCAGTGGCGGGACCGCTGCCAAGGCCACAAGACTTTCCCGCTGACCTTAACTGGGCCCCAGATACTTTTAAATACTTGGGAATCCGAATCTACCACTCCTTGGTGGACTTGAAGGAGGGCAACCTCGACAGGCTAATGCGGGCACTTCGGTCTAGCGTGACCTTCTGGGGCACCTTGCACCTTCCCATAATGGCTAGAGTATCGTTGACCAAGATGGTTATGTTGCCCCGCCTACTATACTTTTTTGCTAACTTGCCAATACTCATGCCGGCGGCCTGGTTTCGCCCACTTAATGCATTGGTGCTGGACCTCATCTGGGGAGACGGAAGATGGAGGGTATCCTTGCAAACTCTGCAGCGACCTATGGGCGAGGGGGGCTTGGGGGTACCATACTTCGAGCTTTATCAGTTAGCGGCGCAACTACAATAGGTGGCCCAGTGGCTGGAGGGGGTAAACCCAGAGGGAACCTTTCTTATGGAGCCGGGGCAGCATCCCCGTCTGTTGCTAGCGAAGCTCCTCCGCCAGGCGACCAAAGTCCCTTACGACACGACCTTACAGACCACCGCACTACAGTGTTGGAAACTATGCATGTCCAGATTGCCGGACACCCCGCATTACTCTCCGGCGCTACCGCTGGTTGGTCTGCCTTACGGACTCCCACAGATGGTCTTAACGACAGAGCAGTTGGTGGCCTGGACTGAGGCTGGGATCGAGAATGTGGGGGACTGTTACTTAGACAGGAACCTCCTCCCCTTTGCTGAACTGGTGGAGGGCTGCGGACTCCCGTCGGGGGCAGTTCCTTATGTACGAAGCGCTGGTTCGGGCGTTTGGGAAACTGTGGGGAGTTGCCCGGGAGGAGCCAGGGACTCATGCAGTAATGCACTCTCTGGTCACCCTGGGAACGGCAGGTCATCAGATCAAGTGGTTCTATAGGTCGCTGTTGGACACCTCCATGACCGCACTCTTACACCTAAGAATTAGATGGGAAGGGTTGCTAGACAGAAGCTTCACAGACCCAGAGTGGAGCAGAGTATTAGAGTCTCCCAAAAAGATCTCGTGGATTACCCGACTCAAATATATTCAATTTAATTTTATACACATGTCCTATATGACCCCGCATTGGCTCTTCGCCGCGTTTCGGGGGGAGCCGCAGAGCTGCCCAAAGTGCGGGCAGCTGGACGCGGACTTCCTGCACATGACTTGGAGTTGCGAGAGACTGCGGATCTTTTGGCAGGCAGTACTTGCTCGTATTAATGCTGTGCTGGGGCAGGCCCTGGAACTAACAGCAGCAACATGCCTGCTCGGACTGTGTCCCCACCCTCCTAAATGGAAAGTTGGTAATAGATTCATGGACTTAGCATTGGGACTGGCGCGGAGACGTATAGCCGTGACATGGAAACAGCCAATGGGGCCGCAGACTAACCTCTGGATACAGGAGTTGACTAAATGGGCTGGGGCCGAAGGCAGGGCACTGCATAGAGAGGAACTGAGAGGCCTGAGACAACACCTGATTGCAGATCTCTGAAAGGACACCTTGCACACCTGGGAACACCCAAGTCACACTAACAGTTCAAACGAAGATAGTGCAGCCTCCATACATTAGTGGATGTCTCCCCCCCCCCCCTCTTCCCACCCCGTAAGTGAAACACTACGACAATGTGTGGTAGCGCTGCCTCTAGAGATGCCCTCCCCACGTCCACGCACACTCCGAGTCCCCACTATGGCCCACAGCCTGAACCAGGGTTTGTCTCGACCCTTTTCATTTCGTTTCTTTTTCCTTCTTTTTCACTCTTTTCGTGTTTCTTCTGTTTATTTTTCTACACTCTGTTTTAATAATGGCAGTATTGTTTGTTCACAGCGAATGCTGAGAACCTGTAACAGGAGAATCACATGGTCAAATCACACTCCCTGTCCGGGCACGCTATCTTGGGAAAGGGACAGCACATCATTCCTCTGGAATGTGCAGATAAGGCGGCGAAAGTACAGGCATGACTGTTACCCCTAATGACGCTAGCGGGAATAACTGCACCATCCCAAAGGGAAATCTCTGTACATGATTAATGTTATATGATGCTTAACATAAAGAACGTAAATCATTGTAACTGTGTGCTGTGTATTAAGTGATAACCGGATATGATAACCAATGAAAACAAATATTAGCGTTGTATATTGTTCTAAAAATGCCAATAAACAGATTTTCAAAAAAAAAAAAAAAAGGGGACAACAGTTGGGTTCATTGGTTTTAGAGGGCTTGTCGGACTCTTGAAGAGTAGCAAGGCTGGGGACATGGGAGACAGTGGGGCATGAAAGCTGAAACATGTGAGTAATTGAGGACAACAGGGCAAGTTGAAGGGTGACGGAGTGCTGGAGGGAGGTCTGAATGCCAAGACCAGCATGGGTGATCTAGCCAAGTATCTGTTTAAGGGTAGCTAAGGATAGTCCAAAAATATATTTTCAGAGAGTCAGCTGAGGGCCTCAGTTGCTGAAGAGTTGGTACTGAAAATTAACGAACGGGTAGGCCTAAGCACTGGTATAGAGGCTTTAAGTGCAGACAAAAAGAAGGTGCCTGAAGGTTTGAGGGACAGGTGAAAGGTTGTGGTGCTGACAGAGCGGGCTGGATGAGGTCTTAAATCAAAAGAAGTGTAAACCGCATTTAAAGAGAGGAGCATATGGGTTCTTATGGGTGAGGCTGGCAGAACTGAACTAAGAACTTGCAGAAAGCTCTGACAGTCTCTGAGGCCCAGCAGAGGGCTATAAAACTACCAGAGAGAGAGACAAACAGGTCAGATGAGCTTTTAGAACTAGAGGATTCTTGGAGCCTGTGTGGACCAGCAAGGCTTCCATGACTAATGACACTGGCTTAGGGGCTGTGAACAGCAAGGGGATTCCAGGAGCTGGTGGTACCGGGCCTATAGACTCTGTAGTTAGTGGAAGTGATCAGAGGGTTAGTGGAAGTGATCAGAGAGCTTGTGGGGAGCCAAGTATTAATTGTGGGGCTGTTGGCCTACGAATGAGGGGGGTTTGTAAAGACTTTGTCGAAGGGGGTTTGGAAGAGGTTGTGATGGAATTGTGAAAATGAGATGTGAATGAGGGTAGTTTAAATGGGTGCTGTGGGTCTGGACTGGACTTTGTAGAGGCACTGAATTGGGGTGTTTGTTTAAACCATGTAGACAATGTTTAGATGGGAATGTCCACTACATAGTATACAGACTTGCACTCCTGCCCTAGATGCCAGACTGCAAATTAGTATCCTGACTGTTTTATTTTTAATCAAATGGGTAAGCAAAGGTCTAGGACTGTCCATAGAAGTGCAAGGTAGGGAACTTGTTCCTGGACCTGAAGGGCACACCAATTCTGTCTTTAAACCAACATGAAGTATACAAAAAAGTGATGGATGGAATGCTTGCATTAATCTCAGCAACTGGTAATTACTTGTGATGGCATCCCAGTCGTCACTTTGTACACCATGCCTCGTCAGTTTGAACCCGGTCATATGCAAACCAGTCTTGACCCTGCTCCAATAGGAACAGTCCAGGCTGAACTGCCTGGCCAGATCTTCCCTCAACCGGAACTCAAGCAACCCAAGACCGGTTCCGCCCATATTAGGGCTCATCAGTTGGGTGTCATGTGCACAGGACACACGTCTGGGCATACACACGTCAGTTCATGTTTGAACTGTTTATCATTTCGTTTTGAGGTGAGAATAAAGTATTGTTTTTTTAGCAAGATAAGCACCGAGCTGGACAATATATTTTGGTGTCTGTTGATTGACTATTGAATTCAGAGCTCTTGTCCTCTGAGAATTGTTTCTAAGAAATAGCACTGAAGTATATTCTCCCATAAATAGGGCTGATGTGTAATGTCTATCAAATTTAAATAAAGACTTGCATTAACATATGAATATATTTTCTTTATAACCCTATTCACGTTCATATTTGCAAGTTGCATATGTCCAATGTGTTTGCGATTACAGTATTAATCACAATTAGAGAAACATTTCAAGTGTTGATTTCTATTTTTGTAGATTCTCTATTCAAGAGCTGGTTATGATACAGCAAGTGTATGCATGTCACATCAACTATTTTGATATTTCCAAAGTTCTCTCCAAGAACTCAAGTTAATATACTGCAGAAATAGGCTAATACCTGGTGAGCAGTCATTGTAGTATCGATCTTTCTTCAGAATGTATTTCAATTGTTTTATACCCAATATTGATAGCTATAATAAGGGATGAGTAACTGGGGGAGCAATTGAGTCAGCCACCAAGAAATGCAAGCAAGTTAATGGATTTAGGACCAGGGTACTAGCCCACCCATCACATTTTTTGTATGTCTGATGGTCAGATAGCATCACAGTCTCCTGTTGAAGGCTCTCCGGTGTTATGGCCACAATAAAAGGAGTCTGGCCTATTGTATGGCCTGTCTTCAGTTATTATTGAAGGGATGGTCATTGCTGTTCCCACACATGGGGTCATATTTACATCAGATTAGAGGATGATCCACAAGTTTGTCTCCATCCATTTGACACTTTTCTGACATTCTCCATGCATAAGCTCACCTTCAAGATTGCACAGTTGGAGCTGAACCTTTAACATGATACTTTTCATACATGCCAGACAATAAACTCACCACTTACCAACCACGCACAACCACCAAGATGATGGGCCATGTTTGAAAATGCAGTTCTCTCTCTCAAACGCTCTGCTTCTCTTCATGATTAAGCTGTACCATAAGTCTGCCTTCAAATGACTGGAGCCCATTTCCACCACTGAGCATGATTGCATCTATTTTCCACATAGTTCACACAATATCAACCATGCACAAGAAAGGGTTGCATGTTAAAGGGTGATCCAACATGTTTTGGGGCATTATCCAGGGCATGAATCAGTATTCAAATATTGCATTAACGGCAGTAGTTGCACAACTTTTCGTAGATGGATTCTGAAGTCAAGAATCACTTGTCAGACCACTATGGATTTGCAGAGGTTGTTTTGTTGATTCCAGGTCAGACATGACTCTCCAACTGTTCTAATTGTCTCGGAGACCAGAAACAACGTAGGAAGCAGGATATACGTGGGTTTCACTAGAGCGGGATTACACCTAATGTAACTAAGGGAATACACTGGCAATTTTCTCCCCATCCACCAATCACAACTGATGTCAGAGATGTGTGTTTATGTAGCATTATGTACAGGCTACCATGTGACCATGGGCTAAGACAGACTGTTGAAGGATGGACGCTAACTTGTGCAGTACGTCCCTGGCCTCAAAGGTACCCTACCATTCACCAAATATCAATACACAACACATACTTAATGTCCATACACGATTTAGGCAAGAGACCACAGTTTGGAGCACTAAACAGCCGATAGGCAATTTAGCTGAGTGATACCAGTTGAACATCTTGTGCCCATGCAGTATTAATCTACTAAGACCAGTCACCATGCAGCCTGGGTTGATGGGCTAGTAGTCTATCTCACTTCAAATGAGCCCAATTTGGGGGCCCCCTCCTATCAGCAGAACCCTGCCAAACAGAAAAGCAAAAGGATGGAGCACTTCCAAAGGACATGATTGTTTAGTTCATCTGAGGGAAACACCGGTATAGGCCAATTATCTGAGAGGGTTTGACGGTAAGCCATTTCCAAGCCATGCAGATGACTTTCATCCCCTTCATTTAAACGTTTTTGACCTTGGGAGTGCAATGAAATAATCACTCTCCTCTACTTCCTCAACCTCCCATGATGAATACTCAGAGAACATTTCAAATGTTTGTATAAGTTTCCCCAATACATTCTTTATTAATGCCATAACTACCACACGACTGGCATAGAGACCGAAGAATCATTTCATTGTCAGTCAATGGGGCTTTGAAAGTGGCCTGTTGAAAGACTACATGCATCTTATTTATATGCTGAAGATATAAGAGGTGCAGAGATTCAACCACAGCATATTTTGGTGGTTAAACTTGTTGACTCTGTAGTCGGAGTACTGGATATATGAAATCAGTGGTATGCAATGTATTAAAAAACAAACTGTTTAACAAGAGGCCAATCAATACACACAAGTCTGGACCATCAACTGCTTCATGCCATCTATAAAGTTTTGTGCAGTTTTGTCAAATGTACAAATGTTATTTAAGATTTAATAAATGCCATTCCTATGAGGAATGTGATGAAATCATAACTAACTCTGTAACTGAGTGAGTGAGACTGAGTGTTTATTTTTCTCTCTCGCTAGACTTTTCAGACCAAAGGTAGTATGAAACTGCCAACACAAGTACAAAGACATTATTTTCAGAAGGGAAACAGCGTTTACAACGCGGACTGAACCACGCGATCCGTTACCACGCAAGCGTTACCCCGATTGCCTTTACCATGCATATGGCTTTCCCACACATTATCATGGTATAGGCTGTCAGCGCTCTAGATTCAGAGTGGATGGCCAGGAAGAATTGAAGGAACAGGAAGGATCGGGAGGATGGCTGGGGTCGGGGTAGATTTTGACCTGGGGGCTGGGTTTTAGGTCTCAGGGTGGGGAGCGGTCGGGGTAGTTTTTAGGGCTGGGGGTCGGTTTCAGTGCTCAGGGTGGGGGTGGGCTGGGTGCTTTTAGGGTTGGGGGCTGGGTCGTTTTCAGGGCTGGGGACCAGGTTTTAGAGTTCAGGGCTGGAAAGTAATCTTTACCATGCATATGCATTTACTAATCATGCCTTTCCAACAGAATTCGTAGTAAAGGCATGATTGGTAAAGACGCAGTTGTGGTTAAGACTGTTGTTAAGGCATGCGATATAATCACATGCATCGTCATACAACCTTTTTAGAAGAACTAAAGGCTCTGCGATAATTGGGTATATATATATTTGAGTCCAGGGTGTATGGAGTGGGACGATGTATATTATGTTAGAATGTGCTGCATAAATTATAATGTTGAAGTATAACTATAACTTCAGTATTTCAGATGCTTGTGTAGTTTGTTATTTTACTGTAATACACACTCCATGAAAAAAACTAAGGTTAACCATTGTTTATTGTTAGGTGGATTTAATTACTAAGTACTACAGTATACTAACAAACTACACAAACATCTGAAATACTGAAGTTATACTTCCACATTATAATTTATGCAGCACGTTCTAACATATTATACTTCGTCCCACTCCATACACACTGGACTCAAAGCAGTAGCCATGCTACATAAACTGTAACTTGCAACTGTACCATACACTCAGTTATTACAAAATATTTAGATAGTTATGTTGTAAGTCTGGTAATAATCCGCAAATATCACAGCGATCTCAGGTGCCATAGCGGCCCTCTCCCCATGGGGGTCCATAACCACTGGAATCACTCTAGAGACTATGCCATGGGTCACCAACCAACAAACTAATTTGCTGGCTTTGTCTCCCTATTCGTATACTCGACTGGTGGAGGCAATCTAGCATTGACCCGCCTCCCTGAGACAGAGTTGTTTCAAAGATGCTCTATAGGCTTCTACACTGCAACTCACATAGTTGCCCCAGCTACCCTCTCAAGTCTCACGATACAGATCTTAAGCTCCTCTGCTGCTTTTTCCTCCCTTCATAGGCCCAAAGATGGGTCCTGGCTATTCCACACATGCATGCATTCCCTGCTGACAACAGGAAACAAGGTGAGTCCAGCCAGCTGACATTCAGGTCTTGATACACCTGTATTTCCATTAACCGGAATTAAGTGACCTCTCAGTTAACCAAACACCATGCACTGATTTGCAAAATCGGGTGACAGCCCCTTCTCAGAGCCCTCAAATGAAGCATGACGGGTGAGTGATCAAAGATCCCTCAAAGCAGGATCCAGGTACCTATCCTAGAAAGTAAGTAGATGGCAGGCAAGAAGAAGAGATGCCATACGAGACCTAGTTTTATGAGCCGCTGATGTAGGGGTGCATTCTTGTGTGGTCATGTTCCAGACGGTCCTAGCATCGCAGAGTCTGAGAATCGTGGCCCACTTATTCTGCCCAGTTTCTTTCTCCATGGTGACCCCTGTACACCTCGAGTCATCTAACTGGGGGGGACATCTCATCAATGAAAACCCCATAAAATCGTGGTCCCATTTGGAAGTTGAAGCATTAGGGCGTTAAGAGCTTCAAGGGTAGAGCATGCTAATTGGGGGGGCACATCACGCTAAATAGGTTATAGACTTGCCCTTCTATTACCCCTTCAAGATCAACGGATCAGCCCAATGTGTCTAACTCAATGCGGGAGACCACCATAGGGACGTTCTTGTGCAGGATGATGGTGACACTCATGAAGCCACTAATGTAGCCAGTGTGAAACTCAATCATAGCCATATTGGGCCAAAAACGGGCACTTGTTACAATGCAGGTGAGTTTCTTGTAACAACAAGGCTGCCAGTGCATTGCATTTCATGAAACCAAGGACTGCCCCTCTTTTAATCCAGTCATTCAGACCATTTACGTTCCAAGTCATAACCCTCTAGTCATACATAGCTGAGTGAATAATGGGTTCTCGAGATTGGGAAAGATGTCCGGGCTTTAGCTCAACCTCTAAGAGGCTGCTGTCTCCCAACCATGTACCTGCAGAAAAATCTATTAATGGGCAGAACTGTAGTGAAAGCAGAACCATGGTCAACAGAGCTAAATGCCCAAACCGCCTACCTCACAACTCCCATCCATCCCACCACTTCCACCCCAGAGCCATCTGTCATCCGAACTTTAAGAACACTAAACTAATCTGAAACAGATGAAGCTACAGTAATCCATTGGCCCCACCGAGACAAGAACATCATGTGAAGACAGGGTGTTGCTGGCAGTATGCAAATGTAAAGTCTAGGTAAGTAACTCATGTAGCAAATGTAAACTACCCAGCACCAGAGGGAGAACCACCCCACTTACCACTATCAGTAGCCGTTGTCGCTGGTGAGGTCACCCAGTCTTTATTTGACGCAGTCTGACGGGATTTCTTCAGGCCTCCTAAGGGATTTGTATCAACTGATGAGTCAGACTACCGCTTGGGGCGCCCACCCCCACTCGGGAGTCCCTGGGCCTGTTGCATCTCTGGGATCGGGCTCACTCAACACCAGGGACACTGTGGTCTACGATTCCCAGAGAAGGCAGAGAGTTACTTCACAAGGGTCTTTTTTCCACTGCCCATTCCCAAGCCGCCTTCTGAGTGTTGAAGGAGGACTTGGATGCGTGAAAGACCCGGAGCCTAGAAGGGAACATAAGCATATATTGCAATTTGAGGACCCTCAGATTTTGTTTGACAACGTCAAAGAATTTAGGCTGCTACTGCACTGGTCAGGTATAGTTGGGAAATAACATGATCTTTGTGGATTGGTACATAAGTGTCTTTGTCCCTGGTCACCCTAAGGATTGCATCCCTATGTTTGTAGTTCAAAACCTTGGCAATCATGGGGCGGGGTTAGCAGCCAAAGATCAATGTGCTCATTTGATAATAAAGCAGGATGAAAGTTTCTCCACTGGCATCCAAGAGGTGATCCATTGCACAAGAACTTTCTTTGGGGAAGAACCCTCTGATCTTTCAGGAAACCCTATAAAGCGCAAGGTGCTCTTCCTTGCACAGTTCTCAGTGTCCTTCGGGCAATCCACTAGGTTGCAGTTTGAGGTGGGCAACAATGGCTTTGAGCTCATGTACCGAATTTTCTACCTCTGAGATGTGCCCCTCAGTTCCTGCAACCCTGTAGACCAATTTTTTCAGGTCTTCTTGTTCTTACCAGGGCCATGTCTACCCCACCTCAACTTTAGTGCTGAGCACGAGGCTTGAATGGCCTTAAGTATAGCACTGGCAACCGTGGGCTCTGGGCAGCATTGGGATGATCCTGGATCCCCAATGGACTTGGTCACCTCAGACGCTGGGGTAGTGAACATGTCCATCTTAATCTGTGTCTCAAACACAGGATGCTTATCTCAGCCCATAGATGGTTATTGAAACATCGGAGACTGAGAAACACACCAGCAGAGAATTGGTGGGTCCTTTGTTCGAGAGCTGATGAGGATTCGCCAGATTCTGTCAGCCAGGCCCCAGACCAGACACCATGGTAGCTGGCCACACTCGGGAGGGCACAGTAGCTACTGCTCCACTGGAGGGACTCCACACCTGTCAAGGATCCATTAGGATATTTTGGGCTGCTTGCCACTGACCAATTTACCCAGGGAGGCCAGGAGGAAGCCTCGGACAGCACAAGCAGTCAGAATTAATTCTGGCTCTGTCCTCCACTGCTGAGCCTGACACAGTGCTGCCCCCCAACCAGCAGGATAAAGCAGTCAAAATCAACCACAGGACAGCAGAAGCACATGGGATGCATGGACCTTCCACTGTGTTGCAGGAGAGGGGCCTTATTAAAGCTGTAGAACAGATGCAGAACGTCCAGGACACCCCCAGGCTAGTAACCAATTACTCACCATCAGGGACCCTGAGCCACCTCCCTTCCAGCCCAGGCTCACACCCAGTCAGCAATGGGCAGTCCCGGGTCCTACCGCACAATCAGGCTGAGAATATGCTAACTTTTTTTTTTTAAATCCTCATGCACCTCAGACCTTAGTGAACATACGAGTCGCCCGTACCGTTACTCGATCACAAAGAGGTGTAGGCTATTGGATGGGGACCAGGAGGAAGCGCCCTGCCTACTGGCACTGCAGCAGGCTTGGATGACACTAACCCCATAATAAAGGGAAAGGTCACTCTCCCAATTGGTCCAGATGACCCTGGAGACTGTTGATGTTGGCAAAGAGCAGATGGGAAAACTGGGACTGCCCAACAGCACAGCCTAAAGAGTTTTCAAGAAGGCGTAATCATTGGACCAAAGTTTTCTCATAAATCAATATCAATACATATTGATACATATACATTGATAAATAAGTAAACAAGAAAAAAAGAAAGAAGAGGGCTATCAAGTCTCCCAAACCTAAGCATTGGACCAATTTAGTAAGAAATCCCATAGTGCTCTCTTTTCTTGCCTTGAATTCTACAGAGATCTCTCCTAGATGTCGAAAGCAAAGAGGACAGCCAGTCACAGTGCAGAGGAGGAACAACTTCTACCCATCTCCTACATATTTCCCTCCTGGCCAGCAGTATAGCATAGAAAAGAAAAGATCTAGCATGGCCTACAATTTCACTGGATATTCCAAAATTATCAGGATGAGATTTATTTGAATTGGGAGGGCTAGAATGTCCGTGATGGTGTTCCCCTCTCTTTCCCAAAAATCTGCTATGGCCGGGCACTCCATAAACATATGCACATCAGAGGCTCTCTCCATATTACATTTTTTACAACTAACTGGAGGCCCCCTCGACATTTTAGTCAACCTTAACGGAGATAGATAGGCCCTGTGAAGCGTGAACAAGTGGTTCCACCTAAGCCAGGCTGGTTTAACAATGTCAAACAAGATGTTAAAGGATGTTTGCCACAGATGTTCCCATTGTTCATTTGGTATAAGACCCCCCCACAGTAATTCAGCCAATTTAAAATCTCCATCCACTGCCTCCTCGATAGCCCAGTACAGGAAGGAGACCTCCTTCCTTCCCATCGGTCTTGTGACTAGCTGCTCCTCAAGAGTGTTAGCTATTCCTATGGGTTTTTTCAAGCTTTGGAACCAGCTCTGCAACTGAATGTATTTGAATTTAGACAAGCCCTCTTCCACCCTGTTGCATAATGATGACCAGGAGAGAAGCATGCCCTCATGAGCAAGGTCTCCCCACGTCTTCAATCCTGCTGCTCTAAGTGGAAGAGCTAACCTGTCCTTCAGGCAATCTGGTGCGCCAAGTGAGTCCCACAAGGGGGCCTGGTTTGAGAAGTAATTTAGGCCCGTCAACCTTTTAATACTGGCCCATATTCTAGCCATTCCCTGCAGGACTTTTAGCTTGATCTTTTTGAAGAATTTTGGTTCTCCAAACTTGAACAGGAATCCCTCCATAGATAGACCAGCCCCTTTATCATTGCAGAAAACATGGCGCCCACCCCTGTGTTGTCCGGAGTTTTTAAAAGCATCCTGGAATGCGATAATTGAAAGGCCCATGCGTAGTATTGCAAATCCGGCAGTGCAAGTCCACCCTTTTCCCTCCTGCGTCTCAATTTCTTCCAGGCAATCCTGGTACCTCCATATGCCCAGACAAACGAATTAATAGCCTGTTGTAACTTAACTATATCTCGATTGTCAAAGTGTAATGGAATGGTATTAAAAAGGAAGGTGATTTTTGGGAGCACCACCATTTTCACCAAGTTAATCCTCCCTAGAATGGTTAAAGGGAGGTGTGCCCAGGACTTCATAAGTTTTTTACACTCCTTTGAAACATTTGCCAGGTTAATGGCTGAGATCTTATCGATCTCTTGAACAATTTTAACCCCCAAATATCTCATATCGCGCTTGGTCTGATGCCGACACCCTGCCAGATTCCAGGTCATGACCTCAGTCTTCTCAGCATTCACCTCATAACCGGATACCTGCCCGAAATCTCTGGCCAACCTTATAACCGTAGGGAAGGTCCTAGCGAGGTCTGCGGAAAGGACCAAAATATCATCGGCATACAGGGCAACCTTTCTCTCCCAAACCCCATATTTAAATGGTAAAATGCTAGCCTCCTCTCTTAACCGCTGGGCAAAAGGCTCAATATACAGGTCAAAGAGGAGGGGAGAAAGAGGGCAGCCCTGCCTAGTACCCCTAGTGATCTTAAAAGGTCTTGTCAAGCTGCCGTTTACCAAAAGTCTAGCTAACGGATCTTGGTAAATCAGCTGGATTGCACGACAGAACTTTCCCCCAAATTGAATTTCTCCATAACTGCAGATAAGTACACCCAGTTGACCCTGTCGAAAGCCTTAGTGGCATCCAACGTTATTGCAGCAAGGGGGAGCGAGTAGGTTGTGGCCAGATCTATTGCCCCGATAAAATCATAGGTCAGGTCCGATAAATTCCTACCTTTAACGAAACCTTTCTGATCGGTGTGGAGTATATCTCCAACGACCGAGCCCAGCCTACCCGCCAGAATCCTGGCAAAGATTTTATAATCTGCATTCAGCAGCGAAATGGGCCTGTAAGACCCACAACGGGCTGGGTTCTTACCCGGTTTCAAGATCAAGGTAATGGTAGCTTCCCCCATGAGACTGGAGGCCTCACACCTTCAGATAAGATCTCATTAAAAAGCTGTACCAAAATGGGAATTACCACCTGTCCCAAGGATTTATAAAGTTCTATTGGCAGCCCATCTGGGCCGGCAGCTTTCCCACTTTTACAGGCAAGAATAGCCATTCTCACCTCTTCCTGAGAGATATCCTGCTCTAGGTCCTCCTGCTGAAATAAATTCAAAGGGGTAAGCTTACTCCCATGCAGCCACTCCATAGCCGTCATTTTATCCACCGGGCTACCTTCTTGATACAGATCCTGAAAGAAATCGAATAAGGCTCCCCCTATCTCCTCGACTGTGGACAGAGTAGTAACCCCACCTGTGTTGTCAATTTGTTTGATCAGATTACGCATCCTATCAGACTTCACCTTCCATGCCAGGAGCTTGCCTGCACCTTCTCCATATTCAAAGTGGGCAAGCTTACTCGCATCCCATCTTTGTGCAACCCTAGTCTGAAGGATGGTATCCAACTGATCTTTTAATCTTCTTAATTTGACCAAATCTTCCTGCTGTTTCTCAGAGTCCGTCTCCTTATTCAGACCCAACTCTACTATTTTCAACTCTGTCTCCTTGCAAGCCACCACTTCTCTATATTGTCTATTCCTAAAACAGACCCTGCTCTTGATCATGCCCCTTAAAAAGGCCTTTAAAGTATCCCAAACCACCGAAGTTGCAGCAGAGCCTACGTTGACACCCAAAAACCCCTCAACCTCCTGAGATAAATATTTCATCTCCTCACCATCGAGAAGTAGGGTCCGATCAAACGTCCAGCCACTAGGCTGCTGACCATCTGCCAGGACAAGATCCATCCATACTCCTGAATGATCGGACAGATGGGGAGTTAGATATCCGATATCCTTAATCTTACCCCGCAAGCTATGACTAACCAAAATATAGTCGATTCTCGACTTGTGGCCATATTTACTATTATAGTATGAGACACCCAGCCGAGAACCCGATCTATCTCTCCAGATGTCACAGAGTCCCGTCTGTGCCATCATGGATTGGAGGTACATTCTAGATCTAGAGGGCACCTTAGCTCTACTACTTGCTGACTTATCCAATTTCGGATTCAAGAAAATGTTAAAATCACCAGCCATGATCACAGGGTCTGAATAATCCAGGAGATTCAAAAAAATAGTTTTAAGAAAGGAGGGGTCATCTTGGTTTGGGCCATAATAGCCCACCAAGGTAAGTGGATGACCTGAGATGATCGCCTTCACAATGACCCACCTGCCACATGGATCAACCAGAAAATCTAGAATGCGGGCTTTTGCTTGTTTTTTGATTAATATAGCAACACCCCTTATATTGGCACTCTGATTAGAGCAGATTAGATGATCCACCCATTTTTGCTTTTTAAATACTTCAGAGATCTCTTCCTTCAAAAGATGAGTTTCCTGAAGGATAATGACCTGCGCGGGAGAGTCTTTTATATATTGCAAAATGTTTACCCTTCTGATTTTCACACGCAGGCCATTAACGTGAAACTGGATCGTCTTCATGGGGGTTTAAAGGTACATGCGAGATTTACAAGACTGATGAATCGCAGAAGGAACCAACACCAGACCAATCGCAACACAACTAAGGCAGTACGAACAAACATTAAGGTGATTGAGGACATTTTTTTATTTTTTACCCCTATACTCCCCGCCCCGTGCACCCAACTCCCCCTCCCAACAAACCCCTCCCAGGAGAATCCCCCCCTCATTTACCTGGACAAGTGAAGTCCAGTTTCTGCTCCCCGGGAGCCACCCGTGCAGTCCCTTTATAATAATGAAAAGAGAGTAGAAAGAGGAAAGGTTTTGAGCCCAGCCCTTAACTCCCACTAACTAAGTATCCACATATAAATCCCTATATAGCGGGTCTGTAACTACCTCTCTAATACTATTTTTGAAAACCAAAAAAGAAGAGAAAAAAGAAGAGTGTATATTTTGAAAAGCCCTACTAGTGAAATCTACTATGTTTGTTCACATAGATGGTTAGCATAGATGAGCGCCCAATCTCCAGAGATAGGCCTACCTACTATACTTCACCCTTCCCCAGACTTCCCAATAACTCATCTGCCTCTTGCACCGATCTAATATTGTGCATTTTGTTATTATGCATAACTTTCAAAGTCGCTGGGAATTTTAGTTGAGCCACAGCCCCAAGCTTCTTAAAATCATCCAGCTTCCTGCCCAACTCCCACTGCCTGTCAAGGGTAGCTCGGGCCAGATCTGAACGTATTTCAAATGAAAAGTCTCTGGCCTTCAATGATTTCCCTTTAAAGCCATATTGAGGATCTTTTCTTTCAGGGAGTAGGTATGAAAGTTAATGAGAATTTTTCTGGGCTTTATTCTATTAGGGTTTCTTCTAAAGGGGTCTCTGTGGATCCTCTGTATGTCCTTCCTCAAATCTTCTTCTGACTCTTCCATCTGCAATGATTCTTTTAAAAGTGAAATCATATAGGATTTGAGGTCATCCCCCTCCCTTCCCTCCGGGACATTCAAAATACGAAGGTTGCTTCTTCGGGAGTTGTTCTCCAACATCTCAAGCCTATCTCGAAGAACCGATTCCTCCTTCTTGAGGGACAGTATGTCAGCTTTTGCCGCTCCAAGGTCATCTTTCAGTTCTCCTACTGTATTCTCCAAGGTATCAGTTCTATTATTTAGGAGATCAATTTTCTTCTCCAATGTCTCGCAAAAATTCCTAATCTCTCCTTGATTGGCTTCTGAAACAGAAAACCCCTTTTTGATATCCGCCGAGAGAGTGGAAAAAGAGCCTCAAGAGAAGCCACTGATGGCCCCTAGTTTCATAATCTTTGGGACCTTTGCCCACCTCCACCTCTGCGTCATGCCCAGCTTCCACCCCTAGTGATGCCAAGTCCTTCTGCCCTTCAGTATCCTGTCCTTTACTCGGGGCCCCTGTTAAACTACTGTCGGTAGTTAGAGTTGAAGCTAGAGTTGATACTATAGGCAGGGGACCGCAAACAACCTCCTTCCCCTCCATGTTGGAACTAAAAACAGGCAGGCCTACTGATCCCCTTCTGAGGGCCTCACCCTGCCTCACAATATCTAATACTGGTGGTTGTACTTTAAAATATGTCCTTAATGAGGGAGTGATTCTGACTTTAAGATCCAAAGGATTGCCTTTAGCCTTTCCTGCTTTAATGGTCCTCCCTTTAACCTCACACCGCTGGAAGGGAGAACAGCTAGCTTCTGCATCTACACTAATAACAGTACTTTTTTCTTGATTTTCCCCAATAGTACTTATGCCAGATTTCTCCTCCGGGGGCTGTTTAGAACCATTATTATCCGGTTTTGTTTTTACTGGCCCATGCGTAGCCCCCCGCGCCTCCTACCTTTCTTCAACCCCTTAATTAAGGGCACTGTGCTTAAATCCACCTGGGGCGATGGACTCGCCCGCTTCGCCTGGGCCCCCTGTACCTGCTCCTTCAGCTGTAAATGCGTGGGGGACCTCGGAGAAACGCCACAGCCTGGGTTCCGTCCCTCGTCGAACTCCCCTCCGGTCTCAACCCGTTCCAGGACGGCGAAGGCTCGACTGGTGCTGCCGCTGCCTGTGCTGACACGGAGGTGCCCCCGAGCCACTGCTCTGCGGCCCCTCCTCAGCTCCAGGGCGGCCAGCACCCACCGAGACAAGTGGAACAAAACATCGGGCGCCGAGGCTCCACAGCACATGCCCCGCGGAATGGAAAGAGAACGCAACAGAACCAAGAACGAAGGCCAACTGTTCAGTACATTGAAAAATATCTCTAATGCAGGTATGCCGGGTCTTCGCTTCCCCTCATTTAGCTCGAGACGCTAGTGCCTCCGGGGAGCAAGCGGCTGCTCAACTAGCGGCCGCCATGTTCTCCCACGTCGTTCTATGCTAACTTTATTAATCATCATGAGGATTCAATGTTTGATTTCCTGGGGATCCAAGAAGAATGTCTCATTTAATGAATCGGAGGGTACAGAAAGAATGGAATCTGAAAGACCAAGGAAACCAGCTAATGAAATCTGAATGGATGTAACAAGCATTAGAGATGCCACTATTATGGCTTATGAATGTGCTGCCATGTAGGTTAAGGATCTGTGCTTCTGCCAAAGAAAAACACCATACATTTCCTAGTTATCTAAGACACTTAAATAGCATTAGAATGTCCTGTGTGTGGCCCTAAAGATCAACTTCAGGATGCTGAATACCTAAACAGAATGATCACAGCTGTGTGGAAGGAAAGCACTTTGTGTAAGCACACAACGTCCACCAAATCAAAACATGTACTCCTGGCTCCTAACATGTAGAAGAGAGACAAAGCCCCTCTCATATGATGAGCTCACAAAATTGTCTGCCAACAGCTGCACAGCCTATGCGAGCGCTATTGGCTTTGGCAATGTGTTTTAACTGTTTTGTGCACCAGTGTGGCTGCTATTCAGCAAGGCTAAAAGTGGGTGGGTTGAGGGGTAGAATGGTGTGGGGTAAATTGGAGTGGGGTAAATTGGAGTGGGGTAAGCTGGAGTGGGGTAAACTGGGGTGGGGTAGATTAGGGCAGATTGGGGTGGGTAGATTGGGGTGGGATATGTTAGGGCAGGTTGGGGTAGATTGGGGAAAGTAGATTGGAATGGGGTAAATTGGGGGTAGGATTGGTGGGGTAGGGTTGGAGTGTGGTTGGTAGGAGTGGTGAACATTGGAGTGTGGTAGAAGGGAGTGAGGTATATTGAAGTGGGGTAGAATGGAGTGGGGTAGGTTAAGGTACATTGGAGTGAGGTAAATTGGAATGGGGTAGAATGGAGTGGGGTAGGTTGGGTGGAGTAGGCTGCGGTAGAGTGGAATGGGGTAGATTGAGGTAGGTTGGGTATGGTAGATTGGGGTGGGGTTGAGTGGAGCGATGTAGGTTGGGGTAGGGTTGATTGGTGTGGGGTAGGTCGGACTGGAGTAAATTGGGTGTGGTAGACTGGGGGTAGATGGAGGTAGTGTATACTGGGGTGGGCAGACTGAGGTAGATAGGGGTGCTGTAGATTGGGGCAGACTGGGGTAGATTGGGGTAGGACGGATGGGGAAGACTGGAGTGGGGTAGAATGGAGTGGAGTAGGGTAAATTGAGATAGACTGAGTGGGTCGAATGGGGTACATTGGAATAAGGTAGATTGTAGTGGGGTAGAGAGGTGTAGATTGTAGTGGGGTAGGGAGGGGGAGATTGGAATAGATTGGAGTTGGGTAGAGTGGGGTAAATTGGAGTGGGGTAATTGGATTGGGTAGATTGGAGTGGGGTAGATCGGGGTAGGCCGGTCAAGGTAGACTGGGTGGGGTAGATCGGGGTAAGTTGGGTGGGGTAGATTGGGGTGAGTTGGGTGGGGTATATTGGGGTGGGGTAGGTTGACGTAGATTTGAGTTGGGTAGTATGGAGTAAATTTGAGTGGTGTAGATTGAAGTGGTGTAAATTTTAGTAGGGTAGTTTGGAGCAGTGGCATTGTGAACTCCCCTGCTTCGTCAGCTGGGGCGTGGGGTGGGGGTCTGTGGCTGATGTCCTGCTGGTCTGGTGGCATCCACAGTACAGGAGACTTTGAGATAAAGCCTCATTTCACAACAGGTGCCGATCGTGCGCCCAGCGCGATGAGCGCTTGTTATCACAAGTAGGCAGCCTAAGGACACAGGGGCAGACCAAGGGCGTGCAACAGTAACTCACTCTTAATGTCTTTTTTGCAATTCAGTGCTACATCAGAGCGCTGACTCTGGAGCTGGAAATTTACCCTCTGTCTGCTCATGCATGTTTGGCTTGAGATACATATTGCTATTACTAAATATGCAGCATTGTCTCCCTCTGCAGATTTTTAAAGAATTGTTACCTATAATGAAATAAATCATGGGAAGATGAACAAAAACTTTTAGGAGAAGAGAGTGGAGGGAGGATGAGAGGGAGCCTTTAAAGTGGAAGTGAAAACTTCTTGTCAGGGATTTTGACCTGGTTGCTGAACATAAAACTCTTATGCAAACCTCTGCCAATTCACTGATACCTGGCTTAGATGACTAAATGCTTTTGAATTCTTTTGACCTGCCGCCTGACTTGCCGACAAACTAGAGGTCCGGGGACAAAGGACCACAACAACCAGCCTGCAGTGCGGGCACGCAACGCTGCCAACATACCGGGGAACGCGCCTGGAGGTGCACAAGTAGCCCGCTGGGCTCCCGCAGTGCGGGAGACGCTTTAGAATTCTTTTGACCTGCCGCCTGACTTGCTGACAAACTAGCGGTCCGGGAACAGAGGACAAAGGACCACAACAACCAGCCTGCAGTGCGGCCACACAACGCCACCAATGTACTGGGGAACGCGCCTGGAGGCGCACAAGTAGCCCACTGGGCTCCCACAGTGCGGGACGCGCGCGGGCGTGCCCGGGCAAAGCCCAGGCCAAGGGCGGGCCCGTCTGCGCCCGTCCGAGACCGGAGGAGGCTGGGCTGGGCCTACCCTCTTGGTCTCGTTTATTTATCTCCTCAGACCTTAGCCCTCTGCTTAGCAGGATTATCCACCTCCTGCTTCTTTTACAGCTCTAGCTCCACTCCTCGCAATAGCTACGGAGGACCAGGTAGGGAGTAAACTCCTTTTTCAGCTATTCTCATATATGCGCACTAACTATTTGCTGGCTGTAAATCTGGAGTACTAGTATCTCAAAGGACAAGGAGTTGGATTTTCAATGCATGTGTGTCAACTCAGTCTGGAAGTTTGTATCTCCCCTTGTGAATCGAGCTGACTAACACACTCACCGTCTTTTAAATAGAACTCTTATTTGTGCAGGACGGGCGTAGGGCTGACCAGGGCATCCTTATTCTCAAAGGATCAAGCATACCAATAATGGGTAAGCGCAGGGGGGTGGCTGGACCGATAAGTAAAGAGCCCCCACATACTGGCAGCACTATGGAAGCCTTTTTGCAGCGCGCAGCTGGGGTCTTGGTTAAGGAAGCTGAACTGGTCGTCATACGTTTATCCCGTTCACCTTCCTACCCTCCTCTATTGATTTCTCCCCTGTCACCCCACATGCTGACACCCAAACTCGGTCACAGCCCCCTCCGGTAGACCGGGTCGACTTGTCGCCAGTTCAGGCGGGTGGTACTGTTCTTCTCTCCCCAATAGTCATCACCCGGCGCGGTGCGTACATGCCAGCTTCTGGGTCAGGACTGGGCAAGCTTCCCGGCAATGGTTTGAGCTCAGGAGGCGCAAAGAGGAAGCACCCTTCGGTGGGGGGACCCTGTAAACGCCGCAAGAAAACTGGACCTCAGTTAACCCCAGCAGCACACTTAGTAGCGCCCAACTTGGATGCAATTTCGTTAGACATGCTTCAAGCAGCCTTGCTGTCAGCACTCGACACCAAACTGGATCCCATTCTACACCGCCTCGGTGCATTGGAAAAGAACCTCTCTGAATTGACAGCCTCTTTGCAAAGGGACCACGCCTCTCTTACTATAAGTCTTCCTCCTGTAAAGTCTACGACCTCGACCGCTATCTCTAGTCACAGTGGCAGTGGTACGGGGGCGGGAGTCAGAGTGGTGCCCATCGCTACACAGCAGCCAAACCTCGTGGCAGCAGTCACAACAGCATCAACCACGACCCAGACTAATCCTCAGGACCGCTCAACCATTCTTAGGGGGATAATATCTTGAACTCTGCCTCCTCTCAGTCCCACCAACCTCAGAGTGTTAAAGTAGGCGGTTTGCATTGTCCTGATGATAGACGAGATGGGTCTGATGTCATGCCCCCTGGGGACACTAATTACCATTCTCTTAATGTGGGCTCTGTTCACCTCCCTCCCGAGTCTACCCCGCTTGTTGTGGTGTTGGCTAATGTACCGTGCATCGTTCCTGGTATTAAGGAAGACTTTTTCCAGCTAAAGAACAAGGTGGTGCACTGGCTCAATTCTAACATTGTCCTTGGCCCTAGGGTGGAAAATCAAATTCTTATGGTGCGCCGGACACAGTGGGTTGGTAGTACCAAGAAATCTTGGCAGGGGGATTGTATTATTGTTCATTTTAATAATTCAATCATTGTAAATCACATCTTAAGTACGGTTGTGCAGTCTGAGTATAGGTGTTGGAATTCAGCAATCCTGACACTCCCGCTGGGTTTCTTTTACCGACCAAGAAATTTTCGTTCAGGGCCTCAATGTGAGCGGCTCTTTGAGGGGTGTTATAGGGGCCTTACTGAGGGGATCATAGAGGTAAGCACTGCAAACAGGTTTGCTCCTTTGAGCACGCTGGAAGATTGCGACTGATGCTGTGCGGGTCCCTCGGACCCCGTGGTACTTGTACCACAGGGATATGTCCCGCCCCCGGAACAGGTATTGAGTAGGAACGGAGGGTGTAAGTTCCTTTCCTGGAACATCGCAGGGCTGGCAAGTAAGATTGACAATCCTGGATGGTTGGCCCTTGTGAAAAGTTTTGATGTGATATGTCTCCAGGAAACTTGGGCCATTGAGACCAATTAACACCTGGATGGCTATAAAACCCTTTTCGTTCCAGCAATGCCGTCCATGTCAGGAAGAGCTAAGGGGGGCTCACTACTTTTGTCTCGTTAGCTGTCCTTGATATCTCTGTTACCTCACTAAATGTCTCACCCAATGTACATGTGATGTTGCTGTCTAGTGGCAAGAGCAAGCTCCTTTTGGTAAATTTTTATAACGCAGGAGTTACACACAAGGACAGGGGTAACATAATGCAGCTGGGGTCAGTATCACGGGGTGGCATTTTGAAAGGTCAGGGTTGTCATATCTTCTTAACAGGGGATTTTAACATCCACATGTGTGGGGACATTAGACAAGGAGGAGTGGAAGCCATGGGTTGCGCACGACAATCAGGCCTGCACATGGAACATACCCCTCAGGGTACTGAGCTTAACTCAATTCTGCTTGAATTTGATTTAACATCAGTAATGAACAAGCTGCCCCCGGGGAAAACAAATATCACTCCTTTATTGGGAGAGGTTGTGAGACCTTTATAGATTTTACCTTTGTATCTACCCCTTTCTTTTCCTTGGTCACAGATTTTTTTGTCCAGACAAGTGAATTTAGCGATCACAATCCCATTTGTGTTGCAACAGGATGGTCCAAAGTACACTGATGCACCAAGGTGGGCGGGGGGCGTGTGTCCCTCTCAAAGTGGTGGAGGCGGGAGGAGTTTAAAATGGGGGTATATTGCCCCTGAGTCACTTCATGAGTCCCTCGCAAATCAGAGTCTCAGGGAGTTTGCCACCTGTCTTGATGGCGAGGCAAGTGCCTCGGACATCTTGGGTGCATTTGGAACCATGTCCACTGTTATACGGAGGTTACTACAGGCCCCGGGTGGGGGCCGCGAGCCAATAGGCCCAAGATTGTTTGACTCTGCGAGTTCCCAGGCTTTGAGTGTTGAGACAGGCTTTGAGTGTTAAGCACCGAGATATGGTGGCGATCAAAGGTCTCCGTAGAGTATACAAGGCTGCGCTAGCAACTCGCAAGTCCACCCTGAAGGAGGAGGCCTGGATTGATTTAGTGGAGGCAAGCACATTGCGTAACAGCTCTAAGTTCTGGGCTATTATCAACAGCCCACTTTTTTCAGAAGAAAACGTTCATCTACTGGACGCCCATATTACGGAGGATGATTGGGTACATCATTTTGAGGGTATCTTTCAGCCGGATACTACGCCAATCGAGGGGCAGGAAAGGGTGGAAGGTAAGGCAGATCTCGTCTTTACCATCCAAGAGGTGAGAGCTGGTATATTAGGACTGTCTAAAAGAAAGGCCCCTGGGTCAGACGGGATTCCGCCTGACCTCTACATTGCTCATGTAGAAATTTGGGCGCCCGTTCTTGCTGCTGTTATCAATGCTTCAGTTCGGGTTGGCCACCCAGATTCTTGGGCTTTATGGACTATAGTCCCGGTATTTAAAAAGGGTGATCGGGACAGCACCTCTTGTTATAGGCCCATTTCCCTCCTAGACTCTGTGGTGAAGGTGGTGGGCCGCATGATTCTTGACAGACTTGGATCTTGGGCTGACAAAAGTAATTTTCTAGCTGAGATTCAATACGGCTTCCGCCCTGGTCGTTCCACTGTGGAGCAGTGTTTAAACTTATATCTTGTCCTGAATAAGTATTCTGTGGCTCGTGCCTGCCCCATATATCTAGCCTTTATGGACCTGTCCTCAGCATTCGACTGTGTGAACAGGTCCAAGTTATGGCAGTTGATGTCATCCATTGGCATTGACAACAACATTATTTGTTTCTTGAGGGATCTTCATCGAGAACCAGGGTGGTAGTCAGTTATTCAAAGGACTAGAAAGTGTCCCGTCAGTTCAATATCAAGAGGGGTGTGCGTCAAGGGTGTATCCTCGCACCCTTTCTTTTTAATCTATACATCAACTCCCTAGAGAAGGCCCTTCTAGCAACAAAAGCCGACAGTCCCCAGGTAGGCAAGCGTAGCCTGCCGGTCCTCTTATATGCGGACGATGCAGCCCTCCTGGCGAGGACAGCAAGGGGCTTACAACTTCTCCTTAACTCTTTCGCCTCATTTATGGAGGAGCTGGATCTGTCGGTGAGCCACTCCAAATCTTACATTATGCAGGTGGGCCCCGGAAAGGCAAAGCAGCCCATTTTTAAACTCGGTTGTTAGTCAATTCCCAAGACTAACGTTTTCTCCATTTTGGGAGTAGTGTTTGGCGACTCCTTGAGTTGGTGCCCTTTGCTTAATCGGAAGAAATGGGATCTAGTGAAAGCCTTTGCAGCCGTTTTTAATTTTGCCAGCAGAGTGGGAGGGAAGCCAATAGGGGCCCTCTTGAAGATCTACCAAGCAAATTGTATCTCAAAGGTTAGTTACGGGAGTGAGATATGGGGCCACATTGAGCTTGGGGCCATGCAAAGTGCTGAAAACTCCTTCTTGCGAAGATTCCTTTCTGTCCCGCAATGTACCCCATCTTATGTTGTCCACGAGGAACTGGGGATGTCCTTCCTTTCAGATGAACTGGCCTTCCGTCCCCTGGCTTTGTGGCTCAAGATCTGGGCTAAGCAAGAGAATACACTTAGTAAAGACGTCCTACGGGATTGTCTTTCCCTTGATCATGTCTCACATATCCAATGGCTCCAGTACACAAGAGTTGGCCTCGCCAGGCTAGGAAGAGCAGATCTTTTTACGAACCCTGAGCGTACTTTTAAAAGGGACCATGTTTGGGCCAAGGACTGTTTTTTAAGAACACGTCATTGTGAAAGAGAGGGAAAAGAGCTGTGTAAGCCCAGTGTGCGAAAGTACATTGTACTGAAAACTGTGCCTACCACCGAGCCTTATCTCCTAGGGCTTAAAAGTATTTACGATCGTTTTTTATTGACGAGGTTCCGGCTCGACCTCTTTCACTACTTATTGGCACACCCCCATGGCTCCCATAGAGGTCAGTGCCTCATGCCCTGTGGCTGCGATGGGGAGTCTCCTCAGGACATGATGCACTTTTTAATGTTTTGTACTTTTTATGCTGTTCCTAGAAAGTTATTTAATATTCCCATTCTTAAAAAAATGGGTTTTAGGAGGGTGAGACCAGCTTTTATCTTTTTACAACTTCTCTCTAGTGATACCGTTTTGTATACTCTTAATTTTTTATGGGTCGCCGACAGACTCAGGGCAAGTTGTAATTAATATCGGTATTGTAAATCATGTATTTTTACCCTGCGTTTAGATTACCCGAAACTTACTATATTTGTCAATTTGTAACCTGAATGATGGTATATTGATGTTTGTATGACTGTTATGGTTTTATCTTTAAAGCCGAATAAAGTTTATTGATGATGATGACTAAATGCTAGCATAACACTGGGTCTCCATCACTAACTTTGGCAATAAACCACTGTTCTGCCCTGAGATAACAAACAAATAATTGCCAACATTTCATGAACAAAGGTAGGCATGATTTTTCTGGTTACAAAAATGGTCATTGCCAAATGATGAAATCCCCTCTCCAGAAATTATTTTACATGGTTTTGCCTGATGGTATCAAATAAACTGCAACCAAGACCGCTTCTTTCCTTTTTTGGCCAGGGGTCTCCAACGTAGGTCCAGGAGGAACTGGATCTACGGAAGATTTTCAGGATATCTATAGTACATCTAAATGTAACTCTTTTATATATTCAGTGGTTATCTTCAAAAGATGGCATGGATCTGATGCTCCTGGATCTAATTTGGACACTCCTGCCCTAGACATATATAGGTTTCATCAATGTTGTTTCAGCATGACATTTGTTCTTGCTCAACCCAATTAATTTTTAAGAAAACTATACAAATATAAATTCGGTTTACCAGCTTAAATGTGTATATCAACATGTCTTTAGTAATGGGGCACAGCTCACAATTCTTCTAGTTATACAGAGATGTGAAGAATAATATACAGGTACAAAAGCGACTGAAAAGGATTTCCCAATTGAATTCTGGAATTAGGCAATGGCCTGGCTCTTTGTTGAGCATATTTAATTTTTTTCAGCTTAAAGTAAATTAGCTTATTTCATTGAATGCAAGGTAAAATAATTTCCTCCCAACAACACATGATATTCAGTCTCATGAGTTGATGCTTTTCAACAGATGCCACAAGATAGCTTAGTGGGTTCTCATGTTGCACTATGCTTCTTATCCATACAAATTTAATTGGTATATGATATGCATTCAATTATTAGACACATCTTAAACTTCAAAATAGTTTGTATTCATTGTCCGCTGTGTGTCCACTTGTGAACATTGTATTAAAGAAGTTTAAAAGACAGGTCTGGGGAGGTGCTTAGGCCTTAGGAGAGGAGGCCCTGGTTATACTAGAGTAGGGGAAAAACTGTGGCACCTGCTACACAGGGTGTTGTGACCCACAAAGAGAAATTAGGTGGATGGAGGAGCGCGTGCAACTGTCACCAAAGACCAGAATGTATGAATTATAAAAGCTCAAGGAGTTAGTGCATCTGCTGCGTAGTTCTCTGCACACATCTTTGTATCGTTTGCTAACAGCCTATGCGAAGGAACGCTCGGCAGAACGACAGTTTGGCCCCAATTTAAAAATAAAAATCTCAAGGGAGTACATGAAAACCGCACAGCCTCATAGGGAGGTACGGGATTGCTTAGCCCTCTTAAAGCCTTTCAGCGTGTCCTTCAAGTGGGGGTTATGTTTTTTTCCTGGCTACACCCCTGGTTTGGAGTGGGGGAGATTGGAGTTGGATAGAATAGATAGGATTAGTTCTGAGTGTGGTAGGTTGAGGTAGATTGGAGAGGGGAAGATTGGGTAGAATGGAGTAAATTGGAGTGGTGTAGACTGAAGTGGTGTAGATTGAAGTGGTGTAAATTTTAGTGGGGTAGATTTGATTGGGGTGGGCGAAAAGGAGTTGGATTGGAGTGGGGTAGATGGGGCAGACTGAAGTGGGTTAGATTGGAGAAAATTGAAGTGGTGTAGATGGAAGTGAAATAGATTTTAGTGGGGCACATTGGAGTGTGTTGAGTGGGGTAGGTTGGGTCGCTTAGATTGGGGTAGATGGGGGCAGATTCAAGTGGGGTGGAGTAAGGTAGATTGGAGTGCGATGCGATGAAGACGGGGAGCAGTAGCACATGGAGGAAGGAGGAGAAGCAGTGCCATGAAGATGGAGGAGCAGCAGAGTAAATCAACAGCTGTGTAGTCAATTTTTTTGAAAAGTGAAATGCTTTTTCAGCCAAGGAAACATTTATCCTATTGCAGGTAAACGAAGAAAACCCCAACCATCCAGTTTCAAGTGCTTGGCAGCAGTTTTAAATGTAGGTATTTTGTAAATAAAACTTATTAATTGTGTGTAGTTTTGTATCTTTGCATAAAATGTGTGTTTCAGGCGAACAACTGCAATATTGACAAATTCTGTTTCACTGCATATCAGCTTCATTTGTTATTAGTCCGTAACTGCAATGTAGAGAAAGCCTTTCCAGGGTTTATTTGAACGCCCATAATGCCATGGGCTCCAATTGCCAATTTAAGCTGCTTCTTCTTTATATATTGTCTTTTAGCCACCACACCAATATGTTTGAAAGTTGCCAGTAGACTGCTCAGAGTGGATGGGCAGTGGGCCCTAGTTTTCAAAGCCACTCTCACTTTAAAATCTTTTCAGATTAGGCTTTATGTACTGTTCTGTGCGATTTTGCTGTAGCTCACGTTCTGCCTGCAAAACACTGCAGCTTCTCCCACTTTCAAGTGCAAGGGGAAGAAACAACAGCTACTGAGAAGGAGGGTGAGGGGTTGGGGGAAGCAACATGGAACACCGAGTCAATGGCATGTGCTTGTTTGCTATTATGAAAGAAATAGGAACCAAAGCTATGTACTCGTATGGAGTGCTTAAACTCAAATAAAGGTCAGGGGGGTATAGAAAAAACAGACTGGGGTGGAGTGGGTGAGACAGAATAGAAGCAACACAAGTGGGGAAAGGAGTGAGTGAAAACACAAGCACTCGTCTGGAGTGCGTAAACACAATTAAAAAAGCAGCTCCAAAGTACTGGAGCAGTGGATAGACACAAGTACTTGGTCCATGCTCTAGGGGTGGGCCAAACAAAAGGAAAGGCATGACGCATGCTTGCCATGGCAAACTGCAACAAAGGATTTGAGAGCGACGTTGCAACTAACAAATGGTAAGCCTGTGGGCCAGCTGTAGCCCACTAACTGTCTCGAAGAGACAGCGCATGCGCTATCTAGCCGAGACCTAAAAAAAGAGAGGAGATTGTAGAAGGGCTTCAACAGTTCCCTGCGCAGCAGTGGTTCTAGGTGTAGTAGGTGGATGATAGGCTAGAGAATCGCTGGATATGGCAGTGTTGTGAGGCCCAGAGGGAGACAACAGTATGTGGTCCTGCCCCAACAGATTGCAGCTGCCAACCAGAAGCAATATTGGGAGCTGGGACTCTGAACAATGCCCTGCAGATACACCAGCATTAAGAATGAAGGAAGTTTCCACAGAGAAGCAAAGTGTTACCCTTATATATGATCCAGTAGTGGGTTGTGCTAGGAGTGACCATGATCAGAGGATGATTGGCTCCAAAAACACAGAAATGAAAGCCTCTCAAATCAAAAATCCTGCTGACAAGTGCCTATCTGATAACATAGCCACTCCAAAAAAAAGTCCAAAGAAATGACATCACTATCTCACCTCTCATGACTAGGACAAAGGGCTGTCACAAAGGTGGAGTCTATCCATAGAAGGGAACAATCCGAGATAAAGGGGTGGAAGCTTTCCTCAGCATCTCATTTCAGATCCCATGGGGAAGACCAGGTTGGAAATGGTATGACAGGGTCATTACTCCATGGTCGAGAGACAGTGGTGGTCTACTCTAGACCTACTCTAGAACCTATTCTTCATCTAGAGGGCCCAAAACCCTTTAGTAGGGGGAAGCGCACACACACAGGCACACACTGCAGAGGGTAGAACCTGCTCAAGAAATAGAGATGTATACCACCACCACCAGAGATCTACAGCGACAAAAGAGGCACAAATCCATTGGAAGAAAATGCTGGACAGGACTAGAGGAGACATCCTAGTGAAATGTAGCCAGACGGTAATCTACGTTCTCTTCTTCTAAAATACACACATTGAATTGCTGTTGGTGATTGTTCCCGTATCAAGACTGGCATTAGCCATAAAGGTGTACCTCACTTACTTGTGAGAT
This sequence comes from Calotriton arnoldi, assembly GCA_963921515.1. Taxonomy (NCBI): domain Eukaryota; kingdom Metazoa; phylum Chordata; class Amphibia; order Caudata; family Salamandridae; genus Calotriton; species Calotriton arnoldi. Next base: position 1,324,287 of record CAWUFW010001964.1, read on the forward strand.
GGGTGACCTCAGTGTTGAACACCTTGAACGATTGTCCCCTCCAATCGGTTCAGGCCTTTCGGACGAAGCAGCATTATCAAAGGCGGGATACTCCCCAGATCGATATTGTAATCTCGCCGCTGGAACCGGAGTAGCTGAGAAACAACATCAGCATGAAAAGTGGAATGACAATTTGGGGTCAGGAGGCAAATGGAGTGACAGCAAATACTATAGTCCATGTAACAATTTATGTACTTCCAGCTTTGCTTTAAGTTTGCACTTTTGAATGACCATAAAAAATGAATGTTTTAATTACTTAATTACATTTGTGGGGCTCGGTGTGGTTTACACTAGCATCCGAGCATTTTGTTGTTTTGATAACTGTGGTCTTTAATTGCTGTACGTTTATGCGAAATGTGGGTTTATTTTTGAAAAAAATAGCCAACTTAAAATTCGTGGGTTACATCAGTACACATGCATCACCTATAGATCATTTGCACGGATGTCTGAGACTTTTAAATAGCTTCTCCATAACCTTAAACTCCCTGTTCCCACACACACAGTATCCCCCTCAGTATCACTGTTTTCTACTACAGATACATATTTTCTGCGGAATGTCTGCAATCAGCCTTAGTTTATGAAAGGGTGAGATTTTAAGGGCGGGGATGAGTGGGGCTAACATACTGTGCATCACATAACCATCCGAGATGCACGCCTGATTTCTCTCTCCTGGGGGCCGTGTTCTAAAAAAAAAAAAAACAAGACCACCAGAGGTCAAGGTAGCTGTGACTTGTGGAGACCACAGAAGTTCGACAATAGTTCTATTTGGAACACGATACAACCAAATGTTTGCAAGCCATCCACCTAACAGTGGGTGCTTGGTTGGTTTACTATTTCACATTAGAAAATCAATTCAGACCCATTCCTCATGGTCCAGTCCCATTAATGAACACACATGATCAGGTCTGTTGACAAAAGCTGAATAATTCTCTTTGGCTTTCCAATTAACAAGACATATGGCCAAGGACCATGTTTGCGGTCAACGCAACGTACATGAATATTGAATTTATTGAAGAGTCGACCTTTAGCTATACTATAATTCACATTTTCATTCACATATGCATTTAAAGTTTATGAAGTAAAACTAGGGTTATTTTTCTACATAGATATTCTTTTTTTTTTTTTTTTAAACAGTAGTCATGCTTCATTAACAGTGTCTTAGCATTCAATTGTGCAACAATAATTTAGTACAAACACAGGTATTATGTAAACTGGACATATCATGCACTACAAGGTGCTGTTGTGCGACACTCATCTCAGGGCAACCCGGAGAAGAGGCACTACAACATGGTGAGCTAGAAACTCTTTCATATAACAGATTTCCAGCACAGGGGAGAATGTTTTGCACAGTGGGATTCCATTTAAAACCTTCCAGTACATGGGAGGTGGCCCAGATGAGCAACTCTTGCTGTGGCAGATGGGGGAGAGTGGCTAGTGGGGCTTTTTGGGCAGAACAAGGGACCCAAAGCTCCATTTGGTATGCACACCCCCCCCGCACCCTACTGCCAAGGCCACCTTCCTTCTCTGTACAATACCATGGTGAAAATGACCTTAAGGTTGACAAGTTTGGTAACATTATCTCCCAGCTCTGACCTGAATAACGTTTAGGTCTTCTGCTCCCCCATCTTGCTTCCTACGACCTGACATTGCTCTGTATTTTCCTGGCTTAAAATCAGGCCAATTTGCGGTCTTTGTCAACTGGTATTTACAGCCCACTTCCCAATGCTATTTAATGCCCAGGATTTCCTTTTCTTTACAAGCTATTAATGCTCTCGATAGGCGGAATACTAGGCGTCCTCCTTGTATCAGTTCAAGCATGTCTATTTAGGTTTCGTGGTCCACAGAACCTCTGGGAACTCAGTGCAGATTTCCCTCGCCACCTGCAAGTTTGCCGTATTGGAAGAACTGCCCAAACTTTCTACAAGGTAACAAAGGTGTTACTGGGGTATGGATTGCCTACTGTTTTGCATCTGCCACTCTCCATTTTGACACCACCATGTTCTGACTGATTCATTTGAATGACTTCACGCTTCATAGATCAGCTTCTGGCACAAATGGGGGCTTTTTTCATGACCCTCCTCACCGCTTTCTCCTAAATGCTCCCCATTTGTTTGATTATACAGGGGCATTTGGTTGGTGCACCAACTCCCATCACAAGTCACTCTCGTAAGATTAGCACGTGTCCCTCCATTAGTCTGGTTTCCTAGTTCTCAATAGTCCCCAGCTGCATTATGAAGTTGTGATAATACGTAATTTATCTCAATGCCAGACAATTTCAACCCCCACCCCATTATTGTGATATTGTTTCAAACGTATTCTCTGCTGTGTTTCCCAGACCATAAGAGCTAGACTAATAGTTTATCTGCATCTGGGACCAGTCTTGTCGGCAGCGGATAAATCAAGTTTTGCTTTATGTAAATGTATCTGGGCAAAAATACCATTGTGGTATGTGATACTCGCTTCTTAATGGAGAGGGGTAAGGTGTTTCAAACGTGCACTCTGCAATACAGACTCCACAGCACCCTCCCCATATTGTATTCTCACTGTACTACCTGAATTCAAGATATTGGATTCCCTCGGTTTGTCAGTACGCTCACCACACCAGGTACATCTCTTGCGCTGCCATAGTCAGTACCAACAGCATGAACATTTTTGAATTTTCCTAAGTAGTGCAGAGCCCCAACACAAAACTGAAGCATTCTAGTTCCCATAGCAGGAGAGCCCTTGACTCATTCGGTTGGTACAGGTATACAAGTGTATTGTGTGTTTCCTGAGACAGTCAGTGAGTGAGAGTGCGTGTGTGCGCATCTCTACTGTGATTCTCTATTCTCAGCACCGACCTCAATCTGCAACCTAGTGGTTCCAGTACCATGGCAAACAGCAGGGGTGAGTCCAGAGAGGGCAGCCTTTTCTTTTTAGTCTCTGTACCTCCCAACTCTCTGACACTGGCTGGCCAGTCTTCATTCTAGCTACTGGATGCGAGTATCGTTACTTAATCCAGCGAAGAAAGCTTGATTCAAACCCCAGTCATGTCAAACTGCAACATATATATCCACCATGTTGTGTCGAAGGATTTCTCTAGGTCAAAAACAGCTAGAGTGCAGTATTTCTCTCCCTGTTCCAGAGAATGCATCACGTGCGATTCATCTTAAATGCTGGGTAGTGCTTGTGTGCAGTACACAACCACATTGGTCAGAACTCACAAGGCTCTCCACCACCCTCAATGTATTCGCTAAAGCCCTGCTTAATATCACTATTTATCTTTGATAGTGGGTGATATGATGCACAGTCAGTTGGGTCTCTAGCCGTTTGCGGTTCCATTCCGTTTATGGCCTTCGCCAAGGTATGCTGGAGTATTTTGTCATTCTGTCCATCTATGATCCCTCTCAGGAGTTTCTTTCAAAGCATACATAGGCAGTAGCGATGCAAGTATGCCAGGAAGTCAACACTAACTGGCCTTTCTGCATATTTTGCATTTCAGTCACAAACCCATCCTTAGCCAAGTTAGCTTCTAGTCATTCTTTCTGTTACTACATGAGTTTAGGCAGTGCAAGGTCCTCTAGGATTATGCATCTATAATATTATGCAATTGTGGTGGTTGACTACATACTGTCTAAGTGTGCTCTAAGGTATCATTTATACCAGTTTGCATGACTACTTTGCTGGTATTTCCCAGGCGGAGCCCTGGTAACCTTGCGTGAGGCTGTTCTTTCCTCAAAAAACAGGACAGTCTGCTCATTTTGTCTCCTTCCCTTTAAAGTTTCTGTCGGCAATATTTTTTTTCTAGTTTATCTTATGTGTCCCCCCCCAGGTGTCTCTTAACCTCCACCAGTTCCTGTAATCTTCCCGAGTCTCTGGTCACCATTTATAAATCAACTTTGTTAATTGTGCTACCTGTTCATTAGGAGTTAGCTCCTGTGCAAATTTAACCAACACACTTCAATTTTGCAAAAAGGCTTTTGACCAAGATTGATGGAGCACAGATGCAAAGTGTTGCTTTTTTGGAGAAAGCGTGTTTGATCTAACTGTAGTGGGTGACACAAATTCATCAATTAGGAGAGATCGAGAAATTGGATACCTTCATGACTACTAGAATCCCTGATGAAATCCATTTTATTGACGAAACGCGTAGGCCTGGGCTGAGAATATTCTATACGAAGAATAAAAACTTTTGTGAAAAACAGCCATTGGTTCAAGTATTCTGAATGAAGTGAATTGGACTATAAATATATAAGGAACACCAACAGTTTTTTTTAGGACTGTTATGTGAACTCTCACTGGAATGGTATATTTTGGGCATTACTGTCATTTATTGTGTTTTATCCTGCCCATATTTGTTGCCATACGTGGAAGTCATGCTTTCCATCCTCAGTACCACCTTTACTACATCCAACTTTGTCGTCCTGCTGATGGTCGTGCTCCAGCTAGTTTAAAGGTAATGGTTAATCAAGTCTTTGATCTTACCCAGGAAAGCCCTATCCTGTAACACTTCTGGTTTTAACATCCACATTGGCATCCTTGCACGGTGTGGTCATCCAGTTTGTGATATACAACAGTGATTGATCAGGCAAAAACCGTCCAGGGTATATTGCATTCTCATATGTATATTGATCTCCAGGTGTTACTAAGATATGCCCCGATATACTAGAGGTGTTGTTTACAAGAGAATGATAGCAATCCTTCATTGTAGGGTGCACTGATTCTCAAGTCACGTGCCAGGCCCACTCTATCCATTATATCGCTCACTGCAATAGTCACTCCTGGTTTTAATTTGGTTATAGGGTGTCACCTCCATTCAGGGGTTTTGGGAAGTCACAGGGCAAGGAGGGGCAACAGTCCTCCACCTAGGGGATTGGGGTCATATGCCTCGGATCACGTGGGCCAGTCCGATTATGGCTCTGCAAACTGGGCCAGGTACAACCTCCCTCTTGAACAAAAGGAGAGATGGAGGTACAACCATCGCATATCCATAAAAAAATAAGACAAACACACAAAAATGCAATGGAGATGCAGATTGTACCCAGCTTGGAAACTGTCCTAAATCCTAAAATAGGTAAGTATGCCAGTTATACTGGATAAGGAAGCCTCACGCACATCTTGTGACATGTTTCTTCATCAGCAACCTCTCTCCACCCTGTTAAGATTATTCTACCAAGGCGGTTCGAACCTCAATACATTGGAGTTCTTTATAATATAGCCGTTGGGTAAAAGAGGAATCCAGATACAATAAAAATAAGTTGAGATAAACCCAGGGAATACCATTAATAGTGGGGAGGTTGAGTAGAACTAAAAAGACGAAAAGGGTGGAAGAAGCCTAGGTTCAATGACCAATTAATCCTGATCAACCCAACATATTTCTGCCCGCACTAGTGCCAAACAATGGTCGGGGGCCTTTGTCATGTCTAAGAGATCCTTATTTCTAAAGCTAACTAGAGAACACACAATTGTATGGGAAAAGGAATTTCTATTTCTACCTATTGTGCCTCCATCCCTAGCCGTAATCGTATGACATATCATCACGGCTGGTGATGGAAGTAAAAAAGGTAGCATTTCCAGTATACCCCTTGAAGAATGCGTGACTATAGGGGGGTACTGACCTCCCACTAGACCACAACGTGCCAACAACCCAGATTCAGGGTTCCTTATTCAAGCCCAATGTGGAAGTAGGAAATTTCTTTTTTTACACAAGTCAATTGTTCTACTCTTCCATACCCATAGAATTATAACTTCACAGAGAGGAATCGCTACAGCATTGTGTAGCTCAGTCCAGCTAAGGGCCCTTCAAGCTACATCAATGACAGGTAGAGTCAAGATATTTGCGAATACGTCCTAATGTTATTTATAGGACTCAAATACCAGTTCTCTGCATGAGCTTCTACACTCTACAGTGCGTCAGCATGCTGAACTCTAACCATGTCGCACCCCTTCCCCTCAGTTAACATAATTTTAATCATATTTCTTTCTTATACTTAACCTTCTCTGTGTCGTAGCCTACAGCTTCATTGCTCTCATGATTCTATATGGTAATGCTCGTTCTCAGTCTCTCACGGCAGAAGTTCACACTTCTTTGAGTGGTTCTTTCTCTGTATAGCCCAGGCCCTCTTCTGTGTCTGTAGCTTGTGCTCATTTTGTTCCCAATGTCCAATATTTCCTAACAACTAATCTGGGGGAACACTACTGTTGTTCAGGGCAAGGTTCTCTTACATTTTCCGCCATCGCCTCAATTTGTGTTCGAGTCTGTCCACCATTTCCATCCATTCACAGACCAATTCTGGATCAATGAATAACAGCTATCTGCCTTCAGTGTATGATTCCAAGTTTAAAAGGGTACTGCTGCATTTATTTCAGGTTCACAGCTCACAGCTTTTTTTTCATCCCCTAGAATAATTTCCATAGTCCTTACACTCTCTATGTATATTGAGGGAACATTGTAAACGGTCAGCACTCATATTGGGTTTTCCTCTTCTTCCTGATGTTGAGCAGTACTAGGTCTCGATCCCAGTAGTTAAATAGCTTTGCAATTATGGGTCTCGTGGTGGTGCAGGAAGCAATGATTACACCAAATGCACCCACTCGATGGAGAAGGCAGCAGAAATGCTCATGGCTTTAGGACCTTTATGATCCACTCTTCCAGGAAAATCTCTGTTGATGGCTCTTCCACTCGTTCAAGAAATCCCAGGAAATTGAGGTTATTTCTTCTCAACATCTCTTCTGCATCTTCTGCTCTGAGCTCCAGCAAATGTCCTGGTTTTAATGTGTCTTGACTCTTTTTTGCAATTCCATCACTTCAGGTTTTGACTGCCCCATTGTAGCCCCAGCCTCCTGGACTCTAGATTCTGTAAGTCAGTTCTAAGTAAATTAAGTTCAATAGAAATAGTGTCTGCCCATCTGACCTGGAGGTTTTAATTACTTTGGAGTATTTATGCAGAGGAAGGTTCTGGCGTGATTTTCTATATGCACCACTATGGTGTGATCTCTGTGCCCAAATGTCCTTGGTGCAGTTGCATATTGCTCTATTTTGTTTTGTTGTGTTGCTCTGCTGCATTTATCCCTGCCCACTGTTACCAACTTTTTCAAATCTCTGTGGTCCTGTTCAATCCTCTGTTCTGGCCTCTTCTGTAAAGCAGTGTTCCGCCTTTATTTCAGCTGTCCCTTTGCTCTGTGTGGGCCGTCAACTGTATATGCGTGCCTAGTGGCTGCTCACCTTTCAATGTTTTCATTGGCATAGTTACTAAACCATTTGTTTCCACAGGATACCAGATTTTCTGGTTTTTGCACCTTTCCAGGATGCAGCAGGATTCTCACAGGTTCTCAGGAGCCCTTCAGTGAAGCATACACTGCTTTTTTATTTGCCATCTATATACGACTAGTCAAACATTGCAGTTGAGGAAGTCCACTGAGACAACTACTATTCCGGCATGATTGTTGTGAATATTGGATACACCCAGTGGCAGTAATGCAGCCGGGTGATACAGCTCCTTCTGTGGCACTCATTTTGTGGGCAGTGCATGTTCAGGGTGCAATGGTTACACCCAGTCATGCAGTAAGTTTGATGGCACCAGTCCCACTGGTGAAATGGCCTGGAGACGTCCTGAAACACTTGTAGTTCAGCTGTCCTGCTTCTTTAAGATCATGACGACGTCCCAAGACCTTGTGGACTAGATGGCTTGCTGGGATAAGCTGAATAAACAAGGAGCTCGCTAGAAAGGATCTGTTCTGCTACAGCCTTCACATATTAAGTCCAGGGTGCAACCAGCATTGCCTGAGCAGGGGACTAGTTAAATAAAATGTCCTGGTGCTATCGCGCACGTTAGTCGTTCAGGTGCCTGGCAGGCATAAGTAGGAGGAGTTGGTTCAATTGTAGCGACCAATCACACATTTGTATACACTTCACACTGGTAAAAACTTAGTACAATTTAATGCTTAATCTATAGAGGGTTGTCCATTTTTAATGACAATAGGCTAAAAGGATGAAAATACCACTTGACCTATACCTACATCATTTTACTAGAGTATACCCCAACAAGGAGCAAATTACATAATGTTATTTTTCTCTGTAAAGAAATAAATGTCCCTCAAATATTATCGATACACTTTTTGTGATCTTTCAGATTAATAATTAGCTTGAACAAATGCATGCATACAATCAGTAATTGTTCTGGCAGAGTAAACAGGGGAGTTTGTGTTTAGTTTCAACTTCATTTATTTGAGTGGACCTAGTTTAATGGTTACTTTTCAAAATCTGATTAATGGAGACCTCAGATTTTTGATAACGTAGAAAAGTGGAAAATAACATCATTATTTTTCCAGCCCTTTCCCAAAGGGAAGATTAACAATAGATATGTTAATCATACCCAGGGCTCGTCTTATAGAAAGTGTAGCTGAGCCTACAATGTGAAATTAGGTTTAGCCTTCTATTACTATGAGAACACATTTTTAAATATATAGTATGGAACATTTTTATATACGCGACACCCTGCTTTGTGGGCTTACAAGGCACATTTTGTGGGTGATTTATTAACATATAAAAATGGGTATATTTACACGGGAAAGTATTTTTCCTTACCATAGGTTATGGTAGTGACTTTAAACTGCAGCCCACAGAGCACGGATGCGCTTTTGGTGGTCATATATTGTTGTTACATTTGAGGGCGTTTAATTACCCAGGCAGCGGTCATGGCTACACTAACATGGCAATCCAGATCCAACAGGAGTGATGCTAGTATCCACACTTTCCTGGAATTACTGATGACCAAGAAAAGAATATCTATATGCTGGTTGGCAGTAAATCAGGGGAAAGGGGAATAGAGAGAACGAGACAAAGAGAGAAAATAAAGACACTGGATATCTTCACCTCATCTGTTCTTACTGCTGGACTCAAGCTGCACTGCAGATGTGTTGACTTCTACCACACAAAATAATGATTTTACTATTTGGTCAATGATAATACAGTTCACTGCAAGTACTGTGCCATGTAGTATACCTTGGGGCAAGCGCTGTAGAACTAACTCTCTCTGATTGATAATAACTATATGACTTCATAAAACTGAAAGATAGAAATAAACTATGTAAATAACATATGGAATTACCTGAACTGCAATGCACGTTTATATTTCTAGAACTACCTTTGGTGACTTAGACTTGAAGTTTGTGACCTGAATTATTCTCAATAGACACAGGTCTGATTTAAGAGTTTGGTGGATGGGTACTCCATCACAAATGTGACAGATATCCAGTCCACCTTATTACAAGTGCATCAAGATATAATGCCCTTGTAATAAGGTGAGTGGGATGAACCTGTCTGCTCAACTCTGAATGGACCAACTAGGTGCAATCGATTTTACCAATACAATTTAAGGGCCAGAGCACATTGGTGTAACAAGGCAGTGTCACAGAGTCCTAGTACTAGCACAAACGGTGCAGAAAAAAAAAAAAGACGACGGTGATCACACGGAAAAGGCAGATTTGCAACAGTAAGTTTATAAGAAGAGTTCTCCTCTCCAATTAAAAGGGAACTTAAAAATATTTCATTAAATTATTTAGAACAACGGATAGAGCCTTAGAAATTATGTACTTCTTGCTTAGGGGGGATTTCGTGTCTGGATGGGTCCATGGATTCAGATCGCATTTGGAGGTGTAAGCTTGCTGTCTTCTAGCATATTGGAGAAGTTCCCTGTGGCTCATGTGACCAGTCCTGCTTCGTTCACAAAGATGATACAGTCACGTTCAAAACCATGACAAAACTCGTAAAACCTCTTAGGATAAGGGACATCTTAAGCATTTTGGGGGGCCTGGGCTAAAAGAATTTAGGGGGCCCCTATGGAGAATATTTTTGAATTTATGATCCAATTTTAGCTCATTTGTGTCCTCTTTGGCCTGGTCACTGACAGCACACAGGCACACACATCCAAATTCTAAATGTCTTTATATCTAATATTCATGGATAGAGAAGTGTATTTTTGATATTGTGACACAGCAGCAGCTAATATTACTGCAAATCTCTGTGACACCCTCCCATTTCTCATATGTGGAAAGAAACTTTTTTATGGATGTTCCCTGAAACAAACACAACATTTCTCTGTAAAATGTCTGTAACAGACTCTCACACATCATCCACATAAAAAATAAATTAAAGGAAAACAGTTTTTAAAACAATCTGTTTAAGAATTATTCAAGGTCATCAGGACAAGATTATCTGCAAAACAGAGTTGGCTCTATTGGGGGGGCTGAAAGACTGCGGCCCGGGCCAGTGCCCACATTGCCCATGCCTTAAAACGTCTCTGCTTAGGAAAATGTTTTGGCTGAGAAGTGTAGCTACTTGTCCAGCATGTGTTTATCTGTAGAGATCTACAAACCGATGTCTGCAAATATGCGCACCTTCACTTCACCTAAAGACAGAGATGCCTTAATAAGCCCTAATGACGTCACTTCCCTCACCCCCTTTAATATCAGAAAATTATTTCATGGATTGTGAGAGCGGTGGTGCCGGGAAGCCCGATTTCTTACAGAAACCCGCCAAATAGGAGAATCGGGAGCCTCCCTACCTGGGGGAGAATCGAATTCCAGGTTTTCCGTCTCCGAGGTTTGAATCACACTGATCCGATTCCGGTGCATAGAGGTTTGCAACACTTCAAACATCTCTTCCGCCTGGTCACACCGAAAGGCAAATATCCCTGCAATTCAACAACAGGCAGTTTATGAAGCCCATGGGTATTCTACAGTGTCATTTAAAACGTTTTCTTTCTTAGACAAACACATAACTAGAGCAAATACATCTTCTCCTTTCCATTTTGCTGTCAGAGCTGCGGTGTAAGCCGTTAGGGTGGACAAGCTAAGAAAGGCCTGGGCCACATTTCTAGCTGTGGCTTGGCTCATGCCCCATGCTTTAGTAGAGCCCAGCCATGCACCCCTCTCAAACCAAAACAGAGCTAGGCCAAGCTCCAGGCGCACTGTCCCTCCCCCTCTCCAATGCAGTTTTGTTTAGAAACTTTACCATCAATTACAGTTGTTCAAAACAGTCATAAATGAATGTGATATAATGCAACGCTTGCACACGATGAACCTCTAAACCTTAAAAAAAAAATTAAGGATTGTTAGATTTCTTAAAATAGTTTTACATGACGGTTATTTGGTTTTCTTGACACATTTTTGGTGGAGCGGCCTGTGTTTTGGTTCTTAGGGCCGAGTTCGAACACTGGTTCGGCTCTCTGTGCAGCTGCTGGCTTACCCACATCTATAAACCATTGAATAACAAAGTGGGAGCGTTTGGGTGTGCATGCAGGTCCCTCAAACATGTGAAACCACTGTATGGTAGAAAGAATGGTCACCCAGTTTCACAACTAAGAGTTGACATGGTACCAGTCAGCATTAGCCTTCGTGACAGTCGCACAGTTCATCTAAACCAGCTCATTCACAAGCATCTCGCAAACCTGGGCACAAAAACCTAAAGTCATACTTCTGAACTTATTAAGTTCCCCATGAATCTGACCACTGGGAAACGAGAGTTATTCACAGATTCTGCTATTATGTCTCCTCTGCTCAAGTCCACTATAAATGAACTGTAAATATTCTACAGGTGTGAAACGGAACAATGGGAAATACATACTCTACTGTATTACTCTTACTAGGTTTAATCTACTAATGCCTTGATTATAAAAGCCTTCTTAATTGAAATTCCGTGTGCCAACACCTATTGGTGCAGGGAAGGCATTTGCAAATGGTATGATTTTTTTTTTTTTTTTTTTTTTTTTTTTTTAAGAGTCTGCAAGTCTCAGGCCGTTTTACCCCTACCATCTGCTTCGCGGTCTGTTGCAGTCACGTTAGGCCCCACCGCACTGACCCAGCCTACCAGACCATCGTCTAGAGCGGTGCCTTGGTTTAATCATAGGACCTCTTGCTCTATTGGACGTTTTCACTTGATTCCACTTCACCTGGTGAACTCAGCCCATACCTTGGTCGATCTTGCAGACTTGCATTCAATATCTAGACAAGTCCAATTTACCGCGTTAAGCCAGTCCGTAAAGCATGGGGGAGATGCATCAATCCAGCATTTACAGATCTCCCTCCTAGCTAAGAGTATCAGATATAACAAGAGGCCTCTTTGCTCCCTGCTCAATAGACTACATGAAGTCATAGCCACCCCCAATAGGACCAATACGGGGTTTAATGTTATAGTAACCACCAGGATGGCCTTTAAGATACTCTCAAAGTCCGCCCAGAATGTCTTAATCCCAGGACAGGTGAAAAAGACATGCTCTTCGTTAGCTCTTAAGAGATCACACCTTCTACATCGGAGGGTGGGCTGCGATACAAGCTTCGCGATCTTTTGGGGGGTCCAATATAATCTGTTAATAGTGAAGAAGTGATTTGGCTTGAGATTTTCTGGCTTAACCACTGAATACAATCATTTCAAAGAGTTTTGCCATATTGGTTGTAGGTCCACTCCCTGGAAAGTATCTTCCCACACCAGATATGGTGACATCATCTTCTTGTCTTCAGCCTCCAGAAGTTTCCAGTACCACATAGCTACCTCCTTACTTTTGGATCCCACATCCTGGAGTTAGGACTCAAATTCCCATTCCCCCCCCGGGCTCCAGGGCCGAAATCGCGAGCCAGGAAGACAGCTGCACATATTTGAACCTTGATAGGGAATCTCCAGTTTAAGCTCTCAAGACATCCCAGGGTAATACTCCGTGCATGGTCATCAATTCCCCCCAGGTAGTAATCCCTGCCCACCTTAGTGGAAGACTCAGCCCATCCTTCATACATTCTGGGGTGCCAGGGGAATCCCATATAGGTGCAAAATCGGAATAATATCCAATACTCAGGCTCTTGCTCACCCTGCACCAAAGGTTTAATGCTGTCTTTAGAACCTTCAATCGTACGTTTTTGAAAACTTTCGGGGCTCCAAACTTATACAAAAATCCAGTAGTTCCAAACTCACTTATTTCTGCTAAAATCACTCCCCACGTTGAACTGTCCGGCTTACTCAGTAGCATCCGGAAGTTTTTAAACTGAAAAGCTATGCAATACAGATTCAGGTCTGGGAGGGCTAAGCCTCCCTTCTCAAGCCTGCGCCTCAACTTTTTCCACGCCAGCCTTGCCCTGCGAGAGGCCCATATAAAGCTAGTTATTTTCCCCTGGATCTTATCAATAATTGATCTTCGAAATGTAAGGGGATACAATTAAAAAGGTACATCAGTATGGGAAGGATCGACATCTTGAGGAATTCACATGCCTATAGATTGTTAATTGTTTATAAACAATGAGATTCTACCCTGTGTAGTAGCCAGTGAATTATTTTTTTAAATAAAATTAGTGATTCTGAAAAGGGATGTATTTGCTTATCCTTGAGATGTCAGGGAAAAGCACTATGTGTTTTTAAAATACCCCTCACACACTACGAATCCCATAGTGTCATGCTTCATCATAGGGGTCTTCCCGTCCCTCTACGGGGCGGGGCGTGCTACAACCTACGAATACGCGGGAGCACTTGGTGTTTATGAAAATAGGCTATGTGTAGTGTGGGAGTTAGAGTGGTAGGGTCAGTGAAAAAATACAAAAGGGGGTTTAAAAATTCCCTGGCTAGTGGAAAAAAAACAGATTTTATTCACTTCCCTAGCTGGAAACACTAAAAATGGGGTTATGTAGGGGGTATACCCTAATGTGATATCCCCTATTGGGTCAACATGTTTCGTAAGCAGTCCCCACTGCTTTACTCATCAGGACCTAGTACGATCCCTACTGCACTCAAAATATGATATATTTGTGTTTTTGTTTCACTTTGAGTGTATAAGTTTTAACAAATCAAATATTAAGTTCACCTTAAAGTGGGCGGCACCATCGCTAACTATGGTATGAAAACAGTGCTTTGCCCGTGAAAAATGTATCAGAAAAGCAGTGCTTTGCTTCAGAAAAATATATCATACAAATTATATATTACGTATTTTAACCGAATGGTGTGATTTCACACTATGGTGAAGTGTTGATAAAAACGATTATTCAGGTTGTTTATTTTATGTTTTTTATTATTTCAGATACCAATTTGGTTATTTTTACTACTAGGGGCCATTCACCTCCTATTTTTTCCAGTCTGGCTTATTTTTGCAGACTGATTTTTGAAAGATAGGCATACTACATATATAAAAAAGATATCTCAAGGATAAGCAAATACATCCCTTTTCAGAATCACTAATTTTATTTAAAAAAATAAAAAAATAATTCACTGGCTACTACACAGGGTAAAATCTCATTGTTTATAAAAAGTTGTACAGGAGGTAGATTCTATCTGTAGACCTCTTTACTCCCTCCTTTTGTTATTTTTTTCATATTATAGATTGTTAATGGCAAGTTCTTCCATCTAGACAATAGAGTATCTACCTCCTTTGCCACCCTTTTCAAGTTATATAATTGGATTTCATCCACAGGGTTGACAATAACAATTTCTAGATATTTTATCTCTACACGTTTTCCCCCCCCCTCCAGCCTTCAATATTCCAACACATTGCCTCCGACTTAGAGTTATTCACCAAGTATTCGGACAAGGCCCCAAACTGAGCCACCAGTCTCTCCACGCTAGGTATAGTTTGAACAGGGTGGGAAGTATAAATTATCAGGTTATCAGCATATGGCGCAATCTTACTGCTAAGAGAAGGGGAGTAGAAAGGGATAACCTGATTGTCTCTTCTGAGTAGCTGTGCAAATGGCTCAATAAAGATGTCAAACAAAAGAGGCGACAGGGGACAACCCTGCCTTGTACCCCTTTGAATACTAAAACTCTAAGTCAATGAGTCATTAAGAAAGAGAATTCTAGCTGACGAGTTTTCATAAAGTTTCTGAAGCATAGCGATGAAACAGGGGCTAAAGCCCAATATTTCCAAGACCCCCCACAAGTATGCCCAGCATACCCGGTCAAATGCCTTGGCCACATCTATCGTGACCACGGCCAGAGGGGTCGAGTGAACAGTGGCAAGATCAATAGTTCCAATCAACTGTTGTGTGAGTTCTTAGATTTGCGTCTTTGGCGAGAATCCTTTCTGATCTGGATGTATCAGCTGGGGAGCTAACTTGGCCAATCTCCCTGCCAGGATGCTCGTGAAGACTTTATAATCTGCATTCAACAGGGAGATTGGATGATAGGAGTCTGCCCTCCTATGATCTTTAGCAGGTTTTAAAACCAACACAATTGTGGCCACTTTCCACGAATTTGGGATCTGTCCCCCCCTTGATATATTGAGTTAAATAATGGTTCCCATTCAGACACATCTCCTCTACAAGAAGCTTAGAGAGTTCTGAGGGAATCGCATCCGGACCGGCAGCCTTCCCATTCTTTATACATAAGAGATGCTCCCCACTTTTCGCCCTTGGTTATTGGTGCTTCCAAACAATCTCTACCCTCCATTGTGAGCCCCGGAAGCTCTACACTTTTCAACCAATCTCTAAGCCTCTCCGAGTCCAGGTAAACCTCTTCAGCGTATAGTTCAGAGAACGGGGAGACCAAGAGGGCCTGCATTTCTGCAACCTTATTCTAAACCTCTCCATGCGAGTTGACGACCAATTCCCTGATGTCATTCCTAGACTTCTCAACCCTCGCCTTCCAGGCCAGCAATGCCCCCGCTCTCTCGCCGTATTCAAATTGTCTCATACAACCGATTTGCCAACGCTCTCTACACTTCGTATCCAATTTGATTTTGTAATTTAACCCCGCCTCCCCCAACTGGTTTAATAACCTCTCCCTTTCCATGTCAACCCCACACTTTGCTGTTGCATCTCGGCCTCCAAGATCCTCACTCTTTCCTCCAATCTACTAAGTTCTGCTCTTTCAACCTTATTTTTTAAGTGTGCCTGACTTTTCAAAACCCCCCTAATATAAGCTTTAAAAGCATCCCAAAGTTCCTCTAAAAGGAGCCGATCCAGCATTATCAAGGAAATTTTTAAAAAAAAAATCAACACTGGCTTTTTTCAGGATGGAGACAACCCCAGGGTCTAGGAGGATAGCCCTTTTTAACGTCCACCTAGCGTTATGTCTGTCCCCATAACACGTAAGAGACATACTAACTGCAGCATGATCCGAGATGAGCCTTGGTAGCAGGTTGACCTCTTATTTCACCCGCCAGAGCTCTATCCACAAAGAAATAATCCAACCTAGAAAAGTGTCCATATTTTTTACTGTTAAAAGTAGCCCCTCCATGGGCCCTTTAAATATCTCCATGCATCTACCAAGCCGATGTCATGAAGCATGCCATTGAGAGCCTGTCTCGTCCTGGGGGCTTGGATACAATTCCAGCACACCTCAGAGTTGTCAGAACCCACCTACCCGAGCCATCAGTTTTTGAAGATATTACCTCAACCCCAGCTCCCCTCCTTATCAGAATCGCCACCCCCTTACAGTGCTCTGCCTGGTCCGAAACTGCATAGCTCTCCACCCATCTAAATTTAGAAAAAATGAGTCTACTCTCACTAGCCGTTAGAGGAGTCTCTTGCAATAGAATAATGTGAGCCAGACTTTCTTCTAGATATCTCATCACCAGTCTCTGCATGCCTTTAGTTCTGAGACTATTAAAGTTCAACGTTAAGAAAGATAGCTCTTTCCTACCCCCCCCATCATCTTCAACAATTTCAAGACCTTTCTTCAGATGCGTTATCTTAGGTCAGCCGGCAACAAGGTTGATGATATCAAGGACTTATTGTTTCCATTTTTTTCAGCTGCTCCCCACCCAGTGCCCATCCCCGACCCCATGTCCAATCCCCCCATCCCACCCTGGGGAACCCTCCCATAACTAGCAGGCTTGAGATGCCTGATGAGCTTCCACAGGAAGGGTTAACTATATTTAGAATAAGCTTAACCGCAGTGGACCCCCCCACCTCTCCAACCCCCGCCCCCTGATTCGGCATTCGCAATCTCCTGAAGGCTCAGGATACAGCACCTTTTTTGATGGTTTCAATCAGGGCATCTACTTCTTCCACTGCTTGGTAGTTATGCATTTGGTTATTACAAATGACGCAGAGCATTGCCGTGGAATTTTAGTTGTATTTTTGCCCCTAATTTATGCAACTCCTCCATTCTCCTGCCTAATTCCCACTGCCTCTGATCTGCTGCTTTGCAAACATCCGAACTGATGGAAAGGGAATAGGCGTCAACCGAGAAAGGGCCATTCCTTAAGGCTGTACTCAGTATCGCCTCTTTTACTGCATAGAACAGAAAATTCACCGAAATCTTTCTTGGCTTCTGCCTTTGAAGGTTCCTTTTGAAGGGGTTTCCATGTACATGCTGTATCTCTTGGTCAAGATTAATGTCTGGGCTGTCTTTCAGGACTGTGTCTCGCAACAACGTGATTATAGAAGGCTTGATATTAGTTCCCTCCTCCGGGATATTAAAAAACCTAAGATTTTTCCTCCATGAGTAATTTTCAATCCTCTCAAGGTCTTCCCTTAATCCTTGGTTCAACTTGGTCAGCAGGCTTATCCCAGAGGTATTTTTTGTGACGTCCTGTCTAATCATGGCTAGCTCCTCTAATGCTCCGGTCTGAGCAGCCACTTCTTCTAGTTTTTGTGCTAATGCAGTACAGGAGGCTTGGATATCTGTCTGATTGGCCTCCGATATCTTAAATCTGGTTTTCATCTCCTCTTTTAAACCTAGGAGGATGGCCGCCAATGATTCCTCAGGCTGCTCCCCAACTGCACCCCCTGCTTCAGTCACCTGCTGACAATGCTCTACAACTGATCTTGGTTTGTCTGCTACTGCAAGATCATCAAACTTGTTCCTCATAGGAACCCGAGCTATGCTGCTTAAGCCTTCGCCTGGCCCACCTTCTGCTTCGGGATTCATGATTTTGCTAGGAGTAGCTCTACCAGCAACAGATGCAACAGAAACATTATCCATGCTGAAGGTCCTCTGGCTCGCGTCCTCCTGCACACCTCCCTCCGCACTTTGTGGTGACGGTAGGGTCAGGACTTTATAGAAGGATTTGAGGGAAAGAATAACTTTAATCTGGGGCGGGTGGAATTTTTCTGCCCCTTCCACGCGGACTCTTCCCAAACAGCTTTGCAGGTTTCCCAAATTTATTAACAGTGGTCTCAGCATCAACAGCCTTTCCAGTCAGGCATTTCTGCCCCTTCACTATATACTTAGCACTGGTGGCCACAAACCGGAGGAAATTCAAGCCCATGTTGTTGTTATAGCTCTGGTACGCAATGTGTACGTTGAGATCTTTCCGCAAACTTACCCACCTTATCAATGGGTCGACTGCCCCTATCTATAAGCGTAGGGCACTGGGCCCACCTGACTTCTGCAGCCTCCCAGATGCTCTACCAGCTAGCTACTCCCTGGATCTGAGGGCTGCTGAAGGCATCCAGGAACACAGCTGCAGAGGGTGGAAGGATCTCCTGGCCTTCCTGCTGAGACATGCTGCCTCTGCCACTGCGAGCCTGCGCGCGGGCTGCCCTGCTCCGCTGCAGCTCCTTGGCAGCGGCCTACCAGCGTGGGATCTCCACACCAGCTGCCTCGGGGTTAGATATCGCTGCGATTGATTCAGAGGGCTGCCGCAGTGAGACTATTGGGTGCAGAGCTCGGAGGCCATTTTACAAGGTATATGCCCAACCGGGGGGGGGGGAAGCCCACTACAACAAAAAACAAAACATTCTCCCCCGGGAGCTTGCGCCCACTTAGGTCACAGCCGTCATGCTCCCTCGGCCAGTCAGCCCATGTGATTGGCAAGTGGTATGATGTTGATCACACTCAGTAATTACCAGAAAATGTCACGCCTTAGGATTTTCCCCCTGTTAAATTGAGAGGAGCCTCACCTCTGGTCCAAGCTGGAGTCTGCTGCCAGGCTCACCCAGGCCGCCTCGTCGCCCGTGTGCAGCCTCCACCTTCCCCAATCCTTTGTTGGGCCTCGCACCGCAGGTTGTAGCCGGGCCGCGCCCAGCCTCACCTTCCCACAGTCCGCGCTGCGCTTGGACTGCCGTAGTGCCAAGGGCAGGGACTGCCTCACTCTCAATTTGCTTGGCCTGCCAGCCGGACACCCTCCTCGCAGTCTGCACTGCGCTGCTGCATCTTTTAGGAGCTTGCGAGTCCACAGACTCAGTGCAGCAAGATGACCGGCTCTCTGCTCCACTCGACGTCTCTCCTCGGGACAGCAGGAGGGCTTTCGCCGCTTCAGACCATTATCGCGGATCCTGCAGTCCCGGGCGAGTGTCCACGGTGCAGTGCTATGGGCACACGGGGTCATGAAATCAGGATTTAAGCTGGGCTGGTGCGGAGCTGCAGACTCATGCATCCACCATCTTCTGCAGATAAGCCACGTTCCTGGCTGCCAACACTTTCTGGTTTGAGGTTTTGGCATCCAATCAAATTTGAGCACGGAGATTTTTGGATCCTCGGAGGATCCGCATTCCTAGATATAAAACTTTGGTTTTTTCAAATTTCTCTAAAACTATTGAACGGATTTACACCAAATAACAAAAAGCACTCTTTCTGGACCAAGAGCTAGCTTTCTGCCAAGTTTGGTGCAATTCTATCCAGCAGTTCGGGCTGTAGTTGTGTTTAAAATTTCCTACAGAAATTAACATTGGAAAAACACTTTGACACCCCCCCCCCCTTTTTTTTTCTCGCCTCCATGTTATTAGCTCACTACCCGTTTTACAGGACTTACTGAAAGTCTTCTTGCTACCTCAGCAGAAACTGCCTGCAATTTCTCAAGAGCTTCTAGTGATACGGCAGTGCTGGCGACGTTGCTCGCAGTGAACCCAGGTGCTGGTGTCCTATTTGCCTGATACACCTTCAAAATGGATGAAAATAGTGGCCCAGGTGGGAGCCTTTAGCAGAAATTGAGAGGTGGACTACCTTAGGGGTTAACCCTGTTAGGGATTTAGATCGGGATGGTATTTTACTTAGGTTTGAAGACCTGACTGAAAAATACGATATACCAAGAGGACAATTTTTAGTACACAGGGCATTGTTTGCAACAAAAAGAAATTATTGGGGAAATGGAGATGTTGAAAATGCCATTATAAGTATCTGTGTACATCTTCTTTTTACATCTATTTATTGAATACTATTGTAGTGCACATTATTTTTAAATCGGTATCATATACTTGTCAATAACCACGAAGGTCTATTTAAAAAACTAATAAAAATTATTATAAATCCAACTACTAAGCTATGGGGTTTATTCTTTTTCCTCCAGCGCTGGAGCATTTTAGGCTGCCAAATGTCAACACACAACGGTTTGTGCATTCAGTCAAGCATAGGTTTTGTACTGGAATGATAGCCTTCCAGTACAAAAAACTATGCTTTAATACTTTTCCTACTTTGTATGTGCTGTACAATGCAGCACACATGCAAAGTTTGAAAAGTAGGAGGAAATTAAAATATTTCTCCTCCATTGAGCTTTCCTTCATGGTTTTGGCGCAAATCCCCATCTATACTTGTTCGTAGATAGGAATTTGCATCACAACCCATGGGTGTCTGCATAGGAAAGCCCATGTACCATCCATTAAACACCACCTTAGTGCAACGTAGCGCCTAACACTACACTGCTTTATTTTGGCCAACTTTCCAGTGCAAATCCTGTTTCGCGGTGGAAAGTAAATAAAACCTAAAAACTTTGCGCAGAGTTTGCATTATTAAAGTACTAATGAATGTGGGCCTTAGTGTTAAAAATTGTGTTAAACATATTTTTGTAATACTCACTCAGATTGTACCTACCTAGTTTCCATTAGAAGGAAGCACTTCATAACTCATCTGATAGCAACCTTGCATTACCTCTCAAAAATAATACATTTGTTGTCACTATGAAGCCTGAAATGACCATCAATTAAAGCCATAAACTAGCTCCCGAGCATCCTTTAGATTGCCGATTATCCAATTGCACACATTTACATTTCTTTCAGGTGGCCTTACGCAAAGGCTGGTTTATTCTTTCGCAGTCTGCTTCTCCCTTGGTTTCACATAACAAGAGATCCCCTCCCTTCTCTTTCAGCCAGAAGCACCTGAAGGTAGGGATTATCCATTCTAGAATGGTTGTTTTTTTATTTTAAAAAAAGTATGGAAACTGTTATTGTAAAATTAAAAAATAGATTGGGAAAGTCGTTCACACCCACATCACCCACTGAGGTAGTCCAAAAGCCATTTACAGGTAGAGGAGGATTTGTTGTTTTTTTCATTGCTTCTTGTGTTTCATGCTGGTGTGCTCTCGTTGCCTAATCAGCTGACTTTCAAGGTGCCCATAAAAGACATGGGCCTCGATTTGGGCCTCTGTGGAACGGAGCTCCTGATGTCCCTGCACCCGGATTTCTTGGGTTAGGGAATAATGAGGCTGATTTTGCCAGTTGGAAATTCAGAAGGTAAAATAGTTGTGAGAAAAAGCTTCTATAACCTCTATCCGAACCACAGACAAGTCACAAGCCAGCATGCTCTACTTGTTCCTTCACCATCCTCTCCCACTCACACCACCTCTGCCTTACAACAACCCCACACACACTGTTATCACAGACCCCTGTACACTTTTACCACCTGCTCTGACTCCAAGGAAAAAGGAATAGAATGCAGAATACAGATTGTCAAATCTGGATCCAAGCTTTACTTATCTATTCTGCTGGGTTTAACTAGTAATTGTACAGTACTGGCAGGTTTTCACACTGTACTGGTAAATACTGTGCCGTTTGCACCCCACCTACTATGCAACGACTGATTGGGCCATGGAGGCTACTTAAAGTGCCCAGGGACAGATCAGCAGGGAGGAAGAGCCCAGTTATCAGATCCCACCAAATCTACAAGTGAGCAGCAGGGGTACATCACCACACTATAATTTCAAGAAAAGAGAGAAAGCAAGATTGCATCAGAACGTAGTAGAGCGAAGCAATGGTATAGCATTGTATTGTCATTTGTATAGCACTTTACTAACTTTTGAGAGGCCCCAAGTTCTAATATGGCTATGACAGACACATTGCTTTGTTTTATTTTCTTAATAGTTTGAACCAATTTGTAGCACCAGGCAATGGCAGACAAACAGAGAAAATATATATATATATTCCATCATATTATTATAACAATTCCAATTAATGCCCCCGCTTTTCAAAGCATGCCCACGTCCCTGATCCCAGGTAAAAGTTTTCTGAAGCAAAGTGGACCATGTGTGATGTAGGCACCATTGCACTGTGGAGTTAATGCGGCTTATTCCTTCCACAGAGGCTGTTTTGGGTTTCATTGGGTGCACTCATGGGCTTTGTAGATTCCTGAATCCTTGAGTTAGCACCTCCCAAGGGTAGCTCCCTTAGTCTCTCTGCACTTTTAGCCCTGTATTCTAAGTGGTTCTAACTGTATATACACAGATCACTCAATACATGGCAGGTATTCACTTGTGCAGGCGCACCTATCCTCACGCATTTCCTCTACACCCACGAGTAAGCGCAGCTGTACGCTTGTTTACGACACAGTTTCAGCATTTTCAGCCATATACGCACATCAAAACTCTTCAAACACCTGTGAGACTACACTCATACACTCTTACACTTCTGTCAATAAATTACAATTGAATGTTTGAGCTATCTATCCATCCTTCATTTTCTGTTCAGGTCCATGCAGAGGCATACCAGTGAAACTTATTAACAGCATAACTCTGGACTGATGACTGACCTCCAAAAACTTCCAACTACTCTGCACAATAAACACGCACTGTTCCATCTATGCAACCCCACAGATTAGCATGTTACCCCTCTGCAAATGTGCTTTGGTGCCTTGTTAGGAGCATGAATGAGTGCATAAATTCAACCACAATACAACATACTCAAGCCCTACAGCACTGCAAGGTCATGCAAATGGCAATACAGAAGTAAGACAATCTCTGGACATCCTATCCCTGCCTTCAATGAAGTTACAGATCTTGGTGGCATTCGGATCCAGCGACCTGTGGTGGGCCAGCATTCTCCTGATCAAAAAGGACTTGTTCCTGTTCATCAGTGTCTGCCATGGTGTTCTCCTGCTTAAGAACAAAATGGGAGGGGGCGCCTCTCCTACTTTGCACGTAATGATCACAGCGCAAGATTTGGAACATTTATGAAACATACTTTTTTCTGAAGTGTAGGGACATGTAACCTTTAAACCATTGGAAAAAATATTTTCTCGTATTCACTTTTCTAAAAAGTGAGTACACCCAACTTTAAGTCTATGGACCAGAAACAGAAATCCTGCCCCCTCTCATATGTGTGTTGTACATTTGGGGGTGAGAGTTCAAGTTTTCCTAGACTTCAAAGTTCGGGTCAACAGACCTCAGGCATTTAAAAAAAATGGATTATATATGCTCTTTTTATAAAAAATGTGAGCATAGTTATCTCATAAGCACTCTTAAAGTACAAACATAAGTCTGCTCATACATTAAAAACCTTTTTGTTGCTTTAGGTCTGCAGACATAGGCTTGAAGTCCACAGATCAAAAACAAGATTGCCCCAGTGAAGAAGCAGCAAGTGATTTGGGTCAACCCAAAATGTTTCATTTATTTGCTATCCACGATTTTTATCTTTTAATTATATTATGTAGGTACGACATAGAAAAATATTTTTTTTACATATATTTTCCTCTAGGTACAAGATGGAACATGAATTTGTGACAAACGTGCTGCCAAAGAGTATAGACCATTACTAAACAATGGGGAAACCCAAAATCTGGAGGACCTGGGTATTAAGTAGTAATACACAAAACAATTGGTCCCAACGGGATTAATTCAATAGTACCCAAATTATTGAAAGCAGACACCCAGAAAAAGCAAAGCAGTTTTTCAAAATGTTATCATAAATTGGATAATTTCATACATTTTTATGTATTTGTTCCTTATACAACAGAGTTGCTCAAAAGTGAATAAAAAATGTGACTGAAGAGAGTGCTTTTGAAAGAAATAAGATGAAGGGTAAAGGTTTGAGTGCCAATATACAATACATAAAACCAATATATACAAATTCATACAGTTAAACCTGTACGGTTTTCCCTTATACTGCTGATTTCAAACGTCCTAATTAGCACCTTATCTTGTGCAACAAAGATAAGATGAGAATCGTATATCCGGTACAGGTAATTTACATGTGTCGACGTTTCGACCCCTAATACAGGACAGGCCAATAAATTCCTTAGGGGGGGGGGGGGTCTTCATCAGGACAGGGCAACAAGCAATCTATATAACAAATGAAAAAAAGGGGGAGGTTGAATAAATTCCTGAATTATTCAAGTGTCTGCAAAAGGTACTTGTGTCGGTGGGGTAACTCACCTAAACACCACCGGTCGGAGACTGGTGGGGGGCCTCACGATCAGGGTCAGCCGGCTCCTGGGGGCCCACAAATCAGTACACATGAAGGTCCAAATAGGGGATCCAATCCATGGACGTACTAAAATGTGTAAGGATACGCCCATTAGCAAGAGCGAAATTTAATTTATTTATTAATTTTACAGACAATCATACAGGGCGCATAAAAGAAACTCACCTGGATGTATACAAATCTATATCCAGGGTATGAGGGGGGTTCCACAAGAGAAATAAGCTCTTCCACAAATGGGGGAAGAGGCGAAGATCCGGATCGAATCCTAATATGTAGTTTGGCCCCGCAAGATAAAGGATCCTGGTGCCTATATATACCGGTTAAATCTGTTCTGAAATCAACAGGGGTGGCTGTTAGGGTCGGGCATGAGGGTGTAAAGGTTTTGAAAATGCACTTACAAAAGGAGAATTCACACATACCTTAGTGACCTTGCAGTCTTCCGAATGATTTGGAAAGAACTGAAAACCTCCCGGGACTCACGTTTAAAAGCTGGGCAGTCATCGTACCTGCACAAAATAAGGACATTGTTCCTGCCAACCTGCCTGACCAGGAGTCCATACCGATCTTTAATCTCTCCAATTACCAACTCTCTGAGAAAGAAATATCACTACTAAGTAAAGGTCTTTCTTTCGTCCCTACTGTCAAACCAAATTTTCTGGATTTACAAATCGAATTGCTCCGGTTCTTCAGAAAGATTTGCCTACAGGTCTTCTTTCATGATAAACCTAATGTTTCAAACACGGCTTAGACCTCATTCCGTCCCCCCTCTACGTTCTCACCTCCTCACAGCAGCATACCTACAGAGATAAAGACTTTTGAGAAACTCGTCTTAAAAGAAGTTCTAGGATTAGAACAGAAACGCAGATTCATCCCATACAATCTACCACTACAGGAGAAAAATGCCCTTATGACTTCCAAACTGAATGACAACGTGGTAATCAAACCCGCAGATAAGGGAGGAAGGATTGTGCTCCAAGAGGCAGATGCATACAAAGCAGAAATCCTTAGGCAACTTTCAAACACAAATCATCATACGAGACTGACATCAGACCCTACAAAAGAGATACAAACACTCATTCACGATATCACTGAAGCTGGCAAAGCGGAAGGGTTTCTTAGCAAGAATTAATTTCTATACCTTAACACTAATTGGCCCAGGACACCGGTGATTTATACCCTTCCGAAGGTACACAAAAATACAGATGCCCCGCCGGGACGGCCTATTGTGTCAGGATGTGGTTCAATTTTAGAACCCCTTGGACGCTATTGTAGATCATTTTATCAAAGATTTTGTCCCAAACACACGTTGTTATATAAAGGATACCATGGACATGATCAACTTAGTTGAAGAACTTCCATTTGACTCTACCAGGTGCATACTCTGCACTCTGGACGTTGAATCATTATATACTAATATCCCGCAGGTTGAGGGGATTAATGTTATCCAAAACATCCTTGATTCAAGGACCCGCTCTCACTCGGTTCCAACTCCATTTATTCTGCACTTACTCAAGATCTACTTGTCCCACAATTTCTTTTCCTTCGATGGCATATTCTACCAACAAATTAAGGGGACATCCATGGGCGCTGTTTTCGCTCCCAACTTTGCCATCCTATACATGGACTGGCTAGAAACGAACACGATCTTGTCCATGGTTAACCCTTTTGCACCCAACATTTTAGAATGGAAGAGATATATTGATGACATTTTTCTGATTTGGAAGGGGCAGGAGACCTCCCTGCTGTTGTTCCTCGAGTGGCTCAATGCCCACTGTAATGGTCTCAAGTTCACATTGACACACTGTAGAATACAGATTGCCTTTCTTGACCTACTGATCATATCCCGGAAAGATAAGTTATACACTACCCTCTTCCATAAACCCACTGAGAGAAACACTTTACTCTCCTACAACAGCCATCATCCTCGCGCACTGCGAGACTCCCTACCTTTCTCACAATTCCTACGCATTAGAAGGGAATTCTCCTTCAAACAGGATTATATTCAGGAAGCTCAAACTCTAGCTAGCAAATTGATTAGTAGAGGTTATCCCGCAAACTCGTTAAAAAAATCACTCAAGGGGCGTAGCCTGGACCTACATGGCGTAGGACGCACAAGGCTTGAGCTCCGTCCTCCGGGGTCGGCCCGGCGCCCTAATCGAGCGCTTTCAGGCACAGGGGCACGGTCTGTGTCCCCCCCTCGATCGCTGACAAGTAGCAGCGCGCTCCGTATTTCCTACGGGAGCCTGGGTGCTGAATTTCGCCGAGTGGGGCCGAGGTGGAGATCCTGCGGCGGCCCCGTCCGCCATCTTGTCGGAGGCCGCGCGGCTGCCCTGCTGGGGAAGAGAGCTCGGGACCTGTGCTCTGACGGGCGGCGGGAGTGTGGGAGCTCCTGACCTGTACTAGCCGGCCCCTTAGTCCCGCATTGAAGGGAGAGCTGAGCGTGATACCCGAAGAGGCCCTGGGAGGCCCGGAGGCCCGACGGACCCTCGTGTGCAGGCCCGAGCCGCCCACCGGATCGGGTGGGATACGGAGGTGAGGAGCGGTGGGTGCTTGCCCTGGGGCCGGCGGAGTGGCCCTAGGGGGTTGGAGACGGTATTCCTGCCAAGGCGAGTTGCGCTGGAGACCCCCTGGGGCCCCATACCCCGAACCGCTGGAGAGTGCCTCCCCTTCTAGGTGACTGAGCTAACGCGGGGGGAAGGCCAGCTGTCCCTGTTTTTGGGCCCTGTAGCCTGACCAGGCCGGAGTTGCCTGTGCCCTCACGCGACTGCCCTGACCGGGAGGGAGCCTGGGATCTGAGCCCCGCCGGACAGCGAGAGCAGGACAGCTCCTGGCCTGTACTCATCGGCCCCCTTGATCTTACACGGGCGGGAGAGTTGAGCGGGATATCCGGGGAGGCCCTGAGGTCTGGCGGAGCCCCGTGGGATGACCTGAGCCGCCCACCGGACCGGGTGGGGAGCGGAGGAGAGGAGCGGTTGGTGATCGCCCCGGGGGTGTCTGGGTGGCCCTAGGGGGGTGGCGACACTGATCCTGCCACAGAGTGTGGTGCTGGAGACCCCCTGGGGCCCCGTATCCCGATCCACTTGAGAGCGCTTTTCCCCCCTGGATGACTGGGACGACGCGGGGGAAGATCAGAAGTTCACGTCTTTGGGCCTTGCCGGCCCTGAAGCCTGACTGGGCCGGAGCTGTCTGCACCCTCGTGGCACGCCTGCCCGCCTCTCGGCGTGTGGACCCTGCGCCAGCGTCACTGAACGGTGCTCTGGAGGGGTGGGGTGGGCCTGGGGATCCTGGTTCCATCGCCTCTGCCCCACATTCTTAAGGATCTCTGCGCCTGGGGGACGGCGACATTGGAGTGCGAGCTAGAGGCTCGGGCTGTTCGCAGACTGCCACGCTGTGTATCCCACCTGCCTGCTTCTACTGATCGCCGCGGAGCTCCTTCACGGCGAGGGGCTCGGACGTGTGTGGAGGCCGCACCACTTGGACCTGGTGAGGGAGAGAGCCTAAGCTTCCAGGGTCGAGTCGGCCAAGTCTGCATGCCCGCCTGGTCTGGGGGAAGACAGGAGGCATGGGTGCGCCTGCGAGCTGTTGCTGTATTGCTGTCCTGGCTACTGTCCTGGCCGGTAGAGCCTGCTTCCCTTCGCTTCTTCCCTAAACGGGCCCGGTCTGGTGGAGTGAACAGCTGAGGGAGTGGGGCCTCCGGCTGGATGCGGGTGGTCACCCCTGGGGATCGCGCCCCCCCTTTCACAGCAATATGACCAGGTCTCGCACTGGGAACCCTGCAGCGCATCCGCCCTCTAAGGAAGCATTGGTGACGGACTTGTGGAGTAAACACGCCCGGGCACCCCCGCAGGAGACCGCAGCGATGGCCTCTGCACAGGAGACCCCTGAGACTGGCCCCATCACGCAGGCGTTCATGGCTTCCTTCCTCCAGGAAATAAAATCCGAAAAATCCTCTCTCAAGACGGAGGTTAAAACTTACCTTACTGATATCCGCCGCGATGTCACTGAAATTGGCACCAGAGTGGACGATCTGGAGCGTACCCTTGACTCTCGTACGGAGGATCAGGAAGACCTCAGGCGGCGGGTCTTAGTCCTGGAAGAGCAGCATATCAAACTTCAAATTAAACAAGAGGACTTAGAAAACAGGAGTCGTCGGAATAACCTCCGCATCCGGGGAGTGGCGCGGAGGGGTAGGACATAATGACTTATGTCGCAGATGTTCTCCAGTCTGTCAGGGGGAATGAGGACTCCTCTCCTCCAACTCTGGACCGCGCACACCGGGTCGCCTCCCCCCCGTGGTAATCCCCACCTGGTCCCTGACATCTTGACCAGGGTACACTTTTACGCGGAGAAAGAGGCGATCCTACGGGCCTCAAGAGCTGCTGGGAAGTTGGAGTACGAGGGGAACACCATCCAAATTTTTCAGGATCTATCTCCCCTAACTCTTCGCCGCCGCTGGGACTTCCAGCCTGTAACTACTAAGTTAAGGGAAGCCAATATTAAATATCAATGGGGCCACCCCTTTGCATTGATTTTCCAGTGGGAGGGGAAACGTCGATCTCTGCGATCTCTTAAGGAGGCCCTCCACCTGCTCCACATTCCCTCGGGATCTAGGGCATGGTCTCCTGCGCCTGCCGACTCGGCCTCCCAGATTTCTCTTCGCCCTGAGTGGTCAAAGGTGGGACCCCCCCCACTCGAGACACTCCACCGCCAGCTCGGCAGCCCGCCAAGCTAAACTTGATATCATACAACATTTGAAAGTGCTGGAGACCTCGCCATCGTCGGCAGGGGGGGGGGGGTGTCAGAGATCGGGCCCCCCCTCACCCTCCGGCTCCGGCGCTAGAGACTGATTCCCTGTTAGGGCTAACCTGCTTGGCATAAGAGAACTATATGTCTCCACTTTGTTCACCTCCTTTTGACTCCCCACACATACGTCTGGACCCGAGGGAAAAGTTAAATTGTGATATTGCACCTGCTTTGGGTACATTCTCTGGGACGTGATGACAGACAGCACTGTTTCTTTGTAGATCTTCCTTACATAGATCAGTACCAGATGCTTGTGAAACATTTGCCTTTTGTTACGTACTGCATAACTGCTTGTTGTTACTTAAAGGTATGTGCGCTCAGTGCCTGATGGGTCCCGACTGCGACCGATGCCTCGCGGCCTCCCTCTTCCCTTCTCTTACCATCTTAGCGGGGTCTATCCCTCTCGGCCTCCCAGGCGGCCCTGAGGCTGAGTATCCGGTCTGGTTGCGGTCCTCTTGACCCTCTGGGGAGGAAGCATCGGTCCCTCCTAGTTGCCTATGCGCTGGGCCGACCGCTGGAGGGCGGACGGTTCTTGCCCCTTGGACACCCCACGGCCCACCCCACCATTTCCTTAGTCCCCAGGAGGAGTGACTTCCTCAGAGCCGCCCTGGTTTCTACCATTGGGCCGCTCCTGGACTGGAAAGGTCCTTCTTGGCCCCGTTGGCCCTTTGGTTACTTGCTACTCTTGCTGTTCTCTTCTTCCATCTCCGTCCTATTTCTCTTTTCCTTTTCTCTAACTGCCTGGCCTCGGGGGGAGAGAGCACACCCTCAACACTACGATCCAGTCCCATGTCTGGCTTTTCTGGGGCCAATTGACAACGCACTTAATGCTTCCCGTCTGGAGGGGACCCCATACCTTCCACGCACCCTATTGCCACTGATGCTTCTGGCGCGGGCCTGTGTTCCGGCCGGGGAGAGATGTGTCACTCTATACTGCAACCATCATATGCCATTACATGTCCAGACCAATGACGCAGCTTAAATGCCTATCCCTCAATGTCAAAGGCCTAAACGCCCCGAATAAGAGACGGCAGATCTGGCGATACCTTCAATTGCAAGACCCAGACATTTTTCTCCAAGAAACCCATCTTCTTCGTACGGACACGTCCCGCATGTCTCACCCCAAGTATCCCTTGCAATCCTGGGCGTCTGCGCGAACTAAGACAGCGGGGTGGCTATTCTTTTTAAAGCAGGCCTTTCAGTGCAAATCATGAGTACCAAGCGGGATGCGGAGGGTAGGTTCCTCAAACTTGTGCGCTCGCTACAGAGTAAGTCTTTTAACTTGCTCAATGTATATGCGCCCAATCAAGCACAGGATGCTTTTCTTCGCGATCTTCTCAGGACTTTGCTTTCTCGAGAAACCAACCCTATCATTCTTGGGGGCAATTTCAACTTAGTGTGGGACCCCATTATGGATCGCACCTCCTCCTCCTTTCAGGGAACAGGGGCTATGTCCGCTGCTCTCAAACGTGATCTGGATGCTCTGGGCCTTGTTGATGCGTGGCGCTACCGGGAACCAGACACGCAGGACTACACCTTCTACTCCCATGTTCATCGCTCGCATTCCCGTATCGATTATTTTTTCTTATCCCCCTCCCTCGTTCGCTCCTTGGCAACGGCGGGGATTTCGGACATATCTATCTCAGACCATGCCCACTTGGAAATTACTCTGACCGCTATGGGTCGACACCCGAACTCTGTCCTGCGGTGGCGTCTGCCCCCACATGTCCTCCGGGACCAGGTGGATGTGGCCGAACTTCGGCAGGCCATACAATCATATTTTACAGTAAATGACATCCCGGAGACTCCCACACATACACTGTGGGATGCTTTTAAGGCCACGATTCGGGGCACCATTACTTCTATTTCTATAGCCCGCCGACGGGAATCCCGTTTAGTGGAGGACAACCTTACACGGGATATTAAAGCCCTGGAGCAACAAAGTAGTAATACGCCTTCTCTCGCAACACGCAAGAGCCTCGCCTCGAGGCCAGCTCAAGGTAATCCGAGTAAACAAAGCGGAGCACTCTCTCTTGGCTCTAAAACAAAAGTTCTATGGGGGAGGTAATAGGGTGGGCTCCATGCTGGCGCGCCGCCTCCGCGATCGAATTTCCCGGGGCCACATTGCTAAAATTGCCTTGCCGGGGGGGGGGGATGGGCCATTTCCGAACAAGACAAGCAGAGGGAGTTTAGCACGTTCTTTGCCAATCTGTATAGCCGGGGAGACACCTGTGTAGACCTAATAGACTCTTTTTTGGCGACATGTCCCTGGACGTCTATAACTCCCTTCTTTAGTGAACAGTTGGAGGAGCCCATAACGGCGGCGGAACTTCGAAAAGCGCTAAAGAGCATGCCTGAGGGTAAGTCGCCAGGGCCTGATGGCCTTACGCTGGGCTTTTACCGCCTATTCCTTCCGGAACTTCAGGGTTATCTATTGCGCGTTTCTCTGCCAAGGTCCTGTTGCTGCCCCGTGACCGGGGTGGACTTGCTTGCCCCGACTTACTAGTATATTATTGGGCCTCCCACTTGCGGTACATCTCAGAGTGGTCGGTTCGCGAAAGCAAAAAACATTGGTTCCACATGGACAGGGCGGTGGCTTGCCGCCCATTGTGGGACCTCGCTTGGATATGAAGTGGCGCTCGGCATCGTAGCGCCTAGATCGCCACCCCTACGAGGACCGTTCTGGAGATTTGGGACAGGGTCGCAGTCTCCCGTGGACTCACTTTATTTCCCTCGCCCAATATGTCCTTAGCGCTCAATCCGGATTTCCCGCCGGCCTTGCTCCCATCCTCTTTCTCGGCGTGGTCGGCCGGTGAGTGCCGGGTCATAGAACAATTGTTTGATGGCGGTCTTTTAAAATCATTTGATCAGTGTCGGCAAGACTTTAATCTTCCCAAAACCACTCGCCTGGAATACTTCCAGATTCGCCACTGGCTCCGCGCCCCCTCCTACGCGTAAGGCGCCACGAGGCAGCTTACAGCATTCAAATCCCTGCTACGCGCTTACGACGGGTCCCGTGGGCTGGTTTCTCGGACGTACAAGGTGCTCCAACATTCCCAGGTAGTGCCCCCACATACCTATCAACGCCAGTGGCAGCTAGACATTGAGAGCAATATCCTCTCAGACCAATGGGAGCAGCTCTGGCGGGATATCCCACGAATATTCAAAAGTGTCACCCAACAGGAGTCAGCGTACAAACTCATGACTCGCTGGTATTATACTCCCCTTCGACTCCAGAAGATATTCCCTGGCTTCGCCCCTCATTGTTTGCGTTGTCAGGCGGCCCAGGGCTCCTTTCTGCATATATGGTGGACGTGCCCGCTTATTCTTGTGTTCTGGGAGGAGGTGCTGAGCCACGTCAAAGAGGTCTTGGGCTTCCCTCTGCCACGGGACCCGGGGGTGGTCATTTTAGGGCTCCGTCCAACATCTCTTAAAGCAATGACACCAACGGATTGGCGCATAGCAGCTCATATGCTTACTGCCGCAAAACAGGTCGTTGCACTCCATTGGAAGAAAGCATGTACCCCTTCGTCCTTGGTCTGGCTCACCCGTCTTTGGCATGTTATGGCAATGGAACTCTTATCGCATAGATTGGCATGTACTGACGCCAAATTTGAGCGCATCTGGCAACCCTTGGTCTCGGATCTTTCCCGGTTGGAGCATGCTCGAGCTATGCCCCCTTGTTTGCGAGCTCTCCAGCTTTTTGCTGACCCCATACTCCCAAGGGGGGAAACTTATGACGCAGCAGCCTGATCAGAAGGGCTGAGCACTGCTCTCCTCGGTCAGCTTAAGTTTACATCGCTGCGGACCTAGTGTGCCTGGATACCCACTGCCCCAAGGGATTGGCACGCTGCGCTCTCGCCTCTCCTCTTCTCTTCGTTCCTGTTCACTCTTTCTCTTGCCTTCTGCCCTCCTCTGCTCTTCTACTCCTTTCTATCTTTCTATTGACTCCTGCAGTCTTTTGGCAACTTTGGCTAGTGATCATAGAAGTTGCGGTTATCTTCGTAGTTCGATAGACTTGGGCAGACCTAGTATCATTGGCGTGCAGTGTCCCCTGGGTGCCTTGATTGCCATCTTGACACCTTTGCCATGCTCGCCTTGTCGAGCTTCCCAGGGGTTCCTTCCTTGTGCTTACCTTACGCGCCAGATGATACAGGGGGTTCTTATAGCTGTTGTAGGGTGCATGCTCACAGACTCCAATTGCAACCACGTATACTATATAATCTGCCAGTTCCCTATTATTGGTGTAGCACTGCCTGTTAGATGTTGGCCCATATCTCTGTTATGTTTGTAATAGTGCTCGTGCATTATGCCCTGTTACCCGGCCTTGTATGAGGCCCTCTGGAGTAAGTTTTCTATGATGCATTGAACTATATACTATGTCAAGTTTCTTCTGTGACACCTTATGCTGCCATATGTTTGGTGACTGCCATGTTGTAATTTTCGGTTTGTGCATAAATTCAATAAAAGATTTTATACAAAAAACAAAATCACTCAAATGAACCTGGTACTGCCCTCGTGAAGTACTCCTGACTCCCAAACCTAAAACAGACAGTGACCGGATGGTAATTGTGGCAACTTTCTCCCCGATTACTAATCAGGTGAAAAAATGTATCCTTAAACACTGGCCAATACTGAATGCTGGTAGCATGGCATTGGAATGCCCACTTTGCATTCCGTAAAAACAAAAACATCAAAGACCACATGGTAAGAGCTGCATTACCAACTAAAAAGACCCCACAAACATTGACTGAGATGTGGGGCCTACCACCCACGCTGGGCCACTTTTGGTGTGGGGGGTGCAGTGTGTGCCACCTAACCATTGAAAGCAAGAAATTTGGTTATGAAAATATTGATGTAACCCTGAACTATTTTTCAAACTGTAACACCAACAATGTTGTATATGCAATCATATGCCCATTTAATCAAATCTATATTGGTCAAACCACGCAGAAAGTCAGGATTCTAATTTGTCAACATCGTAGCAGGCTGAGATGCCAAACACTGAACGCACCCTTGGTGGAACACTTCACAAGTCAAGGACACACGTAGGATGATTTAAAGTGGCAAGTTATCAATGTGATCCAACCACCACCTCGGAGTACAGACATTATTGGGATTCTCAACAAAGAGGAACTGAAATTGATTTTACGCACCAACAGCCTTCATACTGGACTGAATCGAATGGAGGACTGGACTAACCGAGTCTAACACGCGCATGTACACTAGTGTTTTCTCCATAATTCTGCTCTTGCTCCAATTCTGTAATTTTGTGGTTTCTTAATGTTACCCTAACTTTATGTTTCTGTTGACCCATATGCTGGGTATCCTACGCCTCCTGTCTGCTGCACCAGCAATGCCTCAATTTACTGTCTCTTAAGTACTTTCTGCACATTGTATGCAATTGCAAATGTTGGGCTGGTCAGTACACCACTTATTCCAATACCCTATGTACGTTTTACATGTGATTTTCAGCTGTGTGGAAACAATTATTGCTTCATCAATCTCTATGTACACACCCTCGCCGCTCCTGGGCCATCAGGTCGGGAGCCTTGTTCTTTATATTCTCCATATGCTGAACTGTACCCCTTTTATATGGGAATTATTCAATAATCGCACGCTGTGCATCCCATTTTTGTATAAGGCAAACCTGCTATTACTTTGTTTGTGGGAATATTTTCTATTTTGTACCAACTTGTCCATCTATTACGGTCACCATTGAACTCCTGTTCCTTTTTAACTATTTTGTTTATTCCCTTACTCGCTTTCTGTCCGTCTCGACGCCCAACATGGCGCCCATGGATTTCCAAACTTCTTGTATTTGTCCGTCTAGTCTGTCTCCCCCACACGCACACGCGGTCCTGGCCGGCAGCACCGTACTTATCTCGCACGTTGACACACACACAACCGGCGTTGCTGGGCTCCCGCTCCCTGACTATCAGGATCACGGATTTTCAAGACCATTTGATAAGCGTATTCATCGGGCACTCACCCGCCATTCTTGGCTTCTCTGCCGTGTTTTACCTGACTCGCTGGCCTTTCTTCGCTTTTTTTTAGGTTATCTATAGCCGCTCGATTCCGAGCCTTGGCCCCAGGGCACCTCGGGTAGGACATTGCTCCTTGACCCGCCTTCCGACCGCTTGTCCCACTACCCTGTCTTGCAGTAAAGTTCGGAGACATTTCCCGCGGTTTACCCCTTATACTTTACCACTGGCACTCCTTCACTGCACAATTATTGGACATTCCCGTTTTCGGAGGACACTGACTCACCGCAATTCACCTCTGGGCCTGTACCCTTAGTCCACATTGTATATAGATAAGTACAGCAGACCTCACCATGCATGGCCTCAGGAGTTTATTACCTAGCTTACCTAACGCCGACCAGCTCGCTCGAACAACAATTTTAATGTGTGATTCACTGCACCACTGGCCCACAAGCCTGCCTCCAGCACGTATTGGTTACTTTTGTTTAATTGATTCATTCGGAAATTTTTGCATGCTATGATTTGGTTATTGCCCACCCGACCTTTTTGTAACCTTGATTTCCTCTCTTTTTTTTTGGTTGTTCCCTCCTTCCTTTCCCTTCCACCCCTTTCCCACCTTCCTTTTCCCCCTTTTCCCCCCTCTCTTTCTGTCCCATTCCCTGCCTCATATAGGCTACCTCTCAGGCATTCAGATTCTTCTGTTCTGATGATCCCCCGACTGTAGTTGGGATCGAAACGTCGTCGACAATGGCATCTTGACTCCTAACATTGTTTATGATTTATGTGGAGCATAAGATGTTTTCCTCACTGTGACTGTTGTAAAGATGTATCACTAAAAGTCACTTTGGAAGCAAATCTGGTGATTTCCATTCCCCGCCTCTTTTTGCCCACTGCATTATATTATTATGTGCTCTCTGTATTTATTGGATGCTTAAAAATACAATTCTTTCCATGTGGATACATACCCACACAGCTCTAATTGTAGTTCTGTGTTTAGGTCTTTGTTTCCTTGGTAGGGACCACTGTCTCTTACAATACATTGCTTACCCTTGGTCCCTCTTGACTTACAGGGTTCCCTTGTTCCTTGAGTACTCAGACATAACAAAAGGTCAAAACATGGATACTACACCATTGCAGCAGGATACGTTGCAAGGTTGAGGATGCCCCATTAGTTGAACAGTTTCACACATTGAAACATCAATTGAGAGCATGAAGTGGTTAATCTTGGAGAAGGTGTCCCTGGGGCCAAGGGGCGGCAATTTAGGTGATATGCTAAATCTGCATGAGTGCAAATGGATGCATTTGTTGGACAAAGTTGAAAAAGGGTTGAATGAACAGGATGAAACCAATAAACAGTTTTCCCTGCTTAATACAGGATGAACACCTTTAGCAAAATCGATGTGTCTCGCATATATATATATATACACCTGTTTTTCTGCCAGAACCAGGGTTGTTGGAGACAAGTGTACAATTTACATAACCTAGAGTAAGGCCAATATTCTCACAGCGTTGTGTTTTTAAAAAAAACATTGAGCATGTACTCTATGGTCCCCTGGACCGAAGTAACATTGTGATATCAGTTGATGTTAATCTACAGACTGTACATACAAGTATTTCAAAGTTGTAATCATTCTGTTTATTGTGTATAACATATGCAACTATACGCAATAATCTATTTGTAATTGTATTGTCATTCGTATTCTAATAATTCATGATTCCAGTGCGGCCTTTATATAGAGACATAGATCATATACATCCCTGGTTACTCAGCCACTGGGCTATAATCCATTTTAACCCTTCACATTTAGCGCATTAGTAGCCATTTAGGGCAGCGGTTTATTTTTCACCCCTTTGGTTCCGTCATCATGTTGGTATGCGGGAACGTCTCTTTCGTGATGACAGCTTGACGCGTGACCCCGACTGCAGCTAGCAACTGTACCGATAACGTTCTGGCGCATGCACGTTGACCGCCCGGCTTTTAAATTTGAGCCCTGGGAGGTTTTCAGTTCTTTCCAAATCATTCGGAAGACTGAAAGGTCACTAAGGTACGTGTGATTTCTCCTTTTGTAAGTGCATTTGCCAAACCTTTACATCGTCATGCATGACCCTAACAGCCACCCCTGTTTATTTCAGAATCGATTTAATTGGTATATACAGGAACCAGGATCCTTTAACTTGCGGGCCATACTACGGATTTGGATTCGAGCCGGACCTTCGCCTCTTCGCCCATTTGTGGAAGAGCTTATTTCTCTGGTGGAACCCCCCCATACCCTGGATATAGAATTATATACATCCAGTTGAGTTTCTTTCCGCGCCCTGTATAATTATCAGTAAAATTAATAATTTAATTCCGTTCTTGCTAATGGACGTATCTCTACACATTTTAGTACGTCCATGGATTGGATCCCCTATTTGTACCTTCATGTGTATTGATTTGCGGGCCCCCAGGAGTCAGTTGGCCTTGATCGTGAGGCCCCCCCACCAGTCTCCAACCAGTGGTGTTTAGGTGAGCTACCCCACCGACACCTGCACCTTTCGCAGACACTTGAATAATCAGGGAATTGATTCAATTCCCCCCTTTTTTCATTTGTTATATATATTGCTCGTTGCTCTGTCCTGATGAAGACCGCCGCTAAGGAATTTATTGGCCTGTCCTCTATTAGGAGTCAAAACGTCGACACATGTAAATTACCTGTACCGGATATACGATTCTCGTCATCTTTGTTGCACAAGATAAGGTGCTAATTAGGACGTGTGAAATCAGCAGCATAAGGGAAAATGGTACAGGTTTAACTGTATAAATTTGTATATATTGGTTTTATGTATTGTATAGTGGCACTCAAACATTTACCCTTCATCTTATCTCTTCATGAGCACTCTTCAATCACATTTTTATTCACTTTTGAGCAACTCTATTGTATAAGGAACAAATACATAAAATGTATGAAATTATCTAATTTATGATAAAATTTTGTAGAACAGCTTTGCTTTTTCTGGGTGTCTGATTTCAATAATTTGGGTACTACTGACTTAATCCCGTTGGGACCAATTGCTTTGTGTACTGCCAGAGAGTATAGGCCTGGAAATGTTTTGACTCACTTGTGCAAAACACAAATAGAAGCAGCACATGAGATGTACCGTTTCAGAGTGAAATATGTGCACACAAACACTTAGTGATTAATAAACACCAATCACATGTTTGGCAATAATGTATTTTATTTATTTCATTTGGTAAGATGAGGACCGCAGGTTCCTCGCCTTGTGAATACCCCTGGGCGCCAAACTTGACCCAGAGATTTTTCAGAGTATTGCTAATGCGTGCAAGCAGGTAGCATCATGCGATTCTGCACTGGCTTCGTCTCACCCCAGAAGTGACAGTGTCACACATAAGTGCCACACCTGTGCACTGATGTCAGCTCCTTTCGCTCATCCCCAAACTTATACCTCAACAAACTTTTTCCTTCAAATTTGTTTCCACTGTGTGAAAGAAAACATGTCCTCAACTAAACCCACAGAATTCAAGCCTTGTAGGGACTGACAGAGCCCCACGAGGTATATTTTTGATGATTAGGGTCGTTGCACGATTTCAAGTCTGGTGAAGACTGTGCTTGGATGAACCCCAAAGCAATTCAGAGCTGCCAAGCCAAACTCGGTTTGTGAGCACTGAGGGAAGTCTTGTGGTACATTGCCACTCCCATTCAAAGTAGAGGGTACAGACACACTCCTGCTTTCGAGTTTGTTCCTACGAACAATCTCCCTCGCTAGGTAATCCTCAAGTAAGTCGAAGTCCAAAAAACCCACAAGAAAACGAATTAGGATTCTTCCCTATCCTGCCACTCACGTTGATAGAAGTTGTGTGGAAGTCAAGGTGTCTCCTGTTCTTGGTCTGATTTGCTAACCTATCCCGATGCATCCTGAATTCCCAGTTCCATCAGCAATGTTGCAGTAGATAAAGGATTTTGAAGAAGCCATTTTGCGATTATTTGCCACCCTTCCGGCTCTCTTTGGTGTGTCTTCAGGCTTCTAGTCTTAATCTGGGCAGATTCATCGTCAATGCTATCTGGGTCTCCTGACCCAAATCCAGGGCCTTTCCCCAACCTGAATTTGATTCCAGCACCAAGATCCAGCCTGGTTCTGGCCACGTTGATGCTAGCAATGCCAGAATAGGACGACATTGTTTTTTCTGACTCTGAATCACATCCAGCACAACCACAACCAAAGTCACATGCAAAGGACCTGACCCAACCATTCTCACTTCATTTAGACTCAGAGAGGACATTGCCTTGCCTAGGAGTTACCCACAAGCACTCCACAAACGTTTGAATTGGATGCTGATTGTAGCCAACATGGCCTAGGCAATGACAATGGAGATGATGGGGATGATGCGTCCCACTATTATGATGATGACAACCTCCTTATGGATTTACAAAAGGCCAGTGGTTTGGACAACACTCCTGGTAGAGGGTTGTGTGGCCCCTCTGGTCCCTTGACTGAACACTGAACAATCCGCATCATTTGCTGCAGTGGTCAGGCATGCGGCTGAAGTTTGAGACTTGCAGCTATTATGCATAGAACACAAAACTAACATATTGACAGTGGTTCTGCTGCCTGGCCAGGCTTTGACAGCCACATTTTCCTTTTAATGAGGCCCTCATAGACATGTTAATGGGCACTTGGCCCAAGCCTTGCTCTTGCCCGCCATTAATTAGGCGGGTTGCCAGATACCACAGACCTGCTCCAGGTGACCCTAGCTTCCTCACTCAGCATCCAAGTCCAGAGAACCTAGTTGTCCAAGCATATTCAAGTAGGGTGAACCCGAAATTATTTTCTACAACTCCTCTCGATAGGGAGTCGAAATGAATGGAGGCATTTAGGGAAAGTATGTTTTCCTCAGCCTGTCTTGCTCTTCCTTCTGTTAATGCTAGCCGGTTCCTTGGTTGATACTCTCATGCATTCTGGGAAGTGGTCAGTGAGATCTTGCTGACAGCCCAATCTAGCACACATCATTCAGGATGGCCAAGATGTGGCGAAGTAAGTCATTCTTTTAGGACTGGACACTACTGACTATTAAGCAGGGCAGTTGGTAGTTTAGTGCATCAGCGCAACACGTGGATAAGATCCACAGGTTTTTCAGGTGATGACTAGGTGTCCTTAATCAATATGCCATTTGGCTGTACCGGTGTACACAAAGCAGACTCTGGAGCACTGTAAAGAAATAAGGGCCACAGCATGCTCCCTTGTCCTTTTTCTACACATGCAGCAGTATCCTCAACAATTCCTCCTCTTTCAAGCTTTACAAGGGGTATGGTTTACAGATAATGTCATGAGCCAACACCTCAGCAGCAGGACCACCTGGTCCTTTCGAGGCCAGGGTCGGGGATACAGGCCAGCAGGGACAATGTACTGCCCAGTCTTCCACCTGGGGGAAGGGGGTAGAGGCCAGAAAGCCCACTAGACACCACGGATAATTTTCCTAAAAATAAGTTATGGAGTGGGGTTGTCCACCATGCGAAGAGTCAGGCCCCCACCCCAATAAAGATTCCTTTTGCCCTGCCTGGGAGACAGAGTAAGGGGTTTTGACACCAATCTGTGCCCAAAGTGGGTGTGGGCAGAAAATTCACTAGACACCAGGGGAAAAAACAAAGGTGTGGCGAGGGTGACGGTGTAAAAAAAAAAAAAAAAAAGGAAAGGGGTGATGTGGCCCACAATGCACAGGTCCCTGGTGTCTAGGGGAAGTGCCAGGCGATCACATCCCTCTGTGATCGCCTGGAGCTCTGCAGTGAAAGGGAGGTATCACTGGAAATCTGAGTTTCTCAGCTTTCCAATGATACCTCCCTTTTGGTACAATTCCCTTGGAGTTTGGAGAACAGGGCTGTTTTCAGTTTCCTTCATACTCCCAAGGAAACTAGGATGTGGTTTCATGGGTGCGAGCTTGCCAATGATGTGATTGCATCACTGCTTCATGGGCAGGAGTGTCACACCCCCCTCGGTCAGAGTATAGACATCTCAAGCTCTGACCCAAGAGAGTGATGGAGCGGGGGCACTTAAGCAGCAAACAGCAGTTGCATCCATGCCCGGAGCTTCGACAGGACCTCCACGTTTATAGCACCAGGTTGGGAAGGGGGGTGGAGTTTGGCCAGGGAACACAAAAAGAAGAAGGAATTCTATCTGACGCAGACAAGAGATGTATATATGAGGCAAAGAGCTGTGTACTTGATTGGGAGTCTTATTCAAGCTATTGATGAGGTCCAAGTTTGAACCATTACTGATCATTTGGAACATTTTTAAACTGGTACCAATTGGCAAACCCTCTATACAGCATCTCCCCGACTGATTACCTACCTGTTTCTACCTGGATTGTTCTCTAATTTGTAGATGTTCGTACAAGAAATTGAAATTGTTCACTGGCTAGGAGCAACTGTCACTTGCTGCTGTACAAAATATTGCCTGACCAAGTGCTAACCTATTGGGATTTAGCCTCTTTTAAAATTATTTCTAGACAGAGTCCTCAGCTTAGTAACTCCTAGAGTAATTTTCCCCAGAGTGATCTCATTTTATTCTCTCTTGGAGCTGCGTTTATTTTCAATTGACTATGTAGCTGTACTCTATCTGTATAGCAGAACATCAAAATTTTGCTTTCTGGTGGATTTATTTGCTTGAAAGACTGATTCCTATGGGTTTGGCTGAATTTTAAACTGAACGTTTATTTTGTTTTAAAAGTGTTTATCGAATTAGAGAAATCCAGCAGGCCGCTCGTGTGGGCGTTCTTGTGTGCTCTACTCATGCACCATTTGGTCTAAAACTAAGGGTACGCAGGCGTTGAATTCAACATTGACCTGTAAACAGTCATGTAAGAAAACAGGGCTTTTTGCTGATGTCCCCCCATTTTTTGCCCGATTTGAACTAATAAACGCTGGTTTTCAACTCTGACAATGCTGTGAAGCCTGTTCGCAAGGTTCCAGTGCCAGTGCTTTTTTCCAAAAACTGTTATGTGAACTGGCAATCCCAATTGAAAGACTTCACCCCTTTATAAATCCCTAGTGTATTGTGCCAGGGATACCCAGGGCATAGGTGCTAATGGGGTCTAAAGAGGTCCACAGGGCTGCAGCATGGTTTTGTGCCGCTCTGGATAAGAAAGCAAAAGACACACAGATGATGGACGGAATGCAGAGCAAATCAAACATTCACCCCCCGTCAAGAGATCTGGGTTAAATCCATCCTTCTTTTGCTCACCATGCCACCCTAGTTTAGACCCAGCCATATGCAAATCAGTCTTGACCCTGTGCCTCATGGGAACAGTCAAGCCCGAACTGCTAAGCCAGGTCCTCCCTGGACCGGAAACAAGCATTCTGGGACCAGATTTGGGGCATCACCCCTCATCAGCCAGGCTAGCTTCAATCCAGTGGCACAGTGAGCCCGGGATCCACGTCTGGGCATATCCGGCGCACTTAGGGCGAGAAAGCAAAAGACACACAGATGATGGACGGAATGCTGAGCAAATCAAACATTCACCCCCAGTCAAGAGATCTGACCCAAGCAAACTACTGACAGCAGGCCTGCCATTGCAGACTGCAGGAGCAGTGCAAACTGCTTGAACTCTACTAAGCCCTCCACCATGTGTGGCACAGTCAAATGCACTGCTTTTACTATATGTCAGTCACCTCTAGAGAAGGCCTCCTATGCTCAGGAGGCAGGGTGCAATAAATTAAGAGTGTAGACATGTAAGTGCAAGCTTATATGTCTCTATAGGTGTCTTTATCATTAAAGTACACTATAAGTGATAAGCAGTCCATAA
This sequence comes from Calotriton arnoldi, assembly GCA_963921515.1. NCBI lineage: Eukaryota > Metazoa > Chordata > Amphibia > Caudata > Salamandridae > Calotriton > Calotriton arnoldi. The sequence continues at coordinate 1,367,214 of CAWUFW010001964.1, forward strand.
GATAATATGGGGCTTGCACCCGGGCAGACCCAGGTTGTTAGCTCAATTATGGAACCACCTAATTATGTTGAGTTTGGTGTCAAACAACGTGTCTTCTCTCCCCTGACACGCATCTGGAGTCCAGGGAAGGCTGGCATGCACCAAGGTGGCACCTTCGAGGCTATTCACCTGGTTGCCCCAGCTTCATTGTGGTCTGATCGACCTGCCCACGCATTCCTGCATGATGCTGCCACCAAGACAGGATTCTGACCTCCTGCCAGGCAGTGTGATCACTCCCAGGAGTCAAGAACAAAGGCTGGGCAGGAGGGAGTTCACACCTCCCTTCCCCCCAGAAGGCTAGTGAAGTGACACATCAGAGTGGTGCGCTTCAAAGGCTGCACCACCTCTGATATGCATCTGAGCTGTCCCCTAAGGAGAACACAGCCCTGCCTTTGACCCAGGTGTGCTTGCAGCTGGGTAAGGTGGCAAATTTGGTATGCAGGAGGTGTACACCTCCAGGAAGGTTGGCCCAACCTCCACGGTGAGCAGCCTGATCAGTACACCTAAAATAGAATTCTGCCAATTTTAGGAGGGCAGAAATAGTGGGGTCTGGCTAGAAAAGGTGACCTACACCACCGGATGTGGTCACCACAGGGGCGGACTAGCTGCTCATTGGCTACTAGCTCCCACACCCCTAACTCTCCTAAATCTAGGATTTAAGGGACCACCCAGACACCAGAACTTTAGATCTGAACAACTTACTTCAAAAAAGACCACAAGGAGACCTGTGTCGCTGGCAACAGGACTTTGCCCACCAGCACAAAGCAAAAGAGGGATACTTTTTACCTGAAGCAACAGACTTGGAATGGAGTGAACGAACCCTGTCCTTAGCTAAAACTCAACATTCCTGAAGAGAGGAACCCTTGTGGAAGCCAGAAGTGCCCTCAGTTCCAAAGACAAGTGGCACTTGTCCCCTGCAAACTTCAGGTAAAAACACTCATGGATCCAAAAAAAAATCGCTGGCCATTGGGCCCTCCGACGGATTGCCCAAATCCAAGTGGTCCAGTGCCTTGTGGATGTTGTAGTCTCACCTGACTCGAAATTTCAGATCACTACATTACTCCCTCAGGCCAAGTGTAGTTCCAGAAGCTTTTTATTGTGTTCACCGCTGCCAAGGCTTGTCCGTCATCAATCCGGTAACCGACCCCCACACTCGATGCTGCATCTACAGAGAACACCGTGCAACCATCATTTGATGTCAGCAGCTGTGTAACTATTGTGTTTTTGCATTTTGTTTCTTGCAGCACCGTGTAAGCGGTAAAAACAGCACCACCAGCAGCTCCTGTTCAGCACCAAGGACAGCCAGAACAACTCTGCATCCGAACTCCACGGTCTAGGTAAAATTGATCTGACTGTTGTGGCCTGGTCCTGGGGCTCACATGATCATACCCCTATAAGGGTTCCAAAGAACTCGACACTGCAAGTGACCGATTGTCACTAGTGGATTTTGCCATTGACTGCAATGATAATTTTGTCTATGTATTTTACTGCACTGATTTAACATTGCTTCAAAAGTCTATAACTCCTGTTATATGCATGCTATTTTGTTTTTTTGGTGTCTAAATTAAGATAAAAATATGCTTTTTTAGGTCTCGCCTACGCAGCGCGCATGCTGCATAGGAGGGCCTTTAGCCGTCGCTCTGCTCATTTTCAAGCACTGCACTCGTGCTTGTGGCGGCATCCACCTTGCGAGAGCGAGCAGGGGCGCGCCACAAGCACGAGTGCAGTGCTTGAAAATGAGCAGACTGCGCGCGCATGCACGCACCACTCCCGGGCTCACCTCCTGCTCCCCCTCTCTCTCACGCGCATATCGCCGCTCTCTTTATTTTCTATAATACTTCAGACTGCGTTGTGCATTTCATCTCAAAAGTGATCCGTGACTGCCACCTGGTGGATCACTTGTAAATTTAACACTAATATTAAAAAACATGGATGTCTTTTGTTCCTCACTTTGGTTACAGTTGTATTGTAATGTCATGTAATTATATAGCGCTTATTACCCCTGACAAGGCGTTAAAGCGCTTTTCATTGACAGCGTACTGCTCCAGTACCCAAGGTAAGTTGTTAACCAAGTGATTATTGTTGGTTATTGGGATCAGTCACTTGCTGGAAAACTATTCTATACATTTACTCCCCTTTCTTTCTGTAAGATTACATTACGATTAAGATTAAGATTACATTACGATTAAGTAAGATTGTCATCCTTCTTTTGCTCACTACTTATATGAGGAATGTAAAGAGAGCAGAAACGGTAAAGATTTGGTGACACAAGTAAGAAAGGATAGAACAGACAATGTAACATTTTGTCACTCAGCGCTGATGTGCAACATCTTTAAACAAGCATTTGCAAAGCAACAGGTCTCGCATTTACGCGAGTTTGAGCTATTGGCATTGTAAATGATAATGCCTTTTATTTATGTTTTGGTTTTTGAAACATAAATAAAACGCATTGTTATTTGCAATGCCAATAGCTTAAACTCGCGTAAATGCGAGACCTATTGCATTGCAAATGCTTGTTTATAAATTGGTGTCGGATTTCTCTCGAGTTGTGTCGATTACTTATCGCCTATGTTGGTGCTCTAAAATGCTTAACACATGTTCCTCTAGTAAAGCCTGACTGCTCTTTGCCACTACTAGGATTTGGCTAAGGATTTATTAGTGTGAATCCAAGGACCATCTCTGGGATATTGTAATACCATTACATGCTAAGGCTACCCAGCCATACCACATAATATTCCAGTTTCCTACAAGTCACATGAGCTGGTCTGCTTGCCGTACTAAGACAATGTGAATTTCGACTGGTTTTATACCGTGCACAAGGAAGAGCTACACAGTTATAAGAAGGGTAAAAGACGGGATTTCTCAGCGCTCACCTGGCAGTTAACATGATATTTTCAGGTTCAGAAGGTAAAGAGTAGTGCCCACAAAGGAGGAATGTTTACCCTTCATTCACATTTAAGAACCCTGAAAGGAGAATCCTGTACAAAATCATATAAATCCAATTGGCACACACGGTTTACAAGGTATATATATATTTCTTTTCACAATACTGTGTTAATCAATTAACGAGTTCTTTAAGATTGTGCACTTCACCCGTAAGTTCGTTACTCCAAATCTTGTACTCCGCAAATCATTTATTATGGTTGTTCACACAGCATGTTCATCCCAGTAGCCAACACGTGTTACGTCGAATACATAGACTTCATCAGGGCTACAGTTGTAAAAAGAAACAACAGTATGGGAATTCCTAGCTTTGCATTATATAGTACATTACAAGGCAACAACCATTGCCACCAATCGTCGTGGGTTTTCCTTAATGCATGCGATCATAGTACACAATAGTATTCATATATTTATATGAGTAGGCGTGCAACCTGTTAGACCACGTAGTGTTTGTGTCAATCGTGAAATAGACCCATATCAGGGTAGTTATATTAGTTCCATAAATCCAGAGGGAAAAATTGTAGTAAAACAGTTTTTGGCAACATGCAGCCAGAAGGTTTATAATGTCTATACAGTTTGCAAAGAGCATTTGTGAAGTTCAAATCGCGAGATCAGTGTATTTTAAAGTTGTGTGTGTGTGTGTGTGTGTGTGTGTGTGTGTGTGTGTGTATATATATATATATATATATATATATATATATATATATATTAGTAGAGGTAAAGTAATACCTTAAACCCACATGCAGGTAAAGAGCAGGTGGGCAGATAGCCCATTTACCTTAATGTCTCACTGTATAGTCAAGTAAATAGCAATGCCGTGCTACTGAAGGAGACCAGTGGTCCACCTAAATATTCATAAATCAGATTTGTCAATAGTTTTAAGATCGAGAACATTGTGTCTCATCTCACATATCGGGAGCACACACTCACCCTATTCTGTTCATCAAAGCATATGTAAGGATTCCATAATAACGATATACAAGTTAATATAAATTCAAAGGTGGAGACCTAAAAATGAACCCAAGTTATAAGTAATCAGTATGGGAGTTCTCAATCATATTATATCAGCCCTCTAATTTGCCCATGAACTGAGCCATCATAACATAGCAACTCACCAGTTGTAGACTGGCCAGTCTCTTGTAAGGAGGCACGCTGTAAATTCTGTAAAGTCGGACCGGGTACATGTGTCCTGAAAGGTGTATAATAAAAGACACCATTCATTAGTCCTTACTGTGTTTCAGTCCATACATAATATATGTGTATGGCATATGAGAAGTAGTCTAAAGGAAACGAGTGCAACGCTTACCTTTTAATCGTCCATCGGAGTGACACAGAGTACTCTATGTAAAACGGTGTACTACATGGGTGCCATGTTGCCATTCAGTAATATAGGCAAGCGAACGTGACGACAGACTCGTGTAGCGAGCGCCTCCCTGATAAACGGTGTTACTAGCAAGCACCATATTGGAATAACAACTCCATTGCGATACTACCAAAGTGTAAACTCCTGCTGGCGAGTGCGTACTAATAAGTTTAAAATTAATTAAGAAAAAAGTGAAAAGCTAACCTAATAAGTAAATTACAAAGACCTATTAGAGTACTCAATGTAAACATTGTTATGCGTGGGCGCCATATTGCATTTTGCCATCGTCACAACAGTGTTAGAAAATCGCTCCCAATTGGGAAAGACCGTCAACATTCTAGCCATAGTGTATATATATAATAAGCTGAAGTGGTGAAAACGTAATAGTTCATACGTCGGTCCTAGTAGTGTGGCCACTTCAAGTCCAACAAGGAATCATTATAGGTTCCATTCAAGCGTAGGTCCTATATTTCAAATTAGTACTAGTAATTGTAAATTGTGTGGCGAAAAAGAACAGCCAATATTCTATTGACCCCCACACCACTAATATTCATAAGGTAATGTGTCATTTGTAATAAGTTAAACATTGCTGAAAGTAATGTATAATGGTTGTTGCTAGTCAGTGCTATCTTGTTGCCAAGTATCTGGGTTCTTATGGTCTGTACACTAAAGTGTAAAGTCACAACGATGTTCCACCTTCAAAATACAATGACCTTGTGATGAAAAAGTGTGAGTATTGCATTTTGTTGTGAGTACAGTATATATAGTCAGAGTAATCTTTCTTAACATCTTTAGCAATTATTAACATCAAAAGGGTAAATGAAGCAAATGGTTGGAGGGCAAGCGTGCTCAAAGTTGGTAAGTGACATGTTAACATATCCTCCAGTTAACCAAGATTTTAATAATACATCACTCCCCCAAAAAATACTGTAATTCGTGATCGATATTTAGTCCTTCCACGGATTGTAATATCCACATTGCCTCTCTACGTCTCAAGGTTACTTCTCTATTGCCCCCTCTCTCTGATCACATGGTCAATTCCACAAAATCTGAAACTCGTGTTCGGTCTGTACTGGGCATTCCATGGCGTGGGTTGCAATAGGGTATCATGCATCATTAGATTTAACAGCTCTCATATGCTCACCCACTCTGTCTTTAAGGCACCTAATAGTGCTACCGACATATATCCATTCACATTTGCAGACTATTATATACACAACATAGTTGGTGTTACAGGTAATGTTGTGAGAAATATCAAAGGGTCCCACTCCTTTGATACCAAATCTCTTGGCCTTATCCATTGCCCATCTGCACATTCCGCAGTGCCCACAATTATAGAACCCGGGCATGTGTATAGTTAGCCAATTCTCCTTCTGCTTACTCTTGGGGTAACTTGGACTAAGGAGATTTTTAAGTGTCCGCCCCCTACGAAAGGTGATATCTGGTCTGACTGAGATGTGGTTTTTGAGAAACAGGTCCGTTGTTACTAAGTGCCAATGTTTCTGTAGATACTTCCTAAACTTGTAAGAAAGTCTACTGTAATCCGTTACTAGTCATACCTTATTTGATCCTACCCGTCCAAGCGGTCTCGTGGTAAGTGTACCTGATCTGTTGGTTCTAGCAATCCACTTCCTGGCAGCACTAACAACCTGATGATTATAACCCCTCTGTAGGAACCTAATTTCAATGTCAATATAGTAGAGAAAGAATTAAATTTCTTGATGTTGAACTATACATCAAAAGTGATAAAAACCAGAGTAGGCTCTTTCGTAAACCTACTTCTTGTAACTCAGTGTTACACGCTTCAAGTGCCTATCCAAAATGCCAAATCAATGCGATCCCATTTGGGGAGATGACAAAGGCTATATGCAACTCTAGTGATGATCAAAAATGCGAAAAAGTACTTAATGACATTGAAATGAGGTTCCTACAGAGGGGCTATAATCATCAGGTTGTTAGTGCTGCCAAGAAGCAGATTGCTAGAACCAACAGATCAGGTACACTTACCACGAGACAGTACGGACGGGTAGGATCAAATAAGGAACGACTGGTTACGGATTACAGTAGACTTTCTTACAAGTTTAGGAAGTATCTACAGGAACATTGGCACTTACTAACAACGGACCGGTTTCTCAAAAACCACATCTCAGTCAGACCAGATATCACCTTTCGTAGGGGGCGGACACTTAAAAATCTCCTTAGTCCAAGTTACCCCAAGAGTAAGCAGAAGGAGAATTGGCTAATGTAGGAGAGTAGGATCTGCCTCTTATGTTGCCCCCACTTTTTTTTCTGATGTTTACACTGGTTTCTGGCTATAGTCTGGCTGGGACCCTGCCAATCAGGGCCCCAGCCTCTCTGTTCTCTCTAAACGATTTGGAGTGCACTCTAGGTGCACTAGTGATTGGATACTGTGGTACCTTATGAGTCCCTAGTATATGGTACCTTAGGTACCAAGGGCATAGGTACTTCTCGGGCCTACCAGGGGCTGAAGCATGTATTATGCCACCCCTGGGAAGCAGACTAAATCTGACACCACAGGCCTGCTACTGCAGCCTGAGTGAGGAAGTGCTAGCACCCCTCACTGAGATATAGGTCCCCTATATCTCTCCTGCACACACATTGGGACTTATCAGTCACCCCTAAGGCAGGCCCTATCAATACTGAGGGCAGGGTGCTTAGTTTCCATGTGAGGGGGTGCCTCTGCCTGAGCAGGGCCCCTCTGCAGCCCTCAGAGTCCATTCTCTGGGGCTGTTTGTGAATGCAGTCAAACCATATACTTTTAAGTGCATTATATCCTCGCGGTAAATGCTAACTATGGAATGGCTGCATCAAAACAGGTCGTGTTTGGTGTCAAACACTTTGGAATCATACCCCCCCCCACACCAGTAACTGGTGTGGGAGTATGATCCCACCCTTCTAGAGGGATAGACATGTAGCTACTGTGGAAACGCGGTAGAATCCTGAAGAGCCCTGGCATCACAAAATGGATGCCACCAGTCACAGATACTGGGCTGCCCTCCTGCTGATGACTGACACTCGCAGTGGAGGAAGCCCAACAATAGATATCCTGTCCCAAGGGGGTGTGACCACCTCCCAGACAGGGTTTAGTGTATTGGGGCTGGGTGGGTGCACTCCTAGAGTGCTTTGAAATCCTGCACTGGGGGAGCAGAAGGCTCCTCTGTGCATATGCCAGTTCAAACCGGCTCAGGGGCTACCTGCCCCTGCTCTGGCACGAAACTGGACAAAGGGAAGTGGGTGTAGCCACCCACTCCCCTGACCCTCCCATAGGTGGGGTCAGAGCTAGTCCCTCCCTTCCTTTTAGTATAAGAGGGGGAACATGTGCATTGCACCCTAGATACCCCTGGACGACGCTCTACAAGAAGAATCCTGGACCTTCGATGTTCCACTACCTTTGGAAGACTGAAGAATCTCCCTTGGAGTCAAGGAGTGACTCCCTGCTTGCAGCAGGCACCAAAAGCGACAACGACGGTCGCAAACTACGCCGCTCCCGCCGGAGCCGAAGTCCCTGCAGCCCAGGAAGAGGATTTCCTGACTTCTCCAAGGCCATCGTGAGTCCCCAGCGAAGCTGAGGCAAGTGGACCCCACGAGCAACGAGGAACCGCAGACCCTGGGTACTGTGCACTATTGTCGAGTGCAACCCCTTCACGACGTTCTCCGAACTTGTGCTTTGGACCACGTGTGGTCCCAGCCTCTAACAGAGATCCCTCCCAAAACCAGAGGCCTACACCGTCCCGAGTGACCGTGGGCCCCTGTTGAGTGCATCCGCCCGAGGCGTCTTCGCGATCCCTTGCCAGCCGGCTTGTGGGTCCCCAGAAGACTTTCCAAAGAAACCAAAGGGCTCCCCTGGTTGCTCCAGGCCTGCCCTGACCTACCCTCGCTGGGTAGGTTCCTCAGACCTTGCTGGTCTGCACCATTGACTTTTTCTTTCCACCACGAGACTTGCTGCTACCAAGGCTTGTTGGCTCCAATCGGGTCGCCGACACCGCAGTCAGCTGCAGACTTCGTGGGACACGCTGAATCCAGCTCCTGGCCGTCCTCGAATCCTCCTGGACCTCGTGGTCGAAGAGTCAAGACACCAGTGAACGACCTGAATCTGTCGACGATGGTGGGCATTCATCTTCCTTGCCCCGGGTCACTGCCAAGTGCCCTTGAAGACTGTCCCCTCTGCTTTCAGGTCTTCCTCCTTCTGAATCCAGGCTTGGATTCCAACGGACACTCCTTCAGTCGCCGCAAGCAGCAAGTCTTCACTGGCTCCCATTGAAAACGACGCAGCAACCCGACACCAAAGGACAACTATGCACCCGGCTCCCCTGGGTGAGGTAACTTTAGCATTACGGTGCTCCTGTGGGTGTGGGCCCTAGAACTACTTACCCTGTAAGTGGCTTGCTTGTAGCCACCCTAGAAGTGCCCTAAAACTCTTGTTTTCTAAGTGCGACAATTGCGCTGACTCGTACAGGGTTCGCGTCTGTGTTAGACACAACGCGTCCAACTCCCTTGCAACTCTATCAGTAACCGCGTCCTTCGACTCGTACAAGGACCGATCGGTGTGTTCGCCTCGAACACGCAAGGGACCTTTAACACTGAAATCTCAATTGCGTCTGTTCGCATAGACTCGTACAGGACTCGCACCGGTGCCAGGACACCGCGTCCGTCCCCTGTGGGTCTCCTACAACTACCTGGGGTGGTTCTTGGGGGTCCCTCGATTCTAACTGCTCTAGACCTAGGTCTAGCCAAACTAAGATTGTGATATTTGATTGTGCTAACTTATTTTGATAACATTTGATTTGTACATATGTTCCTGACTTCTAATCTCATAAAGAGATTAGTAGAGAGTTGTTTATTAATAAATACATATTTGATATATATACCTGGTGGTGTCTTTTCATTTGGTGATTCAAGAGATTGTGTGGTAAAACAAGCTGCTTTACATTCCTCCAAGACTTAGCCTGAAGGCTGCTCTCCACAGCTACCACTAGGATAGCTTTCTATAAAGGTTGTCTTAAACCTACCAACCATAAGAGTCGAATTGTTCTGGTGCAAGGTGTCCACTTTAATTAGTGAACAGCATATACCAGGCCAACTTCTCACAGCTAACTATACACATGCCCGGGTTCTATAAATCCAGGCACTGCGGAATGTGCAGATGGGCAATGGATAAGACCAAGAGATTTGATATCAAAGGAGTAGGACCCTTTGATATTTCACACAACATTACCTGTAACACCAAATATGTTGTGAATATAATAGTCTGCAAATGTGAACGGATACATGTCGGTAGCACTATTAGGTGCCTTAAAGACAGAGTGGGTGAGCATAAGAGAGCTGTTAAATCTAATGATACACAATACCCTATTGCAACCCACACCATGGAATGCCCAGTATAGACAGATCACAAGAGTTTCAGATTTTGTGGAATTGACCATGTGATCAGAGATCCCCAAGGGGGCAACAGAGAACTAACATTGAGACGTAGAGAGGCAATGTGGATGTTACAATTACTGTCTGTGGAAGAAGAACTAAATATCAATCACAAAGTACAGTATTTTTTTGGGGGAGTGATGCATTATTAAAATCTTGGTTAACCGGAGGATATGTTAACATGTTACTTACCAACTTTCGGCACAATTGCCCTCCGTCCATTTGCTTCATTTACCTTTTTGATGTTGATAATGGCTAAAGATGTTAAGTATTACTCGATGACTATGTACACTGTACTCACAACAAAATGCAATACTCACACCTTTTCATCACAAGGTCATTGTTTTTTAAGGTGGAACATCGTTGTGACTTTTCACTTTAGTGTACACACCATTAAGAATCCAGATACTTGGCGACGAGATAGCACTGACTAGCAGCAACCATTATACATTACTTCAAGCAAAATTTCACTTATTACAAATGATACATTACCTTATGAATATTAGTGGTGCGGGTCAATAGAATATTGGCTGTTCTTTTTCGCCACACATTTTACAATTACTAGTACTAATTTGAAATATAGGACCTACAGTTGAATGGAACCTATAATGATTCCTTGTTGGGCTTGAAGTAGCCACACTACTGTTGTAATTTGGCAGCACTTAAGTTAAGCATTAGCCGAAGACATCCTGTATTCAGAGGCTAAATTGTCCGCTTTGTGGAATCCATTTTGTATTTCTGGCAGCCATTTTGGTTGCCATGTGCTGCCATGTGCTCTGTCCTACCTTCCTGTTAACTGCTCTTGAAATCTGCCTAGAGACGAGTTATATTTAGTTTCTTTTGCCTTGCACATGCTCAGTTGAGCTCGCAGCTGTGCATGCAGCTGTTCAGAGTTTATAAATGTCAGGATGTGTCTACTAGAAGTAGAAACTGTTAGCTCCACCCACTTGTCGACTGTGCATTTCTTGTATGACCTTATATGTACCTAAAACCAGCATTTGTGTTTGTACCGCCTTCATTTGAGCCCCTGTGTGGGTATAAAAGGACCAAGGTCCTTCCATTCAGTGTGCTACTTCATGCATTACCGAAGGGTGCTGTGTGAATGTAGCTCCACATCATGAGGTTTAATAAACTCTGTTTTTCTATTCCAGTTTCTGTGCCAACTTCTTCCTATTGGTCTGAGGACTCTGTGCAGAAAGGGAGAACCCCTAAGCACTGGTAGGCCTTGTTGAGGCTCACCACTACAAATTGGCGCTTCCAACGTGGGGCTCATCGGCGACTCGGTTGCCCGAAGGACTGGTCGAGACGAAGGATTGGAATCTCGCTTTTGGACGCGATCGCTGCCTGAGGAGACCAGAGTCTTGGCACCCATGGCGTTTTTCCTTTCTTTCTGATCTGACCATCCCGGCGGCGCCGGTCCTCGACTGAGATCTCTTCTGTTGATTCGCCGTGCAGTGACCATTTGGTCGATTTGAGAACTTGGCAGTTGGAACCTGGACACCATTTGATTGGTAAGAGCCGTTTTGCGGCACTTGCTGTTGGTTTGATGCCTTTGATTGGTAAGGTAGTTTAGTAACACTTACTGTGGCTTTGTTTGTATGATTGGCCAATTTTGGAATCTGTTTTGTAATTATATATGTATTGCAATACATATAGGCAGGTAATGAGGAGATTTTTCTCTAACTTTGAAAACTTGAACGGCACACATTGTGTTAAGTGTCACTTGGAGTATAATATTATATATGCTATAATATTCTTGGCATGCCTGCTTCTAGCACACTTCGTAGAAAGTGTTGCTGTTTTGGAGAGTACCAATATGGATTTAGTAAGTACTCAGCTGACTCCCCTCAGAGGGGATACCTAAATAGGTTTAGGTATAGTAAAAAGATATTTCTTTCTTGGTGACTAAGTACCCCATGGAACTAAATATGTACATAAAACGGATCCTGATAACATGGAGCAGTCTTTTGGGCTGTTTTGGTGCAGTCTTTTGGACTACTTTTGAGAGCTCTTCTTGTAAATATGACTTACAATTAGTATTTACAAATAGTTTGGTTTTGCGTACAGTCTGTAGGCTGTCTCTTGTTTTTGCCCCAAGTGTTGATTTGTGGGTTAATTGTTTTTTGTTGTATGTGGTTCTGGACTGACATGCTTGAAAGTACTTGTTTCAGTAAAGTAGACTATGTTTTTTGTGTAAGAATGGCTAGCCTTAAGCGCGCTGTGTTGTGTTTTATGAGTGTATGACCCCTTTCTGAAAATGTCTGGAATGAGCTAAATTTGGTTTTTGTTGTCATTCTGTTATGCAAATGTCATTTAAAGTACTACATTTTAAAATTCAGGGAATGAATAATGTAACGAATGCTAAATAGCTGCACGCTACCATTAAAATTGATAAAGTAAGAAACTATAGATATGTGCAAATTGCCACACTGGTACAGATAAATCAGAATTTACATTCAATAGGAATAAAATAGGCCTCATAGAAAGGTAGGAAAAAACAAATGGGTGCTTTCACACAATTAGGACTAAAATGAAAAATGTTACAGTATTATCCTTATATATTAATATTGAAAAGCACTCACATCATCTGAGTGAATTGGTTGTTGCTGAAATAAACACCACATTACAGAACGATAGATTTGTGCTGGCTTGAAAGGCGTGAGATGTTGACGACTGCTGGTCAGAACACAGCTGTGTCCACAACACACATGGCTATTCTTGGTCCCCAGCCATAAGGAAACTGCCGAGTCAACTAGATTTTAAGTTAGTGTAAACATGGTTTGAAAACGTGCATTAAAAACTGCTGATTTTATAAGTCAGAAAAGACAGTTTCATTATTTTGGATAACAGAGAAAAGATTAAAAGGGATTTCCTTTCTTAATGCCTTTTTAACAAGCACATCAGTGGTTCTGATGTTAAATGATTACTGTCCTTTAAAAGTGACGCTGACTTTTCATGTTTCAGTAAGGCTTTTGTGCTTCGTATTATAAATAAATACATTTAAAGGTGATAGGAAAGGAATGAGGCTTGCTTTTCATATGTGGAACCATCAAAAGGGTTTGTGATCATTATTAAAAAAAAAAAAAAAAAAAAGGAGAATTTTGATTATATGAAGAGAAAAAAATGTTTATTAAAAATAATTGCCCTAAAATTGTTTTTGATCTTTTGTAATGTCTGATAATCATACTGTGAATAATATATAGCTCCTAGCATCAAATTTGGATTTAAGTAGCACTTTACCATGATGTGGGGAGTGCAATGTGAAATTTCACTTTATCCAGGCATATAAAAACGTTTTTTAAGGGTGTACCTTATACATTTCTGATCCCCCATCTCTGGGATATCTAGAGGACACCCTGGGGATCCCTAATATGCCGCAATATTGTAGGTTATTCATTTTTTAAGTGCCCCTACCACCAAAGTCAGAAATTGGGACAAATTCACTATTTAAAAGTAGTTCTGCCAAGCAGAGCAGCTTTCACACTGCTTTTAGGCTTCAGTAAATGCACACATTTAAGTATAACACAAATAGCTGACCTCTAACCTGCTAGAATGCACACCATACACTGCACACAGATAGAGACAAGTATTGAAAAAAAAAAAAAACTGCAGAAGTTAGATCCTACTTTTAAAATTATTAGGCGGACAAGACTGCCTTTCAGCTGTGATTCTCCAGAGTTGCTTTGAATTGCAAAGACCGCATGGAAAGCCTTGCACAAAAATGGACAGCTGGTGAAAGGGTTAAAGGTCGGAGTTCTGCATTTAGCTACCTAGCAGGGCTAAGGGGAAGGTTTGCTTGGACATTTCGACCTCCGAACAGTTTTTGAAAGAAGAGATGACAGCGCAGAGAGAGGAAGAAAAGCTTTGCTTACTATTTTTGGCAAACGCAAGTTTTGCGCAGTCATATGAAAAGAAGGAAAAGCAGTGACGTATGTGGGCCCTGAGTAGAGCATAGCTCTGCCATGTATATCAAAATAATGGTTTTAGTTTAAAGATTACTGTGCAAGGGCTGAGATAAGGAGGCAATGGATTTTAGTTTGCATTCATGCGCCCTCATGTTAATCTAGCACCATTGCTGAAGGAATTGGTAATTGGTTATTAACGCTTTCTAACGTTAACTCAATGTGCTTGTGTTAGGCTGAATCAGAAAATAGCCACTTTCTAAGATATCGCCTACAAGTTTGTTTGTGCCCAGTTGCCACAAATAGGGGTAGATAGTGTTGCCAGAAGGTAAACCTGTTTTCAGGTTTTCCTACTGTCAAAATGGGGGAAGGAGGTTAGCTCCTGGGCAAATTAAGGGTAGGCTAATTTATGTTTTCTCTCTTCTTTTTCTCACTCTCTCATGAGTCTGTCTAAGCTGTCTAGGAAATGGCCATGAGACATTTAATTGGCTATTCAGTAATACTGTTTTAAAATTGTTAGAATTAATAAAATGATGAAAAATATACTATGTTACTGCCCATCCTGTATGAAAGAATGAGTAGAACAGATTGATGTTCCCTTATTTGATCTTTAAAGGGAACTGTATAGTGGGGGTTTCTGTTCAAAAATCTCGGGTGGCAATACCATTATTGTTTATGTTATTCTCATGTTCTATACAGTTTTGCAAGGGCATTGCTAGTCTTTTATTAGCTAGTCTGTGTAATTGAGCTGACAGCCCTTATTAGAACTGGAGATAGGGTTTTTTCCTTTTGAAAATGATGTTGTATAGTTCGGATCGTGAAAAGTAGAATGCAGGAAAGACGCCCATGTGATCCTTAGCAAACATTTTGAAGGAAAATATTGTTTTATAGGAGTTTGTTTGTCACAACATGTTCTGCTGGAGAAATTTATGTACCCACTATCTTGAGTTTTTTTAAAAGTTATTTATGAAATAAGAATCCCTGTTAAATTAGCAGTTTTAGATTTTTCCGCTGCGCCTATAACATGAAAGCATGGTCCTAGGCATAAAATGTAGGTGTCTTTACGTAAGAGAAAGTATTTTAGAAGTGTCTGCAGTCCTGTACAAGTAATGCAAGGTTCATAAGTAGAAGTGTAGGAAAAGTTCCTTTTTCTTGAGGTTCTTCAGATGAATAATATAGGAATGGACAAATGTAAGGATTTGGAGTACGTCTGTATTGTTTTTCTTTTTTCCTCAGAATTTAGTAAATGAACACAGACTTCCTTGGTTGCTTGGGATTGGATGACGTATTACTCTTGTCAGTTCACCAAAAAGTTCCTTTTATACTTGACAATAGGTCTAGGGTGGTTTTTTTTATTCTCAGATAGATTAAGTGGTTCTTGGGTGCCTTGCTAATGAATGGGGCATCCCAAGACTAAGGAAGTATTCTGAGACTATCCTCTCTGTTGATAGATTATTTTTGTGCCTTGTCTAAAGACCTTTTGTTCTGCCCACCAATAGATATTTGCTGCCCTACAGCCATTGCCAGAGAGGCCCGGACATCAGATCCAGCCTGGGAGTCAGCACCAGTCCAGCTTGGAGCCAAGGTGAAGGGAACCAGCACAGGCGTTGCTGGCAACTAGGACCTCAGTGAAGGCCGGAAGCACTGGGACGTGAAGTGTGTACCCCTGCCACTGTCTTGGGCGAAAGACGGGGTCACAAATCAGGATGAAGAAATCTTTCTGTGGATCCAGTTTTTGATGCCCAGCTGAGAGAGTCACAGACCGATAAGGACGGCAAGGAGGCTTTTGCTTGAGGTGACCCCCTTTGAAACAAGGGTTGCTTCAGGCCTTGAGTCCTGGTCCCAAAGTGAATGCAAGTCTGCGCCTCTGTTTGTTGATCAAGGGATGCCTGAGCATACTGGCTACACTCTGTGGCCCCAACAAAAGAGCAGTGCGCCAGCGGAGCAATACAGGAGTTAAGGAAGGACTTGAGTTTAGGGTACAGGTGCTGTACCCTTGGTGCCTGTTAGATTAAAGTGAAGAAAACTGATGCACTGCCTGAGACACTGGACAGGATCATTGAAAGACTTTCTTCTCAAACTGGGCCGTGATTCTTGAGTTGTGAGTTGTGCAGCTCCACCGTGGGAACAACAAGAGCCTGCCTGTGAGGCTCAAACGGACACAGGGAGAAGACTCCCCTCTGGCTGGTTGTACAGCGGCTACAATTTCCCAAGGACTCTTTTTTTTGTTAGTAATGTACCCCTTTTGATCGTCCCATTTTTGAGGGGGATCAGCCCTGCATTAGTGTAGTGACACCCGCCTTGGCCCATGGTGAAGAAATCAACGGCTGCCCAGGGAGAAGAGCTCCAACGATTGTTTTCAACAAGTTTTTAGAAAGATCAATCATTACTGTTGCTGAAATGAATAACAAAAGAATCATTTGTGCTGTAGGGTTTGTTGTTGCTATGGTGGCTATGGCAGCAATTACGTGGTACATCGAGAAGGTGGCTCCTGTTCGACAGCTTTTTGTTGCCACTACGCCAGTACCAGTGGAACACTACTACTTCACTCTTCCCTACCATGAGCAGAAGCATCGACAATCCTATCTAAACAATACCTTTATCCAGATGTTGCACCATACTCACAATGTTACAAATACTACCAACTGTTGGGTGTGTGGGATGATACCTGCACATCAAAAGAAAGGAGGAACACCTTTTATTCCTCTTCCATTTTCTCACAATGGTTCTTGTCAAGCTTGGTATGTGCTTTTGTTTGCATATGGAAAGCCTTCAGTAGGTGGGATTATTTTTCAACTTAATAAAGTGTGTTATCAAAATAAAGAAGGTTATCCACAAGCCAAAGGGACTAAATGGGAATGGGAAGAGTATCAACCGGACAATATTTCAACACCACATGCCTTCACAAATGTGAGAATAATAAAGAACATTGGACCTTTTGTGATTTCTGTGACAAAAACTAAAGCAGATTTGTGTATCTGTAGTGTTGGAAGAATTCCAGTGGGGAGGAGCGAGTGTACTGTAATCCTGACCATTGAAGGTGCCAATAACAGCACTTTCACAACCTCGCATAATACGTATTTTGTGTGTGGAAATAACGGATATTATCAATTACCTGTTGGGTGGTCAGGAATCTGATATGTATCTTTTCTGTTGCCCCCTGTGTTTCTGGCACCTGCATTATATCACTGTGATTTTAAACTGTACAATATTTCCAAAAACAGAAATAAGAGGACAATAAGTATGGATGAAGTTGACCAAACCGACACTACCCTACAACAATATGTTGATTTCAACTTGGGCTTATTTTTCTTTGTGGGTGCTGCATTGAACAGCAGAAAGATCAGGCGACTAACTCATGTTGTGGAAGCTGTTACCAATCAGACAGCTATGGCACTTGGGAACATTACAGAGGAACTACAGATTGCAAGGATTGTAGCACTCCAGAATAGGATGGTGCTAAACGTGATTTTGGCTGATCGAGGTGGTGCATGTCGCATCATCGGTAGCAGCTGTTGCGTATTCATACCGGATCACTCACCTTCAGTATATGGCGCAATATCAGAACTGCATAAGATTGCTGCAGAAATTCATCCAGAGACTGGTACTTGGACTTTTACTGGATGGTTTTGGACTCTTGTTTCTGCTTGGGGCTGGAAGCTACTGACTATCCTGTGTGTAATGATTATGATACTTTTTACATGCTGTGTATGTATCCAATGTGGTCCAATGCTTTGCTCCATTTGCATCTCTGCTTGTATACCTGCCAAAGGGAACGTTGCTGAAACAAAGGCCCAACAAATGTTGAATAAAGAGGTGGCCGAAATAATGTTAATAGATGTACGGGATGAATATTTAGATTACCCCAGATAAACGAATGTCTTCAGCTAATGCTGAAAGGGTCGTCTGTTGTAATTTGGCAGCACTTAAGTTAAGCATTAGCCGAAGACATCCTGTATTCAGAGGCTAAATTGTCCGCTTTGTGGAATCCATTTTGTATTTCTGGCAGCCATTTTGGTTGCCATGTGCTGTCATGTGCTCGCCATGTGCTCTGTCCTACCTTCCTGTTAACTGCTCTTGAAATCTGCCTACTTGCACATGCTCAGTTGAGCTCGCAGCTGTCCATGCAGCTGTTCCGAGTTTATAAATGTAAGGGTGTGTCTACTAGAAGTAGAAACTGTTAGCTCCACCCACTTGTCGACTGTGCATTTCTTGTATGACCTTATATGTACCTAAAACCAGCATTTGTGTTTGTACCGCCTTCATTTGAGCCCCTGTGTGGGTATAAAAGGACCAAGGTCCTTCCATTCAGTGTGCTACTTCATGCATTACCGAAGGGTGCTGTGTGAATGTAGCTCCACCTCATGAGGTTTAATAAACTCTGTTTTTTCTATTCCAGTTTCTGTGCCAACTTCTTCCTATTGGTCTGAGGACTCTGTGCAGAAAGGGAGAACCCCTAAGCACTGGTAGGCCTTGTTGAGGCTCACCACTACACTACTAGGACCGACGTACGAACTATTACGTTTTCACCACTTCAGCTTATACATAGACACTATGGCTAGAATGTTAACAGTCTTTCCCAATTGGGAGCGATTTTCTAACACCGTTGGGACGATGGCAAAATGCAATATGGCGCCCGCGCAGAACGTCGTTTACATGGAGTACTCTCATAGGTCCTCTTAATTTACTTACATATTAGGTAGCCTTTCACTTTTTTCTTAATTAAATTTAAACTTACTAGTACGAACTCGCCAGCAGGAGTTTACACTTTGGTAGTATCGCAATTGAATCTCCATTATTCCAATATGGCGCTTGCTAGTAACACCGTTTATCAGGGATGCGCTCTCTACACGAGTCCGTCGTCACGTTCGCTTGCCTATATTACTGAATGGCAACATGGCGCCTGTTTAGTATGCCATTTTACACAGAGTAATCTCTGTGTCACTCCGATGGACTATTAAAAAGGTAAGCGTTGCACTTGTTTGCTTTAGAATACTTCTCATATGCCATACACATACATTATGTATGGACTCAACCACAGTACGGACTAATGGTGTCTTTAATTATACACCTTTCAGGACACATATACCCGGTCCAACTTTACAGGATTTACAGCGTGCCTCCTTACAACAGACTGGCCAGTCTACAACTGGTGAGTCGCTATGTTATGATGGCTCAGTTCATGGGCAAATTAGAGGGCTGATATACTATGATTGAGAACTCCCATACTGATTACTTATAACTTAGGTTTATATTTAGGTCTCCACCTTGGGATTTATATTAACTTGTATATCGTTATTATGGAATCCTTACATATGCTTTGATAAACAGAATAGTGTGTACTCCTGATATATGTGAGATCAGACACAATGTTCTCGATCTTAAAACTATTGACAAACATGATTTATGAATATTTAGGTGGACCACTGGTCTCCTTCAGTAGCACGGCAGTGCCTTTTACTTGACTATACAGTGAGACATTAAGGTAAATGGGCTATCTGCCACACCTGCTCTTTACCTGCATGTGGGTTTAAGGTATTACTTTACCTCTACTAATATATATATATATATATATATATACACACACACACACACACACACACACACACAACTTTAAAATACACTGATCTCGCGATTTGCACTTATTTGAGCTTCACAGATGCGCTTTGCAAACTGTATAAACATTATAAACCTTCTGGCTGCATGTTGCCAGCAACTGTTTTACTACAATTTTTCCTTCTGGATTTATGGAACTAATACAACTACCCTGACATGGGTCTATTTCAGGATTAACACAAACACTAGGTGGTCTGACCGGTTGCACGCCTGCTCATATACATATAATATATAAATATATGAATACTATTGTGTACTATCATCGCATGCATTAAGGAAAACCCACGACGATTGATGGTGGCAATGGTTGTTGCCTTGTAATGTACTATATAATGCCAAGCTAGGAATTCCCATACTGTTATTTCTTTTTACAACTGTAGCCCCGATGAAGTCAATGTATTCGACGAAACACGTGTTGGCTACTGGGATGAACATGCTGCGTGAACAACCATAATAAATGACTTGTGGAGTCCAAGTTTCGGAGTAATTAATTTACGTGTGAAGTGCACAATCTTAAAGAACTCATTAATTGATTAACATAGTATTGTGAAAACAACTATATATAACTTGTAAACAGTGTGTGCCAAATGGATTTATATGACAACGAAGAGTTATTTTTGAGAACGTACCACTGCATTTTGCAATTAAGTAAAGGGATGGGATTTATTTTCATGTTTCAGTGCTGAAAAGTGAGTGATTTAATGCTGTTTAATGCTTAGATTTAGGGAATGGTATGGGGCTCAGCTTGCTCTGGCTGCAAATTATAGTTTTAAATAAAACATTGAATTTGTCATTGCTCCTTTGCTGGATTTTCTTTAAATGTCAAGTTTCTGAATTGCATTCATATGACCTGCTCTGAATAGGTCTCCTGATCAAAGGAATCTTGAAAGAGCCAGTGAAAATAAATATACCCCTTAATGAGCCACTCAAGTAAATGTTTCCTGGCTAGTGGAAAGAAAGTTGGTGTAAAACAAAAATATGCATATATTTTCCTATGCAGTAAAGTAAAGAAAGCCTAGCAGTACACAACAAGACATCCACAGCCTTTCACTTGTCTTTAAATATACCAAATACTGATTTCCCCAAAACTCAAGTCCTCCTCTGGATATTTCTTATATTTTAATCCTCTCATAACCCTACTCTTTAAATTTTCAGTGCTTCTCTGCAACTAATTATTGTTAATTTCTCCAAACTATATTAAAAATTGCTCACAATTTCAGCGCAACCAGAAATTCCCCTTATACCTCTTTGTTCAAAGCTTTAGAACCGGCAAATCAATGGTGAATTAACAAAAACTACTGTAGATCTTGGGGGTGGGGCTTCCTTCTGCATTAAATAAAGGATTTGAATACACCTTTTAGAGATTGATCACAGCCTCACAACTCTGTTTCCCAACTCCACGTGTCAGTGTCTCATCGAAATCATGTTATTAATTTGCATTCTTATTTTGTAATTGGACAAACACCAGTCTAAGTGCTAGAAGGCAAAGACAAAATATGTACTGAGCTACTGAAACGTGGATCTAAGAAAATTGAGAGCTTTGCAAAAATCAAAACATACTCGTGAAGAGACCAATAGTGGTAAAATACAAAGTTCACTTCTTTCAAAGCAATATATTTTCCTTGCATTTCTTGACAAAAGATTACATGGTTTTACGCAGGGCAAATAGTTCCATTGAATACATTTTACCCTCCTACTAGCCTCTCAGCTGCAGTGCTTGCTGGGTTCTCTTAGGGAGTGCTTCTGCACAAATATCTAGTTTATGAATGTGCCCGCTGTCTGAATTTAAATTGAAATCAATAGGTTTGACTTCATCAGGGTGCATAATATGTTTGCACTGCTCTTACCCGGAGCCTAATTAAAAAAAAAATAATGATATTTATAATGCTAAGTACTGGGCCCTAAAGTTTTTCTTAAGCACTCCCCACCGGAGCTGCAGAATTCAAATGTTGGCAAATATCAAAGCTTCCTAGATCCACCTAATGTATTTTTTCTTCCACCATCCTACACTTCCTGTATCTTCAACTCACTCTTGCTGGTTCCAGCAACCTACACTTCCTGTATCTTCAACTCACTCTTGCTGGTTCCAGCAACCTACACTTCCTGTATCTTCAACTCACTCTTGCTGGTTCATTTTCATTCATGTTTTCTTTTGTCCCCGTTTTCCTATCTTTCTTTTCATCCTTCTTCTTTCTCCCTTTTCTGCCTTTATCTCACTTGCTCTGTGTCAAAGTATTAAGTCCCAGTCCCCAAAAGTGATGGCAGCGTCCACCACCTTCACATTCGGAGCACAACCCTTAGCAATGTCTGTCAACAATAAAAATATCAATTGTTGTCAGGATTTGTTGGAAAATTAGAAAGCATTACACGCCCTGTGTGTTGACATGTCTAGGGAAAAAGTAGATCTCACGGAGAGAAGGGAGCATACTACGTCTGCACTACTTCTCCTTCGATTACAGCATCGGATTGGTAACGTGGACACTCGGGGAAGGGCCGGTAGCCGAGTTCCAGCTGTGGGCTGCTTTTTTGGGAGCCTGGGGGCTGTCTGTTCTGTTAGGATGCCGCCAGTGGGTGCCCGAGTGGCCTTTCTAGAGGCAGATGGGCTGAGGTATCATTCCCTTTCTCTCGCTGGGCCGGCCCATTAATGTATGCTGATTGGGAGTGGAGAGGTGTGGTGCAGCGGCCAGGGCAGCTGACTTCGGAGCACAGGGTTCACAGTTCGATCCCCGGCTCCGGCGACAGCTCAGCTCAGCACCATGTGACTCTGGGCAATAGCTCACTTAATTTCCACGACAGCCCCCAGCGCCTTGAGACCCGTAAGGGTGAGTAGCTGCGCTATATAAAAACGGACTTACTTACATTTTATTGGGCTGGGGCAGGAGGCCTGAGCAGAAGTGGTCTCACTTGCATTCATGTGTGGCTCAGCAGTGTGAACTAATCTGTGCATTTTTTTTTTATCTAAGTGAAGTTAATAAAACATGCCCCCCACCCCTTTCTTTTCATAAATCTTCACTGAAGCAGTGTTTTGCGGGAAGGCAATACGCAAATGTGGGCCACTTTATTTTGGTGTACCCGGGACGATTTTTGATCCCAATCCAACCCTGTTAGATTACCACATGTTTAAGCGCTTCTTGGTTTGGGATTTTAAAAAAAGACATTCGAAAGTCAAGAGCTATACAGTCTTATACAGGCCTTCTCTTGGTTAATCGTTATGCATTATTTCAGCCATTTGCTTAATTAGTCAACGGCCTGCACAAAGTTTCATGGGATTTACTTAAGTAAATTTTAATCTAGTACTGTAAAACCGGAACATACGCACCTTCCCCAGTCCGACATCTGCTGCCACAGATGAAGGAAAACACTTTCGAGTTATAACCGTAGCGAACAAGGGAATAGTACGGCCATTTTACAAAGCCGCCCCTTTTTAGATAGAAAACGAGATCAGTGTCTGTAAAGTGCATTTCTCCTGAACATCTCTTCTTGCCCTCGTCGTCCATGTTTGTGACCTTTAGAAATTAAGAACCCAACGTTAGAAAGGTTGTACATTTCAGAACGTTGGATGTGTGGAAAGTAAAGCTTACAATTGAAACAAACAAGAAATACGCAAAATCAACGTGTCTAGCTTGCCTGCAATAGTTATAACAGGCACTTGGTGGCGCCAAAATTACATGTAATATATTTTTTGGGGCAGAAAAAGAAAATGTGCTTTGCCAGCGTAATAAGAGGGTTAGTTAAACAATGTACATACACATCAATTATACGAATGAATAACATGCTTATTGATTCAGTTAATTGAAATAGTTACAATAAATACAGCCAGAATAGAGTTAATAATTAAAAAAAGGCAAGATTGCACTCATATTAAAACAATGAAACGCGATATGCACGGGGTTTGGTCATATGGAACTCGCTTATCCAGATGCTAAAAACTGACAGGCTAGATGCTTAAAAGGGATTTTTTTTTTTTTTTTAATTCAGGGTCTTTAAATTTTTAAATACAAGATAAATCTCAGAATTCCCTCATTTAAAAAAAAAAAAAAAATGTGGGAGAGGACGCCCTCTCTTTTACTTTACTTTCATCTTTACTTTCACTTTTTCTTATTAAACCATTTACCATAAGCCTTATCCCTTTCCGCTTATTACTTTTTGACCTGGCTGCTTCCATACCCCCTCTTCCCAAGCCTCATTTTTTTTCCAATTAACCCTCCACCTACCATTGTCCTTACCCTGCTCGTCACCATTTCCCCTACCACTTATTGCTTTCCAGTTTCCCTCCGAACCTTTCTCATTCATTATTTTTGATGTCCCCATTTAATTACCTGAAGATTGTGGTACCCCGATATAATTAACCCGTTGAAAAGGAGGAGTCCACTGAAAACCTTCCATGGAACCTACCCTCCCGGACCCACGTTTAACAACAGTGGTGTGGACGCATTTGTTTAAGTATGCTTCTGGAAAAAAACACCTTTCCTCTTTTGCATCTGGGTCGAAATATTTGAAAACCCAAGTCACTGGAAGTCACTTATATTTATCCCATCAAGCACCAACGGGAAGCGGCTTGTGGTGAAGTCATTATTGGGGAGAGGATGTGGTCCGTCGGCTAGATTGCCGACTTTGGTGCTGGTTCGAGCCTCGGGGTCGCGTCAACATCCTGTGATTCTGGGCAAATCACTTAATCTCCCCGTGCCTGAATGTGTAACGTAACCGGTGCTCATGTAAAGCGCTCCAATACCTTCGGGTCGAGTTCGCGCTATATAAATCTGCATTAACAAAAAAAAAAAAAAATATTGACGACAGAGCCCAATCAGTCTAAGTTAAGACTCAAACAGTCTGAAGCCCCCACTCACAGGCTAACGGGCTACGTATGCACAACCAAACGAGAAGAATCTCTTTGCCAAAAATAGAGTGAATTAGACGGACACATTTTATTTATTTTTATATAGCATTGTCCAAGTCTTTTTCTGCCCAGTTTCCAAGTCTCAGAGGCAACTTAGGGTCATGCATGGGTTAAGGAAGGGGTGGGGGGAGGGTGGGGGTGCTGGCATGGAGCCTTCAGGCCACTAGACATAACTAGCGGCCAGGGCAAACAAGGTGAAGGGTCCAAAAACAATTAAAAGATTTTCAGTGCTCCAGGTTAAATAGAATTTTGCCAGCTGGGGTGCTCCCCATGCCCTGAAATAGGGCCGTGGAACGAAACGAGCAGCTTCTTAACATCTTTGAATGCACTTTCTTTTTGTAGCAATGTCTCTTTTTCTGGTTTTCATGACACTGCAAGTTACATTGATTCCACAAAGAGGTGAAGTTAATTCAAGATCAGACGCACATCGCACACATGGACCGAACACGTACCTTGAACTTGTTTTCGCAGTCCGGCAGATCTTTGCTGTACTCCGGGCAACAGCACGTGGTACCCATGGCTTTTGTTTAAAAAAAAAAAAAAAATGCGTTAACGATAAATTTGCAGTGAAAGTATTTTAGTCATTTAAAAAGCTAGTTTTGAAGTGAACTAGATTATACTCAAGTAATCTAGGATGCCGTTAACTACTTCCTCGTAGTCAGCAATGCTCCATGCTTAGCTGCAGTAGGGATTGGGTGAAGATATAGTCCCTCGACTGAGACCTAATTGGGAGTGATTTCCCTTTTAATGCTGATCTTGGTTTCAAAATCCTAAGTCTCCAAAAAATTCCAGCACGCTTCTTCGCCAACATTTTTAAGCTTCTGCAAAAAAATAGTTAGTTAAAAAAAATGTATGAATAATTAAAGAATCTAGAAGCGCCTTCTTGCCCGAGTGAGTTTTAATACACCTTTGCCCAGTTGAGAGAGGAGTCTTCGGTAGTTATAGTTCAACTTCACATTTTTAAACTGTAAACCGTCTCATGACTTTCTAGACACTCATCCAACATGGTAAACATCGATGAGGGACTTCCATTTATAAGTGAAACCTTCCCACCACAGAGGATTGTAATGTCCCCACCATGAATTGGGTGACCAGAGGACTGCATGTCACCGGGACACATTTCCAGTTTGGGGTTTTGAGTAAACATCAGTTTTTTGGGGGGGGTTCCTGATTACTGTGTTACTAGCCAAAAAGCGCTGTGATGCCTCACCAGGGGTAACAAGCGCTATATACATGCAAACCCTTCCCTCTTGAATCCCTCCACTATCCTTTTTCAATCCAAATAACAGACTAACATGTCCACCACTCAAATGAATTTCATATTTCCCTATACTAATTCACCACTAATCCTTTTTGGCTTTCGGAGTAGCGTGCTACTTGCCAAAAAGCACTTCAACACCTCATCAGGGGTAGCAAGTGCTGTATAAACGCAAACCCTTCCCTCTACTATCCCTCTACTATCTTTTTCCATTCCAAATAAACTCACATGTCCACCGCTCAAATTAATTTCATATTTCCCTATACGAATTCATCACTAATCCTTTTTGGGTTCCGGAGTAGCAGGCTACTCGCCAAAAAGCCCTTAGTCAGGGGTAGCAAGCGCTATATAAATGCAATTACAATTACACTCGGAGAGCTGACGTCTTGGTTCATTTTATTTGAGCCAGCTGATCAACACACCTGAGAACAATGATATTTTAAAGCAAAGTTCAGGAAAGGAAAGTAGTGTCCCCGTGACATTGAGCCATCTAGTCACCCTACTCTTGAGAGTAACATGCTATGAGAGTGACTTTGACAGTCCTGCTTTCTTCAGTCAACAACACCGAGCATGCTGGGACGTCTAAGCCAATGTCTAGTATGGGAAAAGTAAACTGACGAGTACCAGCATGCTCAGTGCTACTGACTGAAATCTAGGGCTGCTGCAAGTCACTGTGTAGAAAGTGGACCAGCTCACAGCTATAGTGTTGTAGTAACTTGTCACAAGGAAATGCACTTATCAACAGTAGGAGAAGTGGCTCAGAAATAGGTCAGTTTGTGTGGTTTGGCAAAACACCACCTGGTTGATGTTTGAGATGGGTCTTTGCTAAGTGCGAATGTTTTGGGTTGTTCGGCACACCTAGTGGCAGCGTGTGTGAAATGCCATAAAAAGTCAATATAACCACACCATTGCAAAATGGAACAACCATCAAAGAATGACAATGCAGTCAGGAAACTCTATGGTAATCTAAGGTCTTTTCCAGAGTGTCATTGGTAACATTTAAGATAGAATGTGGATTTTGGCTTGCCAAATCACTCCACTCCATGTGGATAGATGCCAGGATCAGAGTCTGCGGGTTTCACTTAACAACTATGAATTATGGAAACAATAATATTCGATGAAACCAACTGGACTAAGGCCCATAGTAAAACTCTATTTCATAGTCAGTCACCCTTGTTAATGCAACATACCAGGTGCTGGAAATGGAAAAAAATACTCCATGATCCTATAAATGGGAGTCAAGATGTGGCAGCAGAAAGGGGGTGGAGCCACGAGGGGCAGGGTCATGACAGGTGGAGTCTGAGAGTAAACATAGTTCTGTTTTTAAAAACTCTGCTGCAAAGAAATTAACAAGTGCAAATGTGCCAGTAAATCTCTTTTAGCTTACATAATTGGTCACAAACAAGTTGCATTTTAAAATATCTTACATGGTTAAAGCACCTGATGTAGAGATCTTTGTGTACATAACATTTTCAGAGGATAATGATAACTCTGATAGTTAATGCACTTCCTGGAGAGATCTGCGTTTTGTCTAGTCAAAGTTTTGACTGGTCTTAAAGTAGCACAGAGAGTTAATGTGCCCGTTTATGCTATTGTCACAGAGATCATTTTACAATTTTCAGTTCATAAGTTGAAATCCTTCTAACATAACTCAGTGAGCTATGAACCAACACCAAGTAGCTGTATGCAAACTGCAAGGCAAAGGTTTAGAATATTATTTTTTTCTCTCTTTCGTTCACTAGTCTAAGAGTGCAATAAAAAGGTTCTTTTGAGTAGTAATAAAGGCTTATTAGTACAGACAACCTAACGGCAAATTTACATTTTAAATTCTTGTGTTTTTCCAGATCAACACTATTAACATACAATGCCTACCAGTATGGATAATATGCGACTCGTACACCTTGCAACCATCATTAATTAGGTAACATTTCTTGTACATTGATTTACACACGTGTACGATTCAGTGTCTCTTTATAATGTGTGTGTGTGTGCGACAAAAGTGCTCCAACACCAAACACTTGGGTGAGTAGATCTAAAACAAATTAACAAAAGTAATGAGTGCGATTTAAATCATTATAAGTGTAATTACTCATACAGACAGATACATTTGACATTTTGACAGCACAAGCATATAGCTTACATACACAGGTTGAACAAAGTGTAAAAAAAAAAAAAAACACACCCTCCAAATCATAGTTTCGTTTTCGCTCTTGTGAAGTGATAACAAGCTGACAGTCTTACCTTCCCTCCATTGCATTGGCATCGAGGTGTTAGGCTGCAGATAGCTCCCACCCAGAATGACAATACAACATAATAAGTGCTGATGGCCCTTTAATTGAGGCCTTTATGTTATGCCCAGCTGGAAGTGTAAATAAAAAAGTCCTTACACCCGCTGCGGGTTGCTGTTTCTAAGCAAAAAGCAGCCAATGTGAGGGTGCTGCTGAATGTGTCCCAGTGTGGGCAAATTACACTGGGACAAATTCAGCAGATTTCATGGGGCCGACACAGATCCGGCTCATTAGTAGCTTTCAGATCAGAGGAACAGCTACATCCCCCTCATTTCTTGTACTGAGCATTCCTCTTCCCGATCTTTACTTTATACGGTATTTGGAAGTCGCCCTGGATGCAGCATATAGTCTTGAATAAACAAGGTCAAGACTGAACTGCTGCAAAAACACATCTTATTATCAACTTTCAAAATATTAACTCCAATCTGAATATCCCTGGAACCTTCAGCCTCAAGGTTGTAATACTGTGCGAATGTGTGAGAAGCAGTATTGGCTGCTGCTCAAAGTTAACTATAAGCAACAAACTCTTAATATCTACCAATATAATCACAAGGATTTGCAAACTCCAGCGATTCCCGTTAGCTGGAGTCCTGCATATCCAAGCTAGTGACTGTCAGGTTTGACTGTGGCCTACAGTGTGCACCAATACTTGTAAGCCATCTTCAGGCTCTTCATAATGTGTCTTGAATCTACCTTTCTGTCTCCAAAATATATTTACGTTCCCTTCTGTTGGATAGTGGCACAATATCAAGGACTGTAGGACCCTGAGAAAGATCAGTGCCCAAACAAGAGACAATGACCACTTCCGCTCAAAGGTGAAGAGGGAAAGGGAGGAGCCAGCGGCTGGAAAGAACCCTTGGAGGCATGGGGCGTTACGGACACTGTGTCAGGCAAGCTTCTTTAGGAGTAGTTGAACAAGTGCAAGTTAGGGACAAACAGATAAAGCGCAATACTGATCGGAAATATCCTCTTTCCTGTACTCCTTGTGCTGCTTGTGTCTGATTGGAGTCACCCTGTGCAAGGAGACGTAAACACCAACGATGAAATCAGGATATAGAAACAACCAGGGCACAAGTCCTAAAAAAAGAAGTGGGAGGGACTACCCTAGTTAGGCAGCATGCAAGTGACATCACGGCACGCGACATCACACATGGCAGCATAGGAAGTGGCATCACAGGAAGTGGCATCACAAGCCATGACTTTACAGGAAGTGGCATCACAAGAAGTGTATGTATGTTTAGAAGTCTGTCATTAGTACATTTGAGTGCATTACAAGTATACAAGCAAACCGTCCTGATTTAGGCAGAAGACTCACTTTTTGCAAGCTAGACATAAAACAATGTTGCCTTTTGTCAGCGTAAATCCTTCTTTACCCAAGGAATGAACAAACTAACTCTACCGCAGCCTACTCAACCATATGCAGCACATTTCCATGTAGATGCGATTGCTTTAGATACCTGTGCTCTCCAGAGGTGAGACCGCCCTCCTATGCAAAGTATTCTTACTCTGCTGTACCCATCTGCTCTCATTTTAGGAGATTGGGGCTCATTTTTCACCAGCATACCATGGCCCAAAGCAAGATAAAAAGATAGAAAGGGAACAAAGGAGAAAGAGAGATAGGAAAACGATGAAGGCAGAAAAAGGGATGAAGAACTTGCAAGAATAAGCAATTGTAGCGTTGTGAAAGAAAAAAGTTGTGGCAACCATGGCATTCATCAAAAGGGCCCTAAGAAAAAGTTTGGGGCTCTGCATTTATGTTTTTACAAATTACACACTGCCCCCAAAATGTCACCTCCACATTTAGCATCAGACATCTCTCATGTTCTTATTGTTGGCATAACTATATCTAAACCACCTCATATTCACCAGCGCAATCTGACAGATCACCCTGGAACCAGTACCACCAGAATGCACACACAAGGATTGGACCATAAATTTCAAAGTAAAGGGTATCGGCTCCACATTAAAATAAGAGTAAACCGCACAGTATCCAAGGATGAGAAGCAAATGGTGACAAAGGGAATTCACAAGAAAAACGCACATGCAATACCAGTTACATCTAGCACTTTCAAGAAAAGAAGAAAATCTTACTAGTTTGCATAGAAATACTAACCAAGTGGGGAGATGCAGTAACAGCAAGAGACACCACAAACTATGGCCAGTATTCAGAATCTAAACTAGACTACGTTCGCTAATATGAACTTTGCATATCCTAGACATGTTACACTGCCAACATGGTGCACCAGAGATGACCTACTTGATCGACTTGTTTACAGTACCACTGACCAACGGGCTCACTTTTACTGTAACCTCATCCTGAAGGAGCCATCTCTAGGTAAGCACACAATCTTTCATGTCATACAGCATAACTCTGAATTACATCAGTCTCCCAGATCTAAAAGCATCATAGCAACAAAGTTACCCTGTGTTATTGTGTTATAATGAAGTAGAATCCAAACTTTGCAACACAGCTGCATTTGGAAGGTGTGAGAAGGGCAAAAAGCAAGACCACCCATACCTCGGCTGGGTAACAACTTGGCAAAATTTAACACAGCCATATCCAGCGCTAATTTCCAGAGCTACAAAAAAGCAACCTGACTTCCTATCAAGGAAAACAGCTCTTCAACATTTAGTGATCGGAACTGGTAAATAAAGCACATTATTTCAAATGTTTGGAAATTATTTTTTGTTGTGGTGTGATAGATTTAGATACTTCTGCACAAAAATGAAATACTTGGGTCATGGAGGAGCAAGCAGTATTATGCAAGGCAATCCTTACTTGAAGTGAAAAGTGCACAGTTGCAGCATCTGCCTGCCACCCAAGCTTCAACCGCATATGCCAAGAATTAAAGACAAAGCATTAACCTTTGATGTAAAACAGGAGAAATAGGAGAAATAAAGAGTTGTCCATCTAATGGCGAACATGAACATTGTGAAAGCAGAAAACTTGGGATCAATCCCGGCTTCCTAGCTTGACCAAATTCTGTAATTCAAAGCAAATCTCTCTCTTGTGTTTGATTTGATAGGCTGTAATGTTGCACCATGTAAGAAACTAGGATTCAGGGGAAGGAGGAACCAAATAGATTCATGGTTAGGAAGAGACCTTTGATGACAGTTTGACTAGAAGGTCCACCCGCCTCCTTACCCTCATGCAGCAGTAAACAGGATGCTCCTAAAGAAATGTGAACATAGGGGCAAAATGGGTCGGTATGTATGGCATGTATGAGTATAATGAAGAGAAGTTTCACAATTGAATGTACACAAATCCTTGTGAGGCCCTGATGAAAGCCAACTAGCCCTGCGAGGCACTGGTGTGTTGGCTGAAACATGCTGACCCAGGGATACAGAGGTTACTAATTTCCTTAGTGCATCCCCACCTGTTTGTAACTCTGTCTGGGTGCCCTTTGTAAATTAAATTAACTCTCGGGCGCCCTAGACTATTTTAAATCTAGGATCCCACCCAACAACCAAAGAGCTTCCTGGGCTACAAGGATGAGCACACCCAGATACACTAAATATCTGGAAGAGGAATCTATGATAAAGCATGCAACTTGGAATTCTAGTGGGTGAGAGTCCTTTCAATACCATAGGGTGATCCCCTTGGTCTGGTATGGAGAGATAGGCTAAGCACGGTGGGTGTTCCCTCCTGTTGTTTTGGTATGGTTAGGTGTTTGGGAAGGTGAGCAAACCCTATATTACTTCTCACTCCCTCCATCTTGGAGTATTATAATAAGAATGTAGGCCATGGGTACTCACAAACTTTCTCTCGGGGGCCAAATTTACAGTGTGGTTTGTGGCCGAGGGCCGCACCGGTGGGGGCGGGGTCATTGGGGGAGGGGGCGGGGCTAGAGCAAAACAAAACTGTGACCATGAGGTGGAACACAGGCCACTGCAGCGGACGCCTTCGTCCACTGAGCCACCGGACCCGGCATACACATCTCTCTCTCTCCCTCTCTCTGTCTCCCTCCCTCTCCCTCCCTCTCCCTCCCTCTCCCTCCCTCTCCCTCCCTCCCTCTCCCTCCCTCCCTCCCTGTCTCTCGGTCTCCCTCCCTCTGTCTCTCGGTCTCCCTCCCTCTGTCTCTCGGTCTCCCTCCCTCCCTCTGTCTGTCGGTCTCCGTCTCCCTCCCTCTGTCTGTCTGTCGGTCTCCGTCTCCCTCCCTCTGTCTGTCGGTCTCCGTCTCCCTCCCTCTGTCCGTCCGTCCGTCTCCCTCCCTCTGTCCGTCCGTCCGTCTCCCTCCCTCTGTCCGTCTCCCTCCCTCTGTCCGTCTCCCTCCCTCCCTCTGTCTCCCTCCCTCTGTCTCCCTCCCTCTGTCTCCCTCCCTCTGTCTCCCTCCCTCTGTCTCCCTCCCTGTCTGTCTCCCTCCCTCCCTGTCTCCCTCCCTCCCTGTCTCCCTCCCTCTGTCTGTCTCCCTCCCTCTGTCTTCCTCCCTCCCTCTGTCTCCCTCCCTCTGTCTCCCTCCCTCTGTCTCCCTCCCTCTGTCTCCCTCCCTCTGTCTCCCTCCCTCTGTCTTCCTCCCTCCCTCTGTCTTCCTCCCTCTGTCCCTCCCTCTGTCCCTCCCTCTGTCCCTCCCTCTGTCCCTCCCTCTGTCCCTCCCTCTCTGTCCCTCCCTCTCTGTCCCTCCCTCTCTCTGTCCCTCCCTCTCTCTGTCCCTCCCCCTCTCTGTCCCTCCCCCTCTCTGTCCCTCCCCCTCTCTCTCCCTCCCCCTCTCTGTCCCTCCCCCTCTGTCCCTCCCCCTCTGTCCCTCCCCCTCTCTGTCCCTCCCCCTCTCTGTCCCTCCCCCTCTCTGTCCCTCCCCCTCTCTGTCCCTCCCCCTCTCTGTCCCTCCCTCTCTCTGTCCCTCCCTCTCTCTGTCCCTCCCTCTCTCTGTCCCTCCCTCTCTCTGTCCCTCCCTCTCTCTGTCCCTCCCTCTCTCTGTCCCTCCCTCTCTCTGTCCCTCCCTCTCTCTGTCCCTCCCTCTCTCTTTGTCTCCCTCTTTGTCTCCCTCTCTCTCTCTCCCTCCCTCCCAGGCCTGAGCTCCCTGGCCTTGGCTCAACTCTCTGACTACAGGCTGGCAGGAAACATCACATCACAAGCTCTTAACGCACACCTCACCCGGCTCTCACTCCCTGCTGCCCTCCGTCACCTTACCCGGCTCTCACTCCCTGCTGCCCTCCGTCACCTCACCCGGCTCTCACTCCCTGCTGCCCTCCGTCACCCTCACCCGGCTCTCACTCCCTGCTGCCCTCTGTAACCCTTTGCCATCTCACCCGGCTCTCACTCCCTGCTGCCCTCCGTCACCTCACCCGGCTCTCACTCCCTGCTGCCCTCCGTCACCTCACCCGGCTCTCACTCCCTGCTGCCCTCTGTAACCCTCTGCCATCTCACCCGGCTCTCACTCCCTGCCCTCCGTCACCTCACCCGGCTCTCACTCCCTGCTGCCCTCTGTAACCCTTTGCCATCTCACCCGGCTCTCACTCCCTGCTGCCCTCCGTCACCTCACCCGGCTCTCACTCCCTGCTGCCCTCCGTCACCTCACCCGGCTCTCACTCCCTGCTGCCCTCCGTCACCTCACCCGGCTCTCACTCCCTGCTGCCCTCCGTCACCTCACCCGGCTCTCACTCCCTACAGCCCTCTGCCATCTCACCCGGCTCTCGCTCCCTGCTGCCCTCCGTCACCTTACCCGGCTCTCACTCCCTGCTGCCCTCCGTCACCTCACCCGGCTCTCACTCCCTGCTGCCCTCCGTCACCTCACCCGGCTCTCACTCCCTGCTGCCCTCCGTCACCTCACCCGGCTCTCACTCCCTGCTGCCCTCCGTCACCTCACCCGGCTCTCACTCCTGCTGCCCTCTGTAACCCTTTGCCATCTCACCCGGCTCGCACTCCCTGCTGCCCTCCGTCACCTCACCCGGCTCTCACTCCCTGCTGCCCTCCGTCACCTCACCCGGCTCTCACTCCCTGCTGCCCTCCGTCACCTCACCCGGCTCTCACTCCCTGCTGCCCTCTGTAACCCTCTGCCATCTCACCCGGCTCTCACTCCCTGCTGCCCTCCGTCACCTCACCCGGCTCTCACACCCTGCTGCCCTCTGTAACCCTTTGCCATCTCACCCGGCTCGCACTCCCTGCTGCCCTCCGTCACCTCACCCGGCTCTCACTCCCTGCTGCCCTCCGTCACCTCACCCGGCTCTCACTCCCTGCTGCCCTCCGTCACCTCACCCGGCTCTCACTCCTGCTGCCCTCTGTAACCCTTTGCCATCTCACCCGGCTCTCACTCCCTGCTGCCCTCCGTCACCTCACCCGGCTCTCACTCCCTGCTGTCCTCCGTCACCTCACCCGGCTCTCACTCCCTGCTGCCCTCTGTAACCCTCTGCCATCTCACCCGGCTCTCACTCCCTGCTGCCCTCTGTAACCCTTTGCCATCTCACCCGGCTCTCACTCCCTGCTGCCCTCCGTCACCTCACCCGGCTCTCACTCCCTGCTGCCCTCTGTAACCCTTTGGCATCTCACCCGGCTCTCACTCCCTGCTGCCCTCCGTCACCTCACCCGGCTCTCACTCCCTGCTGCCCTCCGTCACCTCACCCGGCTCTCACTCCCTGCTGCCCTCCGTCACCTCACCCGGCTCTCACTCCCTGCTGCCCTCTGTAACCCTCCATCACCTCATCCAGCTCTCACTCCCTGCTGCCCTCCGTCACCCTCTGCCATCTCACCCGGCTCTCACTCTCTGCAGCCCTCTGTCACCTCACACGGCTCTCACTCCCTGCTGCCCTCTGCCATCTCACCCGGCTCTCACTCCCTGCTGCCCTCCGTCACCTCACCCGGCCCACACTCCCTGCTGCCCTCCGTCACCTCACCCGGCTCTCACTCCCTGCTGCCCTCCGTCACCTCACCCGGCTCTCGCTCCCTACAGCCCTCTGCCATCTCACCCGGCTCTCGCTCCCTGCTGCCCTCCGTCACCTTACCCGGCTCTCACTCCCTGCTGCCCTCCGTCACCTCACCCGGCTCTCACTCCCTGCTGCCCTCCGTCACCTCACCCGGCTCTCACTCCCTGCTGCCCTCCGTCACCTCACCCGGCTCTCACTCCCTGCTGCCCTCCGTCACCTCACCCGGCTCTCACTCCCTGCTGCCCTCTGTAACCCTTTGCCATCTCACCCGGCTCGCACTCCCTGCTGCCCTCCGTCACCTCACCCGGCTCTCACTCCCTGCTGCCCTCCGTCACCTCACCCGGCTCTCACTCCCTGCTGCCCTCCGTCACCTCACCCGGCTCTCACTCCCTGCTGCCCTCTGTAACCCTCCTGCCATCTCACCCGTCTCTCACTCCCTGCTGCCCTCCGTCACCTCACCCGGCTCTCACACCCTGCTGCCCTCTGTAACCCTTTGCCATCTCACCCGGCTCGCACTCCCTGCTGCCCTCCGTCACCTCACCCGGCTCTCACTCCCTGCTGCCCTCCGTCACCTCACCCGGCTCTCACTCCCTGCTGCCCTCCGTCACCTCACCCGGCTCTCACTCCCTGCTGCCCTCTGTAACCCTTTGCCATCTCACCCGGCTCTCACTCCCTGCTGCCCTCCGTCACCTCACCCGGCTCTCACTCCCTGCTGCCCTCCGTCACCTCACCCGGCTCTCACTCCCTGCTGCCCTCTGTAACCCTCTGCCATCTCACCCGGCTCTCACTCCCTGCTGCCCTCCGTCACCTCACCCGGCTCTCACTCCCTGCTGCCCTCTGTAACCCTTTGGCATCTCACCCGGCTCTCACTCCCTGCTGCCCTCCGTCACCTCACCCGGCTCTCACTCCCTGCTGCCCTCCGTCACCTCACCCGGCTCTCACTCCCTGCTGCCCTCCGTCACCTCACCCGGCTCTCACTCCCTGCTGCCCTCTGTAACCCTCCATCACCTCATCCAGCTCTCACTCCCTGCTGCCCTCCGTCACCCTCTGCCATCTCACCCGGCTCTCACTCTCTGCAGCCCTCTGTCACCTCACACGGCTCTCACTCCCTGCAACCCTCTGTCACCTCACCCGGCTCTCACTCCCTGCTGCCCTCTGCCATCTCACCCGGCTCTCACTCCCTGCTGCCCTCCGTCACCTCACCCGGCTCTCACTCCCTGCTGCCCTCCGTCACCTCACCCGGCTCTCACTCCCTGCTGCCCTCTGTAACCCTTTGCCATCTCACCCGGCTCTCACTCCCTGCTGCCCTCCGTCACCTCACCCGGCTCTCACTCCCTGCTGCCCTCCGTCACCTCACCCGGCTCTCACTCCCTGCTGCCCTCCGTCACCTCACCCGGCTCTCACTCCCTGCTGCCCTCTGTAACCCTCTGCCATCTCACCCGGCTCTCACTCCCTGCTGCCCTCCGTCACCTCACCCGGCTCTCACTCCCTGCTGCCCTCCGTCACCTCACCCGGCTCTCACTCCCTGCTGCCCTCTGTAACCCTCTGCCATCTCACCCGGCTCTCACTCCCTGCTGCCCTCCGTCACCTCACGCGGCTCTCACTCCCTGCTGCCCTCCGTCACCTCACCCGGCTCTCACTCCCTGCTGCCCTCCGTCACCTCACCCGGCTCTCACTCCCTGCTGCCCTCCATCACCTCACCCGGCTCTCACTCCTTGCAACCCTCTGTCACCTCATCCGGCTCTCACTCCCTGCTGCCCTCCGTCACCCTCGGCCATCTCACCCGGCTCTCACTCTCTGCAGCCCTCTGTCACCTCACACGGCTCTCACTCCCTGCAACCCTCTGTCACCTCACCCGGCTCTCACTCCCTGCTGCCCTCTGCCATCTCACCCGGCTCTCACTCCCTGCTGCCCTCCGTCACCTCACCCGGCTCTCACTCCCTGCTGCCCTCCGTCACCTCACCCGGCTCTCACTCCCTGCTGCCCTCTGTAACCCTTTGGCATCTCACCCGGCTCTCACTCCCTGCTGCCCTCCGTCACCTCACCCGGCTCTCACACTCCCTGCTGCCCTCCGTCACCTCACCCGGCTCTCACTCCCTGCTGCCCTCCGTCACCTCACCCGGCTCTCACTCCCTGCTGCCCTCTGTAACCCTTTGCCATCTCACCCGGCTCTCACTCCCTGCTGCCCTCCGTCCACCTCACCCGGCTCTCACTCCCTGCTGCCCTCCGTCACCTCACCCGGCTCTCACTCCCTGCTGCCCTCTGTAACCCTCTGCCATCTCACCCGGCTCTCACTCCCTGCTGCCCTCCGTCACCTCACCCGGCTCTCACTCCCTGCTGCCCTCTGTAACCCTTTGGCATCTCACCCGGCTCTCACTCCCTGCTGCCCTCCGTCACCTCACCCGGCTCTCACTCCCTGCTGCCCTCCGTCACCTCACCCGGCTCTCACTCCCTGCTGCCCTCCGTCACCTCACCCGGCTCTCACCCCCTGCTGCCCTCTGTAACCCTTTGCCATCTCACCCGGCTCTCACTCCCTGCTGCCCTCCGTCACCTCACCCGGCTCTCACTCCCTGCTGCCCTCCGTCACCTCACCCGGCTCTCACTCCCTGCTGCCCTCTGTAACCCTCTGCCATCTCACCCGGCTCTCACTCCCTGCTGCCCTCCGTCACCTCACGCGGCTCTCACTCCCTGCTGCCCTCCGTCACCTCACCCGGCTCTCACTCCCTGCTGCCCTCCGTCACCTCACCCGGCTCTCACTCCCTGCTGCCCTCCATCACCTCACCCGGCTCTCACTCCTTGCAACCCTCTGTCACCTCATCCGGCTCTCACTCCCTGCTGCCCTCCGTCACCCCTCTGCCATCTCACCCGGCTCTCACTCTCTGCAGCCCTCTGTCACCTCACCCGGCTCTCACTCCTGCTGCCATCTCACCCGGCTCTCACTCCCTGCTGCCCTCCGTCACCTCACCCAGCTCTCACTCCCTGCTGCCCTCCGTCACCTCACCCGGCTCTCACTCCCTGCTGCCCTCTGTAACCCTTTGCCATCTCACCCGGCTCGCACTCCCTGCTGCCCTCCGTCACCTCACCCGGCTCTCACTCCCTGCTGCCCTCCGTCACCTCACCCGGCTCTCACTCCCTGCTGCCCTCTGTAACCCTTTGCCATCTCACCCGGCTCTCACTCCCTGCTGCCCTCCGTCACCTCACCCGGCTCTCACTCCCTGCTGCCCTCTGTAACCCTCTGCCATCTCACCCGGCTCTCACTCCCTGCTGCCCTCCGTCACCTCACCCGGCTCTCACTCCCTGCTGCCCTCTGTAACCCTTTGGCATCTCACCCGGCTCTCACTCCCTGCTGCCCTCCGTCACCTCACCCGGCTCTCACTCCCTGCTGCCCTCCGTCACCTCACCCGGCTCTCACTCCCTGCTGCCCTCCGTCACCTCACCCGGCTCTCACCCCCTGCTGCCCTCTGTAACCCTTTGCCATCTCACCCGGCTCTCACTCCCTGCTGCCCTCCGTCACCTCACCCGGCTCTCACTCCCTGCTGCCCTCCGTCACCTCACCCGGCTCTCACTCCCTGCTGCCCTCTGTAACCCTCTGCCATCTCACCCGGCTCTCACTCCCTGCTGCCCTCCGTCACCTCACGCGGCTCTCACTCCCTGCTGCCCTCCGTCACCTCACCCGGCTCTCACTCCCTGCTGCCCTCCGTCACCTCACCCGGCTCTCACTCCCTGCTGCCCTCCATCACCTCATCCGGCTCTCACTCCCTGCTGCCCTCCGTCACCCTCTGCCATCTCACCCGGCTCTCACTCTCTGCAGCCCTCTGTCACCTCACCCGGCTCTCACTCCCTGCTGCCCTCTGCCATCTCACCCGGCTCTCACTCCCTGCTGCCCTCCGTCACCTCACCCGGCTCTCACTCCCTGCTGCCCTCCGTCACCTCACCCGGCTCTCACTCCCTGCTGCCCTCCGTCACCTCACCCGGCTCTCACTCCCTGCTGCCCTCTGTAACCCTTTGCCATCTCACCCGGCTCGCACTCCCTGCTGCCCTCCGTCACCTCACCCGGCTCTCACTCCCTGCTGCCCTCCGTCACCTCACCCGGCTCTCACTCCCTGCTGCCCTCCGTCACCTCACCCGGCTCTCACTCCCTGCTGCCCTCTGTAACCCTCTGCCATCTCACCCGGCTCTCACTCCCTGCTGCCCTCCGTCACCTCACCCGGCTCTCACACCCTGCTGCCCTCTGTAACCCTTTGCCATCTCACCCGGCTCGCACTCCCTGCTGCCCTCCGTCACCTCACCCGGCTCTCACTCCCTGCTGCCCTCCGTCACCTCACCCGGCTCTCACTCCCTGCTGCCCTCCGTCACCTCACCCGGCTCTCACTCCCTGCTGCCCTCTGTAACCCTTTGCCATCTCACCCGGCTCTCACTCCCTGCTGCCCTCCGTCACCTCACCCGGCTCTCACTCCCTGCTGCCCTCCGTCACCTCACCCGGCTCTCACTCCCTGCTGCCCTCTGTAACCCTCTGCCATCTCACCCGGCTCTCACTCCCTGCTGCCCTCCGTCACCTCACCCGGCTCTCACTCCCTGCTGCCCTCTGTAACCCTTTGGCATCTCACCCGGCTCTCACTCCCTGCTGCCCTCCGTCACCTCACCCGGCTCTCACTCCCTGCTGCCCTCCGTCACCTCACCCGGCTCTCACCCCTGCTGCCCTCTGTAACCCTTTGCCATCTCACCCGGCTCTCACTCCCTGCTGCCCTCCGTCACCTCACCCGGCTCTCACTCCCTGCTGCCCTCTGTAACCCTTTGGCATCTCACCCGGCTCTCACTCCCTGCTGCCCTCCGTCACCTCACCCGGCTCTCACTCCCTGCTGCCCTCCGTCACCTCACCCGGCTCTCACTCCCTGCTGCCCTCTGTAACCCTCCATCACCTCATCCGGCTCTCACTCCCTGCTGCCCTCCGTCACCCTCTGCCATCTCACCCGGCTCTCACTCTCTGCAGCCCTCTGTCACCTCACACGGCTCTCACTCCTGCAACCCTCTGTCACCTCACCCGGCTCTCACTCCCTGCTGCCCTCTGCCATCTCACCCGGCTCTCACTCCCTGCTGCCCTCCGTCACCTCACCCGGCTCTCACTCCCTGCTGCCCTCCGTCACCTCACCCGGCTCTCACTCCCTGCTGCCCTCTGTAACCCTTTGCCATCTCACCCGGCTCGCACTCCCTGCTGCCCTCCGTCACCTCACCCGGCTCTCACTCCCTGCTGCCCTCCGTCACCTCACCCGGCTCTCACTCCCTGCTGCCCTCCGTCACCTCACCCGGCTCTCACTCCCTGCTGCCCTCTGTAACCCTCTGCCATCTCACCCAGCTCTCACTCCCTGCTGCCCTCCGTCACCTCACCCGGCTCTCACTCCCTGCTGCCCTCCGTCACCTCACCCGGCTCTCACTCCCTGCTGCCCTCTGTAACCCTCTGCCATCTCACCCGGCTCTCACTCCCTGCTGCCCTCCGTCACCTCACGCGGCTCTCACTCCCTGCTGCCCTCCGTCACCTCACCCGGCTCTCACTCCCTGCTGCCCTCCGTCACCTCACCCGGCTCTCACTCCCTGCTGCCCTCCATCACCTCACCCGGCTCTCACTCCTTGCAACCCTCTGTCACCTCATCCGGCTCTCACTCCCTGCTGCCCTCCGTCACCCTCTGCCATCTCACCCGGCTCTCACTCTCTGCAGCCCTCTGTCACCTCACCCGGCTCTCACTCCCTGCTGCCCTCTGCCATCTCACCCGGCTCTCACTCCCTGCTGCCCTCCGTCACCTCACCCGGCTCTCACTCCCTGCTGCCCTCCGTCACCTCACCCGGCTCTCACTCCCTGCTGCCCTCTGTAACCCTTTGCCATCTCACCCGGCTCGCACTCCCTGCTGCCCTCCGTCACCTCACCCGGCTCTCACTCCCTGCTGCCCTCCGTCACCTCACCCGGCTCTCACTCCCTGCTGCCCTCCGTCACCTCACCCGGCTCTCACTCCCTGCTGCCCTCTGTAACCCTCTGCCATCTCACCCGGCTCTCACTCCCTGCTGCTCTCCGTCACCTCACCCGGCTCTCACTCCCTGCTGCCCTCCGTCACCTCACCCGGCTCTCACTCCCTGCTGCCCTCTGTAACCCTTTGCCATCTCACCCGGCTCGCACTCCTGCTGCCCTCCGTCACCTCACCCGGCTCTCACTCCCTGCTGCCCTCCGTCACCTCACCCGGCTCTCACTCCCTGCTGCCCTCTGTAACCCTCTGCCATCTCACCCGGCTCTCACTCCCTGCTGCCCTCCGTCACCTCACCCGGCTCTCACTCCCTGCTGCCCTCCGTCACCTCACCCGGCTCTCACTCCCTGCTGCCCTCTGTAACCCTCTGCCATCTCACCCGGCTCTCACTCCCTGCTGCCCTCCGTCACCTCACGCGGCTCTCACTCCCTGCTGCCCTCCGTCACCTCACCCGGCTCTCACTCCCTGCTGCCCTCCGTCACCTCACCCGGCTCTCACTCCCTGCTGCTCTCCGTCACCTCACCCGGCTCTCACACCCTGCTGTCCTCTATCATTCTCTGTCACCTCACCCCGCGTGTGTGGCAGCCCGGGCTGAGACAGCTTCCTGGGCGCACACACACAGCCGCACCCGAGTACTTCACAGGTCTTTAAAAGACCATTTGCATGATAACGAGGCTTTGTTGTATTTCACCTCTTCTTAACGCCCCTGCAGCTCCACTCGGACTATCGCTGGAATCGCCCGGCCGCCATAGAGCAGAGTCTGTGTTTGCTGACACTGTAAAAAAAACAAAAAACACAGGACGATATCTACAAGGTCCGCGGGCCGCCAAGGAGAAATGAAGAGATATCCATTTAGTGGTGGAATTGTACAAAGTGAATGCGGAAAACCTGTGTGCTTCCCATGACCTCTGTATGAAAGGTGTCGCCCAGGTTCTTTGCTCTATCAAGAAGAGGGCCATCACCCTATGCAATGTTGTGACCTGGAGGTGGGCCGTGGTGAAGTGAGAGGGCTGTGACCTTGGAGCAGCGTGCAACTGTGAAGGAGAAGCAAGCCATTACCCGTGAAGGAAGAGCAATGATTCAACTACCCAACAATCCAGGAGGACCGAAGGTCTGCTGCCAGATTCAGAGAGGCTTATCTCGTAGGTGGAGGAGCGTGTGGATGCCTCTACTGTAGCATACAGTCTTCTTCTCACAGCCAGGCGCAGACAAGTGCCTGGGCAGTCCAAACATCCACTCCAGCGAGTGTGGGTAAGACTGAATACTGGGCAGTCTATACTAGGCTTTATCCGACTGGCCCGCTACAGCACAGAGGCACTTTGACTTTCTGAAAGCCATCATGGAACTTCTAAGACTTGAACTCACTAGCGGGCCTAGCTGAAATGTTGCTTCACATAAATGGGGAATAACCTCAATCCTTTTACAGGGAAGTAGAACTCGAGAGCTGATCCAAGGAGAGCTAGTGTGCCTGCCTTAAGAAGACTGTGCATATTATTTGCACACAAAATACATGGGTGGATGTACGGGAATACCAATGCTCCACCCATGTTATGCCTCACACACAATACCGCAATGCGTTGCCTTGCGTTATTCTTTTTTTTTTTTAACCAAGCCACACAAAAACTATCCTAGGAGGCTATTTCCTCTTTGTGTGTGCTGCAGAATGCAGCATACATGCAAAGAGGAAATAATTAAGAGAAATACAGATATTTCTCCTTGTTACGCCAGCCTCAAGTAGACTCACCAGTTTGGTGCAAACCTACGCCCAAGCACCACCCATGTAATGCCTACCTGGCGTAAGAAAATGTAAAATAGGGCATTGTACAGCCTTGCATTTGTTTGTTTTTTAACAAAGCCACACAAACGGGATTAGTGTGGCACTGTAAATCCCAAAATAGATTTGGCATCAGGATTGTGCCAGAAAAGTGACGCGACCCACACCAACTTACACATTTATTTCTTTTAAACTCTGCCACAAAGAAATTAGCATCAAGGAGAAAACTGAGAGTAAATCTTTTCTGCTTAGCAAAGCCTACATTTTAAAATATCTCATCGGGTTTAGGCACCTGCTGCAGAGATCTGTGTGTTCCCAGTAAATGTGAGTGAATAATAATAATAAGATAACTCTGGAGGTTAATTAACCTGTTGGCAAGATCTGTGTTTTGTCTAGACCCAGTTTTGGCTCAAAGTAGCATAGAAGGTTAATGCACCTCCTGCAAAGCACATCATGTAACATGCAGATGCCAGATTTTATTTTATGTAGATAGCTAAGTGGGTTACTGCTTTGAACACAGAGATCCTTATGTTACTTGCAGTTGCATTTTAATCATTCAAATATAGCACAGTGAGCTATAAAGGATATGTTACTTCTACACCTTGTAACCCCCACTGTCTTATGTAACATATCTTGTACATTGATATACAAATGTATATGATTTATTGTATATATAATGTGTACGTGTGATGTAAAGCGCTCTGACACCCTGCATTAGGATGAGACACTATAAAAGAAAAAATAGTGGTATTTGAATTATTACAATGCCTCAACAGCGATATAGCATGATATAAATGCAATTTATCCTGTGTAAATACTCGGAAAGGCGAAGGCATCTGATATTCTTACAGTGCATGAATAGCTCCTATACAGGGACTGAACAAAGTCAAAAGCATGTCTCTCTTAATTACGTGTGAAGTGCTAACGGGGTGTGTACCTTTGTTTCCCCTCCACTGTATTTGGGTCTAGGTCAGTGGTGGTTAGCATCTACAGGAGGAGGAGGTGGGGGGATGAGGGGGTGCGGGTGCTCGCAAACATTTTAATAATAAAAAATAAAATAAAAGACCTTACCTTAGCCAACGTCCTCCCACTTCTTCAGCTCTGGACCTCTTCTCAACCGCAACTGGATGCTGCAGTGCGGGCAGCAATCTTGGCACTGCTCTCAAGCTGTGAGAGCAGGGCCCTTATTGGAGGGAGTGGCCTCACTCGCCGCTCCCAAGGACACTGGAGTCCTGCACTTACTCTGACCCAGCTGTCAAGTGCAATGTGTTGCTGGCCGTCGCAAGACGGCCGGCCAAAAAGACATGCGTAATTTAAAAAGTGCAGTAACACCCCACCCTCCTCCCTGCTGCTGTCATTCAGCAGCGGCTCGACCCAGTCTGACGCAAGCGTCCGGATGGGAGGATGAAAAATAAAATGGTAATGTATTACCATTTTATTTTTCCTTCTTTGGGGGAGTAACTTATGTGTGGAGATGCTCCTCTGCTCCAACGGAGGTTCCGCCCCTGGTCTAGGTGTGAGGCTCCCAGCCAGGAGACTCAAACAAAAGGAACCCTGATGACCCATCAAATTCGGCGTTTGATATGGG
This sequence comes from Calotriton arnoldi, assembly GCA_963921515.1. Taxonomy (NCBI): domain Eukaryota; kingdom Metazoa; phylum Chordata; class Amphibia; order Caudata; family Salamandridae; genus Calotriton; species Calotriton arnoldi. Next base: position 1,411,190 of record CAWUFW010001964.1, read on the forward strand.
CCTAGCTGGAGCCCCCTCCCTGCCTGCACGTTGCTGCGTATAAAAAACAGACAACGTGCAGGCGCAACGATGAATGTGTCCCGGCGTTTTCACATTACACCGGCACGATTTAAGCATATTTTACAGTGAGGCCCTACTCCTTGGAAATGTGGACAGCGTGCACCCTGTGAAAATAGTGGGTGGACGCTGTCCACACACGTGTACCCCCGACTTGTGCCCTGGAAACAACACAGAATGGAAGAGTGGAAGCTTCAACATTACCTCTTGTTGAAACAGAAAAAAACTGCCTGAAGCTAGACACTACTTTTTTGCAGGGTTGTTAAACCTCCGAGCTAACAGGGGCTTTTATTTGTGATATTACTATTGCTTTTGCTAAAGCGGTTTATCTTTAGAAACCTTGGTGGGTTGTTTCTGCAATTTTGAAAGTGCTTCTGTTTAAAATGCATTAATGCAAAAAGAACAATTGATGGACAGAATACAGAACAATGTCATACATTCACCCCAGTACAGAGATCTGGGCCTAAAACCATCGTTTGTTTGCTCACCATGCCATTCCAGTTTGGACCCAGCCATATGCAAATCAGTCTTGACCCTGTGCCCAATGGGAACAGTCCAGCCCGAACTGCCAGGCCAGGTCCTTGTGGACTGGAAACAAGCATCCTAGGACCGGTTTCGGGCTTTTAGCCCTCATCAGCCAGGATAGCTTGACTCCAGTGGCATTAAAGCAGAGGTTCTTAAACTTTTGACTTCTGTGGACCTCCATTGAATCAGAACTGGAATCCAGGGCCCCCCCACTGAGTCCTGGGGAATCCCCAAACTAAACAGTTTCAATGATTTGAACTTCAAAACAATACACAAAAATGCCAAAACAAGTATACGCCAAACAAATGCTTAAATATTGAAATATTTAATATAATTCTTAATCAAATATAGAAAAATGGCACATGCTCATGTTTCGACTTATTTGAGTAAGAGATATAATCTTTGGTCAGGGTTTAATAACCCAAGTGTCTGGGTTCAATTATAAAAGCAGATATTGCAAAAGAAAAAAGGATATTGAAAAAGAAAAAAAAAAGGAGTACAAAAGGAGATACAGCACACAATGAAAATGCAACTGAGTCAGAAGAGGAATTATTTAAACGCAACCTCTGACATTTTAGATACCTCAGTATCAAAATGATTTATAAAGTTTGGGGCCTCACATATTGTTTAGTTGGTGGTAACTGTGACTTTTAACACTTTCTCTGTGCCTGGGGGCACAAAATATTTGTTAAATGAAGCACTTGGAAAAGCAAGAGGACCTGCAACCACATGGTGATGGTTCAATTCAGCAGGGTGAAGTGGAATTAAATCTCTTGTGGTATGTCCTTTTGTGAACCCAAGGGGAGGCCACCTTAAGAGACCTTTTGATATTACACAAAATATATATATATTATGACCTGTACTATGATAACGATGACAATGCTACAAACTCAAAAAAGAGAGCAAAGGTTGCTAAATCACAGTTGATCTCGGATGCTGAAGGCAATGCTGTGTTTGATCGGGGGTTAATTCAACATCCCAATTCAAAGGAGTGGTTTCCGCCATCTTTATTGATGATTATATCAAAGCCTGAATAAGGACCCCTATAGATTGGGCTAATAAGACTGAACTGAGAACAGTGTCCCTTAGACTAACAATCTCAGACAAGGAGGCCTTAACCCCAGTTTTGGATAAGAAAATAGTTACTTTGCTGAGCTTGGGAGGCAAAGACCCCAGGAAATGGGTGGGTAGGATCTTGTCATCATGCCAGGATTAGGTTTTGGACGTCCTAGGGCCCCTAAGCTAGAATTCTATGTGCTACCAAGGAGGATAAAGGTTCATGGGAAGTGCTAATCCTGAAGTGGTCTCTATATGGGCAAAGAGAGCCAGTTTTCTAGGAAATGCTAATATAGGACGTTCATTTCAAAGTAGGAAAGGGCGATTGATAAGGGTAGGTCCCAAGTTGAGAAATACAGCAGAATCTTAAATTGGATGTTAAGTGCAAGGGTCTCTATTTGGAGATAATCTTTTGAAGGAAATTTGCAAATATGTTCAGGCTTTTTTTCTCTCCGGATAAGGCTCATACATGGCTGAAGAAAGTATTTGGTCTTGTTCCCCAAGGCCTGGTAGATTCAGGGGTCATTTCACCAACCGAACAAACTTCTACAGGCCCCACTACAACGACCAGCTCATTCATTTCTCCAGGCCCTTGTTCTGCTTGTAGAGAAGGAGGAGGACAACTCTTTGGCTCATCCATACAAGCAAGGAGAGGGGGAACCCAAGGTAAGAGTTCTTACCCTACCCCGCATATAGGTTGGGAACAGGTTAGTCCTTTTTGTACAGGAATGGCAACTTATTACCCAAGACCCTTGGATAATGCAGACAGAAAGGGCGGGGGTGGGGTTAAAAAAGATTTTTATGTTTCTCCTTTGCAAGACAGGATTCGGTTTCTGATGCAGTTCTCCCAAATAAAGGTGGATTTAATAACTATGGCAGTGAGAGATATTGTTTGCAAAGGAGTTATAGTGGTATGTGACAGGCACCAGGAGAGACAGCAATATATTCTTGGTTCAAAAGAAGAACAAAAAAAAAAATCAGGCCTGTGATAAATTTGAGAGGTCTCAACCAGCTTAGCATCTACAGACATTTCAAAATGGAAGCTGTAATTTGCCTAAGGGATATTCTGATTGAAGTAGATTGAATGCAGATGTTGGACTTAAAGGATGTATACCGGACTGTTCCTATTGTTAAGGGTCACAAGCAATTTCTCTAATTTTTGTGGCAAAAATATGAAAGCGAATATTATCCCACCACTGAAAAATGTTTCTATCCTGAAAATGGAAATTGATTTAGGTTTGATTTTTCCTAGTGGCATCTTCAACTAACCACTCAACAGTTGGAGTTTCCAAGACCTGAAGTGCATGTGGGTGATTTTACTCAGACTTGGAATGGACATCTCAGACGGAAACTACATAGAGACTGATGAACTGATTGGATGTGTTTGAGATTTTTTTTTCTGTTATTTTTATTGTTCAGAGTTGCACTTAGTATTCGTACTAGGATGACATCCAGAAAAGATGCGGAGGTCATGGTTGCTGGCCCGTATACACTGGAGACCCAATTGAGTCTGTTGATTGTCATTTCCTGTGCAAGACCTGCCTAATGGGATATGTAGTTCTTTAAAGTGCTGTGAAATAAAGCAGTGAGAAAGAAACTGCTTACATTCTCCTCCTTGTCTTTAATAAAATCAGGACTCTCCTTCACAACCGGCTAGGAGAATCTGCAATTCTGGGGAAATGAAAGTGAAAAATCTTTGGGAATTATTTTTGCGCTCCTATAGGACAAGTAAAGGAAATCTCCAGCAATGTAGGTAAACAAAAAATCTGGGTCGGAAAAAAAACAAATCATATTAAGGTTTCTTTAATGTGTGACAAAATTAATGGGATTCGACGAATTACAATATGTAGGGATGTTGTCCCCTCAAGCAAATATCTCTTCAAGTACAATTTCTGAGTAATGATATAGAAAATAAAGAGAGAAAAAAATCACCATCTCCCTCAAGCATCTCCCCAGCACAAATCTATCAATTGCCTTCCAGTGTGCTGATGCGGATGGATCTGCGAAAACACAGTGTGCGCTGTTCCTAGATGGGAAACTAGGTCTAACAAGTGTAGGGTGGAGGGAAGTGCTCCTTTTAGTAGCAAGGGCCCTCACACGCCCAAGAGGTGTCATGCTTCATCGGGCAGCTCCTCGTTGGGCCGGCGCTGCAATCCCCAGCGGGCCCCTCAAGGGGGCTCTTTGCCAGAGATGATCTCTTATTTTTTAGCCGATGTGTGTTGCATGGATAAATAGTGGAATGTGAGTAGAATGGGTGAAAGTAAAGTGTGTTAAAATTGATTAAAGGGATCCAAACACAGTTTTAATACTATAATACTAGAGTCCCTTTGTCAAGGATAAAAATGTGGTGTGAGCGTAAAATAGATGGAATGGTCTATTTAGCTTCAAAATTAGTGAATCAGAGAGGTCAACATGTTTCATGCCTATTACAGTCTCTGGTGGATCATGGCATTTCATGAGGACCAGGACAACCAAATTCTATCCTTCACAGGGATGGGGATAAGTAAAAAATGTATGCACCATACCCTGTGAATTATGCAAAGCAGAAAGACATTCAAAGTGTGTGTCCTGTATACTTTACATAGACATAAGGAACGTATCTTGGGGGTAGACCTAGATAGAGGGGAACAAAAGGATGCAGAGATGGCATTAACAAGTGTTCATGGTAACAAGTGTTCATGGTCATATATCAAATCCATTTAAAATCCAAACAGGAAGGGAACAGTCACCAGGACTCTGATAGCGGAGTTGCATGGGGTTGCGATGGTAAGGGATAATCACAGACATGCAGTTGTCACAGATATACAGGTGTGCACTAATACGTACAGACCAGTATCACTACTTATTAAGGACAATCAGGTAGATAGGTAAGCTGTCCAATAAAAATAATAAGTAGTGAGCATAATCCAAGGACCCGCACAATTAATTGAAAATGTAAACATTTAGAAAAAAAATTGAAAAAAGATAACTATCTTACAAGTTGCATGCAATGGCCGTGAGGCTAGGGAGGAGGACTGCCTCCCAGGGGGTGCCCCCTACAGGCACTAAGGGCGAAATACCAGTGAGATCCCAACGCACCCGTACGCACACAGGTGTAAACCCCATCAGTGTAGCGGGGGTGTGGAAAAGGGGAAGGGGAGGGAGGGAAGGGAGGAAGAGGGAAGGGTGAAACGGGAAAGGTTGGGGGAAAGGGAAAAGGAGTGGGTTGGTGTTTGGAGGGAAAAGGAGTAGGGTAAAGAGAAAAGAGGAGAGGGAGAAAGGGAAGGAGTGAGGAAAAGGGAGGGCAAGCGGAGGTGGCTAACAGGTGAAAAAGAAAGAGGGGGAAGAAAATAAAAAATGGAAAGAGGAAGAGGGAACGAGTGTGAAGGAGTGGAAAGATGGAAAGGGAGGAGAGAGAGGAGAAGAGGAGAGGGGGGTGTGGAGGAAAGAGAAGAGGGACAGAAGCAGGGACTTACCCGGGAGTGCGGAAAGCGACGGCCCCAATCGGATTGGGCAGAGGCAGCGCTCACAGAGACATGTGGTTGCAGCTGCGGCGGGAAAAGAGAAGAAGTTCAGACTCCGCGCAGGAGGGGTTGCCAAGCAGTCGGTGCAGCAGCATGAACAGAGTGTAGCCACCACCAAGGGGGGGGGGGCGCGCAGAGGGAGACTTACAGTGTCGATGTTCGGAGCAGCTATCGACCTGCTCGGGCCCGACCGGTGCCGGAATAGAGCCATCAGGAAGGATGTGTCTAAAGTACTTCCTGCAGGGGCGTCAGGAAGTTAGAACGTCAACCTGGTGCACCGGAATGCGGGGCACTGTGTATGGTTGGACCGTGCGGGCAGGTCACAGGGGCGGGTGCCCAGGGGTGGAGGAAGCAGTGCACATTATGAGGTGTACAGAAAGAGGAAAGGCCGTGCACTCAGGGCCACAGGTGCGTGTGCCCAGGGGGCGGGTTTATTGTCAAAGGGGTCATGATGGTAGAAAGGGGGCGTGCCAAGGGGAGGAGTGCCCAGAGGAGAGGGGAGGTCACAGGGTGGGCTTGGGGGGTGTGAGGGATGTGGGTAGGTGTCAAGGGCTGGAGTAGGGGATTGGTTGCAGGGGGAGTGGAAGGAGAAAAGGGGAGGGGGAAGGGGGGGGAAGGGGGGGGAAAGGGAGGGGGAGTGAGGGGATATGGTAAAGGCCCTGGTCATGTGGTACCAAGCCACCTCACAATAGAGCAGGGGAGCACGAGGCCAGAAGGTATTCAATGAGTCCCTATAATAAGACCTTAGCCCATGGTATATTGTCATTAAGGCCATTGATGTGGGTCGAGAGTCGGAACACCCACTGTTCTTTGCGGAACTGGTCATCGCTGCGGATGTGTTTGTGTGCCTCAATGATAGTCCAGCGGAGATCGTTCACGGTACGACCACTATTGATATAGTGGGTACTCATTTTGGTAGTGAGTCGCCTGCATTTCATATTACTGCGTAGTTCAATGATCCTGATCTTGACCGCTCTAGTGGTCATCCCTATATATTGTTTGTTGCAAGGGCAAGTGATCATATAAACACAGTTTTTGGTATTGCAGTTAGTGTGTGAGTGTTGTATCCATGGTTTAGAGGTGTCTAGCTGAAGTTCTTTGGAGGGTTGTGTGAGTGTACACACACTGCATGACCCGCATGGGTAATGTCACATGACCGGAGGGAGACCCCAGAGTGTCTGTTGGGTGTCAGATCAGTATCATTGAACTATGCAGTAATGTGAGATGCAGGCGACTCACTACCAAAATGAGTACCCACTATATCGATAGTGGTCACGCCGTGTACGATCTCCACTGGGCTATCATTGAGGCACACACGAACATCCGCAGCGATGACCTGTTCTGTAAAGAACAATGGGTGTTCCGACTCTCGACCCACATTAATGGCCTTAATGACAATATACCATGGGATAAGGTCTTATGATAGGGACTCATTGGATACCTTCTGGCCTCATGCTCCCCTGCTCTATTGTGGGGTGGCTTGGCACCACATGACCAGGGCCTTCACCATATCCCCTCGCTCTGCCTTCCTTTCCCCACCATTCCCCCTTCCCTTTTCTCCTCCCAGTCCCCCTGCATCCAATACCCTGCATCCAATCCCCTACACCCATCCCTTAACCCCTACCCCCACCCACCCCTCACATTCCCCCAGCCCACCCTGTGACCTCCCCTCTCCTCCAGGTACTCCTCCCCTTGGCACGCCCCTGTTCTACCATCATGACCCCTTTGACAATAAACCCCCTCTTGGCCCCCTGGGCACACACTCCTGTGGCCCTGGGTGCACGGCCCTTCGTCTGTGCACTGCTTCCGCAACCCTGGGCACCCGCCCCCGTGACCTGCACACACTGTCCAACCACACACCGTGCCCGGCTCCCACCACCCTCCGTCCCGCAACCTGGACGCCTGTTGCACTCTGTCCATCTGCCGCGGTCAGCTGTCTGGTGACCCTCGTTCAGTCACGCCCCTTCCCTGCCTGGTCATACTCCACCTCTCCCCGCCCCCCCATGTTGAAGGCGCCAGCATTCTGGTACACCAGGTTGACGTTCAAACTTCCTGACACCCCTGCAGGAAGTACTGTAGGCACATTTTTCCTGGCGGCTTTACTCTGGCACCATCAGGCCCGGAGTAGGTCAATAGCCGCTCCGAGCATCGACACACTAAGTCTCTCTCTGCCTCCCCCTCCCCCAGCGGTGGCTACGCTCTGTTCCTGCCACCCCGCCGACCGCTTGGCAACCCCTCCCGCGCAGAGTCTGAACTTCTTCTCCATTCCCCCCGCAGCTGCAACCACATGTCTCTGAGCACTGCCTCTGCCCGGTCCGATTGGGCCCGTCACTTTCCGAACTCCTGTGTAAGTCCCTGCTTCTGTCTCTCTTCCCTTTCCCCCACACCCCCTCTACCCTTCTCCTCTCCCTCTCCTGTCTTTCCCTCCTTCCCACTCGTTCCCTCTTCCTTTTCCCTTTTCTTTTCTTTTATTCCCCCTTTCTTTCTTTTTCACCAGTTACCCATCTCCGCTTGCCCTCCCTTTTCCCCACCCCTTCCCTTTCTCCCCCTCTCTCCTCTCCTCTTCTCTCCCCCTCCTTTTCCCTTCAAACACAACACAACCCACCCCCCTTTTCCCTTTCCCCCAACCTTTCCTGTTTCCCACTTCCTCCCTTCCCTCCCTCCCTCCCCCTTTCCCCTTTCCCTTTTCCACACCCATCTACACTGATGGGGTTTACACCTGTGTGCGTTCGGGTGCGTTGGGCTCTCACTGGTATTCCGCCCTTAGTGCCCGTCGGGGGCACTGCCTTGAAGGCAGTCCTCCATCCTAGCCTAACGGCCATTGCAGGCAACTTGTAAGAAAGTTCTCTTTTTTCTAAATGTTTACATTTTCAATGAACTGTGCGGGTCCTTGGATTATGCTCACTACTTATTATTTTTATTGGACAGCTTACCTATCTACCTGATTGTCCTTAATAAGTAGTGATACTGGTCTGTTCGTATTAGTGCACACCTGTATATCTGTGACATCTGCATGTCTGCGATTATCCCTTTCCATCGCAACCCCATGTAACTCCGCTATCAGAGTCCTGGTGACTGTTCCCTTCCTGTTTGGATTTTAAATGGATTCAATATATGACCATGAACACTTGTTACCATGATCACTTGTTTTAATGCCATCTCTGCATCTTTTTGTTCCCCTCTATCTAGGTCTACCCCCAAGAGACGTTCCTTATGTCTATGTAAAGTATACAGGACACACACTTTGAATGTCTTTCTCCTTCGCATAATTCACAGGGTATGGTGCACATTTTTACTTCTCCCCATCACTGTGAAGAGTAGAATTTGGTTGTCCTGGTCCTGATGAAATGCCATGATCCACTAGGGACTGTAATAGGCATGAAACATGTTGACCTCTCTTATTCACTAATTTTGTAGCTAAATAGACCAATCTATCTATTTTACGCTCACACCACGTTTTTATCCTTGACAAAGGGACTCTAGTATTAAAACTGTGTTTGGATCCCTATAGTCCGTTTTAACACACTTCACCTTCACCCATTCTACTATCAATGCAACACACATGGGCCAAAAAAAGAGAAGATCTCCGGCAAAGAGCCCCCTCGAGGGGCCCGTTGGGCATTGCAGCGCCGGCCCAACGAGGAGCTGCCCGATGATGAAGCATGACACCTCTCGGGGTGTGTGAGGGCCCTTGCTCCTAAAAGGAGCACTTCCCTCCACCCTACACTTGTCAGACCTAGTTTCCCATCTATGAACTGCACGCTCTGTGTTTTCACATACTGCAGGCGCCTGTGTGCTGGACCTTATAACAAGTCCCAGTCCCTCCTTTGCTGTTTTGCGGATCGATCTGCACCTTCACACACACACTTTCCCTCAGGCCCCACCTTTGCAAGTTTTTACTCCTAAGTTATTGCTACATTGAGTTATAGTGGGTAGCACAGACTGGGCGATTGAGAGACTTAGCTGATGCAAGCACCCACTGCTCAGACCAGCAACTCAGCTTAACTGCATTTAAAAAGTACTATTACCTCAGAGGGCGCCTTGCTAGTCTGTGTTAATAGTCACCACTATAGCTCACCCTCCTGGCGTTACCCCAGCCATTCCTCCTCGCTTTCACAAGTTCCCAGATGGTTTCTCTCTGCCTGGAAATTCGGGCAGAAGTAGAAACGATGTGGGTATCTGCCAAAATGTTCAAAACTGCAAAAAAGGTGCAAGCAGTCCAAAATCTGAAGGTAACTAATAAATCTGTGTTTGCCACAGAAAAACCTGTGCTACAGATCTAGACTGTCCCAAGTTATGAGCAATGCCTCAGACACTTGGTCTATGTTGGCTAAAATACAAGCTGTGCCCTGTTTTAGAAACTAAATTTGAAACCTTTTTGCATGATCTGAGCCTCCAGCTGCCAAACAGATGTATATAAAATTCAGTAATGGCATCTTACCCTTAAATAGTTTTACTTGTAAATGGTCAGAATCCAGTATTAGGTCTTCCCTCGATCTGTGTCCCATTTTCACCCTTCAAAGAGAAACCGAAGCTCACTTAATGTTTTCCCACTCTGCTTACACAACAGAAAAAGTGGATTGTACCTGTTTTTCGTATGATCGGTGTGCCTCAACAGAGTCGCCCTACAAGCGGGCACAAGCGGTCCCTCTGTGTATAGCGTGGCATGCTTTATTTTTGCCTCTTGGTGCTGGAGGAAGGAAAGCTGTGATGCTGGGCAAAGACTAGGTTGTGATTTTACATTGTGCAATGCTTAGTGGACACACTTTTAATGCTGTATTTATTTTGGAAATGCATTTTTAATGTAACTTTTTATTCATAATTATACATATGTTATACCTGTGTATAAGAACCACAAATCTAGTCAGGACAATGTTGAGAGGACGTAGAATTGCTGAGGACCCACGGGAACCACCCAAGGTAAGTAGACAGGGACCCCACGGAGATCGTGTGCAGTGTGCGGACACGACCCCGTGCTCCGTACAATTCTATGTGCAAGTCGTAGTTGGATTATTAAAGGTTAGGGACCCTTCTCAACGGACCATGAAGAAACCCCTTGGAAGTTAGAAGGTGGGAGAGCCACCCACCCGTGGATACCATAATACCCACGTTACCTACAATAGGGACGTAGTGCATAGGGGTGAAGTGGTGTCCGAAACCGCAGTCGATTCCAATGGAGGACTTCAAAAAAGTGCCGCTGCTGGAATAGGAGAAAGTGCCCGTGGGAATCCAAATGTGGATTCTTGAAGAGGAGTACCTGAAAGCAGAGGGGACAGAGTCTATGTCACTCGAGAGTGACCAGGAGCCCAGGAAGATGAATGCCCTCCGGTGTCGGGTGCTTCAGGTGAGATGACGATGACCTTGACTCTGTACCTGCGAGGACCAGGCGATACTGAGGAAGACCAGGACCCTGATACGAGCTGTCCCACGAAGGATGTCGAGTGCAGAAGGGTCGGTGTCCGGCGGGAGCACCAACAAGCCTTTGCAAAGGCAACCCACGCAGGAAGTCAAGAAGGTGCAAAGTTGGGACCAGCATTTGCACTTGCAAAAGTACGTGGTGCACAGGGGTTTGGGTGTTACAGCCCCCACGAGGAATTCTGACCTCAAACTCGGTGAGAGGACAGCTCGGGCCTCGAGGAACGTAGAAACCCACCACCTGTTTTGTTGAACCCTTTAAAGTCAGCAGGAGCTCGGGATCAGCAGACTTGTCAGCAGTGTTGAGGTGCCTGCGAATGCAGGGAAGTGACTCCTTCTCCTCAAGGGAGATTCCGTCAAGTGCCTTGAATGCTCCACAGGTCCTGCACGGATCCTGTATGGTGCACAGGCAATGCAGCAGACTGAAAGGGAGATGAAGACAGGCCCAAACGAAGTCCAGAGTGCCCAGACGGTAGAAGTGCAGTGGTTTCAGTTCTGAATCTTATCCCACGACGAAACTAGGGACCTACACCCAGGTAAGCCCTTAAGTACCCCAGGGAAAGGGTTGGGAAGATTCAGGGGACCCTCCCAGCGGAGGGTCTAGACAGGGGGGAAGTTACTCCCATGTCCTTTGTCCAGTTTCGTGCCAGAGTGGGAGCCAACGGCTCCCAGAACTTGTTTGAACTGGACTATGCATATGGACATCAAATGTGCCCCTCATGCAGAATTTCAGGTGCTGGCAAGCACACCCACCCAGTCCCAATACACTAAATCCTGTCTGGGAGGTGGTCACACCCCCCTGTGACAGGATGCCTATATGCCTCTAGCTTGGCTCAGCAGCAGGTGGGCAGAAATGCGTCACTGGTTGGCAGCAACCATTTTGTGCTGTCCGGGACTAGAAGGTTGGCACCGGGAACACTGAGAGCCTAACAGAGGGCTCTGCCGGTGCTTGGAATCATACCTCCTACACCGTTTATGGAGTGGGGGTATGATTCCAACATGTTTGATACCAAACACGATAGGATTCGTTGCAGCCGTTTTCGAGATGGTCATCGCATAATTACGCGGTGCCCCTCTATATAGTACATGGCTGCTTTACTGACAACCCGGGAGAATGGACTCCGTAGGCTGCAGGGGTGTCCTGCTCATGCATGGTACCCTCTCACTTAGAACCAAGCACCCTGCCTTCAGGATTGCAAAGGCCTGCTATAGGGGTGACATAGATTTTAAGTGCAGTAACACTTAGATATAGTAAACCTATATCTTTAGTAAATGGTGCATGCACCAACTTACACAGGTTGCAATGGCAGGCCTGTAGTTTCATTTTGCATGGTCTCTCATGGATGGCATAATACATACTTCAGCCCATGGGAGACTTCTGGGGTACCTATGCCCTAGGTACATGGGTACCATATACTAGGGACTGACAAGGGTACCCCAGTATCCAATATGGGATGTACCCAAGTACTGAACACAATAATTTAGGCAGAATGCAGATAGACTGGGGTCCTGATTAGCAGGATCCCAGTCATACTGGTCAAAAACAGCATCACATCAAGCAAAAAGTGGGGGTAACCATAAGAAGCAGATCCTACGTTCCTACAGGATCCAAACACAGATTTAATACTAGAGTCCCATTGTCAAGGATAAAAACGTGGTGTGAGCGTAAAATAGATAGAATTGTCTATTTAGCTACAAAATTTGTGAATCGGAGAGGTCAACATATTTCATGCCTATTACAGTCCCTAGTGGACCATGGCATTTCGTCAGGACCGGGACAACCTAATTCTACTCTTCACAGGGATGGGGAGAAGTAAAAAATGTGTGCAATTATGTGAATAATGCAAAGGAGAAAGACATTCAAAGTGTGAGTCCTGTATACTTTACATAGACATAAGGAACGTCTCTTGGGGGTAGACCTAGATAGAGGGGAACAAAAAGATGCAGAGATGGCATTAAAATAAGTGTTTATGGTAACAAGTGTTCATGGTCATATATCAAATCCATTTAAAATCCAAACAGGAAGGGAACAGTCACCAGGACTCTGATAGCTGAGTTGCATGGGGTTTGCTTTGGTAAGGGACAATCGCAGACATGCAGATGTCACAGATATACAGGTGTGCACTAATACGAACAGACCAGTATCACTACTTATTAAGGACACTCAGGAAGATGGGTAAGCTGTCCAATAAAAATAATAAGTAGTGAGCATAATCTAAGGACCCGCACAATTCATTGGAAATTTAAAAATTTACAAAAAATGTAGAAAAATAGAGAACCATCTTATAAGTTGTGTGCAATGACCGTGAGGCTAGGGAGGAGGACTGCCTCCCAGGGGGTGACCCCGACAGGCTCTAAGGGCGTAATACCAGTGAGAGCCCAACGCACCCGTACGCACACAGGTGTAAACCCCCTCAGTGTAGGGGGGGGTGTGGAAAAGGGAAAGGGAGGGAAGGGAGGAAGGGGGAAATGGGGAAGGGAAAAGGAAAAGAGAAAAGGGGGGTGGGATGGTGTTTGGAGGGAAAAGGAGGGGGGAGACAAAAGAGGAGAGGGAGACGGGGATGGAGTGGGGAAAAGGAAGGGCAAGCGGAGATGGGTAACGGGTGAAAAAGAAATAAAGAGGGGGACGAAAATTAAAGCAATGGAAAAAAGGAAAAGGAAGAGGTAACGAGTGGGAAGGAGTGGAAAGATGGAAAGGGAGGAAGGAGAGAGGGGAGAGTGGGGGAAAGAGAAGAGGGACAAAAGTAGGGACTTACCCTGTAGTGCGGAAAGCGATGGCCCCAATCGGACCGAGCAGAGGCAGTGCTCACAGAGACATGTGGTTGCAGCTGCGGGGGTAAAGGAGAAGAAGTTCAGACTCAGCACGGGATGGGTTCCCAAGCGGTCGGCAGAGTGGCAGGAACAGAGTGTAGCCACCGCAGGGAGGAGGGACAGAGGGAGAGTTACCGTGTCTATGCTCGCAGCGGCTATCGACCTACTCTGGCCCGAGCAGTGCAACAGTAGAACCGCCTGGAAGGATGTGCCTAAAGTACTTCCTGCAGGGGCGTCAAGACGTTGTAACGTCAACCTGGTGCGCCGGAATGCCGGCATAGTCGTCAACGTGGGGGGCGGGGAGAAGTGGCGGATGACCGGACAGGGAAGGGGCGTGGCGGAACGAGACTTACCAGACAGCTGACCACGACAGACGGACAGCGTGCAACGGGCGTCTAGGTTGCGGGACGGAGGGTGGCGGGAGCGGAGCAGGGTGTGTGGTTGGACCATGAGGGCAGGTCACTGGGGGTGGGTGCCCAGGGGTGGAGGAAGCAGTGCACAGTATGAAGTGTACGTAAAGAGGAAGGGCCGTGCACCCAGGGCCACGGGTGCGTGTGCCCAGGGGGCCGGGGGTTATTGTCAAAGGGGTCATGATGGTAGAATGGGGGCGTGCCAAGGGGAGGAGTGCCCAGAGGGGAGGTGAGGTCACAGGGTGGGCTGGGGGGGGGATGAGGGGGGTGGGTGGGGTAGGGGGTCAAGGGATGGGGGTAGGAGATTGGATGCAGGGGGAGTGGGAGGAGAAAAGGGGAGGGGGAAATGGAGAGGGAGTGAGGGGATATGGTGAAGGCCCTGGTCATGTGGTGCCAAGCCACCCCACAATAGAGCAGGGGACCACGAGGCCAGAAGGTATCCAATAAATCCCTATAATAAGACCTCAGCCCATGGTATATTGCCATTAAGACCATTGATGTGAGACAAGAGTCGGAACACCCATTGTTGTGCTTTGCGGAACAGGTCATCGCTGCAGATGTGTGTGCGCGCCTCAAGGATAGTCCAGCGGAGATCGTTCACAGTGTGACCACTATCGATATAGTGGGTACTCATTTTGGTAGTGAGTCGCCTGCATCACACATACCTGCGGTGTTCAGTGATTCTGATCTTGACCGCTCTAGTGGTCATCCCTATATATTGTTTGTTGCAAGGGCAAGTGATGATATAAACACAGTTTTTGGTATTGCAGTTAGTGTGTGAGCGTTGCATCCATGGTTTAGAGGTGTCAAGCTGAAGTTCTTTGGAGGGTTGTGTGAGTGTACACACACTGCATGACCCGCATGGGTAATGTCCTATAACCAGAGGGAGACCCCAGGGTGTCTGTTGGGTGTCAGATCTGTTGGTCCTGGGTCTAGTGTGAACAGTAGAGTCTCTGAGATTGCTCGCCCGTTTGAAGGCAAAACGTGGAGGGGCTAATGTTAAGTGCCCCGTGTTAAGGATCGACCAACGTTTTTTTAATGACCTTCTAATGTAGTTGGACTGTGGTGTGAATGAAACAGACGAGCAATCTCAGAGACTCTATTGTTCACACTAGACCCAAGACCAACAGATCTGACACCCAACAGACACTCTGGGGTCTCCCTCCGGTTATGGGACATTACCCATGCGGGTCATGCAGTGTGTGTACACTCACACAACCCTGCAAAGAACCTCAGCTTGACACCTCTAAACCATGGATGCAACACTCACACACTAACTGCAATACCAAAAACTGTGTTTATATGATCACTTGCCCTTGCAACAAACAATATATATAGGGATGACCACTAGAGCGGTCAAGATCAGAATCACTGAACACCGCAGTAATGAGATGCAGGCGACTCACTACCAAAAGGAGTACCCGCTATATCGATAGTGGTCACACCGTGAATGATCTCCGCTGGACTATCCTTGAGGCGCACACACATATCCGCAGCGATGACCTGTTCCGCAAAGAACAACAATGGGTCTTCCAACTCCTGACCCACATCAATGGTCTTAATGGCAATATACCATGGGCTGAGGTCTTATTATAGGGATTCATTGGATACCTTCTGGCCTCGTGCTCCCCTGCTCTATAGTGGGGTGGCTTGGCACCACATGACCAAGGCCTTCACCATATCCCCTCGCTCCCCCTCCCTTTCCCCCATTCCCTCTTCCCTTTTCTCCTCCCACTCCCCCTGCATCCAATCCCCTACCCCCATCCCTTAACCCCTATGCCCACCCACCTCTCTCATCCCCCCCAGCCCACGCTGTGACCTCCCCTCTCCTCTGGGCACTCACCCCCTTGGCACGCCGCCCGTTCTACCATCATGACCCCTTTGAAAATAAACCCTCCCCCCTTTGGCCTACTGGGCTCACGCACCCGTGGCCCTGGGTGCACGGCCCTTACTCTTTCCGTGCACCTCATACTGTGCACCGCTTCCTCCACCCCTGGGCACCCGCCCCCGTGACCTGCCCGCACGGTCCAACAACACACCATGCCCCGCTCCCACCACCCTCCGTCCCGCAACCTGGACGCCCATTGCACTCTGTCCGTCTGCCGCGGTCAGCTGTCTGGTGACCCTCGCTCTGCCACGCCCCTTCTCTGTCCGGTCATCCTCCACCTCTCCCCACCCCCCATGTTGACGACGACGCCGGCATTCCGGCGCACCAGGTTGACGTTCCAACTTCCTGACACCCCTGAAGGAAGTACTTTAGGCACATCCTTCCTGGCGGCTCTACTCTGGCACTGGTCGGGCCCAGAGTAGGTCGATAGCCACTAAGAGCATCAACACTGTAAGTCCCCCTCTGCCCCTCTGCCCCCCTCCCCACGGCGGTGGCTACACTCTGTTCCTGTCGCTCCGCCGACTGCTTGGTAACCCCTCCTGTGCTGAGTCTGAACTTCTTCTCCTTTCCCCTAGCAGCTGCAACCACATGTCTCTGTGAGCGCTACCTCTGCCCGGTCCGATTGGGGCAGTCGCTTTCCACACTCCCGGGTAAGTCCCTGCTTCTGTCCCTCTTCCCTTTCCCCCCCACACACCCCCTCTCCCCTTCTCCTCTCTCTCCTCCCTTTCCCTCTTCCCTTCCTTCCCACTCGTTCCCTCTTCCTTTTCTTTTCTTACCCCCCCTTTCTTTTTCACCGGTTACCCGTTTCCGTTCCCCATCCCTTTTCTCCACTCCTTCCCTTTTTCCCTCTCCTGGTTTCTCTTTTTTTTTCTCCCCCATCCTTTTCCCTCCAAACACCAACCCACCCCCCCTTTTCCTTTTCCCTTTCCCCCCAACGTTTCCTGTTTCCCCCTTCCTCCCTTTCCCTTTTCCACACCCCCCTACACTGATGGGGTTTACACCTGCATGCATACGGGTGCGTTGGGTTCTCATGCTTCCATTTCTAACGATAATGGCATTACTCCTAGTCCTACTCCCTCGCCTTCCTTCATTACAATTGAGGCCCCGCCTCCCACCCAGACCCACCCCCAGCATAAAAACTCTGCCCGCCCCCACCTCTACGTAAACAAGACGAGCTAGCACTCAGATGAACCGCACCGGGAGGGAGGGTCCATGAAGGAAGGCGAGGGAGTAGGACTAGGAGTAATGCCATTATCGTTAGAAATGGAAGCATTTCCTCCCGTCCCTCCCTCGCCTTCCTTCATTACAATTGAGGACATAGCAAGCAGAAGAAAACAGATACGGACAGCTGAGTGCGAAAGAACACCAAAACAGAAACAGTGCCCTAAACACAGCAGATCAACATCCCAGGAACCCAGCGGCTCAGAACAGCAGACAAACGCTCAAGACACGCAAACGGACAGCGACAGTCAAACGGAGAGGGAGAAGACCAGGTCGCAGTCCAACAGATCCCACAGAGGAGCCCACCCGGCAGGACACCACAACCGGCAGGGACCACAGCAAAGCACGCCGGACATCCAGCAACGCAGCCACCGAAGCCGCCAAACAGCGAGAGGAACACCCCCGAACCCCCACAGGAGGAACCACCCCCAAAAGACGGACAGCCAGCAAGACCGGGGACCAAAGCCAATGACCCAACAGAGCAGAGGAAGGCCAAACAACCTCTGCAACCGGATCAAAGCCAAACGAGAACCCACAGCCGATCCAACACCCCCAAGCGCCGCGCAGAGGGGATGGCAACCAAAAAACAAGGCCCAAAAGACAAGAGCCGCAACCCGAGACCCCCAAGGGGACCAAAAGGGAGGACAGCCAACATCAGCAGCCAAGACCCCGAAGGGAAGGACCAGACAGGGCGGGGGGGCAACAGACCCCCGCCAACCCGCAAGAACGCCAGGAGCATCAAGAAGCCGGGAGCCGCCCACAGCACCCGCAGAGGAGACACACACAAACCCAGAAGAGCCCCACCCGGAAGGAATCGCCACGCCAAAAACAGGCCAGCCACCGAGGGAACAACACCCAGAGCAGAACACCAGGCCGAAAAGGACCGCCCATGCCAAGCACAGGACAGCAGACGGGAAGGCAGCAAAGCAACCGTCAAACGGTCAGGAACCCCCAACCCAGCAAAGCCCAGCCGCACCACCACCAGGCGAAACCCCCGCACAGAACCCAGGGGAAGGGCCGGAAACATCAAAGGGAACGGAACCACCGGAAGGACCCACTCCCGAACGCAACAGAACTTGGACAGGAGAGGAGACCAAGCACCCCAGGCCAACGGGAAGCAACCAACAAGCCCGAGCACAGAGCCACCTGACCAGAAGGGCCCGGAGCAGCGGAAAAAAAGGGGGGGGGGGGAAGGAAGGCACCCAGAAGACCCGAGGCACAGGAGAGGGAAAGCCAACGACCCCCCGCCCCCCCGAGCCCCGGGACTCCAGCCCAGAGACCAGAACCGGGCCACCAAGGCCCTCCCCGGATCCGCAACAGGGCCACCAAAGGGAGGCCCCAACGATCCACCAACAGGCTGGCCACACGTGGAAGAAGAGGGAATGCGTGGGAAGAAGGAAGGACCCAGCACAACAGAACCGCCAGCCCAGAGGCCACTCGCCGAAGGGAGAGAGCCGACAGCCCCAGCACCCAGACCGGAGCCAGAGAAACAGGACGCTGGCAAACAAGGAACAAGGACCAGAACCCGGACCCACCCAGAGGGCGGACAGAGGACCACGCCCCCAGAACGCCAGACCGAACCAACACCCCAGGGGCCCTGCAGAGAGCCCCGAAAGAGCACCGGGGCAAGCCCCCAACATCCGCCAGCAGGAGGAAATCTGGGAGACCAGCAAGGACCGGCACCCCCGAACCCGAACAGACCCCAGCCAACCCCGCACCCGGACAGGCCAGCGGCCAAAGCCACCACAAGCGGAGCCGGAGGAGGCAGCAAACAGCCAGCCAGAAAGCGACGGCAGGAGAGCCACCAGGATAGCTCCCCCCCGGACACGGATCGACATGGGCAGCGGGAACAAAATACCCCGGAAACCAACCCAACAGGATCCAGACGGTCAGACGGAGGAGAAGAAAACGAGCCCCGGGAACCGGAAAACACCCCAGAAGCCAGGAGCCCCCGCCCCTGCAGCCACAGGACCGCCGGAGGAGCCCCTGGGACAACAAGGCCCGAGCCAGCAAAGGAAGAGAGACCAGGTGCAGGCAGGACAAGGGAACACGGCCACGGAAAGGCTGAAAACGAGCCCCAACGAACACCAAGCCCCGAGAGGGGACCAGAGAAGACACACCCCAGGTCACCAACAAACCCGATCCCCAGAAGAACCACCAAGGTCCCCCCGAACAGACCGAGCAAAAAAGACACTCCGGCCGCACACAGCAAGAGGCCGACCGACAGAGAATGACGAAGGAAAAACCCCTGCAGGAAGGAGAGCCACGAGAGGCACCAGGACCTGCGGGAAGACCCAGGGCGAGGGCCGAAGGCCGAAGGGAAGGACGCAAAACCGAAATGGGCGCCACCCACAGCGAACCGCAGAAAAGAAGCGGCAACTGGGAAGCGGAGAGAAGCGTCCCCGAGACCCACGGCACGCCAAAAGAAGCCAGGCAGAACCAGAGGAATGACGGCCGAAAGGGCCAACACAAGGAAGGGAAGGGGCCGAACGCAGGAGCAGACCCACAGGAGAGCCAGGACAGGCCGAAGCCGCCGGACACCCCCAACCCCAGAAACGGAACGGAGAGGGCCCCAGGTCCGGGCTCCACGACAGGAACCCAGCAGACCGACCACATGGCAAGCAAACAGGACACCCCGCCCAGCAGAGCCACCCCGCGGGGACCGGAGACAGGCAGCGGAGTCAACCGAACCCCCGAATCCGGAAGAACCGGCACCAAGACGACCCCGTACTCAAGAACCAAAGTACACAGGACCCAGCCACCAGAAACGGGCCGCCGCCACCGAGGAAGAAAAGGCCGAAGACGACCACCCACCGCAGGGAACCGTCCAGACAGCAGCGACAGGGACCCAGCCGGGCAGGGCCCGCAGGCGAGGAGGCAGGGAGCCAGGGCGAAAAACAGGCTAAAACCCTACCCACCGGAAAGGCGGAGGAGACGCCCACATCGGGGACAAAGGAGAGGCCCCAGGACAAGGCACCCCAGAAAGGCAGGACGCCCCACACAAGGAAAGGCAGGCAGAAGCCCCAAGGCGGCCAGAAGGACAGAGGACCCGTAGCCCACAGCACCGAACAGACCCAGGCAGCCACCCATCCAGGCACGAACCAGGCCCGACCCCGCCGAACAGCAGAGATCCGACAAGAGCAGGGGCGTACCGGGCGCCACGGCCGGAGGCCCCAACAGCCGCCGCCAAAGCCACGAAACCCCACACCAAGGAGGGCGCAGAAGAAGCAAAGAACAGGCCAGCGCCACAGCACCAGCCAAGCAGAACAGCCGACCCGTCAAGCAGTGCGGCCAGGACAGAGTCCAACAGCCCAAAGGGAGGAAAGGGGCGAACACCCCCAACAAGCCAAGCCGCCGGAGGAAGCAAGGGACCCGCAGCACCGCAGGAAAAAACCCACTGATGCAAAAGAGGGCATAAAGGAACCCTAAACCAATCAGGACCAACACAGCACAGAAGGAACACCCAGGGCTGAGGAAAAGAGATCGCACACAGCAGGCTCCGCAGGCAACCGACAAACAGTCGCCAGCCGGGCGGGCCACAGTGGAGAAAGCAGCAAGTATAATGCACACAAAAGTGGAAATAGCACGAAATACAGCAGGCACGGGCAACGCACGCCACTCCCACAGCACCAATTACCACACCGGGACCGAAGGGCAAGCCCAACCAGAAGGGCCGGGAACACCAAGGAAGAATCCCTCAGGCCCCGCCCAGCAGGGAAGAGGAAAGCCCAGCCGACCAGCACAGGAGCCCAGGCGACCCTATACACCCCCCGGAGCCAAAGGCAACGCCAGAGGCGGGAGAAGGCCCAACACCCCAGGACCCAGACGGAAACCAGCCGCCCACAGGATCCGCCGGACGAGGACGGGATGGACCAGAAGGCAGCGGCTGAGCCCGTAAGCACCGGACAGAGCAGCCTCAATCAAGTCCCGCACCAGCCACAGACATGAGAGGCACCATACCCCCCGCGGAGCCCATGCGTCCAGGGCGCCCCAGGGGGACCGGAGACCAAGCAGCAGAGGAAGAAGACACCAGAATGCCCCCAACAACCTCAAGCGACCCAGGGCAGCAAGCGGAAAAATAGCTCCCAGCAGCCCCAAGACAAGGCAGACAGACGACCACGCCCGTGAGGAGACACAGCAAGTCACAGCACATGGCACTCCAAACAGGAAAAGGAACAAACAACGGGTCAAAAACCCGGCCTACCAGGCCTCCGAGATGTGTGCAGTCCGGGAGCAGAGGCATCCAAGCAGGCCCGACCCGGAAACACAGCCCCAGCCACAGGAGGACCGTCGAACACCGTCGCGGCCTCCCGAGCAACCGCTCCGCCCCATACCACGAGGTCGACGAGGAGAGGAGGCACTGCCAGGAGAACGCAGCAGAGGGCTCCGCCGTCGCAGAGAACCAGACCGAAGACTCCCCGGCACCGCTACAGGGAGGAGCTGAAAGGGTAAGTCTCACTAGGGAGACAGAAAAAAAACAGGTGGGGGCGGGCAGAGTTTTTATGCTGGGGGGGGGGGTCTGGGTGGGAGGCGGGGCCTCAATTGTAATGAAGGAAGGCGAGGGAGGGACGGGAGGTAATTGGTATTCTGCCCCTAGTGCCTGTTGGGGGCACCCCCTGGGAGGCAGTCCTCCTCCCTAGCCTCACGGCCGTTGCACGCAACTTATAAGATAGTTTTCTTTTTTCTAAATTTTTTGTTTCTTAATGTTTACATTTCCAATGAATTGTGCGGGTCCTTGGATTATGCTCACTACTTTTTATTATTTTTATTGGACAGGTTACCCATCTTCCTGATTTTCCTTAAAAAGTAGTGATACTGGTCTGTTCGTATTAGTGCACACCTATATATCTGTGACATCTGCAGGTCTGCGATTATCCCTTACCATCGCAACCCCATGCAACTCAGCTATCAGAGTCCTGGTGACTGTTCCCTTCCTGTTTGGATTTTAAATGGATTTCATATATGACCATGAACAGTTGTTACTATGAACACTTGTTTTAATGCCATCTCTGCATCCTTTTGTTCCCCTCTATCTAGGTCTACCCCCAAGAGACGTTCCTTATGTCTATGTAAAGTATACAGGACACACACTTTGAATGTCTTTCTCCTTCGCATAATTCACAGGGTATGGTGCACACATTTTTTACTTCTCCCCATCCCTGTGAAGAGTAGAATTTGGTTGTCCTGGTGAAATGCCATGATCCACCAGGGACTGTAATAGGCATGAAACATGTTGACCTCTCCGATTCTTTAATTTTGTAGCTAAATAGACCATTGTATCTATTTTACGCTCACACCACGTTTTTATCCTTGACAGAGGGACTCTAGTATTAAAACTGTGTTTGGATCCCTATAGTCCGTTTTAACACACTTCACCTTCACCCATTCTACTCACATTCCACTATTTATCCATGCAACACACATCGGCTAAAAAACAGAAGATTTCTGGCAATGAGCCCCCTTGAGGGGCCCGTTGGGCATGGCAACGCCGGCCCAACGAGGAGCTGCCCGATGATGAAGCATGACACCTCTTGGGTGTGTGAGGACCCTTGCTCCTAAAAGGAGCACTCCCCTCCACCCTACACTTGTTAGGCCTAGTTTCCCATCTAGGAACAGCACACTGTGTTTTCACATACTGCAGGGGTCTGTGTGTTGGACCTTATAACAAGCTCCAGTCCCTCCTTTCTTGTTTTGCGGATGGATTTGCACCTACACACACCTACACACACCTACACCTACACACACACACACACACACACCTTTGCAAGTTTTTACTCCTACCAGCACATATGTTATTGCTACATTGAGTTATAGTGGGTAGGACAGACTGGGTGATTGAGTGACTTGGCTGATGAAAGCACCCACTGCTCAGACCAGCAACTCAACTTAAATGCTTTAAAAAAGTACTATTACCTCAGAGGGTGCCTTTAGAACTGCTAGTCTGTGTTAATAGTCACCAATATGGCTCACCCTCCTGGTGTTACCCCAGCCATTCCTCCTCGCTTTTTCAAGTTCCCAGATGGTTTCTCTCTGCCTGGAAATTCGGGAAGAAGTAGAAACGATGTGGGCATCTGCCAAAATGTCCAAAACTGCAAAAATGTTGCAAGCAGTCCAAAATCTGGAGGTAACTAATAAATCTGTGTTTGCCACAGAAAAACCTGTGCTACAGATCTAGACTGTCCCAATTGATGTGCAATGCCTCAGACACTTGGTCTATGTTGGCTAAAATACAAGCTGTGCCCCGTTTTAGAACCTACATTTGAAACCTTTTTGAATGATCTGAGCCTCCTGCTTCCAAACAATTGTATATAAAATTCAGTAATGGCATCTTACCCTTAAATAGTTTTACTTGTAAATGGTCAGCATCCAGTATTAGGTCTTCCTTCGATCTGGGTCCCATTTGCACCCTTCAGAGAAAAACTGAAGCTCACTTAATGTTTTACCACACTGCTTACACAACAGAAAAAGTGGATTGTACCTGTTTTTCGTATGATCGGTGTGCCTCAACAGAGTCGCCCTACAAGCGGGCACAAGCCGTCCCTCTGTGTATAGCGTGGCATGCTTTATTTTTGCCTCTTGGTGCTGGAGGAAGGAAAGCTGTGATGCTGGGCAAAGACTAGGATGTGACGCTTAGTGGGCACACACTTATTTCTGTATTTATTTCTGAAATGCATTTTAATGTAACTGTTTATTCATAATTGTACAAATGTGTTACCTGTTCTATGGGGTTAGCCCCTGAAACAAACATTGATGGGGATTACAACATTTTTCTATTTTCACCACAGTTCCATCTAGGGTTTCCAGCTCACTCCATGTCATCAGGAAGCCATATTTCCAGTCCACGGCAGTCATTTTGCAACCTAGTCCATTCTGTGTGTCGTAGTCAATCCACCACCATTGAACCAATGGGAATAACACACCCGATAGCAGCGATTTCGAATTTTAAAGTACAGGTGGAACCCTGGTGTCCTGATGATCCATAGTCGGGTGGCAACATCAGTTCTAATGGGTGAAAACTTAAAAAAGAAAGGACTCCAAGAATTGGAGAAGCGTTGCACAACGATTAACAAAATGCTAAGGTGCAAAGCAGTTTTAGACAAGTGCCTAGTTAACATAACTTCCAAGGATCAGGGGCATAGATTGGGGGGGGGTGTTAAACCACCCTAAAAATGTATTCTATAGTGAATAGTTTAGGGCAGGAGCTTTCAGTCGGGTATGGTGGGGCGTCTGTCGGATCTCACCCTGGATTTTTACATGCACACACAGACAAAAACACACATGCACACACTATCTTTCTCTCGAGTCTGCCTTAAAACTTGGTTAGTTTGAAAATTGTGTTTTAAGAACCCCTACCAATCCGCACTCCTCTCTTTCGACCGCCCCTTAAGCCCCCCTCGTGTGCTGCTTCTCATAATGTAGTTTAATAAGATATGCTAGCATGATTGTTAAGAAATCTGAAGTTCACACCCCCCCAATCTTACTGACCAAGCTACCCCCCGGCACAGGACCCTGTGTCATATGTGACACTTTCAACCAGTTTTGGCTTTTAATTTTAAACCACCAGGAGTGTGGACTGGGCTTTTCAGCAGAATAACATGCTGTTACCTAAAAGGCCAATCAATGTAGGATATGTGGAGCCCGTGGCAGCTATGTGTTAAGGAGAAATTGAATGTAGATGAAAAAGTTGTCTCCAGTGGACTGCAGTACAATGTAAAAGCAGTGATCATGTGTTGTCCCACGGCCAGTGCCTAATTTGAGCTGGTGGTCGCAGGTGGGGCCCAACGGCACTTATTTTTGTGTACTGTATTTATTTTTCCTCAACAAACTCAAGAGGCATAAGGTAGAATCAAGACTACGCCGCATTGGTATTCGGTCCTCCGACCTTCAATAGTGCTGGCCAGAGGCTTTGAAACAAAACTTTGGGCACCAGCACTTATTCTTTTACAAACTAAGCACTGTCCACAGCAGGTGTGGGCAGCTCTTCCATCCCTGGTTTACTCCTTCTGGTGCTTGTTGTCAGTTCTCAATTTCTAACAGGGAAAACAAACGAGCAACCAAACCTTTGCAAATAGAAAAAAGCATTTGCAATGCAATAGGTCTCGCATTTGTCAAAGTTAGAGCTATTGATGTTGTAAATGACAATGCTTGTTTTACTCGCAGGTCTGCAGACAAAAAAAACCTAAGGGACAATATATATAGCTCAACATAGCAAGGAGCAACAACCTAAAATGGGTGTTAACACAAATGTACATGGAGCAACACTGCAGAAAAGTTGCGTAAGAGGGAGCAAGGCCGCAAATCTGAAACTTGGGTAACATGAAAGTGCGAGTACATTAAATACACTTCTGCAAAGGAAAACGCACTTATTAGGTCAAAAACAAAACACTGGGAAACGAGTGCGATACAGGATTCCGGATACGTTAAAAATAGTAACAAAAATGTTTTAATTAGATAGAAATGTACTTACAGTATAGGAAGTGTGCGCTTGAGGTCCCAGTAATAAGCGTGAGTGCTGGCTTCAGTTCCAGTACAAAAGCAAGGAGCGTGGGCGGTATTATTAAAGTGAAAGCGCGGCATGGCGCACTAGTAAAAATTAACAAAATAGTG
The DNA here is from genome assembly GCA_963921515.1 of Calotriton arnoldi. NCBI lineage: Eukaryota > Metazoa > Chordata > Amphibia > Caudata > Salamandridae > Calotriton > Calotriton arnoldi. The sequence goes on from CAWUFW010001964.1 coordinate 1,436,683, forward strand.
TTGTAAATGTTGATTTTGGCGAGCCGTGCACAAGAAAACAAAAGCGCATCCACCATTTTAAAGTTCAAGCACGGTGTGCATAAAAGCAAGGCACGTGGCAGCGATTGTGAAAGCGCGGCATGTAGTGCTGTAAAAAATAATAATGTTTGAAAAGTTGTTTTTGGCGAGTCACGCAAAAGAAAACAAAATCACAGCCGCCATTTTAAATATCATTCGCAGGGTGCACAAAAGGAAAATGTGGCTGCTATTATGAAAGTGAAAGCTCTGCATTAAATGCTGGTAAAAATGAAAAAAATAAAGTTCGAAAATTTGATTTGGGCGAAACAAAAGTGCAACTACAAACAAAGCATAAATTAACTAAATAGTTCTCAGTAACAGTTAATAAAACATACAAAGTAAGGACCTGTGCAAAAGGGGCGGTCCTTATGGGAGGTTACAAGTGAAGAGAAGGAGGTACTAAAGGGGGACAAGGAGGGACTCGTAAACAAATAAACCAATGAAATAAACAATTCCAAAGGACACTGAAAGGATCCATTAACATGCTTGGGTGGAACATAGGCGGGGCTTAATGCCCATATCCTGAATACAGTATGTCTCGAAGAGAAAACGCAAGCGCTGCCTACACGAGACCTAAAAAAGGAGGGGCGGGATCTTATACCTGGCAAAATATAAGGACTTCATAGAAGAGGAGCCGTACTATCTTTGAGACAGTGGATGAGAAAACGCTCTGTGGGAGAAACCCCCAGAGAACCAGCTGATTCAGAGAGTGTTCACAGTCTCACAGACAGTGAGAAGAAAGGGGAGATAGGTGAAAGGAATTGAAAAATGGATCCCAGAATGAGGTGGTCCTTGTTAAATGTCTATTAGAAATAGTTAGGGAAAAAAATTCACAAGCAATAGTCTGTCTTTCTCTTGTCTCCCAATAGATAGGAGGTGGAAGTACGTAGAGTAGTGTGGAAACAGATAGGAAAGGCAATTTAGAGCGAGCTAGATGCAGAGGTATACAATTTGAGAGGTGAGGTAATCAGGAGAGTGATGACCTACAGGGGCAAGATGAGAAGTCAGATAGACTGTAGTAAGAGAGCAGTGAGGCAAAACAGAGAGGTAGATTGGAGGGACAAAGGACAGAAAGATCAACATAAAGGAGGCGAAGCAGAGAAAAGAGGCGAAGCAGAGAAAAGAGGCAAAGCAGAGAAAAGAGGCAAAGCAGAGAAAAGAGGCAAAGCAGAGAAAAGAGGCAAAGCAGAGAAAAGAGGCAAAGCAGAGAAAAGAGGCAAAGCAGAGAAAAGAGGCAAAGCAGAGAAAAGAGGCAAAGCAGAGAAAAGAGGCAAAGCAGAGAAAAGAGGCAAAGCAGAGAAAAGAGGCAAAGCAGAGAAAAGAGGCAAAGCAGAGAAAAGAGGCAAAGCAGAGAAAAGAGGCAAAGCAGAGAAAAGAGGCAAAGCAGAGAAAAGAGGCGAGGTAGCGAAAGAGGTGAGGTAGCGAAAGAGGTGAGGTAGCGAAAGAGGTGAGGTAGCGAAAGAGGTGAGGTAGCGAAAGAGGTGAGGTAGCGAAAGAGGTGAGGTAGCGAAAGAGGAGGAGCAGAGAAAGAAGTGAAGTAAGTGGAGGGTAGAGGTTATATAGAGAGGCAAGGTACATAGAAGAAGATTAGTGAGGTATAGAGAGAAAGAAGTAGAGCCATTTAAGCAGCGGTACAGTTAGGTATAGAGAGAGATAATAGACTAGATATACTGGAGGAGAAAAGATGCAGACAGAAAGGTAGAGTGTGGCGAGGTGGGGTAAGTAGCGTGAGACAGTGGTAACAATTGGAAGAGAGACGGAGTGAGTTTGATAAAGAGACAGAAGTGAGGAAGATTACTTTACCCGGGGGCACTTGGACAGTGGGGACCTTGGACCTAAAGTTGCATATGCCTTAAAATGGAACCGAAATGGTGGAACAGGCGAGTTAGAAACTGAATTGCAGGTAAAATGGTATTGCAAGACAAAAAATGTAGATGCAAGCACAAGACATTAGTTTATCTATGCTTTTTCCAGCTTTCTTTTTGCACTATTTCACGAGTGGGCGATGGGCAAATTGAGCTGTGATCTGTTTTTGTGTCACATTTCTGACACATTTACAGGTAATTCATTATTGTTTGCCATCATATAGGCATGAATTAACTGAAAAGGTAAATAAATTCAAAGTTGTGACAATCAGGGGGTCCTAAAATATGTCTTACCCATCACCCTAAAAAATCCTTTAGTGGGCATTGCTTTCCTTTCATTCTTACATAAGATTGTCGTCAATTATAATGCAATTTAACAAAACCAAGACTACAACTCCCAGAATGCATTCTGTTGGCAAACCTTTTTTGCCCACGTCGATTGATCAAACAGCACTGAAAAGCATAGATTTTCAAATACGTGACCCTCGTGTCTTTTAACATATTTAGGTAAATAAACTAATTCGACTGCCTAATTCGTCATGCCACCAGTCTTTTAAAATGCTTAACAGCCTAACCATCCGGCTCCCGAAAGTTCGACATTCAGAAACGAGTCTTTCTTAAGTTAATTGTACCAATCAAATTGTTTGAGACATTTTAATCCAAACTGTTACTTATGAAAAATTATTACTAGCATTGTTATTTCTTCTAAAGTGTCCCAACTTACCAATTTTCCCACAGAAATTGCTCCAAAGATTGCACGTTTCTCGGTCGAGTGAGTCGAAATTGACACGGCCGCTATACAAGTCGAGGTTGAAAATTTTAAATTTCTGCTTCTCAAGGAGGCGGCATTTCAGCAAAAACAAAAATTGGCTGTAAACTCAAAACAACGCTTACTAAGAGCGGTAAAGGTGCGGAGAACGAATGTAGGTTCGGTGCAGCATGTTTTGAATTAAGGAGGCGCTATTTGCAGTAACTGCCTTCGCAATGCACTTTGCTAATGAAACCTCGGGTCTGGAGTGTCACCAAGTGCCTGGAGTCAACATGTCTGCTTCCGCCCAGCAGCAGCAACCGCTAAGAACCACACGATTGACTGCCGCCCCCCTAAATTTGTGGTTATTCATGTTTCAGATACAGAGGGTTATCCCACGATTGTTGCAAGTAAATGAACACCGGCAATGGAGATAGAAAAGTCACGTGTGACTCTCCTCAGCCTGTCCTGGCTTTTTAGCTGATCACCCGATGCATACTGGGACTTGGAGTATCCCTAGATTTTTGCCGTGAGCAGTGTCAGGGCACCACTTCACAGAAATGTAAAATTACAACTTTTCAAGCCTTTTTTTTATTTTGAATACTTGGCGAGTTTTGAACGGTCCCAACATTTTTTGGAACTGCTGTTCGAATACTAAATTTACCCTCTCAGCAGAAACCCTTTACTGCCCTGAAGCCCAACTGAGGAGAAGAAACTCTGACCTGCACATTCGGTGTGGGAGGCGTGTGCCTAATAAAGTGTAAAAGTTCTGTAAAATGCCAGGACTACCTTTGGCACATGAACTAGGCCTGGGCACCACAATAAAAGTGGCCCCAAACAGTGAATCAGATGGCTAAAAAGTGCCCACATTTGCAAATTGGGGCAGTTGTGAACTTGTAAAGACACGCTGTACAGGTGCTTTGCAAGGTATGGTACAGGCCCTGACTGCTCTTTTTTAGGTCGAAGCCTACCAGGCAGTGCAGCTGTCTAATTTGCTTACGACTTCTTGTGGGTATTTTGAAAGCTTCCCTGGGAATGCATTTCGCCCGTTGCATACGGCTTTGTGGTTTGTAACTCACAGTTGCTTGCTTTCTATGTGCTGGCTTTATTTGCTTTAGCCTTTCCAGCTTGAGTTTATGCCTCCCATGAGCATTTCTTGTTTACTGTATCCTTCCGAGAACTTGCTTTCTGTAAACAGGCCTTTAATTCTTCCTCTTATATTGTCATATTTGCTATACATTCAAAGACAGAGTTCAAATGTCAGGCGCTGTCTTCCCAGGGAGCTTGGTGTTTACTTTACTTTCTCTGACTTCAAAGTAAGAGAATTTATGTGACAATCCTACTGAGTACCCATGTAAGAGGAGAGCATGTAGGATATTAATTTTTCTAGCACACAACAAAAAGGAACTGTGCCGATGTTTCACATTGTATCAGAATTAGGAAAGTACAATGAAGCACTTTTTTTGTAATTCTGAAATGTGGTGAAAAAATTATTTGAATACGATACACTAGGTGATGACATCTCCACACATTAACGATTGTGAGCAGTAAAACTGTATGTCGGTGCAAATGTAATGGTCATTTCAATTGAAAATGTGTTGTCTGTAATGGCAGTGCGCTACCACACCATACATACTCCACACTATGCCACTCCACTTTACACCACCCTACTCTTCAACACTCTACTCTGCTCTTTGACCAAATTCCACTCCTCTCCAATCTACCCCACTCCACTCAATCTAACCCAATAAATACAACCCACTCCAATCTGCCCCAATCTTCTCCACTCCACTTCAATCTACCCCACTCCACTCTACCCAACTCCACTCCCATCTACCCCACTCCACCCCAATCTATCCCACTTCACTCCAATCTACTGCAGTCAAATCGACCCCACTCAAATCCAATTGACCCCACTTCACTCCAATACCCACTTCACTACAATCAATCCCACTCCACTCCCATCTACTCTACTCTACCCCACTCCAATCTGCCTCAGTCTACCCCACTCCCATCTACCGCATTCCATTCCATTCCACTCCAATCTACCCCACTCCACTCCAATCTATCCAACTCCACTGCGCTCCAATCTACCACACCCCACTCCAATCATCCCACTCAAGTCCACCCCAATCTACCCCACTCCAATCTATCACAATGTACCCCACTCCACCCCATCTACAACACTCCAATCAATACAATCTAACCCACTCCACTCTACCCCAATCTACCACACTTCACCCCACTCTACCCCAATCTATTCTACTCCACTTCACTCAAATCTAACACACTCTTCTCATATCCACCCAGATCCAGTCCAATCAGACCCACTCCACCCAATCCACCCCAACCCACCCCACTCCAAACTGCCCTACCCCACTCCACACCAATCTACCCATCTCCTATCTAACCTACCCCAATCTACCCAACTCCAATCTAACCCACTCTACCTCATTATACCCCAATCTACCCATTTCACCCCACTGTACCCCACTGAAATTTACCTCGCCCATCCCTATCTACTCCACACCATTTTACCCCACGCCACTCTACCCCACTCCATTCCCCTCCAATCTACCCCACTCTAGAGTACCCTACTCTCATCTATCCCATTGCCATCTACCCCAATCCACCCCAATCTACCCCACTCCACTCCAATCTAACCCACCTCTCTCAACTCCAATCTACCCTATTCCACTCCAGTCTACCCCAATCTACCCCACTCCACCCAAGTCCACCCCAATCCACCCCAATCTACCCCAATTCAATCAACTCCACACCAATCTACCATGCCAATCTACCCCACTCCCCACTCCAATCTACCCCACTCCAGTCTACCAAAGTCTACTCCACCCCGCTCCAAGCTACCCCAGTCAACTCCAATTTACCATAGTCAACTCCAATCTACCCCGCTGTACTCCACTCCACTCCAATGTACTCCACTCCAATCTCCTCTACTCCACTACAATCTATCCTAATCTATCACACTCCAGTCTACATCACTCTACCCCAATCTACTCCAGTCTACCCCACTCCACTCCAGTCTAGTCTACCCCACTCCACTAGACTCCAATCTGCCTCATTATAGTGTACCCCAATCTAACCCACTCCAATCTACCCCATCCCACTCCACTCCACTCCACACCACTAACCATGCCGAACAGCAGCCATACTGGTGTACAACATGGCTAAAACACATTGTCAAAGCCAATAGGTCTTGCATAGGTGAGACCTATTGGCTTTGCTACTGCTTGTTTCCACCTGGCATTTCACCAGTGGGCTGGAGCCCGTGGAGGCTGGGTGTTAGGGCAGAGGGTCGCTACTGGTGCCTCTGTCACTTTCGCCAGCTTCCCCAAGAAATTAGAGCAGGCACAGGGTGGGTGACAGGCTTCAAGAGAGAGAGATGAGAGAGCGACGATGAAGGGAGCAGGGCTGGTTTGAACATTTTTGACAGGGCTGATTTTGGTTCCCAGTCCTCCTCTAGAATGGTAGACGGAATGCATTTGAGCTTGCTGCAGGCAATGTTTGTGGTATTATCATGGAAATGAGCAATAAAAACTAGCCCTCCAGACCATGAAACAAGCCCACAAAGAGCAAAAAAACGCCCACACACTAACCTGTCAGACTGGCCCTGCTTGCACTGCAAGAGTGCACTAAAGGCCACAGCTAGTGTCTTCAAATCTTAAACTAAGAAGGCTCATGAAGCTAAAATGACACTGCCGGAAGGTGTAGCCAATTAGCCTTCTGTGGGTAGTTCATGTCCTGACCTGCCAACTTAATGTGACTTTGTAGCACTCTGAAAGAGCAAGCATGACTATTTTCGCTTTTGATGTAACTTCTTCAGAGGCTTTCATGTTCCTAGGGATATCATGCTCCAATACACAGTGCTCCTTACTCTAATTGTTAACATATTAGTTTATACCAAATTATTTGCAGTGTTTAGGCACTGTAGATAATGGATGTTATTGCTATTAACCTAGGATAACCAGATGGTTCCATATAACTGTGATGCCACTTTTTTGTTCCAGGGCTGTGCTTTTACACATCATTGTTATCAGGTGTATTGGTCCAATTGGCTCAATTACAATGAACTAAGGGCCATATGTATGAACACATTTTTCCATAGACACAGAATGGGAAAAACCCTCTGATATATCTGGCCCTAAGACTACTACCTGAAAAGAGGTGCACAGTTTTACGAACCTCTGAGAGGTGATAAGCTGAAGCCCTGAAGTTACCCGATCTAATAAGAAACTCCAAACTAAGATGTCTGAATCTTACTTCCTGCCTGGACACATTCCTTTTCTAGGTCATGGCCCTTTAGGCACTATATAGAGAAAGAGGTTGCTGTTTCTGGTACATCTACAGTTTGCTTGATTCCCTAGCATATTGCTTGCTTGAAAAAGAGCCCCCTTGAGGCAACTTTTTCAGAATTTGCTTGCGTCTCAGAAGTCTTCTTCTGCTCCTCTGAATCTTGGCCAGTTTGACTTGATTAGAGGTTTTTCCTATTTCAAGTTTTCCTTTGCAGAAACCAGAAATATTGTCCGGATTTCCCACCTTTCTTCCAGAAGGGTGCTCTCTGGAGTGTGTGATGGTGGAAAGAAGTAGCAGGCCCCTCCTGCATGAGAAGAGATCTAGACTCATGTCCGTGCAATGACCATCCTTTACTAACGATGATGTTGGAAAGATGAATGTGTATTGCCTCCATAAGTTTGTTTATTTCATTATGAATTATTTTTTTGGTCTATGCTTGTAGATAAACTGGAAGATAGATGTCTCAGAAATTGAGGGAGAGAAAATGCATGTCACGAGTGGCAGCAAGTCAAGGGTTGTAGGTCTGTAGAGGGTTTAGGGCCAGGAGAGCTTAGTGATGGCTGCAGGATGCCTCTAGTGGCAGTGACATGATGCTTTCAGTGGCTCATGGGGATGAGGACCTTTAGGACGAGTGTGGATGTGGGGATGAGACAGTTTTCACAGATGAAGATTACAACAAGTTTGTGAGTGGTGATGGAGCCATTGGTATCTGCAGCACGGTGTTAGGTGGTGGGCACATTGATGACTATGAGGTGGATTGTGCATTATCACTACAGGATAATGAAAGCTTCCTTTAGCCATTGCTTCATCACTGCAAGAGAGACAGTTGTATGACAAAATATTGGGAACAAAAATATTGCGATACACAAATATTGCAATGAAAATATCGGAAACCAAAATGTTGAGTTTACATACTTTGTATGTGTGAAGATGTTGGTGCATTATATGTGCATTATATGGTGTGGTTGTGCAACCTCAAGCGTAAAATCTCTTGCTCAATACTGGGTAGCTGTGGCTTTGAGCAGCGAGGCCTAAACAAAGGAACTAGTGAGAAGCATTTATAAGCACCAAACAACAAAATAAGAAAGTCACACAACATAAAAGAAACCTGTTGGACTTGGCCCTTTTTGCAGGGTCATCCCTGAACTTTTTGCCTTCCTCCTGTATTGTTTCTGACCTGTTTTTGTTGGTTTTAGGACTCTGGGCACTTTACTACTGCTGATCAGTGCTAAAGTGCATTTGCTCTCTGTATAAAGTGTTATGGTAATTGGTTGTCCATAATTGGTATGTTTGCCTTACTAGTGAAGTCCCTAGTAAAGTGCACTATGTGTGCCAGGGCTGGTAATGCAAATGCTACTAGTGGGCCTGCAGCACTAATTGTGCCACCCACACAAGTAGCCCTAAAGAGAGATCTCAGGCCTGCCACTGCAGTGCCTGCGCGCAGTTTGTTAACTGCCTTGTTGTCCTGACAAGTGCACCCACTTGCCAGGCCTTACCTTCCCTTTTTATGCACATCAGACACCCCTATAGTAGGCCCAAGGTACCCCCCTGGGCAGGGTGCAGTGTATGTGAAAGGTAGGACATGTACTGAGGTGTGTACCATGTCCTGACAGTGAAATACTGCCAAATTCGTTTTTCACCGTTGCAAGGCCATCTTGCCCATAGGACAGAATGGGGAATGCTGTGTCCCATGTTTCCAGCATAACTTCCCATAGGCATAAGATGGAGAGATGGAGTTTAGTGTGCCTGAACTCAGAATTTAACAACACATCTTTTTGTGAAGATGGTTTTTGAATTGTGTGTTTAGAAACCACGCTTCCAGAAGTGGCTGGTTTCTTGTCTTAAACCATCCTGTGTGCCTCTGCCTGGTTGTATATTGCCTGCCTGGGTTTAGACGTGACAGGGTCTGGGAAGTGTTCTGACCCCAGGGAGGAGAAGGTGAGACAGCAACAGGCTGGCCTGCATTTGATGTGAGGGGGAGGAGTAGCCCCCTGGATGTGAAGAGGGCTGTGTTGCTGCCACAAAAGGATGGCTCCACCTCCTGCTGAGCGTCTGGGCCCCAGACCCTGACTATCAAAGGAGGAGGGTGTGCACTGGCGGGAAGACACCCAGGTCTGGTTTGGACCGAGGTCAGAGCCCCCTGAACTCAAAGACTTCAAAGGCACTTAGGGGTATAAATGTAAGAGCTGAAACCCCTGAAGTCAAGACTGAAATCCATATTGAAAAAGGATTGAACCTACTTGGTGATCAAGAGGAACCTCTGCCAAAGAAGAACAGCTGAAGAGACTGAAGAGAAGGACTGCCCTTGCTGTGTGTTCTGGGGCTGGCCTGCAGTTTGCTGGTTTGACTAAGGAGAGGACAAGGGACTTTGCTGTGTGCTGTGTCCCCCTGCTTGTGAGGACTTTGCTGTGTGTTGTGTCCTGAAGTAGCGTGTCTCCAAGGGCCCGAGGAGAGCTGGTCCCCTGTTGTGGAAACTCAGGAACACAAAAGTTTCCAACCGTGTCTCAGCGACGCTGTGTGCGTGGTGCTCTTGCACGCCTGAGACTGCCGTGTGGTCCGTGGTACTGTTTACGAGGTGCCCCGTGATCGCACTGCCCCCGCAGCGTGAAACATCGTCCACGCTGCTGCCTTGCTGTTGTGGCCCGAGCCGTCATCGTACCTGAGGCTGTGAGGAAGGATCACCGCCGCCGGCCCGAGCCGCAACGTGCCAAAGGATTGTGTGAAACTAAGAACTGAGTCTCAGCGACGCTGTGTGCGAGGTGCTCTTGCATGCCTGAGACTGCCGTGTGGTCCGTGGTACTGTTTACGAGGTGCCCCGTGATCGCATTGCCCCCGCTGCATGAAACATTGTCCACGCTGCTGTATTGCTGTTTGTGGCCCGAGCCGTCATCGTAACTGAGGCTGTGAGTAAAGATCGCCGCCGCTGGCCCGAGCCGCCACGTGCTAACGGGGCACTTGAAACTGAGGACTGTGTCTCAGCGACGCTGTGTGCGTGGTGCTCTTGCACGCCTGAGACTGCCGTGTGGTCCTTGGTACTGTTTACGAGGTGCCCCGTGATCGCATTGCCCCCGCAGCGTGAAACATCGTCCACGCTGCTGTATTGCTGTTTCTGGCCCGAGCCATCATAGTAAATGAGGCTGTGAGTAAGGATCACCGCTGCCGGCCCGAGCCGCAACGTGCTAAAGGATTTCTTGAAGCTAAGGAAGCTACAAGGTGAAAGGGATCGTGATCGTTGTTCGTTGAAAGGAATCTGCCCACGATCATCAACGACGGAGAAGGCCGCGCCGTAACCTGTCCGGCTACAGCGTCGCCTAGCAACAGAGCCGCAACGTGATCGGGATCGCCCAGCAGGACGAGCGGGGAGAGAGAGAGAGCGAGGCAGCCCACCCCCCCAGGTAAGGCTTGGACTCCGGTCGGGAGCCGCAAGCGTTTGTGGCCTGGGGAGGCGTGCAGGAGGAGTACAGGAGGGTTCCGAGCTCTCTCCCGCTGCACCGCGTTAGACGTGCTGAGTCCCCGAGCGGCCCGGACCTGCCCAGCTGGACCGGGGCCGCCCCTGTAAGCCTTTTACCGTTGTCTCTGCTGTTGGGGCCTAGTGGTGCCCGAGTTGAACGCGCAGAGTGCATTACGAACCGCATTATTATTGCATTACGAACTGCCTGATTCTTGCATTACGAACCGCATTATTATTGCATTACGAACTGCCTGATTCTTGCATCACGAACTGCATTATTATTGCATTACGAACTGCCTGATTCTTGCATTACGAATCACATTATTATTGCATTACTAACTGCCTGATTCTTGCATTAAGGACTGTCCTATTATTACATTACGAGCTGCATTACGAACTGCATAGCATTGCATTAGGACTGCATTAGAGATCGTAAATTGCTCATTAATACCGCAAGAACCTATAAGTGATTGCTGGCCTAATAACCGGCCAAGTGAATTATTACGAATACGCATATGTTGGTTTTCTATCGTTTGGTCTCATCGTATTCCTTTTTATAAAGATACTGCTATTTTTATGAAACCAGTGTGGTGTCCATTTGTGGTGTTATCACTGTGTTACTGGGAGTGTGGTTGCAAATACTTTACACATTGCCTTGGAGATAAGCCTGGCTGCTCGTGCCAAGCTACCAAGGGGTGAGCAGGGGTTATCTAAGGGTGTGTCCCTCCTAACCCTGAATAGAAGCAAGGGTCCCTATTTGGACTAAGGTACATACCTCAGCCAACTAGAGACCCCCAGTTCTAACAAAACCCATCACCAATTTATGAAAACAGACTATATATTTGTGAATTTCTAGACAGCAAGCTGAGCAAAATCCACTAGAGGGTTACATAGATATAGATTTTTAAGTAAAAAGTATATATCAGCTTTTTAGTCCAAAGCGCAAACAAGCATGGGTAACCATAAAGTTTGTAAAATTTTGAAAAGTTGTGCCCGTCTACTCTGGCCAGATGGGGCAACCAATTCTGACAGGGAAAAGGCCAGGAAGGCCAATCAGGAGTATTTAGGCAGTTACCTGGTCACCAAAGAAGTCTCAAGTCCTGTTCCACACTTTACACGACCCCCCCCATAGACTTCAATAGAGAGGACCTGTTACTGAGGATACAGGATGATGAAAGATGCTCTGAATGCTGTGCGGTCAATGAGGCCCTTCATGGGGTAATTCCTTGGTTCAAGGATAAGGGGGGGCGACTTTGGCCACAGGAGTCGTTGTCACTCGAAGTCATCTTTGAGTCAGTAGAAGCCCAGCAGTGACTGGGCTACCTACCTCTGGGGTCACAGTGGTTTTCTTTGGTGGGGGCTAGTGTATGTCTTGGGCAACCCATTTGTACTTTGATGACTCTCTGAGTCCTGCAGACATGGGAACAACTTTTAAGTCCTGAGGGGCGGTCATCTTGGCTACATGTCGTTGGAAAGCGGCGATTCCTTGCAGGTGGCTACTGACTAGCCAGGATGGGCTACTTCAACTTTTATGGTCCTGGTACTCGAACTAGGGATCAGCTGACTGACCCTTAGAGTTCAACTTGTCTGTCTGGGGCTTTGGAAAACTTTTCCAAGAGTCAGGTACCACAGGCACAGTCCTCTCTTTACTAGCCCAAGGAGCAGCAGGTGCAGTCTAGCGATTGGTGTAATCTCTCTTGCCAGGTCCAGGGATCAGCAGGGCAGCCCTTCTTCGGTCTTTTCCCCAGACAAGATGTGATTTGAAGTTCAGGGTGCCATGGGTGCCATATTTATGCCCAGAAAGTGCCCTGGGGGGATGATGCAGAAATGGGCTACCGGGACCCCTCCCGCCCTGTGATGATTTCTGGCTATGTGTGGCATCTAGCAATTCCAGAGTGCACTATTCTGACTACTCTCAAGATGTCTGAACCTTTCATTGGAGGTTAGGAGCTTGGTAGCTCACCCTAGAGGTGTGCCTACCTGTGGGCTGCACACCCACGGGAAAAAAGGTTTGGCAACTGGTTTCCCCGCTCTGTTCCCCCACCATCCCATCTACCTGAACAAAGGGCCAGCCCTCCTTGGGTGTAATCCCAATTTGCCCATCAAAGGCAGCTTCTCCATTGAAGCTCCCCTCTTGGGCCAACACCCTGTGTGGCTTCCGTTGAGGAGGTAACATCTCCCTCTGCGGCAGCCCTCTATTGTCCTAGGGCAGGGGAGTCGTTTACACAACTCCCTAGGAGGACTGAAGGCTGTCTAGTGGTCAGCAGCTGAGAAAGGCCACCGAATAACTGGGCAATAAAGTTGCAATTTTCTAAAAGTTGCCTTACCTTAAAAGTGACATGAAATTCGACTTGGGCATCAACACCAGAAAGACTGTCACCTGCCGCCTCAACTACAGCAACGCTCTCTACACCAGCACCCCCACCCAACTCCTCAGAAGATTCCAGACCATACAGAACGCTGCAGCTACTCTCACCTGTACCTTCCCAAACACTCACACATCGCCCCCACCTCAGAAACCTTCACTGGCTCCCCATACAGAAGAGATGCCAGTTCAAGATCCTCATGCATGCCTACAAAGCCCTCCACAATCAAGAACCATCCTACATCAACCATTGATTGAACTTCCATCAACCCTCCAGACACCTGTGTCCCTCCTCACTCATCCTCACCCACACACCCTGCATCCGTCGCAGTTGCAGCGAGGGCCGCTCCTTCTCCCACATCACCGGCAAGACCTGGAATGACTTGCTCCTACACCTCCGAACAGCACCATCCCTGGCGGACTTCAGGAAGAGACTCAAGTCCAGGCTTTTCGAAGGGGCCACAGGAGCCTCAGCACCCAGATACTCCTAGGGGTGACAGTGTCGCGCTTTACAAATGCTGATCGCTAAATTGAAGTCAGGTTTAATGCCATGATTAATTTGACACCTTGAAGTGCCCATTCTAGTAGTCTCATTCAGAAGTTAGCAGCACTGCAATGGCAGCCTGTAACTCTGTACTAGCCAATGGGGCTACTCACTTTTCCAAAATAAAATGACCATTTGGAAGTTTTACTGTTAGGACCAGGGCACAAGTCAGGGGTACACGCAAGTAGACAGGGTCCAGCCACTATTTTCACAGGGTAAACACCGTCTACCCTGCCAGCAGTTGGGCCCAACTGAAATATGCTGAACTAGTCCGGGTGTAATTTTCAGACACCGGGACACTGTCAGCAGTGCCCGCACGTTGTCTGCTTTTGTTCTGAGCAGCAATGTGCAAGGAATGAGGAAGACTTTGTTATTTTAAATTCCAGCTGGGCCCAAAAAGAAGGGGCAAATTTAAGGGGTCCTCAAGCCGCCTCCTTTCCCAGCCACGTGTAATTCATGTTGAAGTATACTTGGCTGGGAATTATCGGGAGCCTCACACCTAGATGCAAACGTGACAGAGAAGAAACAAAGGCACACAGCTTGTTATTAATTCACAAGTACTTAAGAGAGGCATGGTTTTGACTTTGTTTAGTCCGTGCATATAAGAGATATGCATGCACTGTAAGAATGTCAGATGTGATGGTCTTAGTATTTACACAAATAACAATTTAAATAGCACTATTTTGTTTTATTTCTGTTAGAGCAGTACTCATCCCATTGCAGGGTGTCAGAGCACTTTACATCACACGTACACATTATACATTGACAATAAATCCAATAAGTGTGTAAATCAATGTACAGGATGTGTTACATAAGACAGTGAGGGTTACAAGGTGTAGGAGTCAAATGTCCTTCATAGCTCACTGTGCTATATTAGAAGGATTACAATTTATGAACAGCAAGTAACAAAAGGATCATTGTGTTAAAAGCAGTAACTCACTTACCTAGCTACATAAAATATAAATCTGTCATCTGTGTGTTACATAATGTGCTTAGCAGGAGACCCATTAACCCTCAATGCTACTTTGATTGTGGGACTGGGACTAGACAAAACACAGATCTCTCCAGCAAATGGGTTAACCTCCAGAGTTAACTCACGATTATTATTATTCCCTGAGGTTTACTGGGCACACAAAGATCTCTGCAGCAGATGCCTAAACCCCATAAGATATCATAAAATGCAGACTTTGTAATCCATTAAGCAGAACAGATTTACTGACTGTGAGAAGTTGGCCTGGTATATGCTGTCCACTAGTTAAAGTGGCCACCTTGCACCAGTACAATTCGACTCTTATGGTAGATAGGTTTAAGACAACCTTTACAGAAAGCTATCCTAGTGGTAGCTGTGGAGAGCAGCCTTCAGGCTAAGTCTTGGAGGAATGTAAAGCAGTTTGTTTTACCACACAATCTCTTGAATCACCAAATGAAAAGACACCACACAGGTATATATATCAAATATATATGTATTTATTACTAAACAACTCTCTACTAATCTCTTGTGAGATTAGAAGTCAGGAACATATGCACAAATCAACGTTTCACAACAAATTGAGCACAAATATGGCTGGGGCCTCTTGGGGCGTACCAGACCATATACTAAAAAAGAGACTTAAGAACAACGACTTGCAAAGGGACAAGGCCCAGGGCCTTCAGAAGTGCTGGGGCCTCACGAAACCACCCAAGGCAGGTAAGTAAAGGACCCACGGGGGACGCGTGCAGTGAGGGAACACAGGTGCGGATCGCCGTAGACTTCAATGGGGCAAGTCGCTGTTGGAAATTAAGAGTTTAAGGGCACTTCGGGAGTAGCTACAAGCAAGTCACTTACAGGGTAAGTAGTTCTAGGGCCAACACCCACAGGTGCACCGTAGTGCTGGAGTTACCTCACCCAGGGAAGCCGGGTGCATAGGTGTCCTTTGGTGTCGGGTCGCGGCGTCGTTTTCAATGGGAGCCAATGAAGACTTGCTGCTTGTGAAGCCAGAAGAAGTGTCCGGTGGAATCCAAGCCTGGATTCGGAAGGAGGAAGACCTGAAAGCAGAGGGGACAGTGTTCAAAGTCACTTGGCAGTGACCCGGGGCAAGGAAGATGAATGCCCACCGTCGTCGACATATTCAGGTCGTTCACGGGTGTCTTGACTCTTCGGCCACGAGGTCCAGGAGGCGTCGAGGATGACCAGGAGCTGGATTCAGCGTGTCCCACGAAGTCTGCAGCTGACTGGGGTGCAGGGACTTCGGGCTCCGGCGGGAGCGGCGTAGTTTGCGACCGTCGTTGCAGTTTTTGGTGCCTGCCAAGCAGGGGAGTCAGTCCTTGACTCCAAGGGAGATTCTTCAGTCTTCCAGAGGTAGTGGAACGTCGAAGGTCCGGGATTCTTCTTTAGAGCGTCGTCCAGGAAGATCTAGTTTGCAATGGCAAGGGTTCCCTATCTTATACTAAAAGAAAGGGAGGGACTAGCTCTATGACCCCACCTATGGGAGGGTCAGGGGAGTAGGTGGCTACACCCACTTCCCTTTGTCCAGTTTCGCGCCAGAGCAGGGGCAGGCAGCCCCTGAGCTGGTTTGAACTGGCATATGCACAGACGAGCCTTCTGCTCCCCCAGTGCAGGACTTCAAAACACTCTAGGAGTGCACCCACCCAGCCCCAATACACTAAACCCTGTCTGGGAGGTGGTCACACCCCCTTGGGACAGGATACCTATTGTTGGGCCTCCTCCACTGAGAGTTTCGGTCATCAGCAGGAGGGCAGCCCAGTGTCTGTGACTGGTGGCATCCATCTTGTGATGCCAGGGCTCTTCAGGATTCTACCGCGTTTCCACAGTAGGTACATGTCTATCCCTCTAGAAGGGTGGGATCATACTCCCACACCAGTTACTGGTGTGGGGGTATGATTCCAAGGTGTTTGACACCAAACACGACATGTTTTGATGCAGCCATTCCAAAGTTAGCATTAACCGCGAGGTTATAATGCACTTAAGAGTATATGGTTTGACCGCATTCACAAACAGCCCCAGAGAATGGACTCTGAGAGCTGCAGAGGGGCCCTGCTCAGGCAGAGGCACCCTCTCACATAGAAACTAAGCACCCTGTCCTCAGGATTGATAGGGCCTGCCTTAGGGGTGACTGATAGGTTTAAATGTGTGTGCAGGGGAGATATAGGGAACCTATATCTCAGTGAGGGGTGCTAGCACCTCCTCACCCAGGCTGCAGTAGCAGGCCTGTGGTGTCAGATTTAGTCTGCTTCCCAGGGGTGGCATAATACATGCTTCAGCCCCTGGTAGGCCTGTGAAGTACCTATGCCCTTGGTACCTAAGGTACCATATACTAGGGACTCATAAGGTACCACAGTATCCAATCACTAGTGCACCTAGAGTGCACTCCAAGTCGTTTAGAGAGAACAGAGAGGCTGGGGCCCTGATTGGCAGGGTCCCAGCCAGACTATAGCCAGAAACCAGTGTAAACATCAGAAAAAAGTGGGGGCAACATAAGAGGCAGATCCTACTCTCCTACACAACCCCCCCCCCCCCAAACGCAGGGACACTAAACTAACCTTGACCAGTTGAGTCTTCGTGCTTTAAGTGGAAATACCTTGAGAGTCCATCTGCATTGGCATGTTGGGTCCCAGGCCTATGTTCCACTGTATAGTCCATCCCCTGTAGGGAAATGGACCACCTTAAAAGTTTTGGATTTTCTCCTTTCATTTGTTTAAGCCATAGGAGGGGCTTGTGGTCAGTCTGAACTATGAAGTGAGTGCCAAACAAGTATGGCCTCAGCTTCTTCAGGGCCCACAGCAAAGGCCTCCTCTCTATAGCTGACCAACGTTTCTCTCTAGGGGTCAGCCTCCTGCTAATAAAAGCTACTGGCTGATCTTGACCTTCATCATTCAGTTGAGACAGTACAGCTCCCACACCCAGCTCAGAAGCATCTGTTTGGACAATGAACTTTTTGGTGTAGTCTGGACTCTGTAAGATGGGGGCAGTGCACATGGCCTGCTTTAGGTCTTCAAATGCCTTCTGACAGCTAGCTGTCCACTGAACCTTTTTGGCATTTTCTTTGAGGTCAGATCATTCAAGGGGGTCACTATAGATCCATATCCCTTCACAAACCTCCTATAGTACCCAGTCAGGCCTAAGAAGGCTCTCACCTGTGTCTGGGTGGTTGGAGCAACCCATTCCATTATGGTTTGGATTTTGCTCTGTAAAGGCTGAACCTGGCCTCCACCCACAAGGTGGCCCAGGTACACAACCTGACTCTGCCCTATCTGGCACTTAGTGGCCTTGATAGTGAGGCCTGCATTCTGCAGAGCCTCCAAAACATTTCTGAGGTGGACCAGGTGATCCTGCCAGGAGGAACTAAAGACAGCAATATCATCTAGATAAACTGAGCAATAAGTTTCCATCCCTGCCAGAACTTTGTTCACCAACCTCTGAAAAGTGGCAGGTGCATTTTTCAATCCAAATGGCATCACCACAAAGTGGTAGTGCCCACTAGGGGTCGAAAATGCTGTTTTGGCTTTTGCACCATCAGCTAACCTGATCTGCCAGTAGCCAGCTGTTAGGTCAAATGTACTCAGATACTTGGCTGAGGCCAAAGTATCAATCAGCTCATCTGCCCTTGGTATGGGATAGGCATCAGTCCTGGTAACTGCATTGAGGCCTCTGTAGTCTACACAAAACCTCATTTCTTTCTTACCACCCTGGGTATGAGGCTTGGGTACTAGGACTACTGGGCTAGCCCAGGGGCTATCTGAAGGCTCAATCACACCTAACTCCAACATCTTCTGGACTTCAGTCCTGATACAGTCCCTGACATGGTCAGGTTGCCTGTAGATTTTACTCTTGACAGGCAGACTGTCCCCAGTGTCCACCTCATGGGTGCACCAGGTAGTCGGACTAGGGGTCAGGCTAAACATATGTCTGTACTGCTGCAGAACTTGTCTGCACTCAGTTTGCTGATGGTCAGTGAGGCTGCTTGCCAAAGCAACACCATCGACTGACCCATCATCAGTGTTCTGTGAGAGCAGGTCAGGGAGAGGGTCACCCTCCTCCTCCTGTTCCTCATCAGTTGCCATGAGCAAGCCCATGTCAGCCCTGTCAACATATGGTTTCAATCTGTTGACATGGAGCACCCTGAGGGGGCTCCTGGGAGTTCCAAGATTCACCAGATAGGTGACTTCTCCCTTTTGCTCAACTATTGTATGGGGGCCACTCCATTTGTCTTGGAGGACTGCTGGGGCCACAGGCTCCAACACCCACACTTTCTGTCCTGGCTGGTACACAGTCAGCACAGCCTTTGGTCATGCCAAGCTTTTTGTAATTCTTGGCTGGCCTCCAGGTTTTTGGTTGCCTTCTTCATGTATTCGGCCATCCTGGAGCGGAGACCAAGTACATAGTCCATCACATCCTGTTTGGGGGTTTGAGAGGTAACTCCCAGCCCTCTTTTACCAAACATAATGGACCTCTTACAGGATGCCCAAACAGAAGCTCAAATGGGCTGTAACCAACCCCTTCTGTGGAACCTCTCTGTATGCAAACAACAGGCAGGGAAGAAGAAGGTCCCATTTCCGCCTAAGCTTCTCTGGGAGTCCTTTAATCATTCCCTTAAGGGTTTTGTTGAAGCGTTCAACCAACCCATTGCATTGTGGGTGATAGGGGTGGTGAACTTATAAGTTACACCACACTCCTTCCACATTGCTTTCAAATATCCTGACATGAAGTTGGTACCTCTGTCAGAGATGACCTCCTTTGGGAAACCCACTCTGGAGGAGACTCCAATGAGGGCTCTTGCCACCACAGGGGCTGTGGTGGTCCTCAGGGGAATTGCCTCTGGGTACCTGGTGGCATGATCCACTACCACCAGGATAAATCTGTGCCCAGATGCAGTTTGAGGGTCAAGGGGACCAACAATGTCAATACCTACCCTTTCAAAGGGTACCCCCACCACAAGTAGTGGTATCAGGGGGGCCTTAGTTGTGCCACCTGCCTTGCCACTGGCTTGGCATGTGACACAGGAGCGACAAAACTCCTTTGTGTCCTCTGACATATGTGGCCAATGAAAATGTGGAACAAGCCTGTCCCAGGTCTTGTTTTGGCCCAAGTGACCTGCCAAAGGGATATCGTGTGCTAGGGTCAAGAGGAACCCCTAAACTTCTGAGGTATTACCAACCTCCTGGTGGCTCCAGGGGCTGGATCTCTACCCTCAGAATATAGGAGTCCCTCATCCCAATAAACTTTATGGGACCCACTAGCACTCCCAGCAGCCTCAGCAGCAGCCTGCTGTCTGAGGGGTTCAAGAGAGGGGCAGCACTGTTGCTCCTTACTCAGATCTTCCCTAGAAGGGCCCCCTGCCCCCAAGAACTCAACCTGATCAGGCTCAAGTCCCTCTGGGGCAGTTCCTTCTTCAGGATCTGCTCCTCCTCCCTCAAGAGGGGAATCGGTGATCTGAGACAGAGGGGAAGGCACTGCCTTACCCCTACTGCTCCTCTTTCTTGGGAAGCATCTGGTCCATGGTTTCAGGATCCAGAGCTGGTTCAGTGTCATGCATTTTGGCCTGTGACCTGGTCACAGCAAATACCTCTGCAGGGATGCCCAACATCTCAGCATGAGTCCATAACTCTACTTCAGACCAGGCTGAAGTTTCTAGATCATTGCCCAATAGACATTCTACAGGGAGGTCTGCACTGACTACAACCTTCTTGAGGCCAGTTACCCCTCCCCAGGAGAAATTCACAACTGCCAGACTATGGTTGGTCCTGACATTGCTTGCATTGGTCACCTGGTACATTTCGCCCAGGATGATCTGTCCAGGGTCCACAAGATCCTCTGCCACCATGGTGACACTAGCACCTGTGTCCCTAAATGCCAAAGCCAGTTTGCCATTTATTACAGGCTGCTGTTTGTATTTGCCCAGATTACTGGGGCTCACCAGGAAGGACATGTCAATGTCTCCATCACAAATCAGCATTGCCTGAGTGGGTACTCTGACTAGGCCAGAGTCCACTTCAGAACCCAGGGTCAACCCTACTACACCCTTATTCTGAGTACCACCTCCACCAGTAGCTGAACTAGGGGGAACAGTTGCCTTAGGGGCAGGAGTGGTGGTGGTTTGGTCTTTGGACTTGTTACAATCAGAAGTCCAGTGCCCTCTCTGTTTACAGAATTTGCATCAGGGCTTCTTTTGGCCTTTTCCCTTGTTGGATTGTGACTCCCCACCAGATGCAGATTTTTGGGGCCCTTGTGAAGACTGCTGGTCTTTTGACTTATCCCCACTTTTCTCAGAGCCCTTAGAATCCTGCTTCTTTGTGTCACCCCCTTGGTTCTGGGTTTTCTGCCTCACCCTGGTTCTGACCCACTTGTCTGCCTTCTTTCCCAATTCTTGGGGAGAGGTCAGATCTGAGTCCACCAGGTATTGATGCAACAACTGGTTCTGGCAATTATTAAGGATCTGTTCTCTCATCATTAGATTATACAATCCCTTGAAATCAGTAACCCTACTGCCAACCAGCCAACCCTCCAGAGTCTTGGTTGCACAATCTACAAAGTCAGTCCAGTCCTGAGTCTGTGCCTTCTGGGTGTCTCTGAACTTCAACCTGTACTGCTCAGTGGTTAAGCCAAACCCATCTATCAGTGCACTCTTCAGGACTTCATAATCATCAGCATCCTCTTCTCTAACAGTGAGGAGCTTGTCTCTACCTTTATCTAAAAAGGAGAGCCACAAGATTGCTGCCCACTGCTTTTGGGGGACCTGTTGTACCCTACAGGCCCTTTCCATAGCAGTTATCCACTTATGGATATCATCCCCACTCTGGTAGGGAGGAACAACCTTGCTCAGGTTCCTATGGTCTGGAATATATTCTCTGCCTCTAGGGACACTGCTGCTGCCACCAGGGGGTTCTAACCCCTCTTTTCTAGAAGCTCTCTGGAGCTCCAGGGCTTCTCTATCTAATGCCAACTGCTTGGTTTTGAGGGCAAATCTTGCTTCCTCATACTGCAGCAGTTTGTACATTCTGTCAGAGGAGGTCTCTCTTCTTGGGAAGTAGGAGTTCCTCTGGTAGACAGATTCTCTGCCAGAGTGATAGGAGTGGTCAGATTCCCTAGAAAGGGACCTAGGCCTCTCCTCCACTATGTCAGTTCTCTTAGGGAGAATTCCTCTGTCCTGTTCAGACCCCTTGGGACCTGGCCCTACAACCACAGAGTCTTGGTCATCCTGATGTCCATCATCTGACCCAGACACTGTAATTGACCCACTCACTGATTCAGACCCATTAGCTCCTAGAGCTAATCTAAGATCATCTGCTGTCAGCAGATCTATCAGGTGTAGGGTGGAGGGACTCTGTCCTATCCTCAGGTGCCTTGCAGCACACATGGCTTTCAAGTCAAAGAAAGTCATGTCCTTATACTGAGGCTGAGTGGATCCACTGGGTCCAACCCTTAAGGACATTCTAGTGTTGTGCAGTGTTGTACTACCTACACTAGTTTGTGGCCTACTGATACTAGCTTGAGCTGTAGAAAGGGTGTGCTATCCCTTGGCACACAGCTCTAAGTTCAGTAGAACTTATTGATACTAAGCTTGACTTTATATATACCTTGAGTACCTATAGTGGTTTTCAGTTAGTAATTCAAATAGAGATTTTTCTGGTAAAACAATAACAAGCTGGAATCCCACACGCTGCCCACCAATGTGAGAAGTTGGCCTGGTATATGCTGTCCACTAGTTAAAGTGGCCACCTTGCACCAGTACAATTCGACTCTTATGGTAGATAGGTTTAAGACAACCTTTACAGAAAGCTATCCTAGTGGTAGCTGTGGAGAGCAGCCTTCAGGCTAAGTCTTGGAGGAATGTAAAGCAGCTTGTTTTACCACACAATCTCTTGAATCACCAAATGAAAAGACACCACACAGGTATATATATCAAATATATATGTATTTATTACTAAACAACTCTCTACTAATCTCTTGTGAGATTAGAAGTCAGGAACATATGCACAAATCAACGTTTCACAACAAATTGAGCACAAATATGGCTGGGGCCCTAGGGGCGTACCAGACCATATACTAAAAAAGAGACTTAAGAACAACGACTTGCAAAGGGACAAGGCCCAGGGCCTTCAGAAGTGCTGGGGCCTCACGAAACCACCCAAGGCAGGTAAGTAAAGGACCCACGGGGGACGCGTGCAGTGAGGGAACACAGGCGCGGATCGCCGTAGACTTCAATGGGGCAAGTCGCGGTTGGAAATTAAGAGTTTAAGGGCACTTCGGGAGTAGCTACAAGCAAGTCACTTACAGGGTAAGTAGTTCTAGGGCCAACACCCACAGGAGCACCGTAGTGCTGGAGTTACCTCACCCAGGGACGCCGGGTGCATAGGTGTCCTTTGGTGTCGGGTCGCGGCGTCGTTTTCAATGGGAGCCAATGAAGACTTGCTGCTTGTGAAGCCAGAAGAAGTGTCCGGTGGAATCCAAGCCTGGATTCGGAAGGAGGAAGACCTGAAAGCAGAGGGGACAGTGTTCAAAGTCACTTGGCAGTGACCCGGGGCAAGGAAGATGATTGCCCACCGTCGTTGACAGATTCAGGTCGTTCACGGGTGTCTTGACTCTTCGGCCACGAGGTCCAGGAGGCGTCGAGGACGACCAGGAGCTGGATTCAGTGTGTCCCACGAAGTCTGCAGCTGACTGCGGTGTCGGCGACCCGATTGGAGCCAACAAGCCTTGGTAGCAGCAAGTCTCGTGGAAAGAACAAAAAGTCAATGGTGCAGACCAGCAAGGTCTGGGGGACTCACCCAGTGAGGGTAAGTCAGGGCAGGCCTGGAGCAACCAGGGGAGCCCTTTGGATTTGCAGAAAAGTCTTCAGGGGACCCACAAGCCGGCTGGCAAGGGATCGCGAAGACTCCTCGGGAGGATTCCTTCAACAGGGGCCCACGGTCACTCGGGACGGGGTAGGCCTCTGATCTTGGGAGGGATCTCTGCTAGAGGCTGGGACCACACGTGGTCCAAAGCACAGGTTCGTAGAACGTCGTGAAGGGGTTGCACTCGAAAATAGTGCACGGTACCCAGGGGCTGCGGTTCCTCGTCACTCGTGGGGTCCACTTGCCTCAGCTTCGCTGGGGACTCACGATGGCCTTGGAGAAGTCAGAAAATCCTCTTCCTGGGCTGCAGGGACTTCGGGCTCCGGCGGGAGTGGCGTAGTTTGCGACCGTCGTTGCAGTTTTTGGTGCCTGCCAAGCAGGGGAGTCACTCCTTGACTCCAAGGGAGATTCTTCAGTCTTCAAGAGGCAGTGGAACGTCGAAGGTCCGGGATTCTTCTTTAGAGCGTCGTCCAGGGAGATCTAGTTTGCAATGGCAAGGGTTCCCTATCTTATACTAAAAGAAAGGGAGGGACTAGCTCTATGACCCCACCTATGGGAGGGTCAGGGGAGTAGGTGGCTACACCCACTTCCCTTTGTCCAGTTTCGCGCCAGAGCAGGGGCAGGCAGCCCCTGAGCTGGTTTGAACTGGCATATGCACAGAGGAGCCTTCTGCTCCCCCAGTGCAGGACTTCAAAACACTCTAGGAGTGCACCCACCCAGCCCCAATACACTAAACCCTGTCTGGGAGGTGGTCACACCCCCTTGGGACAGGATACCTATTGTTGGGCCTCCTCCACTGCGAGTTTCGGTCATCAGCAGGAGGGCAGCCCAGTGTCTGTGACTGGTGGCATCCATCTTGTGATGCCAGGGCTCTTCAGGATTCTACCGCGTTTCCACAGTAGGTACATGTCTATCCCTCTAGAAGGGTGGGATCATACTCCCACACCAGTTACTGGTGTGGGGGTATGATTTCAAGGTGTTTGACACCAAACACGACATGTTTTGATGCAGCCATTCCAAAGTTAGCATTAACTGCGAGGTTATAATGCACTTAAGAGTATATGGTTTGACCGCATTCACAAACAGCCCCAGAGAATGGACTCTGAGAGCTGCAGAGGGGCCCTGCTCAGGCAGAGGCACTCTCTCACATAGAAACTAAGCACCCTGCCCTCAGGATTGATAGGGCCTGCCTTAGGGGTGACTGATAGGTTTAAATGTATGTGCAGGGGAGATATAGGGAACCTATATCTCAGTGAGGGGTGCTAGCACCTCCTCACCCAGGCTGCAGTAGCAGGCCTGTGGTGTCAGATTTAGTCTGCTTCCCAGGGGTGGCATAATACATGCTTCAGCCCCTGGTAGGCCTGTGAAGTACCTATGCCCTTGGTACCTAAGGTACCATATACTAGGGACTCATAAGGTACCACAGTATCCAATCACTAGTGCACCCAGAGTGCACTCCAAGTCGTTTAGAGAGAACAGAGAGGCTGGGGCCCTGATTGGCAGGGTCCCAGCCAGACTATAGCCAGAAACCAGTGTAAACATCAGAAAAAAAGTGGGGGCAACATAAGAGGCAGATCCTACTCTCCTACACTGACACATTACTCCTTAAAACAAAATTAATGTATAAGTTAAGGCCCATATTTTACACCGGGGTTGAGTCACATTTTGGCACAACCTGACCCAAAATCTCATTTATTAAATCTCGTAATTCGCTCAAATTAACTCATGATAGGCTTTCTAAACATATGTGTGAGGTCTTAAGATCTTATGTTACTTTTTGTGATGTCACTTCCTGTGAAGTCATGAGTTGTGATGCCACTTCCTGTGATATCACATCCTGTTATGCCACGTGGGATGTCATGCGCCGTGATGTCACACACCCTTATGTCACATGCCATGATGTCACTTGCATGCTGCGTAACTTGGTTAGTCTCCCCACTTCTTTTTTAGGGCTTGTGCCCTGTTTAGAAAACATTAAAGTATATCCCTACTTAATAATATACAGCTCCCTGCCTTAGGGCTTGATAGGCCTTCCTTAAGGAAGACTTATATATATATTGTTAAGGGAAATGGGGCTTTGCCATTGATTTAAATGGAAAAGTCGAACTAGCAGTTTTTTAAAAACTGCTCTTCCAGGCTGCAGGCCATTTTGTACTTTGTCGCACACAAGGTGGCAAAATGAGAGCCGCAGCCCTGGGTGGACACTCTAACGTACATGCTCTAGGTACCCTTGGCACCATATACTAGGGATTTAGAAGTAAGTCAGCTTATGACAATTGGCAGTAGCCAATTTAACATACATTTTGTAAGGTGTTAGAACACTGGCACTGAGGTCTGGTTAGCAGGCCTCAGTGCACTCTCAGAGTCAAAAAACCAGCAGCCTCAGTCTAAAACTTTGGGGTGATCATACAAAAATAGGCCCCCACCCCCAGATGAAAGTTGATAAGCAACTAACCCTTATCCTGGTAGTTCTCATCTAAGTGGAAGAACCTGGAAATGCCATCTGCACTGGCATGGTCAGTTCCAGGTATGTGTTCCACTGTAAAGTCCATAGCCTGTAGGGAAATGTAACACCTCAACAGTCTGGGGTTCTCTCTTCTCATCTGCATAAACCACCTGAGAGGTCTGTGGTCAGTTTGAATTCTGAAGTGAGTCCCAAACAGGTAGGGTACCAGCTTGTTCAGGGACCAAACCACAGCAAAGTCTTACCTCTCAAAGGCACTCCGATGCTGCTCTCTGGGAAGGAGTCGCCTACTGATAAAAGCAACTGGGTGATCCTAACCCTGATTTTTCAGCTGTGACAACACTGCCCCAATCGCATGTTCAGAGGTATCAGTTCGGACAACACATTCCTTGCTAAACCCAGGTGCCTTTAGAAAAGGTGCTAAGCACAAAGCTTCCTTTAGGGTGTCAAAGGCCTTTTGACATTGGTCAGTCTAGGTGACTTTTCTGGGCTGTTTCTTGGAGGTTAGCTCTATCAAAGGTGCCACTACAGTACCATAACCTTTGACAAGTCTTCTATAGTACTTTCAGGGTCTTACCAATACCTTTTCTGCAGGTGTGAAATGGGCACAGTGAAGATTCCCGACTTTCCTGCAGGTCAAACTGGTCAAGAGTTAAAGACCCTGCTTGAACCACCAGGAGAAGGGATGGAAACAGATGATTTCCAGAATGTCACTTCAGGATTTCAGAATACTTGACTGTGGTTGCATCTACAAAATAAACATCAATATATTAGCACCCACATATTATGAGGAGGAGTAGACTATATTTTGGAAGAACTGCTTCTTAGATTACCTAATTTCACTTCCTCCTTCTGTCTGGTGCACTGATATCCAGTTGTGCATTCATACTATTTATAAGTATTCTGTGTGTGAAGATTATTTCTGCTCTCATCTAAACATAAGTTGTCTTCAACAAATAAAACAACAACAGTTTGTTGCATGCTAAGGCATGTGAGGAAATAAAAACAAATTAGAGAGCAAGCACTAGTCCAACTTAATTCCTTGATGGAATCTTAAAACTCAGATTTCCACTATGTCCATGCATTCTTTTAATAAAGAATGATTAGCCATAACCCATAGGTAGTGAGAGTCAATAATATTAATGCTCTGTGTCTTTGTTTTGTCTTTCAGGTTTTCTCACGAGCAAAGTTTCACCAGAATATTTTTACAGGAAGTTCATCAGATAAGTTAAACATATAACTGTTCACAAACGCCTGCAGCTGTTGAAGAGTTTCCAGCTTGTGATGTTGTTTTTTCATATATTTTTGAGGTAGCAACCTTATGATGGAGAACATGAAGAAAATGAAGCCCGATGAACCCAACGCTCAAAAGGACGGACCCGACACCAATCCAGCAGGAACCAAGGACGTGAAGAACAGCAGAGCAAGAGAACGTGTGGAAAGCCAAACAAGCAGGAGAGAAGGACCTGAGGCTGACTTCAGGAAACACAAGCAGTCGTTTGTGGTGCAGCACACAGCCTTAAAGGCTACGCGCTCTACCCATTAAAGGAACCGCTCGGTCAGGAAGCCATGCATGCAATGTGCCCAACAAGTACCTAGTCAGGGCAAGGAAGGCTCTGACCTGGGTTTGGGTCTTAGGTACTTTCCGGGACAGAATTGTCTGGATTCCAGGCTGGAGAGGTTGTACATGGCCTCCACCTACTTGGTGGTGGCCCAAGTACACAACTAAACCCTGACGTATCTGGCACTTGCTTGCCTTGATAGTCAGCACTGCCTGTTGTAGGGCTTGAACCATTTCCTTGAGGTGGATAAGGTGATCCTCCCAGGTGGAATTAAACACAGAAATATCATCCACATAAGCTGCTCTAAAGTCCTCCAAACCTCAGAGTACTCTGTTCACCAACCCCTGGAAGGTGGCCGGTGCATTTTTCAGTCCAAGGGGCAGCACTTTGAATTAAAAGTGGCATTTAGGGGTTGAAAAAACAGACCTCTCATTGACTCTTGGTGTCAATGCTATCTGCCAGTAACCTGAAGTCAAGTCAAAAGCACTCAGATATTTTGCAGCCCCAAGACTGTCAATGAGCTCATCAGCTCTTGATTTGGGGTGTACCACAGTTTTAGTGAGTGCATTTGGGCCTCGGTATTCCATGCAAAACCTCATTTCAGTTTTCCTCCTTTTGAGTTTGGCTTGGGCACCAGCACAAAGTGGGCTGGCCTGTGAACTACTAGAGGGCTCAATCACCCCCAACTCTAGCATCTTTGCAACCTCAGCTTTGATGCTAGCTTTAACCTGGTCTGACAGTCGGTCGATTTTGCTTTTGACAGGTAAGCTGTCACCCGTGTCCACATCATGAGTACACCAAGTTGTCAGACCTGGGGTGAAGGAGAACAGAATAGCAAACTGATTGAGCAAGTTGTAACAATCTGTCTGTTGCTCTGTTAAGGTGGAAGAGAGAACTACTCCCTCTACTGAGCCATCTAAGACATTGGTGGACACAGGGTCAGGGAAAGACTTACTTTCTTTTCCTACCCTCCATCTGTCACCATGAGCATTGTGATATTTGCTCTGTCATGGTGGAGTTTGAGCCTATTCACATGAATCATACTGTGAGGGTGTCTGGGGGTTCCCAAGTCCACCAGATATGTAGCTCCTACCTTCTTTTCAAAGATAGGGTAAGGCCCAGTCCATTTGTTTTGGAGGGCCCTAGGGGCCTTAGGCTCTTTGACCCATACCAGCTGTCCAGGATGGTACTCAACCATGGAGGACTTCTGATCCTATCAATGCTTTAAAAGCTCCTGGCTGGCTTCCAAGTTTCTGATTGCTTTCTTCATTTACTCAGCCATCCTGTGGTGAGGGCCCATTACATAGCCCACTATATCTTGTTTGGGTTTCTTGAGAGGTCTTTTGCAAGCTTATCTCACCAAACCCAAGGGACCTCTTACAGGGTGTCCAAAGAGTAGTTCAACAGGACTGAAACTTATTCCCTTCTGATGAACCTCCTGGTCTGCAAACAGTAGGCATGGTAGGGGAATATCCCATCTCCTTCTGAGTTTCTCTAGTAAATCCATAATCATGCCTTTTATGGTCTTGTAGAATCTCTTTACAAGATCATTACCTTGGGAATGGTAGGGTTCGCGAATGCGTAAGTCACGCCACACTCATCCCACATGGCTTTCAGATAGGCAGACATGAAATTTGTGCCCCTATCTGAGGTGGCCTCTTTGGGGAGCCCAAACATGGTGAAGATGCCTTGCAGGGCTCTAGCTACTTCAGGGGCAGTAACTGCTCCAAGGGGTATGGCTTCTAGGTACCTGGTGGCATGGTCCACTCCCACCAGGATGAACGAATTGCTGGAGGCAGTAGGAGGTATAGAGGACCAACCATATCAATCCTTATTCTCTCAAAGGGAGTCCCCCACCACAGGCAGTGGTATGTGGGGAACCTTTGCCTTGCAATCTGTCTTGCTAACGGCTTGACAGGTACACAGTAGCAACAAAACCTCTTCGCCTCCTCAGGCATCTGAGGCCAATAATAGTGAATGACCAATCTTTGCCATGTCTTTGTCTGCCCAATATGTCCAGCTAAGGAGGTGTCATGGGTCAGGTTAGGGAGGAATTCTCTGTACTGTAGTTGAACCCCCACTCTCCTGGTTGCCCCTGGTTTGGGTCTCTTGCCTCACTGTACAGGATCCCCTCCTCCCAGTACACCTTATGGGTTCCAGTGAAATCTCATCCCCCCTAATTGACAGCCAGCTGCCTTCAAGAGTGGGACAAGTCTTTTGTCCCTGGCTCAATTCCTCTCTGGAGGGTCCACCAGCTCCTTAGACTTCTGCCAAGTCAGTCAAATCTCTCAGGGAAGCAGCCTCCTGTTCAGGCACCAGACCTGCCCACTTTGGGTGAGGCTCCTTCTGGGCCTGTGGACCTTGGGAAGTGGCCTTGCTCTTGGTACTAGGGCCTGGCACCATATTCCAGGCTCCAAAGTCCCTTGACATTCCCTTAAGGCCTTTTGTGCTCTAATGGACACACATACTCAAACAAGAAGACCCAGCAGTGCTGCATGAGTCCTTCTCTCCCCCTTTGCCCAGGCAGGGGTTTCAAGGTTGTTGCCCAGCAGACACTCCACTGTGATGGCAGGGACAGTTACTTTCTTAGGGCCAGTAACCTCCCCCCACTCAAAGTCTACCAAAGCTATGGGATGTGACTTTGCAACATTGACAGAGTTGACAATCTGGGGCCATATTATGGAAGGGCCCAGGGGCGCAACACCCGTTTGCGCCCGCTTTGCGCACCACCGGGGCACTTCAGTATTACAGAAGGGGTCACAGACACTTGTGTGTCCCCTTCTGTAATACTGATTTCGCTGCTGCACATAAAATGCCAGCACTATCTTCAGAGGGTGCTCCCTTATTTGCATGGGGGCATGGCCCCATGCAAATGAGGGAATCCCATTGCTTCTTCTCCCGTACTGAATTATAGATGTGGGCCCAGAGGCAAAAAAGCTGCCAGGAGGTGCACTGACAGTGTGCTACCTAAAGGGTGGCACACTGTCAGTGCGCCCCCTGATGTGAGCCTTCTGGAGGGGGTGAAGGGAGTTCCATGGACTCCCCCTCAGACATCCCCTTGCAGGTGGGTGCAGTCCCTCACTGCACCCGCCTGCAAGGGGATCTCTAATCCGCCTTAAAACTGCACGAGAATTGCCACCTGCACTTTGATACACAGAGCGGCTTCAAAGCAGCCGCTCCTTTATTCACATGAATATGATACCCCAGGGCAGCGCGAGTTCGCGGCTTTCCTGAGGGCAGTGCATTCCATGTAATAGGGCGCACTTTCCCTGTTTGCGCCCGGTGCACCTGTTTTAAGGGGTGCCGGGTGCAAACGGGGAAAGTGCGCCCTTTACATAATAGGGTTCCTGGTGCATCTCATCAGGTATGATCTGCCCTGGGGAAGCCAGTATTTCCATAATCATGGTGATACTGGCACCTGTATCCCTCAGGGCATGGAATTCAATCCAATTATGATTCTTGTCTAATGTCTGTATTTTTCCATACTAGCAGGCCAGTGAGTCAAGGGTTCAATTTCCTCCCCACCCATGGAGACTAAAATAGCTTCAGTGTACCCCTTGCAATTCCCAGGGACAATTTCCACCCCATCCCTACACTAGCAATGCCTTTGCGATGGTCATCAGTTGGTGACTTCTTGGTGCACACAGTATCTCCCCTCTTGTGCCCTGGCTGCTTACAGTCATAGCACACCCCAGCCTTTGTAAGGTCAAAATTCTTGCCCAGGCACCCTCTCCCCTTTGAAAGGAACAAGGATCTACCTGCCCACCTTAGGAATCTTTGGTATTTTCTGTCTGTTTATTCTTGGCCCCATCTTTCCCCCAAAGGGGGACCTGACTTCCTTGCTTTTGATCACCACCTTGGGACTTTTTGGGCACCCTAGCGCATACCCATTCATCAGCTATCTTCCCCAGCTCTCTAGGGCTGAATAGCTTAGAATCTACAAGATGCTGGTGCTATTACTATTACATTGTAGAGCCCCTCATAGGTATCTACCTGGTTACCTTAAATTCATCCTTCCAGTGACTTAACAGTACCATCTACAAAGACTACCCATGTCTGAGTTGACCCCTTCAGTGCATTTCTAAACCTCTGCCTGTATTCTTCAAGTGTTAGACCAAACAGCTCAATAAGTGTCTCCTTCATGTGGGAATATGACTCTGCCACATCATCTTCCAGTGTTTGTAGTCTATCCCTCGGTACTGTTGGAACTAGTTCCTACAATAAGGCTCCCCAGTGGTGGGCACCCACCCTCCTCATCCTGAGAGCCCTCTCATAAGATGTTAGCCATTTATCTATGGCATCCCCCTCGACAGACTTTGGCACAATACCCTTGGTCAACCTAGGGTCATAGGCACCCCCTGCATTTCCTTTGTGTCTTTGTAGCTGTCAGCATGTCCTTTGGACCTTAGTCCCAGCTTGATTCTCTACTCCTCCAGGGCCAGCTTTCTTTCTTCTAGGGTCCGCCTCCTCTCCAGGAGACTAAGCTGGGCCTCTAGGTCCTTGGGTCCCCTCAATGAAGTGAAGCTCTTCTTCCTCCCAGATGTGAGGCATGTCTTAAACGAACTTTGGGGCCACACTCTCGTTGTCCCCTTCACCTTCCTCATCCAAGAGATCTCTGTTATTCTCCAAATCCCCACTGATCTCCTCTGCAATTGGAGCTCATCTTCTTGGCTTCCTCCTAGTCTCTGAGGGCCTTTTCCAGGTCTTATTTCTTGGCAGTGATCCCCAGACTGATATTCCTGTCCCTGCCCAGCACCCTCAGATTGTTGAATTTGAGCGTAGGAAGGATTGCTAAGTCTATTTCCATGTTTTTCATCCTTTGGAGACTAGCAAAAAGATTTAGCAAACTTGGGTGCGGAGGGCCATCATGTAGCTGATCTCATCCTGTGGGGCTTTCTTGGGAGTTCGCTCTCATCCCTCCTTCACCAGGTTGAGAGGCACTCTGACAGGGTGCCCATACAGAAGTTCAAATGGGCTGAATCCAACCCCCTTCTGCGGTGCCTCAATGTATGCAAACAATAGGAATGACAAGAGAAATTCCCATTTTCGTCTCCAGGGGCTCTGATAGACCCATGATCATGCCTGTAAGGGTCTTGTTGAATCTCTTAACAAACCCATTGGTTTGGGTATGATAGGGTGTGGAGAATTTGTATGTTACCCCACACTCGTCCTACATGGACTTCATGTATGCTGTCAGATATTACCTCCATGGGGAACCCCCACATGGGCAAATATCCCCATCAGTGCCCTGGTCACAGTGGGCGCAGCCAGTGACCTCAGGGGTATACCCTCCTGGTACCTGGTGGCATGGTCCACCAAGACCAGGATGAACCTGTTGCCCAGGGCTGTGTTGGGGTCTAGAGGCCCAACAATGTTGATGCCCACCATTTCAAATGGGGTGGCAAAAACTGGAAGGCGAACCAGGGAACTTGTGCTTCCCTCCTGACTTCCCACTGGCCTGGCATGTTGGACATGACCTGCAGAATGCATCTGAGTCCATCTTTATCCAGGGTCAATAAAAGTGGGTGACAAGCCTACCAAAGATCTTGTCCTGTCCTAGATAACCTGCCAGGGAACATCATGAGCCAGCTCTAGTAGGAAGGCCCTGTAGCACTGGGGGACCACCAACACACAAGTTGCACCAGCCTCAGCAACATTAGGCTCGCTATACAGGAGACCATTCTCCCAGCAAATCAGGCAATCACCAGAGGTGTCGCTAGCTGCCTAGGCTTCGGCCTGCTGCCATAGGCTTTCCAGAGTAGGGCACTCCTTCCACACTGTGCAGGATTCCTCCCTGGTGGGACATCCTTCCTTCTGTCAACTGGTCAGTTCAGGTAGGTTTCCCAGGTTGACAATGTCCTCCCCTGTAGGTTCCAGGGTTCCACTCTCAGGTTCAGCCTCCTAACGGACCCTGGGAGTGTCAGGAGTGGGTTTCCCGCATCCCTCGCCCTTCCTCTTCTTGACAGGTACCTGGGCCATTTTCCAGGTCCTGCTGACTACCCTCTTTGGTGGCCATGGACCATGAGGTCAGGCACAGCCACTAAGGCAACCCCAACATCGTCTCCAGGTAGGACCAGAGCTCCACCTCTTTCCAGATGGTGTGATCCAGGTCAATACTGTGCAGACAATCCACAGGCATGGATGGACTCACAGCTACCCTCAAGGAACCTGAGACCACCCATTCAATGTGAACCAGAGCTACTGGATAGTGACTCTCGTGGTTGTCAGGTGCTACTTCCTGGTGGACTATATTAGGGACGGTCTGCTCTGAGGACACCAGTTGACACCTGATGGTTGTCATGCTGGCTCCTGTGTAACTCAGAGCCTCCACCCTCTGCCCATGGATGGTGACTCACTGCCTTTATTGGTTAGTATTGGTAGGCATATTGGTTCTTGGCACCATCACCCAGGGACACTAGGGTAACCGATGCACTACCCCGCATACTAACTAGGGCAATCTCCTCCCCAAGCGCTACACTCACCAGACCCGGTGTCTGCCCACCAGTGGGGGGGGTGTGCCCACTTGGGACAAATGGCATCACCCTTGCAGTGCCCAATCTGTTGGCACTCATAGCACGTAGAGGTGAACTTCCCTGACGACTTATGGTCAGGGAACTTACTCTTCTTCAGTTCAGGTGGGGATGGGGAATATGTGCTCTCTTGCCACCAAATTGCACAGATCTTGGTAATCTTTCACTTCACTGCCCTTCACTCAACCATCCATTGCCTTGGAAAAGGAATCTACACAATCCACCCAGAACAGAATGGGAAGCTTCTGACTGTTCCTAAGCTTCTGCTTGTACTTTTCTGGGGCAAGGCCATACTTTCTGGCGAGGGTGTTCTTTATTCCCCCTTCTATAGGGCCATTAGGGTGTCCCTCCCTTTGCTAGGTATGTACCTCCAGAGACTGGCTCCCCAATCCTCCTCAGGGACCCTGTTCATCTCAAGAGCAACCTCGTAGGTTTCAAACCATTTGTCGATGTGATCTCCCACAACAAAGTTAGGCACCAGATCCTTTGGAATGTGGACCCTCTTGTCACCAGAGGGAACTGCAGGTATGCTGCCACCAAAATTGTTGGACTCCACCTATTTAGCTCTGATAGCCATCTCTTTGAGACTTAGCTCATGGGAAATTCTCCTCTCTTCTATGGCTAGTCTCTTTTCCTCCAAGGCTCTTTCAGCATCAGCCTTTTCCCTTGCCAAGGCTCTCTCAGCCATCCTATCTTCTGCTTCCAGCTAGAGCTTGGACCTTTGCAGCCTGAACTCCCATTCAGCCATTCTGTCCGCCAGCGCCTCTGGGGATGGACAGGCCTTGTGAGAACAAATTGATCTCTGTTCTGGCAGGGAGTTCCAATGCAGGGGTTGACTCCTCCCCCTCCCCTGATTGCTGCATTTCAGTACCTGCTCCCAGGTCCTCATCTTTCTCTCCAGATCATCTTCCTTATCTGCTGTAACCAGTGATTGGTGGATTTCTGCCCAGGTCCTCAGTGCCTGTTGGAGCTCCAGCTTCGGGTGTTCTTCTTAGCTGGCTGTCCCCTCTCCTTGCAGAACGATTGAGCTCAACCACGGTGTAGGCTCTACAGGTTGATAAGCTCAAATTCCATTCTTGAAGGTGTAGCCACATATAGGCAGGTAGAATGAGAGTGAATTAGGAAAAAGCCAATCAAGATGAATTTTTAAAAACTCAGATTGGTGTCTAATTAGTTATCTGGGATATCAGTGTAATACAAAATCACTGTATGGCACTGCACAAACACAAGTCTTAATGTCACCAATGACCACCAATGTTGGTAATTGGATTACTGGTTTAGGGAGTGAAACCCTTCTCAAGCAACAATCACAATCTCTGTCAGGGTGAAACACATGCAAACCCCAAATTAACATATACTTAACCCTCTGGTAGCTTGGCACAAAAGCAGTCAGGGTTAACTTAGAGGCAATGTGTCAATTATTTATGCAGCACTACAAGCAGTAATAAAGTGACAACACAACACAAGAAAAATTCC
The DNA here is from genome assembly GCA_963921515.1 of Calotriton arnoldi. Lineage (NCBI taxonomy): Eukaryota > Metazoa > Chordata > Amphibia > Caudata > Salamandridae > Calotriton > Calotriton arnoldi. Next base: position 1,471,890 of record CAWUFW010001964.1, read on the forward strand.
ACAACAATTTAGACAACTAGAATACAATTCAATACATTATATGAGACCAAAATGACAAAAGTCCAATCAGTAGAACCGGAGGCATGCAATTTTAAAGTTTAAATGAAAATAGTGCCTAGAAGCACAAAGCGCCAACTGTCCTCAACTCCAATTGTATTGGTCACAGGTGCTAGATGAGATAGACTCCCATCTCCAGACGCAGATACCCAGATTACCTGCATACACTTTGCTAGGCCTACCAAACCCGCCCACATATCCCTTGAAGTCTCGACGGGGGAAACAGATAGGCTTGGCTCCAGGGTGCAGCGGTTCTGAAGATCCTTGCACACTGGGGCACAACACAGGTGCCCACACACTTGGAATGGTTACACCGGCTGTGGCACATCCTTGGCATGTAGAGAATATCCACGACTCTCTCCAACCAAGGTGCTTCATTTGGGGAAACTGTGGTGCCCCTACCTGTCTCTCCTCTCACAGAATTTCTGGGAACTGACCTGCCCCAAGAATCTCCGTCTCCTATGATTATCGGAGACCAACCTCGATGTCTGATCAGGTGCGAATTTGAAATGTGCTTCAGTTGTCGTACAGTTGTCATAAGTAAAAGTGAAATGAGTTTGGGTGGGTGGGGGAGGGAGATTGGCGGACATGTTTTCTTTTCATTTGTAATTGTTACTTGATTGCCACGAAAGTATGCATTGAGTTTCTTATGACTCGACAGATATGCACATACCGTTATCTCTGGCATTGTCTGAAATGAATAAAGAGATTTGAACAATAAAATGCATTCTATTTTTCTTGTCTTGTGTTTTCACTTTATTGTTTGAGTGCTGCATAAATAATTTACACATTCCCTCTAAGTTAAGCCTGAATGCTTTTGTGCCCCGCTACCAGAGAGCTACGTACAAGTTAATTTGGTGACTTTTGTGGTTCACCTTGACAAGGATTGTGGCTGTTGCTCTAGAAGGGTGCACACCTCACCTCAACCAACAACCCAATTTCAGGGAGTTTTTGCAACAGCTTGATCTCCTCCCTTGCATGGAGTAGGAGAAAGCGCTTTACCCTTAGGACTGTCTCTCTGGCAGTTACAAAGTAATTGGTGAGGCAACCCATCCACATGGCCCAGCAAGGGCCGCATCGCAGGTGAAAACATGCGAGAGGGAGTGTGACAGCAGGCAAGCAACGGCACCCACCTTAACAGCTGGAGGAGCAACACTCGACAGCTGCACTGGGTCGGAGCAAGGAGCATAGCCTACGGATTACAGTGCAACACTCTCTGGTCCAACATTGTTCATGATGATGAGTGGACATAGCTGACATTCAGTGCAGTATTTCTCAAATACCAGTAGTCAATGCAAATTCTCCTACAAAGCACGCCTCCAGTAAAGCAATATATTGTGTCACTTGTGAGGGCCTATCAGCGGGGAACAGGCCTCACAGCAAGATGTGCCGGAACGGATGCAAAGACAGTTCTGCTGGAACCAGGGCAGGTGAGGTACAATTTAAAAAATGCATACTTTAGGGCTAAGAATAAGAAGGCTACTGTACCGGCCAAAGGAGTCCTGTCTCCAGAGCTATAGACAGAGTGGAGGAGACAGTCACACTCTCATGGCCAGTGCAGTGTGCTTTCAACACCGCTATATGACATGCCACACATATGTGGCTCACTCTTCCAGACTGGGGTCAGCGTGCTAGCTTATTTATTTATTCTCTCAATGACAAGCCTGTCGTCATATCAAAAGATTTACAATGGTGCTGAATGGCTCAACACAGGCTACAAGTCCCAGAATGCAAGAAAAAAACCTGGACTTGAGGCTCTAATCACACATGACCCAGGGAAGTTTGGCAGCTACGTGTGCTGCAACACACGCTGTCGCCAGCACTCGAGGAAGCAGTACGTGCTTTTACTGGGCAGGTACTGTCTGGTACGGAGTATTTGCACTTCTTTAATATGAAAGGGAGAGTACCTGCATTTCTCAGCACTGCTACAATACATTTAATGGGAGAATACCAGCACTTTTCAGGAGCAAATAGGTACTCGGAATAGCGAGTACCAGGACTACTCTATTTTCAATTAAATTACTGGACACAGCACTCGACTTGAGATAAATGCCACTCAAAGTTTAACACACAAGGCATGGAAATGTTTCACATGTTCAAAAAGTAAACATGGAGATACCACACATAAGCAAATCGAATTTGCCCAAAAATTATAACAAGTGTCAAAGAGAACAACGTTGAAGCTATATTAAGATGCCTAAGATAATTAGATAAATCTAAAAAGTTTTAAATAATGGGTATACATTTTTGACAGCCTCTATAGCATCTCAGATAATAATTGCTTTCTCTTACAAAGAAAACACAAGTTCTACAAAAGCGAATGATTGATTATACGGCGGATTTGGGCAGCGGGGGTATAGTCTAGCATTTTTGAACTCGAGATCGGTATTACAGCTCCAGCAAAACGTCCCAAAAAAATTAACGTGTCCTTGTGTGAAGTAACTGGTGCTCATATAAAGCGCTCCAATACCTTCGGGTCGAGTTCGCACTATATAAATCTGCAACAACAAAAAAAAACCTTGAACTTCAACCTACATGCCAATAGGACTACCCCCATTGTATATATTCATTCCCACATAGTCCCGAGCATTGACTTCCGGGTTTCTGACTTCCGGGTCCTTACCTTTGCGTCACTTCCAGGTCGACTAGTCCTCTTTTTTAGCCAATCGTAACTGTTCCTGCCGTCCAGCCCCTCCCTGGTTGTGTCGCCTGCTTGTTAGTCACTATAAACTAGCTTTTCGATTGGCTGTGCGTGCTTTCAGTTTTGAAGTATATTGGCGTCCAACGGGGAACTATTAGAATCACATTTTTAAAAGACTTTGCAGCCGTAGAGGCGAGGTAAGTCTCCATTCGCGAACATCATGCTAGATTCGGTCTAATTGTCGTTGTCATGTGTGTGGCGTTTGCTAGTAGTCACGCACACTGTCACGATGAACGATAACACATACAGTCAAGTGTGGGGCATTGTATTGGGGACTCTATGTAGCCGGTTGTTTTTCTGCGTCTTTTTACTTCTTGCGTCTTCATCCTTTTCTACTACCATCTCTTCATTTTATACCTTTCCGTTGTATCATGTTGTTTCGTTTGCCACCTAAACCGTTCGTTTGCTTCTGTGTCGTCCCTCGGTCAAATGGATGTAGTGTAATGTATTATTTCATGTTTCTTTATTGCTTAGAATTTACTGACGTCATGTTTGTGGGAAGTTCTGGATTGTTTGAATTGTCTTGACTCACTGGCTATGCTGCCCTTGTGGTAAGCAGTCATGGGCCCTGCACTGGAATAAACCTACAATTTATATACTACAACAGTTTCCAGGAATTCCATATTTTATTGGAGCATGCAACAATTATGTGGCGACGAGGATGGGACATTATGGAGACTTTCGGACCCACCGACAACCAGCATATTTCAAAACACAATATTTTAATGGTGAGAGAGACTCATTTGGACGGATTTAGTGTTATTCGTTTCTCTGCATTTGCCTGGACATGTGAGTGTCAGCGCCTTGAAATTTCCTATTAACCACAGGGCATAACCATGGCGAATATCAGCCAATCCTGTAACAGTCCGTGAGTCCATATAACACAGTCCATGATGTAGTATTTCCTCTTCTTCACTGAAGGAAATTAAGCAAGCTGGACTTCATTTCGCCTTCGAATCCAAACCTAAGAGGATATGGAAATTGTTAATACCTTTCCACATAAACATACCATCCACTGTTACTGACATGTTAAGTCATAAATTCATCAGTCTACCATAAGGCGAGTGAAAGACATAATGACCATAGAGTTCAGTCTCCAATTTTAGGTGCAACATTGCCATCATAAGGTATCATTTTACAGCATATGCATGCCTGCCAGGTTGAAAAACAAAGGTATGAACAACAATACAGAATAACAGTCTGTTTCTGAGTAGAAACCAAAGTACCTCCCTGTTAGCCGCGGAATCCAGCTCTCCGGTTCCAATAGTTAATGTAAAGATGTTCCTGTAATTCCTCCCCCCCCCCTCCCCCCAGGGTGGGGCAGCATAGAGAGAGCATGCTAGGGGGGGATAATCCTTGCCTCCACGTCCTTCATGATATTGAAACTTTCCTTCATGTTAACTTGGAAATTTTCATTTTGTTCCAGGACCGGAGGCGAGGATTATGCATGTTTAAAGCTTACTTACCACCAGTGCTGCTGCGTCATAGATTAGTTTAAAATAGAACCTTTTGAAAGTAAAGTCCGAAGACCAATCTGCTGCATTCATGGTATCTTTAAGCCTGCCACCTACCTGGACAGCTTTGGAAGCCATAACCCCCTAGTCGAATGAGCCTCAAAAGCGGTGGTATCCATGCCAGCCTCTGCCATGACTCATCTTACCCACCTGGCAATGGTCGGAGAGGACACTGCCTTGAAAGGTTTTTTGATGGCAATCAACAATTGCCATTTTCCTGGAGGTCAAACCTCCATTGTCATGTCCTTGTATGCCTTCGGGCATCTGAACACACCCAGCTTGGGGGCCTCTGCGAAAGCTGGATGAGAAATCGACCTGGTACTCGTCTTCGTTCTCCTGGAAATGTTGAAGGTAACCCCCTCCAGGGTAAAGGTCCTTGCTAATCGGTCTAAAGCCCGCACATCCGAAGCTCTCGTATAAGAGATGAGAAAGATCAACATTGCCAGTTTCGCCGAGATCTCTTTCTTAGAAAGGTATTGGTTATCTTACCAGGAGGATAACGAACGCAAGACCAAATTGACATCCCAAAGGCCAGCGTACTGTGGCTCGGGGGAATGGGATATCCTGATACCTTTGAGGAGTTTGCGTACCCAAGTGTGCTCTCCTACTGGAACATTGTTCACCGGCGCATGGCCCGCTGAGATAGCTGACCTGAAAAAGTTGATGGTGAAATATGCCAGTCCCTCCTGGAAAAGCTCTTCCAAGAAGTTCACAATATCAGTAACGCTGGTGCCCATGGGATCCAGGTGTTTCTCCACACACCAACGAACCCATCTCCTCCAAGCCGATCTGTACCTCTTGGTAGTCCCTGGAGCCCACGCCTGTTGGATGAGAAATTCAGCTTCCTGCGAAAGTCTGACGTCTTTCCAACGTCGCCTAAAATCTTCCATACCATGAGATGAAGATGGCCCTGGAGAACCAGAGGATGTGGCTGGCCTAAGGGGTCTGTCAGGATTTTGGAAAACTATGGCAGAAGTACCGGAGCAGCCCAGACTAACTCCAGGAGAGAAGGGAACCATGCTTGTGATCGCTATACCACTGTGATCAGCACCAGAGAGGCCCTCTGACTCCTGACCTGCACCGCCACTCGCAGAATGAGAAAGGGATGGAAGGCATAAGCTTCATCCATCGACCAGTCCTGGAGGAAGGAATCCACTGCCTCCGCCCCTGTATCCGATCTCCAGCTGACGTAGCAAGGAAGTTGCGTATTCCATCAGGAGGCAAACAGATCCACCTGGCAAGGGCCCCATTGTGTCATCAGAGCCTGAAATACCCTCAGGTTGAGCCTCCTATCAATGGCATCCCTGGATACCTGGAGTTCCACTCTGCCACTGAGTTCTGTGCTCCTGGAAGATATTCCGCCATCACTGAGATCTGTCGCTGGAGGCTGTGTTATGTTATGTTAAAAGTAATTTGTAGAGCGCACGTTCACCAGATGGTTTCTTGGCGCTGAGGGAGGACGGCTGCGGCTGCAAGATAGTGAATGAGTCTCAGTTGTAAGCCTGGGTAAATAGCCAGGTCTTGAATAGCTTTCTGAACTCAATATAGGAATCAGTGGTGCGCAGATAAAAGGGGAGAGCGTTCCAGATCTGAGGGGCCAAGATCGTGTATCTAAGACCTCCATGTTTTTTACGTTTGAAGGTATGAGGGACCAACAAATTCTTGTTTGAGGAACGTAGGTCGCAAGAGGGGATGTACCGATGTATATTTAAGGCGATAAAGGCAGGACCACGGCCTGAAAGGGCCTTAAAGATGGTGCAGCCTAACTTGAATAGGCAGCGTTGAGGTAAAGGAAGCCAATGGAGGCTTTTCAGCAATGGTCTCACATGACGATGTTTATGCTGACCGAAGATAAGCCTTGCTGCCTGATTCTGGACCAGTTGCAGCCGGTGTAGCTGGTATACCGGTATACCAGCATACAGGGAATTTGCGTAATCGATACGCGAAATGACCATGGCACGAACCACTTGGGTCAGGGCTGCGGTGGAGAGGAATCTGCTGATTTTCCGAATTCTTCGGAGATGGAAAAAGCACGCAGAGACCACTGAGCTGATCTGGGCCTTCATGGTTAGATCATTACTGATCACAATTCCCAAGCTTTTTACCGAACTGGCTGGGAGTGGAGGGCTCCCTAATAATGGTGGCCAGAAGTTGGAATTCCACGGATTAGCCAGACCACCAGTAAGGATCAGCTCTGTTTTATCTGGATTTAACTCAAGTTGATTGGCATTCATCCAATTACTAATGAAATTCATAGTAGATTGGAAGCTGGACACAGATGATGCGGAAGCGTCAATGTTGAATACCAGCTGAAGATCGTCAGCGTAATTAAAGACTACGACCTCTCTCTTACGCAGGGCCAGAACCAAGGGGAGAACATACAAATTAAAAAGTAAGGGTGAAAGGGCGGAACCCTGCGGGACCCCGCAGGTCAACTTTTTTTGTTCTGCCCTAAAGCTGGCAAGGCGCACCGATTGAGACCGGATACTGAGAAAGGAAGTAGTCCATTTCAGTGACAGGCCCTGAATTCCAGCACAGCCGACACGGTCGATCAAAAGGTGATGATCGACCGTGTCAAAGGCAGCCGACAGATCGAGAAGCACCAGGGCCTGAGTAGCACCCTGGTCGGCCGCCCTTCTCAGTTCATCCAGAACTGCCAAGATGACGGACTCGGTGGAATGTTCAGGTCTAAAACCCGCCTGGTGGCAGTCCAGATAGTCTGTTCTACAAAAGAGCTAAAGCAGGTGGCAACATGGGTTTCTAAAACCTTGCTTAGATAGGGTAGCAGAGAAATGGGACGATAATTGTCAGGTGCTAATGGGCTTAGACTCGGTTTCTTAAGAATAGGGACAACTTCCGCCATCTTAAATAAATCGGGGACCATCCCTTGGGCAAGGGAATTTTTAAGAAGCAGTAAAGAGGGGTCCGGGCAACGTGAAAAAATTTCCCGAAGGATGTGAGGGGGACAGCTATCCGTGGGAGAGCCAGATCCAACTTTTGAGTAAGGCGGAGAAAGCATCCTTAGTGATTGGAGGAATATGATCTAAAAGTGCGGGATCCGTGCGAAGGTGGGGGTCGGCCAGGGGAGTAGTAGGTTTGGGGATACTAGCTTTGATGGTGACAATCTCCTCGATGAAAAAAGTATTAAGCGAATCACATAGAGATTGTGATGGAACGGGTTTTGCGATGACTCGATCTAATTTGGAAAGTTCATCCACTGTAGAGAAGATGTCCTTCGCTTTATTAGTTGATTTTAATATTTTAGAAGAGAAATATTCTGTCTTAGTTTGAAGGATAGTTGTTTTATAGTCTCTAAGTAGGGACGTAAAAATTGCCTTTTGATTAGGGCAGTAGTCGCATCGCCATTTGCGTTACGCTTGCCTCAACGCTAGCTTCTTTGCCTTCAGATCTGCCGAAAACCAACGTTGGGTATCATGAGGCCTCTTTATTTTAACTTTCCTCAGTGGTGCTATACTGTCTTTGATAGAGGTCAGCCAGATGTTAATATTTTCCGCTTGGACTTGGGGGGACTCCTCCAAGGCAGTAGGGGCTGAGGCTGTTGGCAAAGAACAGAATTCATCGATATCCACTGTACCCCAGTTTCTGGCCAAGAAGTTGCCTGGCAGAGGGGCGTTATTTAGATGGGCGTTAGGGATAAAGAAGGTAAAGTGGTGGTCTGACCATGTGCAAGGCAGGACCTGTAGCTGTGAGATTTCCAGGTTGGCGGTCCAGACCTGGTCTAGGGTGTGCCCTTTAACGTGAGTGGCTACTTTTATGTGCTGAGTACAATTCATTCCCACTAAAAGTTCAGCAAATTCAGCCGAACAGGGACTTTCTTGTGTCGTTAGGCCAGAAGTTGAAGTCTCCAATAATCAAAATTCGAGAATTGTTGACCACCACCTCAGCAATCATATCACCCAATAGCTGGGGAAATGTGGGCATATGGTGTGGGGGTCTGTAAAAAAGGGCACAGATGAACGAAGAATGATGGGACTCAAATTTTAATAGAAGGCTGTCGACTGTGGGGATACCTAATGAAACTAAAGTTGTAAATTTGTGTTTCTGATGGATTATGGCCGCAACCCCTCCTCCTGCTGTAGTGCCAGAAGTCCTTGGCTAGTTCTGCCAGAACTCGTGAGCGGGTCATGCCCAGCCCGCTGATATAATTGGACTGCTGTTATTTTGTCCATCCTCAGAAGTACACAGCATGATACTTTGTCCCTCGTAAGGGATCAAATTGCAAACGATCCTGCTAGTAACTCGAGAGAATTGATGTGGAGGGTCAATTCTTCCTCTGTCCATCTGCCTCCCATGGAGATGGGGGGGTTATATAACAACGGGGTAACACGAAATACCACCGGACCCGGGTAGCAAACAGTACAATAGAGAATGGTCCCAGTGGAAATCAATTTCGCAAGATGCAGAATTCAGTCATTCAGACATCACCATGGTAAATTCAAATGAATGTGATTTTATTTTCATCACATGATTATCAAAGAGAGCATTTTTGTCTGTACATTTAAAAATGGTGCTCGGAGAAGGGAACAGAGTGCTCGGGAGGGAATCTGTGCTAGTGAGGGTTGTAAGAAAGGAAAGGCAAGTGCAATATATACATCAGAATGTAGCTGAAACCTATTCAGCCTAGCTATGGCAAATTTAATACAAAACAAACATAGCACATAATAGGCTCAGATAATTAATCTCGGTTGTCGATGCTTGAAAAGTGGAAAAAGACAGTCGACATTTCGACCCCTATATACAAAAAGGTAATTTGATCCTTATCCTGGGGTCTTCATCGGGACTAAAGGTGGAGGAGGAGGGAAGGTAGAGCACCTAGAGACAATCAGATAGTGTGCATTAGTCAGGTGATGTGGTGTGCCAATCAAAAAAAAGAAGAAATGACAATGGATGTTTACCGATAAAGGGCAGCATGAAAAATCAGACCACAGACTGGTAAGCGGTGGGTCCTAATGGCTCCTCTGTCGGAGAGGAGAAGAAGAAATAATGTATATTAGGCTCATGTCCCAGCAGGAAGTCTGGGGTGGGTAAGGGGGAAGAGTTTATCCCTCCAAGGTGCAAATCACACTTGAGAACGTGCAGTGGATCGCAAACAAATTTAGTATGACGATGTGCTTTGAGGCCTCATGATGCGGTGAACGGTGGGTCTGGTCTTGCACACATCCGATCAAGGTTGTTCAGTAACCTCCTACGAACACAAACAACAGTCCAGGTAGACTGGTGCTCCAGGGACAACACTGAAATGATGAGTCGAGCCTGAGTGGTGAACACAGAACTCATAGCCCACAGTGAAAGTGTCATTAGGCAAACCCTTATAGGAGGTGTGCATTGAAACCCTGTACGTACGTATCACCAAAGGCACTGGTGTGCATTGCAGGTAGAACCTATGGTCAGTAGTGGGCTGAATGCTAGCACGCGTCTTATGCATGACGTGGCTGGTCCTAAGGACCCAATTAAATGACAGCATTTTAGTAATAATAGTCATCCGTGGACGTGGGCAAAAAGGTGGAAAGAAATTTTCATGTATGGGATGAAATCAATTTTGCGCAAGGCATGTCCTAAACATGGATTAACTAGGCAGGTGCACCGGTACTACCCGTATATGTGCTTGTGTGCAACTTGGATCTAAATGTTGCGACTGCATGTATGTATGTATGACATGTACAGAGTTAGAGAGGCCACATGTGCAATAAAGTAAAAATCCATAGAATTTGATGCAGCCAACCGTGAGGTTAAACAATGGAGGTAAGTGTGACTATGCACTCCGCCTTAAATAGAAAAAGGGGATGAGATATCCTGCTTGCACGTATCAAAAATGAGCCCTGTTATGTAAACATACCCACCCGCCATTGTAAAACAGGTAGTCCCAGGACTACATACCTTCTAGAATTGCAGGTTTTTCTTTAACATGTAACACAATTGAATCTAAAAGAAGGGAAGGAGCAAGGCTACAGTTACTGATCTAAAAGAAAGAGGTCTCTCAGATCCCATCCGCTAACTAAAAGCGCATAGCAGGCAGGACGTACCTGTACTCGTCGTCCGACTAGTGGAGAATGACAGCTGGGCCCGGTAGCGCGGCAATTTAAAGACGTACTCGGCGTGCACGCGACGTTAGAAGTCGCTAGATGTCTACATACTGTGACGGAGCCCTACTAGGTGTGATTAGTGAGAAAAGTGGATTGCCGAAAAACGGCGTGGATGTGCCACCGATCCTAGTACTTATGAAGTGGCGGACATGTTATGACATGGGTTGAAAAGATTGCCACCTGGGAATCACGAATAGTCCCGACATTTGACGTTAAGGGGCTAAAAAATGAGGTTGGCAAAGTGGTGTTAAAAAGACATCCTAAACGGAGAATACATCATAGTCATGACAGTAGAATGACAGCAATAACTCGGATACAGTAACAAAAACCTCTAGTATTTAAAGCACATGGGTGATACATTTCGTTTTTGATTGGTAAAACGGGGCAGAGTGAGCCACTCATTGGTAGGTATAGAGTGAGCTCGATCTCAAAGTTACATATTTTACATGTAATGTTGGTGAGAATACATTTTTGGTGCCAGCTAAAGATTGGGACCATAGTATATATAGAAATTGCTTTATGAAAATAAAACATCACGTACTGAGACTGCATCATGGTCATGGCAACATTACTAAGCAATTCAACAGCAAAAATGACTCGGATGTGTAATAGCAAGATCGTCTAGTGTTTATGCGCCTGCACACGGGTGAACAATTGTTTTTACAGGGGCAAAGTGAGCCACTCGTTGATGGGTATAAAGTGGGCTCAATCTCTAAGTTAAATCTTTTACATGTAATGCTGGTGAGAATACATTCCCAGTATATATCAATAAAGAGAGGGGGTGGGGGGACCAGGAGCCAGTTACGGTCCAGTGCCCGTGCTCCAAGCGCAATACATGAAGTCAAAACAGGGGACACTGTTCCTGAGGAGTGGTGCAGCATGTCACCCACTCACTAAGAAAGGGGGAAGAAGGACGGAAGGAAACCTAGGCCTAGAACCCACTAGTAAGAGGGAAGAGCAATTCTTGCCTCTTGTTGTCCTCACACACCCCGAAGGATGTCATGCTTCATCATCGGGCGTTTGCTCCTCGTCGGGCCGGCGCTGCAATGCCCTACGGGTCCCCCGAAGGGTCACTTAAGCGGAGATCTTTTGAGAACTGCCGTTTGATGCATGCGGGTGTGTGGGGTGAGTCCTATGTGGAGGGTGTTGAAGTGCATGCAATGGTTTAAAACTGACTAAGGGTTACCAGAAAAGGTTTGTTTAATGTGACGGTACCCTTGTCAGAGTAAAAAACCTGTAGATTAAATGTTACCCCAATAGGCGTAATGTGCCCAGGTAACTAGAAGGTCAACATGTTTCGCGCCTGTGTGGTCACAGAGATCCGTGGTGCTTCATCAGGACCAGAAAAACATGGTGTGGTGTGATGTGCACGTGAGTAGTGAGTAAAAAGGGATAAAAACCCTCTATAAGATCAGGGCAGACCAAAACTGTGAACCCTACAGTTAGGCTACAACTAAATAGTCGATAACGCTCCTGATCGTGACCTAGGAAAGGAAGATAAACAACAAAGAAGACATACATCGGACATGTATATGAGGCATCATGGTGTGCCTCAGTAATGTATATCAAGGAAACGCACACCGCGTTATATAGAGAAACATACGAGACAGACTGTGTTTGTAGTCCCATGGGGCCAATACCCAGCGCGGTGTCTCACCAGATGTGCACGGCAGGCTGGCTAGACGTTACGCCAAGGAGCTGGCGAGCACGTAGGTGGCCCCGCCGGCACCCCGGGAGTAACCCACGTCGGGAGTGGTACCATGAGCGTGGTGGCCCAGCGTGTTGGACCAATATCGCACAGGTCATGCCAAGCGTCTGGCACATGAGGGCACTCACACCAGTGGCGCGCTGTGTGGCTCGCGTGTGATGAGACGTGACACTCTGCGCCGTACAGGCATGCCTGGTACAAGCAAGCCACATGTGTTACGGGTCGTCGAGAGCCACAGTAGTCTCTAACCCGTCGCTAAATACTGTGTGGTGAGGCAGAGGACCCTTACCTAATGAGGAGGAGAAGTGCTCCAAGGGCTAGTTGCGCAGGGTACCCGCATCTTACCGGGCTAAAGGAAAAAAGACAACATAATAGAGCAAGAATGTAAGAAACTGACATGCCCAAAACACGTAGTCCAGCGACTTACTGTTCAGGTTCCCTGGTCCATGTGTCAGATTTCTACTTACAGTTTAGCTCGGGTGCCGGCTCATTAGCACCTACCCCGTCCATACGCCTGCCCGAAAGTGAAGTGGACCTGGCGGGGGCAGCCCAGTTATAGTGGTGATAATTGAAGCTTGGGCGGTCCCTCCATCCGGCATGCCTAGTCATGCAGCGGTGTGGTGCGCATATGTGTGCCGTGGAAGTAAAGTACAGGGCGCATGTGCCGGAGGGGAACGGTTTACTCCTACTGACCTGCGCGTAAGCGTGCTGGTAGCTAATAGTTGTCAAGGGGATCAGAACGCCTGTGGCGTGAGGCGCGCATGTGTATGGAGGCGCGGGCTCCACCTATCGGTCAGGCGTGTGAGAGTACGACCCCTTAGAAACGTGACTTGTTGTGATAGCTATAGGCTGCCCATGGTAAAGGCGTGCATAACTCATAGCTGTAACACTCCGCTAATGGAGAAACGGAGCACCCTGGCTAACGTGAAATGTCCGTGAGTTGGACCCAATGTGTATCACTAGAGCCAGCCAGTGTGTTGAGTCTCGGGGCTTGGATGTCCAAGAGGGATTCTGGTGCAAGGTCCTGGCGGTGATAAAGCCGGGTACGGCTGATAGTAGGGACAATGCTGTGCTAACAGGGCACAGGGAGGAGAGGGAGAAGGGTGCCCTACTCCTGGACTAATGCTACCCCTGTATGTTTGAGGGGCAGATAGTCGTGCTGCATCTGTAGGAAGGTTACAGGGAGTGGTGACCCGCGTCAGTGAGGAAAAAGAGTCAGAGTTCAATCCACCGTATCTCATCGTTCAGGTCACGTTCATGGGTATGAAGACGGTGGACCCACCGTTGTTCACGGCGTAGGAGAGAGGTGCTGCTCCACATTTCACGATCCCTTGATTGGCCTCTAGAATTGTGATTCTAAAGGCCAATCAGATGTGGAGCAGCACCTCTCTCCTACGCCGTGAGCACGGTGGGTCCACCGTCTTCATACCCACAGCGTGGCATGAGCGATGAGATACCGTGGATTGAACTCTGACTCTTTTCCTCACTGACCAGTCACCACTCTATAACCTTCCTACAGATGCAGCACGACTTTCTGCACACATGTCCCATGACTATCGGCCCCTCAAACATACAGGGGTAGCATTCGTCCCGGAGTAGGGCACCCTTCTCCCTCTCCTCCCTGTGCCCTGTTAGCACAGCATTGTCCCTACTATCAGCCGTACCTGGCTTTATCACCGCCAGGACCTTGCACCAGAATCCCTCTTGGACATCCAAGCCCCGAGACTCAACACACTGGCTGGCTCTAGTGTTACACATTGGGTCCACTCACGGACATTTCACGTTAGCCAGGGTGCTCTGTTTCTCCATTAGGGGAGTGTTACAGCTACGAGTTATGCACGCCTCTACCACGGGCAGCCTATAGCTATGACAACAAGTCACGTTTCTAAGGGGTCGTACTCTCACACGCCTGACCGATGGGTGAGCCCGCGCCTCCATCGCATGCGCGCCTCACGCACAGGCGTTCTGATCCCTTGACAACCATTAGCCACCTGCACGCTACGCGCAGGTCAGTAGGAGTAAGCCGTTCCCTCCGGCACATGCGCCCTGCACACTACTTCCACGGCACACACATGCGCACCGCACGCTGCATGACTAGGCATGCGGATGGGGACCGCTCAAGCTTCAATTATCACCACTATGACTGGGCTGCCCCCGCCAGGTCCACTTCACTTTCGGGCAGGCGTATGGACGGGTTAGGTGCTAATGAGCCGGCACCCGAGCTAAACTGTAAGTAGAAACCTGACACATGGACCAGGGAACCTGAACAGTAAGTCGCTGGACTACGGGTTTTGGGCATGTCAGTTTCTTACATTCTTGCTCTATTATGTTGTCTTTTCCTTTAGCCCGGCAAGTGCGGGTACCCTCGTAACTAGCCCTGGAGCACTTCTCCTCCTCTCATTAGGTAAGGGTCTCTGCCTCACCACACAGTATTTAGCGACGGGTTAGAGACTCCTCTGGCTCTCGATGACCCGTTACATGTGTGGCTTGCTTGTACCAGGCATGCCTGTACGGCGCCGAGTGTCACGTCTCATCACACGCGAGCCACACACAGCGCGCCACTGGTGTGAGTGCCCTCGTGTGCCAGACGCTTGGAATGACCTGTGCGCTATTGGTCCAACACGCTGGGCCCCCACGCTCATGGTACCACTCCAGACGTGGGTTACTCCCGGGGTGCCGATGGGGCCACCTACATGCTCGCCAGCTCCTTGGCGTAAAGTCTAGCCGGCCTGCCGTGCACACCTGGTGAGTCACCGCGCTGGGTATTGGCCCCATGGGACTACAAACTCAGTCGGTCTCGTATGTTTCTCTATATAACGCGGTGTGCGTTTCCTTGATAGACATTAGAGGCACACCATGATGCCTCATATACATGTCTGATGTATGTCTTCTTTGTTGTTTATCTTCCTTTTTTAGGTCACGATCAGGAGCGTTATCGACTATTTAGTTGTAGCCTAACTGTAGGGTTCACAGTTTTGGTCTGCCCTGATCTTATAGAGGGTTTTTATCCCTTTTTAGGTCGAGCCTCGAGTAGCGCGCAAGCGCTGCTAGGCGAAGACTTTATGTAAGGGGGTTTCAAAAGCTGACCACACGCTCGTGCGTCGTGGCCTTTTTCGGGCAGTTACGCGCGCAGGGCCGACATCTGTTTCCCATTATCGTGCCCAGACGCGTGCGCGATAATTGGAAACATATGCCGCCCGTGCGGGGAAAAGGCCATGACGCACGAGCGTCTGGTCAGCTGAGCAGGCTGCCGCGCTCGCTCGCCCTCGCCCCCGCTCCTCTCTTGTTATCGGAATGCGGCCTGTTTCTCTCGCTCTTCTTTTAATAAAATCGGAATGCTCCGAAATACTTCTTAACTCGTTCCTTTTCCTTTAAATGGCGTCACAGAAGACCTTTCAGTTTCATCAACGCCCGGGTTTTTGATGAGGACAATACTTTCTTTTTCACAGAAAAGTCTTCTCACTGCATTGGGTGTCTGCTACGTAAAGTCACATGGTGTAACCATATGCTTCCTAAAATGTAGCTCAAATTGCCTCAAACCAACTTCCTGTTCTGATCTGGGTATTTTTAGTCCCTCGCTGCGCATTCTTCCAGACTGAAACTGCCAAGTTCAGGCGAAGAGGGAACCGATTTTCAAGAAGAATAAGGTTAAGCACCAGGGGTATCAGTGACTCAGCTCTTCATCCCACGGTCTGAAGAAACAACACATTTTGAAAGGTACGTTCTTTAAAACTGCTTCATCCCACTCTATAAAAAGGTCATTTTGGTGGTGACTCAAATATATTGCCGACAAGAAGAATGTTTTGAGGCATTTTTCTAAAATGCATAATATTTGCAAACAATCGCTGGGAATATTAAGTTTAAGTTAAGTCATAATTGTTTTGACTTCTAACGGGTTTCACTTTAATATTGAAACAACAAGTGCAGTGCAGCTGTTCGCCAGCAGAGGGAGACAAAGGACGACTCCTTTGTTTCATAGCGTGGAGACACAGCCCGTAAATTTACGTTTAAGTTTAAAACGAACAACGACTCACTCTTCGTCTTGCTTAGCTAGAACATTTCCAATTTTACACATCTAATAGACATGATATACAGCTGCCAAGGTTTCAGACTGGTTATGTGTGTCATTTCTGTATAAGATTCAGTGTGGTTGGATTTGACACGTACAGTGACGCTACACCGTTAAGTAATGTGGCTTAACGGCTATAGTAGCTGATGCTGGGGAACCAGGTTCGAATCTAGCGGGAGGCTCAAATCTCCTGTGATCCTCGGCAAATCACTTAATCTCCCCTGACTAAAAATGAATGTGTGGGACTCGGTCTGTAATGCAAATGGTGCTCGTGTAAAGCGCTCTGACACCTTCGGGTCGAGTTCACGCTATATAAAACTGAGAAAAAGAATAAGAGTTATCCATTGCGCAGATTATGGAACTGAGCTTCATATTGGTGGCTATATGACCCAATTTATATCTGCAGTATTATAAATAAGGGTTCTGACTGAATGTCATTCCCCCATCCTGAGACGTAGGTATTTCTCAATGTATTTGAATTGTCTTTGGAGCAAACATTTGGACGTACAAACATTATTTCATCATAGTCTGTCTGGAAAGTTAGTTTTACATTAAAATTGTATCACCAGTCAAGACAGTTTGTAGCAACTGTTCTTACCTATGGTGAGAACCCAGCCCGAGAGCACAAGCCGTCTTTGCGGGTCGGTACCAGCAGCGCTTGCGCCAGGTGCCTGCGCTTCTTGTGTCAGTAGTGAACCAAAGCGCCGGCCTGATAAACAGTGTGTTTAGGCGCTCTCTGGTGCAGCCTCTCCGCAAGGCCCTGGCCATGTCAGCCCATCAGTGACTGACACCAAGGGCCGTATTTATCAAAGCGTTGCATCGCATTTGCACCACGCAACGGGGTGCAAAAGTGACGCACCCCTTACGATGCGATTTATCAAGCAATGCAAGGCCCCCTTGCGTGGCTCTGAGTGGCTTGATAAATACAGAGTAAAGCAACGCAAATGCATTGCAAATACCTGGCTTACTCTGCCCCAGCATTGGCATAGCCAATAGGTCTCACTTTTGGGACATTGTAAGTGTTTAGCCATGCAACGGTTGATGTTGTTGCACCAAGAATATTGTGCTGCATAACTAAATTCTTATAAGGTCCCAAAAGCGAGACCTATTGGCTATGCCAATGCTTGTTACTCACTACTCACGTGCACATCACACCACACCATGTTTTTCTGGTCCTGATGAAGCACCACGGATCTCTGTGACCACACAGGCGCGAAACATGATGACCTTCTAGTTACCTGGGCACATTACGCCTATTGGGGTAACATTTAACCTACGGGTTTTTTACTCTGACAAGGGTACCGTCACATTAAACACACCTTTTCTGGTAACCCTTAGTCAGTTTTAAACCATTGCACGCACTTCAACACCCTCCACATAGGACTCACCCCACACACCCGCATGCACCAAACGGCAGTTCTCTAAAGATCTCCGCTTAAGTGACCCTTCGGGGGACCCGTAGGGCATTGCAGCGCCGGCCCGACGAGGAGCAAACGCCCGATGATGAAGCATGACATCCTTCGGGGTGTGTGAGGGCAACAAGAGGCAAGACTTTCTCTTCCCTCTTACTAGTGGGTTCTAGGCCTAGGTTCCCTTCCTTCCTTCTTCCCCCTTTCTTAGTGAGTGGGTGACACGCTGCTCCACTCCTCAGGAACAATGTCCCCTGTTTTGACTTCACATGTTGCGCTTGGTGCACGGGCACTGGACCGTAACTGGCTCCTGGTCCCCCCGCCCCCCTCTTTATTGATATATACTGGGAATGTATTCTCACCAGCATTACATGTAAAAGATTTAACTTAGAGATTGAGCCCACTTTATACCTATCAACGAGTGGCTCACTCTGCTCCTGTAAAAACAATTGTTCACCCGTGTGCAGGCGCATAAACACTAGAACGATCTTGCTATTACACATCTGAGTCATTTTTGCCGTTGAATTGCTTTGTAATGTTGCCATGACCATGATGCAGTCTCAGTACGTGATGTTTTCTTTTCATAAAGCAATTTCTATATATACTATGGTCCCAATCTTTAGCTGGCACCGTAAATGTATTCTCACCAGCATTACATGTAAAATATGTAACTTGGAGATCGAGCTCACTCTATATCTACCAATGAGTGGCTCACTCTGCCCCGTTTTACCAATCAAAAACGAAATGTATCACCCATGTTCTGTAAATACTAGAGGTTTTTGTTACTGTATCTGAGTTATTGCTGTCATTCTACTGTCATGACTGATTTCTCTGTTTAGGATGTCTTTTTAACACCACTTTGCCAACCTCATTTTTTAGCCCCTTAACGTCAAATGTCGGGATTATTCGTGATTCCCAGGTGGCAATCTTTTCAACCTATGTCATAACATGTCCGCCACTTCTTAGGTACTAGGATTGGTGGCGCACATCCACGCCGTTTTTCGGCAATCCACTTTTCTCCCTAATCACACCGAGTAGGGCTCCGTCACAGTGTGTAGACATCTAGCGACTTCTAACGTCGCGTGCACGCTAATGAGTACGTCTTTAAATTGCCGCGCTACCGGGCCCGGCTGTCACTCTCCACTAGTCGGACGACGAGTACAGGTACATCCTGTCTGCTATGCGCTTTTGGTTAGCGGATGGGATCTGAGAGACCTCTTTCTTTTAGATCAGTAACTGTAGCCTTGCTCCTTCCCTTCTTTTAGATTCAATTGTGTTACATGTTAAAGAAAAACCTGCAATTCTAGAAGGTATGTAGTCCTGGGACTACCTGTTTTACAATGGCGGGCGGGTATGTTTACATAACAGGGCTCATTTTTGATACGTGCAAGCAGGATATCTCATCCCCTTTTTAGGTTTCGCCTGAGCCAGCGCATGCGCTGCTCTGGCGAGAGTTTTAGTAAGCGGGTTTTGGAAGTGCAAACAGTGGCTTTTGCTGGCGACTAGCCTGCGTTCACGCGAGCGTGCACGCGCGATCAGGCGCCATATGGCTTCCCTCGCCATCTGGACGCTCGCGTGAACGCAAGCTGGTCGCCAGCAAAAGCCACTGTTTACACTTCCAAAACCCGCGATTACTTTCACTTTCACGGCCGCGCGGCCGTGTCAGTTTCACGGCCGCGCGGCCAATGCTTGTTACATTTTAATTGCATTTATGCTTCTCCACACGCTGTATTTTGGTTTCTTTACATAAAGACCCAGTCGCTGGGATTTCCTTACAGTTTATTACTAACTCGTATTTTTACAAAATAAACTGCTTGGGGTTAACAAGGCTTTCGCATGTTATCTTCTGTGCGCACATTCAGCTGTGCTCCTTTGTTACAATTAAACGTATATGACTGGTACTTTGCTGACTGATGCGCTTTTGGATAAATAACTTGTAGTCAAATATTTAAATTAGATTAGCATTTCTGCTTTTCTGGGCATTTTTGGTTCCACAACCAGTCGGCATGATCTTTTTATATTTCAATATTATACACAACTAGTTGTTTTCATTTTTACATTCCAACAAACTTACAACTAATTTTGCAATCAATGTGCCAACACAATCCTGGTGCGATATAAACACACTAAAAGGTAATTTTTTATTCAATTAATGATATCTGTTTCTATGGGATAAAAGCCAGCGCTTAGTTTTATTTATGTTTTCAATGTTTTTCTAATGCTTCGCTGGTATGTGAAAGGCAGTCTGGCTTTTAAGTTTATTTACATGTTTAAGTGTAAAAGGGTTTTTGGGGAACAAAGCGTGTAGGGATATTGTTTTAAAATGTACTTTCTTTTACTATACTTTTCAACGTACAAAATACTAAAACTTATGTAACAGAACAGTAGATGTGCCGTAATCTTCACAACAAATGGCTTGGCAGCTTGAAAACTAAGTTTTACTTTCTATGGGAATCTTCACATCCTGTTGTTTATGGCCAAGCATGCCATCTGTTTTCCACACATGCCGCTGCAATAAAGATAAGGATCTTTCCTACCAGGCTAATTTGCTTTTTAGTGTGCTATTGTTGTCTGCTTTCCCACATATCATGACAAGCCCACAAACTAAGCGTCCTTAGCAGCTAGAGCTATACAGCAGGGTGACCTCTCCCCAGCCCAGCTACGCTGTCTAAGGCCTACACCTGTAGAAAACTCTATATGAGCGCAAGCTTCCTACCCTCATCCTCTCCCATAAAGCCTGAAAGGCTCACAAGGTACGCGTCCTTAGCAGTCAAAAGCTCTTCTGCACTGTGATTTCTCCCCAACCCAGCTAAGTGTCTCAGGCCTGGAACTGCAAACATTCTACAATAGCGTATACTACCATAGCGCAAACTCCATCCTCTCCCACACATCGTCAAAAATCCACAAGGTAAGTATCATTAGCAGTTCAGAGTTCTTCTCCAGGGTCACCTCTTCCTACCCAGCAGACATATTTGAGGCCTCAAATTCCACACTCCTACCGTACGGCAAGCTTCCTCCCCTCACCCTCTCCAACATATCTTTAAACCACCACAACGTAAGCGTCCTTAGCAGTCCAAAGCTCTTCTACAAAGTGACCTCTCCCCAGCCCAGCTCACATCTCTTTCTCTCTCGCTCTTTCTCTCTATTTATACCTTATTTCTCTCTCTCTTCACTCTCTCTCACTTACCTCCATCTCTTTCTCTACCTTTTCCCTATACACCATCTCATTCTTCAAAACATGCAGCACTGCTTTATTTTCAGCTTGCCTTTTGTCTCTTAACTACAAAACATTAAAAAAAAGTACACATTTGTACATTAACACATATATCCATTACGCTTTATTGGGATTCCCTGCCTGATGCCACCGTAAATACTGCTTAAAAAAACAACAATCAGTCGCAGTGATATTTTTAAAATAAATTTATGCTGCTACGGCCGTGTCATTTAAATTGGTTTAAAAAAACATTGTCATTCATTTGGCCACAGGTAATTAGAAAATCTGTTTTCTAAGACAAAGTGTTTTTGGTTGGTTTACAATTTAAAAAGCATTTGTTGCATCTTAATTTTTCATTATAATTCGACCTTAGCAGTCCAGAGCTCTACTGCAGGGTGACGTCTCCCCAGCCCAGCTCGCATATCGGAGGCCTGCACCTGCAAACATACTACCCTAGCGCAAGCTCCCTCCCCTCATCCTGTCCCACTTACACATCGTCAAAAGCCCACAAGGTAAGCGTCCTTACCAGTCCAAAGCTCTACTTCAAGATGACCTTGCCCCAGCCAAGCGGACGTATCTAAGGTTTGGACCTGTAGAAGTTTCTAAACAAGCGCAAG
Source organism: Calotriton arnoldi (assembly GCA_963921515.1). Lineage (NCBI taxonomy): Eukaryota > Metazoa > Chordata > Amphibia > Caudata > Salamandridae > Calotriton > Calotriton arnoldi. Next base: position 1,493,283 of record CAWUFW010001964.1, read on the forward strand.
CTTCATTCCCTCATCCTCTCCTACAAATCATCACAGGCCCACGAAATAATCGTCCTTACCAGGCTACAGCTCTACTGCACGGTGACTTCTCCCCAGTCCAGCTAACGAGTCTCAAGCCTGGAACTGCAAAGATACTATCGTAGCGCAAGCTTCCTCCCCTCATCCTCCCCACAGCTTCTTAAACGTACTCAAGGTAAGTGTCCTTAGCAGTCCAGAGCTCATCTCCAGGGTCACCTCTCCCCACCCAGCAGACGTGTCAGGCCTCAACCTCCAAAGTTCTTACCGTACCACAAGCTTCCTCCCCTCATCCTCTCCCATATATCCTCAGAACTCTTCTACAAAGTGACCTCCCCAGCCCACCATACATCTCTTTTTCTCTCTCTAACTCGCTGTTTTTCTCTATCTATACCTTACCTCTCACTTTATTACTAATTCATATTTTTACAAAAATTCAATTGCTTGGGGTTAACAAGACTACACATATACTGATTATGCTTAATTGGGATTCCCACCCTGATTCCACACATAAACACTGCTATACATAAATATATTTTTACATTATAATCACATTTAAGCTGCTACAGCCGTGGCGTTTAAATTGGTTTAAAAATAAACAATCTCCTTGAGTTGGTCACAGTTAATTAGTAAATCTTTTTTTTAAGGTTTGGGACATTATAAGTGTTTAGCCATGCAACAGTTGATGTTGCACCAAGGATATTGTGCTGCATAATTAAATACTTATAAGGTCCCAAAGGCGAGACCTATTGGCTATGCCAATGCTTGTTCTATTTAAGGCGGAGTGCATAGTCACACTTACCTCCATTGTTTAACCTCACGGTAGGCTGCATCAAATTCTATGGATTTTTACTTTATTGCACATGTGGCCTCTCTAACTCTGTACATCTCATACATACATGCAGTCGCAACATTTAGATCCAAGTTGCACACAAGCACTTGTATGCGGGTAGTACCGGTGCACCTGCCTAGTTTTAAAAAAAAAAAAAATTATTTTTATTTTTTTATTGATTTTAGTGCATAATTACAAATCAGAATACACAAGTAAATATTCAAGTCAATGAAATCAGAAAGATAATTTCGCAATAACTCCCTCCCATACCCCCCTCTCCCTCCCTCCCAGGCAGATCCTTATCAGAATTCCAAAACACTTGGCCTATTGCAAAGAATCAACGTATACATGGTGGGTGGTGACACCGATAAAGACTCTCTTACACAGTCCACATCTATGGCCAGCAAACTTGAACACACCTTTAGTGATGTCCCATAGGGAGACAGCATTTGCCATGCCAGCCAACGGGCCCCTCTCCTAGGGGCGCCCAACGTTCATGCCAGGTCAGGGTGGGACATCAAATATATTGTAAGGGGAGCCCAAAAGTCCTTGGGGCGGGAAGACTCGGGTAGCTCTTCTCCATATATCCGAAGCTGATCCCTACAGTACAGTAAGTCCTTAAGCCATTTGTTAACAGTGGGTACTACCTTGGCTCCCCAGCACTGCGCTACTGCCCTTTTTGCGAAAAGGGTCGAGATTGCCACTAGGCGCCTGTTACACGGCTTGAGAGGTTTGACGTGGCTTAGCAAGCACATCTCAGGGGTACAGCACACAAGTTCTGACACAACAGCCGTAAGCATGGTCGTCACTGCAGTCCAGAACGCAAGCACACCAGGACACACCCAAGCCACATGGAGAAAATCTGCATCCGGAGCTCCACATCTCACACAGTTAGCAGCCTCTCTCAGACCATATTTGTGTAGTTGTAGGGGGAGTAATATACCTGATGCAGGAATTTAAAATGAATAATTCTGAGGTTACAATTAGCTGTGAGACGTCCCGTGAGCTGACAACACTCCCTCCAAGTCTCCGGTGTAATAGGGGTGCCCAACATCGTTCTCCACCGTACACACGAGGAGGAGTCTTCTTGCTCCCGCTCCCGCAGCGAGGCGTTATACAGCCTAGTAATTAGACCCCTTCGGGACGCACCTGAGAGCATCACCTGCAGCGCCCGCAGAGTGGTAGGTTCGGCTGGATAATTCGGGTATGCCGCACGGACAGCTTGCCGGACCCGGACATAGGTAAAATTAAACATAAAAGGTCGATTTACGCCACCCTGCGCCGCCTGTAAGTCTTTAAATTGACCGCCCATATATGTCGCCCAGTGTGGTGATGCCCGCCGCTGTGAGTTCTTTCCTGGCAGTCGCCTCTCGTGCCGCAGAGATATCAGGATGTGAGACTAATGGTACTAATGGAGCGTATAAATAAGAAAGATGAGCCCGTAGCGCAAGCATTCGCCACGCCCACGCCGTGCACTGCGTGGGGTTGATCTCATTTCGTGGGCCTCCTGTTCCCCCGTAAGAGCAACTGCCTGTACTGGAAGAGGAAAAACAGCATCCGACTCAATCGCCACATGAGGCTGAAAGCGCTGGGGGAAATGCCAGTAATGTGCGAGTTGCGCCTGCGCACATAGATAGTAAAGACGAAAGTCTGGGGCCTCGAAACCACCGCGGTCAAATGGTAGCACCAGCAGATCCCATCGGCACCGGGGTTTCTTACCACCCCATACAAACGTTGAGAGCGCAGACTGCAACGTGCGGAACAGTGCCATATTCAATTTGATAGGGATGTTAACGAAAAAATACAACAGCTTGGGCAAAAAGACCATCTTCACAACGCCAATTCTATCCGCTAATGATAGAGGTAAGTGTGCCCACCGCACGGCTTGTTCAGATATACGTGAAATCGTGCGACCATAGTTCTCGGAGACAACTACAGCCGGATCTCTGTGCACCCAAACTCCAAGATATTTGACCGGGTCAGATGTCCAGGCCAACGGGAAGTCCACCTCGACCTCAGTTGTTCGCGCAGTTAGTGGAAACACTACGGACTTGGACCAGTTAATCCCCAGGCCCGAGAATCTTTCAAATTTTACGTACACTCGCAGCAGCGCAGATAGGTACGTAGCAGGTTCGCGGACATACAGCAGCATATCATCTGCGTAAAGTGAGACAATTAAGGGTCGCAGCCTGAACCTTAGAGCCGCCGCGGCATGTTTCTGATGCAGCATGCAGGCGAGGGGCTCCAGCGCCAAAGAGAAAAGCATAGGAGACAGAGGGCACCCCTGCCTTGTACCCCGTTCAATGCAAAACAATGAGGACACCCATCCATTAACCCGAACGCGAGCCACCGGTCCGCTGTAAAGCACCCTAAGCCACTGCAGAAAGAAAGGTGGGAAGCCCATGCGGCCCAGCACGGCAAACATAAAGGGCCACTGCAAAGAGTCAAAGGCCTTAGCTGCGTCGAGTAACACGGCCACCGCCTGGAAATCAGGTTCAAAGTAGTGTAGCGTGGCGAAGAGTGTACGCAAGTTGTGTGTCGTAGAGCGCTCCGTGACGAAGCCAGACTGATCAGGCAACACCAGTAGAGGAACTAACGGTTGCAACCTGGTGGCGATCATTTTGGCGAGAATCTTTGCGTCGATATTGATGATGGACAAAGGTCGGTAGGAGCCGCATTGATTTGGGGGCTTATCTGGTTTCAATAGGGTGACAAGGAGGGCCTCCCGGAGGGAGTGCGGCAGTGTCCCACTGTCATAAGCCTCTGCATACACAGCTAGTAGCCGAGGGGCCATGTCCGCTGCATAGGTTTTGTAAAATTCGCCAGGTAGCCCGTCAGGTCCTGCAGCTTTACAGGTTGGTAAAGACGTGATAGCCTCCCTGACATCTTCCACTCCGAACGGTTGTACGAGGTGTTCTCGATGTGCTGGAGACAACCATCCTAACGCTATCTCGTCGAGATAGGCATCTATCTCCGCCGCCGATGGAGACTCTCTGGTGGCATAGAGACTTGTATAGAATCGCAAAACCGTGTCGCAGAGGTCCACAGTTGAATGACGGGCGATCCCATTTTCATCTAACAGCTCAGCAATGTCATCTTGACGGCGCGGTTCCGAAATCTTTTGTGCGAGCGAGCGGCCCGGTCGGCCACCCTCCCCGTAGTAGCGCGCTATCCGACGTCTGGAGCAGTGTGATAGCTCCTGATCCACCGCATCATTGTGTTCCCAGATAAGCTCCCTCATGGCCGCAAGTTTAGCTGAGGATGGATCAGACTCGAATTCTCGCTCCCGCTGGGATATGTCAGATGTCAACTTCCGTATTCTACGGCGAATATCTCGCAGGATACCAGACTGGGCCCCAATACAGGATCCCCTTATGGTAACCTTAAACGCTTCCCAGAGTGTGCCCGCGCTGTCTACAGATCCCTAATTTTCCCGAAAATAATTCTTAACTGCCTCAGCCACGGTCTGGTGGAAAACCGGGTCCTTGAGCTCTGAAGGTTGAAGCCTCCACGCAAAGGGCGGTCTCCGGTAGGCCGGGAGCTGCAGCTCCAGAAGTACAGGGGAATGGTCCGACAGAGTACGTGCCTCATGCGACACCGCCGTGGTCCAATTACAGACCTGCGCTGAGACTAGCCAAAAATCAATGCGGGACCAGGAACCATGGGCCGCCGAAGCAAAAGTGCTCTCCCGGGCATCCGGATTCCGGGAGCGCCAAATATCATTTAGTTGACCAGTATCCATCAGACCTAGCAACATGTCTGTCGCAAGTTTAGGCCGCAACATACCACTACTTACCCTATCCATGGCTGCATCCAAGCACAAATTAAAATCTCCCCCCACACTATGGCGGCCGGGGGAACTTCGATATTCTCCGCCACACATCAGAATAAAATGAGGGGTCATCCACATTCGGACCATAGACATTGACTATCAGCACACTTTCACCACCCAAGCATCCATGCACCATCGCCACTCGCCCACAGTCATCTGTCTCTGATTTGACCACAGTGAAGGGCACACCCCTCTTTACCAGGATAAGCACGCCCCTAGAGTAGCTAGAGAAGGACGAGGCAACCTTTACGCACGACCAGCGTGCGCCTATCTTACCAGCTGACTCCCGGGTTAGATGTGTCTCCTGCAGTAGGGCAATATGCACACCCACCCGATCTAAATAGGCAATCACTGATCTAATCTTTTTAGGCGTGTTCAAGCCTCGAACATTCCAAGTCAGGAATTTAAATGTAGAAGTCATTGTAGCCGGCCGGCCATAGTGGGACATCGGAAACATAAGAATGGACAATCCTCTTCAAGGATAACCAGGAATCAGTGCCTACCCACACAGTGATAATTCGAACAATAAACCCCCATGTTCTGCCTGCCCAGCCCAGGACCCCTCCTCCCCCCACCCACGGTAGCTTCCCCAACACGCCAAAGCCAACCCATAGCTCAACCCTTCCCCCCACCCCTATCCCAATAAACAAAGCACAACTTTGGGGTATACCCATTTACGGGGGGCACTGAGTGCTACTAACCTCCCACAGAAAAGGAGGTGGCCGAGTAAGTCTACAAATTGCCAATACAGGGAATCGCCCATGTTTACAGTCACAGATGTATACTAGTGCCATGACCCCGACTCCAGTACATACCCTATACGGACAAACATCAAGCAGGTCCCTACTAGTTGCGGCCAAGCAGTGCCAATACCCGGGGGGGGACTCCCTCCCGAACCCAGTGCTGGAGAACTCAAGACCTCATGAGAATCTAAATAGAGGAGGAGTTATAAGACAGAAGCTCAGGGGAGGGAAGCAAGATAAAGACAATAACCCAGCCAGCATTGAGGTCCAATAACACATGTTGTATAGCGTCCACATGTTCCAATAGAGTTAGGCGCCCATCGTATACCAGCCAATGTAAGAAACTTAATGTGCGTGCCAGTTCGAGAAAGTGTTCACATCACTTTATTTCTATTCGTCCTCGGGTGCTGTACCAGACTCTCGTCGCTGTCGCTTCAGATGTTTAGCGTGTTCCATCGCGGCCTTGGGAGATGCAAAAATCTTGGAGTCACCATCCCCGCCAATGCGAAGACGGGCTGGATACAGCATGGCGTATGGGACCCCATTGGCCTGTAGGAGCTTTTTTACAGAGCCAAATTCACGGCGGGCCGCCTGCACTGCCACCGTAAAATCGGGAAAAAGGAGAGAGCGTTGCCCTGATGCACTATCGGACCCTTCTCCCTGGCGAGCCTTAAGATTGTGTCCCGGTCCCTGTAATTAAGGATCCTGGCAATTATAGGGCGGGGAGGAGCCCCCGGGGCCGGACGGGCAGCCAGCGAGCGGTGGGCTCGCTCCACAATGAACATTCTGGAGAGATGTTCAGGCCCGAAGATCTCCGAAACCAGGCCCTCCAATATACCCATTTTCCCCACATTTGTGGACTCCGGTAGGCCTGTGATGCGGATATTACTGCGCCTCGATCTCGCCTCTAACTCCTCATTCTTGGCTTGAATCACGGCCAGTATTTTTTCCATATTCAGCGCTTTTTCTGCCACAGTGCTCAAACCATCCTCAGTGTCAGACACCCTCTGCTCCACCTCCCCCATGCGTGCATTTTGTTTCTCCAGCTGGGAGGACACATGATCGAGGCGGTTGTTGACCGAGGCCATCGTGCCTTCTATGGCCTGCAGAGAGCGCTGCATGGCTAGCAGCGTGCTTTCCAGTGTGGTAGGGCCGTCCGCCTGCGCATCCGCCTCCGAGTCAGAGGCCGCCTTTTGTGCAGTTTTCGCGGGCTTGCGCAGGTCGAAAGTCAAGCGTGGCTGGGACTTGTCCGTCTTCCCCATTTTACACCTGCACCCCCCTCACGGAGGGGATCAGCGCCTATGTAGCCCCGGTAGTTTTTGCAGCCCAGTGCGCAGTTCGCAGTTCAGGCGTATTTCCCAATGGTGTGCCCCATAAATGCGCCACCTGGCACCCAAAGTGAGCAGGCAGCACCACCACAGATCGCAGACACAGCGGGGGGGGGTGGAAAGGTTGCAGCGTCACCCACTGGGCCTCAATATGGGACCCCTGCAGTGCAGGTCCGCCAAGTGAGTTGAGGGGGGAATAGACTCCCAGGAATGCCAGTACCCAGCGCAGCTTAACACCCGGTGGCAGCAGGCAGACAGCGATCTCTTCCGCGGCCCCTCCGCAGCCGCAACAGCCGAAATCCCCCATGCCCCGCACCAGCCACAGCTTGCAGGCCGCAGCCCAGGCCCGGGTCCGCACCCACCTACGCAGCCGTAGCCCAGGCCCAGCTGCGCACCCCACTCACCGCAACCGGTGCCGATGGGCATCCGAGTCCACAGGTAGCCGCAGCCAATGTCTGTACTGCCGATTGCACCTCCGCAGCTGCAGGCCCCGCAGTCGAGTATTGCTCCGCCGCACCACTGCACAGTTCCCTCACTGGGCTCCCGGTATCACCGGGGGGGGCCGCCGCTGCATCAGAGTCCAGCGCGTAGCGTCGTTATGGACAGTAGGCAGCTGCAGGACGGTCGCACAGCGTGCTGGCCCAGGGAGGCCTATCTGCGAGCAGCGGTCGCCATTTTCTCAGTGGCAGCTTCCTCACTCCCAATCGCCGTCAGCGTGTTCCCAATGATGCCGCTGGTCCAGCAACCCCGCCATATGGTGTCGCCTGGGTTCCGGGAAGCACTCCAGTAGTTTACGGGCACTTTTACCCCGTATGGCAGCGGATAATGGTCGGATGTCGGCTCGGCCGGGCAGAGCCTCACACCAGTGCGGCCATTTTGCCGTGCGCCCTCTAGCGCCCCCTGCACCTGCCTAGTTAATCCATGTTTAGGACATGCCTTGCGCAAAATTGATTTCATCCCATATATGAAAATTTCTTTCCACCTTTTTGCCCACGTCCACGGATGACTATTTTTACTAAAATGCTGTCGTTTAATTGGGTCCTTAGGACCAGCCACGTCATGCATAAGACGCGTGCTAGCATTCAGCCCACTACTGACCATAGGTTCTACCTGCAATGCACACCAGTGCCTTTTGGTGATACGTACGTACAGGGTTTCAATGCACACCTCCTATATTTAATAAGGGTTTGCCTAATGACACTTTCACTGTGGGCTATGAGTTCTGTGTTCACCACTCAGGCTCGACTCATCATTTCAGTGTTGTCCCTGGAGCACCAGTCTACCTGGACTGTTGTTTGTGTTCGTAGGAGGTTACTGAACAACCTTGATCGGATGTGTGCAAGACCAGACCCACCGTTCACCACATGAGGCCCCGAAGCCCATCGTCATACTAAATTTGTTTGCGATCCACTGCGCGTTCTCAAGTGTGATTTGCACCTTGGAGCGATAAACTCTTCTCCCTTACCCACCCCAGACGTCCTGCTGGGACGTGAGCCTAATATACATTATTTCTTCTTCTCCTCTCTGACATAGGAGCCTTAGGGCCCACCGCTTACCAGTCTGTGGTCTGATTTTTCATGCTGCCCTTTATCGGTAAGCATCCATTGTCATTTCTTCTTTTTTTTTGATTGGCACACCACATCACCTGACTAATGCACACTATCTGATTGTCTCTAGGTGCTCTACCTTCCCTCCTCCTCCACCTTTAGTCCTGATGAAGACCCCACGATAAGGATCAAATTACCTTTTTGTATATAGGGGCCGAAACGTCGACTGTCTTTTTCCACTTTTCAAGCATCGACGACCGAGATTAATTATCTGAGCCTATTATGTGCTATGTTTGTTTTGTATTAATTTGCCATCGCTAGGCTGTATAGGTTTCAGCTACATTCTGATGTATATATTGCACTTGCCTTTCCTTTGCTACAACCCTCACTAGCACAGATTCCCTCCCGAGCACTCTGTTCCCTTCTCTGAGCACCATTTTTAAATGTACAGACAAAAATGCTCTCTTTGATAATCATGTGATGAAAATAAAATCCCATTCATTTGAATTTACCATGATGATGTCTGAATGACTGAATTCTACATCTTGCGAAATTGATTTCCACTGTGACCGTTCTCTATTGTACTCCCATGGAGATGGAGCTGCATCTGGCTCCACAGCCGAGACGACTGGCGTCCGATTCTATCACAAGGTCGAGACTGGGCCCGAAAATCGCATGACCGTTCCATGCTTCCATGTGGTCTACCCACCACTGCATCTCCGTCTTGGCCTCCGATGTCAGTGTCACCAGCTCTGAATACGTAAGGCCCCTCCGAAGATGAGCTGCCTTCAGCCTCTGCAGGGCTCTGTAGTGGAGTGGTCCCAGGAAGATGGCCTGTATCGAGGAAGATAACAATCCTGGCCAGCTGCCGCAGGGAGATTTTGTCCCTTCTGAGAACCTTTTTCAGTACTTTCTTGATCTCAATTATTTTCTAGTCAGGCGAGCTCAGGGTCGCAGCCCTGGAGTCTGTATGGAACCCCAGAAAAGTCGTGTTCTGCTGTGGAGTCAGATCTGACTTTTGTTGGTTGATGACAAACCCCAAGTCCTGGAGCAGGGATATGGTGGTGTTCAGGCTGGGCTACCAGAAGATCACGTGATTGGTCCATCAGCAGTATGTCGTCTAAGTAGATGATCAACCTGATGCCCAGTGTCGGGAGGTGTTCCACCACGGGTTTGAGGAACGTTGTAAAGCACCAAGGTGCTGATGACAAGCCGAACGGGAGAGTCCGAAACCCGAAGATCTGCCCTCTCCATTCGAATTGGAGAAACCTGCAATGTGGAGGAAAGATGGGGACCGCCAGATAGGCGTCCTTAAGATCTAGACGCGCTGACCAATTGTCCTGTAGTAGGAGGTCCCTTAGGAGATGGATCCCCTCCATCTTGAAGTGGCGATACAGCAGCCACTCGTTGAAGGACCTAAGGTTGTTCGCGGGCAGAAGCCTTTGTCTTTTTTCTCCACCAAAAAAAGATTGCTTAGGAAGCCTCTGGGATGAAGGGCGGAAGTGCATATTACGCCCTTGGCCAGAACGTCTTGTACCTCTTGGTCTATAAGAAACGTGTCTGTGGAAAAGAACAGGGGGTGGGGTTTTACTGCATGCACTGGAGCTCCGTAGAACTCTATATGGTACCCTTGCATGGTCTCCAGCACCCACAGGTCTGCAGTGATCTCCGCTCATTTGTGTGTGAATAGTCCTTATCCCCCCACCCCCACAAACGGAGAGGTAATGACAGGATGGGGCTTACCATTGTATCCGTTGCTGTTGTTGGCCCCTCCCCGGGCCCTGTTGTTCCTTCCTCTTCCACCACAGTGGGAAGGGTAGAATGCCCCCTGACGGCAATCGTGCCATCCATTGTTCCTCTTGACATGGGCTCTGTTGGGGCCTTGATAGGACTGACGGCCGGAGGAGCGACCCCTGCCTCTTCTGGCCCCTCCAAAAACCTACCCCGGGAGGATTTTCTTCATAGACGACTGGGCCTTGTCAAGTGCTGAAAAGGTTGAGACTAACTTTCCCAAATCATTGACGAATGGTTCGCCGAACAGGGTGCCCTGAGCTAAAGGCCCCGCCTCAGATGATGAAAGCTCCCCCAGCTTGGGGTCTATCTTGATTAGCGGGGAACAATGACGTTTCGCAGAGAGGGCGCTGTTGGCGTTGCCAAGGAAGCAGACTGCCTTCTGCGCCCAGCCCGCTACATCGTCTGTCGGGAGAGCTTTCCCAGACTGCTTTGCTTGTTCTGCCAGCTCAATAATCTTTGTTATGGGCCCCACTTTGTCCAAAGGTTTGTCCTGGCATGCCCTCCAGGACCAGTCAATCCCCTTCTTGGGGTCCCATATGTATTTGGCAAAAAAGGTACACAGCTTGGGGTCAGTATTGGGGGGAGCTGTTACCTTATCTGGGGCACTCCGCCCAGAGGCCGGCTCTTACCTCTTTGCTAAGAGGTTGGCGAATCTTCGCCACATATTCTGCTACCTTTCTCTCAGGGACCCACTCTGCAGTGCGCAGTCGATATATGCCCTCTGGGTCATACATATCACTAGGGGCAGAGTCCCCCCCCTCATATGGCTCTGAGTTGGCCGAATGCGGGAGCCAGAATCTGCCCGAGTCCTGGGCCTCATTGGATGAAATGTCATCCTCCAGATCACACCCCCCCCGCCACCCCCCCCGATCGGGGGAACCCCTCCTCAGGGTCAAAGTCAGTTGTGACGTCGTCGCCTGTTGCCCCGGGTGTTTCTTCCTCCTGGTAGGGTGCTTCCTTCAGCGTGTGCGTACTCTTATGGAAGACATTGGCCAAATGTCCAAAGCCTTCCTGGTGCCAGCCTTACGTGTGGGAACCGAGGTCACCCCACTAGGCCCAGCATCCTCCCCCCCCCCCCCCGTCCCCCAGGATCCCTGTGCCTTAGTAGTCCTGGGCTGACAATTTGGCGACACTCTCCTGCAGTGTGGGAAGTGCCTGTGAATTAGCTCGGGTGAGGAGCTTGTCCACCTCTGCAGGAAGGTGCCGCTGGGTAGGGGGTGGGGGCATTCCTCCTCTGAGGTGTATGAGAGTGAGTAGTCGTGGTCCTCCTTGGACTGCATATTGAAGGATGAGAGCACACACCACGCCCTGCAAGACTTAATAAGGGCAGCCCCCTCGCTGGTGCTCTTAACTTTGTATAATGAGGATTACGGTGTGAAACCAAAACGGGTTGAGCGCTTAATATCTTACCGCTCACGCGGTGTCAAGCGAGGGTTGGAAGGGGAATCAAGCAAAGAGCGTAGCAAAACCGCTCTAATCCCCTCCGTGCAATGCGATCGCAAGAGAGCTGAGAGAGCTGCTCCGCGGCGTGAAGGAATGTGCTTGGGAGCACGAAAGGGCGCCACCTAGTGCACCCACGCGGTATAAAAAAGACGTGCTTGGGTGGCTTGCCTACCGTGCGTTGGAAAACCTGTCAGCTGAGAGTTGGTGCAACAAGAGAGAGAGCGCTCGCAATAAAAGTTAAAAATAGGCAACACCAAGACAGTAAGCCTAATATCCCTCTAACGGAACTCAGTCAGGAAAAGGAATGAAAGGCGACTTAACTGATGTGAAGCAGTGAAGAAAGAGAGGACTATGGCATGGAGTAGATTATATAGACTCACGGACTGTTACTGGAATGTCTGATAGTTGCCATGGTTACTCCCTGTGGTTCATAAGAGTTGTAGTACTGTTTAGTGTTGTTTTTACTTTTTATCTTTGAAAGTGCTGTTTAATAAAGGTGAAGAAAGTAATGCATAATCTTCGCCTCCGGTCCTGTTATAGGATGTTTTTATGCAAAGCGCTCCCTGCGCGCCGACATCTGCATGTCTGGATCTGCAGTGCTTCCTTTAATTTCTAAACAAAATCCACGTTTCTTGGTGGCTATTTTGAACTGTTGGGCTGTTTCTCCTTTGATTACTGGTACAATGCGTTGTTCTTTCCTCGCATTTCCAGTTCATCAGATGTTGCCTAATTATGTGACGGGTGCACATTTTGTATTCCGTTACTCAGCTGTACAGCGTGGTTCCAACTCAACGTTGTGAATTCAAAGGATTCAACGCTGCTTCACGCCTGTTTCTGTGACGGGCACATGATGTGCTTTCTGTGACATGCACACATTTACACGTGGATTCTACACAAGACATTTTTTCATCTTCTAGGCGCTTGTTGCAGTTTTTTATGGCATATTAAGGTAAATTTGTGTGACGCATACTGTGTAGACACGCATTTTTAAAAATTTGTTTGTTTTCTTTTCTCAGTTTTTGGGAATTACTAAGACGCATTTCAGTTGTTTCTTACTGGGTTTATTTGTTATGGCTACGTCTAGTAATGTGGTGCAACCTCCACCGTTTTTACAGAATCCAGGTAAACCATCTATGGCGTGGAATAAATAGTATAGGAACTTTGAAAATTATTTAGTAGCAATAGATGCATCTAAATACCCTGCCAATAGAAGGAAAGCTTTGTTTAATCACCTGAGAGAAACAGCACAACAAGTATTCTATAACCCCTTCGGTGTGTCGGACGGCTGGGGGCTGTCCGACGCACCAGTGCTCATGGGCGTAGGATGGCAGGGAATCCTTCTGGTGCGAGCCCGGGGGGGGGGGGGCAGAAAGCCCACTAGAAAAGAGGGATTTTTTTTATTGATGTTGGGGTGGGGGCTGCCCAAAATGGGCATGACAATGCCCCCACCCCAGTGAAATTCCAGTCTTTCTGCCCCCCCGGGGGGAAGAAAGCCCATTAGAAACCAGGGATTTTTTTTTATTGATGTAGGGGTGGGGGCTGCCCAAGATGGGCAGGCCAATGCCCCATCCCCCAAAAAAATGCAACATTCTTTCTGTTCCCCCCCCAGGGGCAGATGGGGGCAATAGCCCCTGATCTGCCCGGGGGGGCAGAAAACCCACTAGGCACCAGGGATTTTTTTTTTATGATGTAGGGGTGGGGTCTTCCCAGAATGGACATGATAATGCCTCCACCCCAAAAACAATTACCACTGTCTTTCTGCCCCCCCCCGGAGGCATATTGGGGCAATAGCCCCTTATCTGCCCTCCCGGGGGGCAGAAAGCCCACTAGGCCTCAGGATTTTTTTTTTTTTTTAATTCCGAGGTGAGGTCAGCCCAGAATGGGCATGCTAATGCCCACACCTCCCCCAAAAAATAGCCACAGTCTTTCTGCCCCCCTTGGGGGCATATCGGGGCAACCCCCCCACCCCCCCGATTCCCCCCCAGGGCGGCAGAAAGCCCACTAGGCACAGACTTGTTTTTAGCAATGTGCCTACCTGTGGATTTTGGGCCCTAGCTCTGCCGGCACCTAGGGAAACCTAGCAAACCTATACATTTTTGAAAACTAGACACCCAGGGGAAACCAGGATGGGGTGACTTGTCTGGCTCTCACCAGGTTCTGTTACCCAGAATCCCTTGCAAACCTTAAACTTTGTAAAACAAAAAACACATTTTCCTCACATTTCTGTGTGGAAAAGTTCTGGAATCTGCGTGGATCCACAAATTTCCTACCACCCAGCGTTCCCCCAGGTCTCCCGATAAAAATGGTATCTCAATCCCACATGGGTGGGTCAAGTAACCGCGACAGGCAAGGGCCCAAAACCTATTGAGGCGACATCAAAATTACCTATCACAAAACAACCTGGTTTTGCAAGGGGGGTCCCATGAGTTTTTGGACCCGGGCTCGGCGGCCATCTAGGGAAACTTACCAAACCCACTCATTTCTGGAAACTAGACACCCGGGGGAGTCCAATGAGGTATGGCTTGTGTGGATCCCCCAACGTTTCCCTACCCAGAATCCCCTGCAAACCTCAAATTCAGCTGAAAAAAATCACTTTTTCCTTACATTTGTGCGTGGGATCACCGTGCCGGCACAAATGTCCTACCCCACAGCGTTCCCCTCAGTCTCCCGAGTAAAATGATACATCGCTTGTGTGGGAGTCCAATGCAGAATTGGCTAAAAATGTATTTTTTTTAAAATGTAGCGCTTAGAATTCTCGGTGCTATATCCTTAATCCCTATGTTTTGGGCTCTTCCCAGTCACAGGCCTTTGGCCCACCCACACAAGTGAGGTATCATTTTACTCGGGAGAACAAGGGGGACGCTGGGTGGTAGGACATTTGTGCCGGCACGGTGATCCCACGCAAACATTTAAGGGAAAACGTGATTTTTTTCCAGCTAAATTTGAGGTTTGCAGGGGATTCTGGGTAGGGAAACATTGGGGTATCCACGCAAGGCATACCTCATTGGACTCCCCAGGGTGTCTAGTTTTCAGAAATGTGTGGGTTGGGTAGGTTTCCCTAGATGGCGGCGAGCCCGGGGCCGAAAAACCAGGTGCCCCCCCCCAAAAACCAGTGAGTTTTGTTATAGGTAATTTTGAAGTCTCCACAGTACGATTTGGGCCATTTCCTGTTGCAGCCGCTATTCCTACCACACAAGTGAGGTACCATTTTTATCGGGAGACCTGGGGGCACGCTGGGTGGTAGGAAATTTGTGTCTGCCCGGTGATCCTACAACTTTACACAGAAATGTGTGAAAAATTTGATTTTTTTTTTCAGCTAAATTTGATGTTTGCAGGGGATTCTGGGTAGGAAAACGTTGGGGGATGCACGCAAGCCATACCTCGCTGGACTCCCCCGGGTGTCTAGTTTTCAGAAATGTGAGTTTGGTAGGTTTCCCAAGATGGCCGCCGAGCCCGGGCCAAAAACCCAGGGGACCCCCCTTGGAAAACCAGGTTGTTTTGTGATAGGTAATTTTCATGTCTCCTCAATACGTTTTGGGCCCTTGCCTATCGCGGGTACTTGGGGCACCCACATGAGTGAGGTACCATTTTTATCGGGAGACTTGGGGGAACGCTGGGTGGTAGGACATTTGTGGATCCACGCAGATTCCAGAACTTTCCCCCACAGAAATTTGAGTAAAAAGTGATTTTGTTTTCAGCTAAATTTGAGGTTTGAAGGGGATTCTGGGTAGGAAAACATTGGGGGACCCATGCAAGCCATACCTTGCTGGACTCCCCCGGGTGTCTAGTTTTCAGAAATGTGTGGGTTTGGTAGATTTCCCAAGATGGCCGCCGAGCCTGGGGCCAAAAACCCAGGTGACTCCCCTTGCAAAACCATGTTGTTTTGTGATAGGGAATTTTGATGTCTCCTCAATACGTTTTGGGCCCTTGCCTATCGCGGGTACTTGGGGCACCCACATGAGTGAGGTACCATTTTTCTCGGAAGACTTTGGGGAATGCGGGGTGGGTGGAATTTTGTGGATCTACGCAGATTACAGAACTTTCCACCACAGACATGTGAGGAAAATGTGGTTTTTTGGGACAAATTTTGAGGTTTGCAAGGGATTCTAGGTAACAGAACCTGGTGAGAGCCAGACAAGTCACCCCGTGCTGGATTCCCCTGGGTGTCTAGTTTTCAAAAATGAATAGGTTTGCTAGGTTTCCCTAGCTGCCGGCAGAGCTAGGGTTCAAAATCTACAGCTAGGCACTTTGCAAAAAAAGGGTCCGTTTTCACTGTGGAAATGTGGTGTCCACGTTGCGTTTTGGTCCGTTTCCTGTCGCGGGCACTAGACCTGCCCACACAAGTGAGGTACCATTTTTCTCGGAAGACTTTGGGGAATGCTGGGTGGGTGGAATTTTGTGGATCCACGCAGATTCCAGAACTTTCCACCACAGAAATGTGAGGAAGATGTGTTTTTTTTGACAAAGTTTGAGGTTTGCAAGGGATTCTGGGTAACGGAACCTGGTGAGAGCCAGACAAGTCACCCCACCCTGGATTCCCCTGGGTGTCTAGTTTTAAAAATGTATAGGTTTGCTAGGTTTCCCTAGGTGCCGGCAGAGCTAGGGTTCAAAATCAACAGCTAGGCACTTTGCAAAAAAAGGGTCCGTTTTCAGTGTGAAAATGTTTTGTGTACACATTGCGTTTTGGGCCGTTTCCCGTCGTTGCCACTACACCTACCCACACAAGTGAGGTATCATTTTTATCGGGAGACTTAGGGGAACACAAAATTGTGGAGCAACTGTTATTACCTATTGACTTTCAATGCATTTCTGCCTTCCAAATGTAAGACCATGTGTAAAAAAGAAGTCACTTTGAAAAATGACCTATACTTCACATGCTGGTGTGGGTACCCACAATTTAGGAGATGTGCAAAGAGCTACCGTTACCAAACTCTATATTTTGTTCCCATTTCAGAAATACATAGGTGACTTTCATACTGATTTTTCCCTGTTTATATTTTTCAAAATGAATTGCTATATACCCGGTACACAATAAAAAACCATTGCAAGACGCTGCTCAGTTATTGGCTCTGGGTTCCTCGGGTTCTTGGTGAACCTACAAGTCCTATATATCCCCACAACCAGAAGGGTCCAGTGGATGTAACGGTATATTGCTTTCAAACATCTGTCATACTTAGTAGAAGTTACAGGTGAAAACGTTGGCACAAATGGCTGTTTTTTAAACTCATTTTCAATTTTTTCTATTTTCAACTGTTAGTTTCTATACAAAAACCTTGAAGGATCTACACAAATGACCCCTTGCTTTATTCAAAATTTTGTCTACTATTCAGAAATGTATAGCTTTCCAGGATCCATCATTGCTTTCATCCCCATTTTTACCATTAACTGGAAGGAGGTTGAAAGCACAAAAAATAGGCTACGTCCCAGAAAAATGCTAAAACTGTGTAAAAAGTTTTGGTTTTCTGACAAAAGTCTGCTTGTCCCTGAAAGCTGGGAAGATGGTGACTTCAGCAGCACAACCCCTTTGTTGATACCATTTGCAGGGAAAAAAACAGACGCTTTCATCTGTAGCCCTTTTTTCCTATTTTTCCCAAAAACAAAAAAAAATTAGCTGTATTTTGGCTAACTTCTGGGTCCCCTCCCGGGGAATCCACAAACCATGGGTACCTTTAGAATCCCTGTGATGTTGGAAGAAAAGGATGCAAATTTGGCGTGGATACCTTATGTGGTCAAAATGTTAGGGGCCTAAGCGCGAACTACCCCAAATAGCCCAAAAAAAAGGCTTAGCACAGGGGGGGGAAAGGCCTAGCAGCGAAGGGGATAATTTACCATTTGTACCTGCCTGTGATGACACTTGGCATGTGTATGCAGAAGCCTTAGCTTGATGGGCAAACAATATGTCGATGAGCAGTCTGTCATGTTGGAGATGCATCATTTTTTTTAACGTAAGCAGACGGATGAGTCTGTCGAAGATTATTTGGCTGTACTTAGGTTGTTATCAGCTAAATGTGAATTCGGCACCAATTTAGCTGTATCTTTACGTGTTCAGCTTATATTTAATTGCTTTAGCAAAAAATTTCAAGAACCCATATTAACTCTTAAACACCCTTCTTTAAATGAAGTCATTGATATTGCGCGCAGTATAGAACAGTCTGTTAAAATTCTAGAAGAAATCTCAGAAGATTGTAAGGGTAAATCTTTAGAAGGTAGGAGTGGAATGCAGGTAGCAGCGGTAGCAGAAGTGGATGATACAGAAATTAATGCTATCTAAAATAGGAACAAAACTAAGAAAACTACAGAAAAGAAGATGAGTGGAGCATGCTACAGATGTGGTTTCAAGGAGCACATGGGTAATACATGTCCTGCACAAGGCAAGAGGTGCAACAGTTGCAAAAAGATTGGACATTTTTACACTGCATGCAAATGTGCTAAAGCTAAGTGCAAAGTTAACCAGTTTAGTGTGGAGGATGAGTGTGTGTGGGAAGAGTTGAATAATGTTATTAACTGTGGAGGTCAATACACTTAATGATTCTTGCAAAACTTGTAAGGGACCTATTGTGAGGTGCAGATTGGTGCAGTCAGTTTGGGTGTCATGGCTGACTCTGATTTGTCTATTACTATCCTTGCAGATATTACACAAACATTTTTTTGGGGGGGCGTGGCCAAGATGGCTGGCGTCTCCTCGTCCCCGCCGCCGGCCCTGGCCGTTTCCAGGACTGTGAGGGCCCAGTGGGAATGCCGGGCAGCATCTGGGAGTGTCCCAGCAGAGATATTCGGAGCAGGGGGCCGTCTCCTCCCATACGAGGCTGCTGGAGGTGATCAGTAGAAGTGAGAACGATGGAGGCTGGTGCAGCATGATGGTGGCCTAGAACGCTGGCCTGCAACACAGAGCTCCTGATGGAGACCCTGTACTGCCGAACAGCTTTCCCTGGCCATCAGAGCGGCTGAATAGAGGTGGATGGGGTAAGTTTAGAGTGACCCTGCTGCGGGGGTGTCACTCGGCAGGGCCCGGCTCGAATCGGCTGTCCGGGCCTACACCATGAGATGGGAGCGGAGAGCAGTGATGGGGAACGCAGCAGACTGGGGAGGGGGGGTGTCCCTGAGTGGGCCCACAACAAGGAGAGTCCCTTAGAGGAGCATGAGAGTTGCTGCGGAGGACAAAACATTAGGGAGTCCTGAGTTGGGCGAGGGCTCTGCCAGGAATGGCGAAGCGGCATGAGACAGCTGGTGAGGAGCGCCTGAAGCAAGAGAGACTGGGCAAGCGGGGTTCCTGAGGTTCGTGGAGCCTGTGGGATGGCTCCGCGGGACAGTCGTGAGGGCCACGCGGACTTGGTTGCTGCCCCTGTGCCCCAGAGGTGAGCCGTGGGTGTTCCCCGTAGGAGCGGAGGAACTGGGGGACGGGGGCTTCCCTGGTCATAGCCATGTATGAGGGGGAGTGGTCTGGTGCCAGTGGCGGTGACCCCTTACCCCTCCTGTGAAGATTATTTGGTGCATCACGGAGACCCCTGCTTGGGGAGTGAGGTGGATCCTCCGGGCGGCCTGATAGCTGCGGCCCGGGGGCGAGTTGGGTGAGGGGCTTCCTGCTGGCCGAGGAGCCTGGCCCTGAAGAGAGAACCTGCCCTGAGAGTGTAGAAAGGTTTGGTCCCTCAGACTACCCCATCTGCTCCGACCGGGGCCTGGGACGCCCCCGCACCAGTGGATTTTCTGGAGGGCCTGCATTTCTTTGAAACCACCGGAAGTGGCACTGGGTCCCCAGAGCAGATGGATCCCAGCGGAGCGGGGGATGAGTGATGGTGGATTCCCCACTCCAGCGCCGAGCAAGAAGGCGTATGGGTCTTGAGACTGAGTTGAGGCCTTTAGGTTGCTGAACGCAGGCTGTGTGCCTGGGAGTCCCGGCCCTATCTGAGTATAAGACCATCCCCCAGCATAGCAGTCCGGGATATCCACTTTTGGGGAACAGACAGCAACTCTTAGGTGAGGCAACCGAAGGATCGGAGCGGTCTCCCTGAGCCATGACGTCGGTAAGGGCGAAGAAGGATCGATCCCTCAAGGACCTGCTGACCAAGCACCCGGCGCTTCGGGCCGGGGATTGGCAGACAACGCCTAGCACAAGCCAAAGGCAGGACATGGAGGGGAGTGAGGAGCCTGTCACCCGCTCCTTCCTGGAGGCACTGTTCTCCTCCCTGCGTGAAGACCTACAGTCCCTTAGAGGAGAGCTCTCCAGCGTCATCAAGGAGATTTGGTGCAATGTGGACTCCATTTGGGAGAGGGTCTCCGTGATCGATGACCAGGAACATACTCGTGATGAGGAAGTGGAACATCTGCAGCAGGAGGGTTTACGCTTGCGGGAACAGATCGACTTACAGGCCCACACTGAGGGCCTGGAGAACCGCTCCAGGCGCAACAACATTCGGATCAAGGGTGTGCCATCTTCCATGGAGGGTACTGATCTGGGTCTCTATCTGAGGGACCTTTTTCTCTTCATCCTGGAATCCTCACCAGGCCTAGAGATAAAAATTGATCGAGCGCACAAATGGTCCGACTGCCAAGGCCAGCATCAGCCCCACCTGCGGTCATTCTGGGTAATCTCCACAATTTTCAATTAAAAGAAAAGATTTTGCAAAAGGCCAGAGAGAAACATCCACTATCTTTCCAGGGGCACACGCTGACGGTCTAACAAGACTTGGCTATGATAACCCTACAGAAGAGAGAGGACTTCCGCCCTGCGACCTCCAATCTGCAGAACCGGGGGATCACCTATTCATGGGGCCACCCTTTCCGCTTTGAGGGCAAGCTGTACCAGCTTTGCTCTATGAAAGAGACATGCCTGATACTCTGAATAGAAGGTTCCTCTGCTGGGATCCATAAACATGATCTGGCGGGGCCCTCCTACTGCAGACGCCCACGATAGCAAAGGTGTCGTTCAGCCCCTGGGACTGGGAAACCCGACCCAGCCACAGTTGCGCTAGAGCGTCAAGCGTTCCTGGAGTCACTGGCCGGAGACCAGAAGAATGACAGCGCATGATCTCACTGGGCATGACATCTGCTGTTCACTGGGGAGCAGGCCTGGCAGGTGGAGGGGTCAGGGAGAGGCGGGTACCGAGGTCCACAACATGCTCCCTTTACTTATATTACCTGGGCACTTGTGGACTTGTTCTGCCAGTCCTGGACTTGATCTTGTTACTTTCATGTTTACATATTTAATTAAGTTTGATTTTGTTTGGAATCAGTACTCCATTTTTGATGTCAACAAGGGATGACCTAGATACACTCATACAGGGGACGGGGTGGTGGGATGCGGGGGGGGGTGGGGGAGTGTGGGCTCTTGCCACAGACGCACATCACTGCCCTTCTAAATATTAGATATGACCTCCCAACAAGTTACGGTCCTTTCGCTGAACGTGAAGGGCCTCAATAACCCAGTCAAGCGCCGAGCAATACTGTCATACCTAGAACACTCGGGGCGGACATATGCTTAATCCGGGAGACCCACCTTCTGAGTAGGGATTGGCATTGACTCCGCTCTCGAGCCTTCCCTCATCAGTATTTTTCTTACACATCTACTAAAAAAGCGCGAGTGGCTATGCTGATCGCCAAGTCCTTCAGGGCAGGGTGGGCTCCAAGGTAGCGGAATTGAAAGGAAGACTCCTTGCACACACTGTATTCATAGGAGACCACTCTCTTGTGCTGGGCTCCATATACGCTCCCAATACGGGACAAGAACGATGTCAGAAGTTATGGCCTCACAGACACGGCGGGTACTCCTCGGGGGAGACCTCAACCTAGTGCTAGACACTGATAAAGACAGGTCAGCAAATCGATACTGCTTGACGGGGTCTCTGTCCGGGAGTGGGGGGTGTCCAGTGGCTTCGGGAGACATGGTGGATGGATCTCCGGAGGGAATTCCATCCAAAACCCTCGAGTACACCTTTTTCTCCCAAGCACACAAAACATACGCACACCTTGACTATTTGTTAGGGACTATGGAGACATATAATCTCACGAAGGCCACTGACATACAACCGGCTGCGTTATCGGACCATGACGCAGTCACCCTCACATTGGAATTCCCTCCGCTGGAGAGACCCACTAGGGCATGGCGACTTCGGGAGACCCTGCTTCAACGCCCTGAGCTTATACTACAAGTCACTAAAGCAATACAAACGTACCTGGCCTTCAATTACACCCGAGACCACTGTCTCCATGCTTTGGGAGGCTTTGAAGGCTCTAGTGAGGGGCGAGCTCATAGCCATTTCAGCAGCGGATAACCAGGCCCGCAAAGAAAAGAGTTCAGCTGACCAGTCAGGTCAAAGAGTTAGAACAAATTCATAGTCGAACCGGGGCTCCGAGAGTGGTGCGCCAATTACACGCAGCGCGTACCCAGCTTGCGGGATTAGACTTAGGCAGGGCGGAATATGCTGCGCTCCTACTGAAACATTCCTTTTACATAGGGGGAGACCAATCCGGACGGATGTTGGCTAATAAGCTGAGGACAACAAAAAAAATGGGAGCAACCGAGGGAATATAACCAGGTCGCCCTCCACTCACATAATCCATACACAAATGACCTGATTGCACAGAACACTAGAACTCTTTGCGGTTTGTATCAAGCGGGTATTATGTACTCCTAGGTAGGACTATGCTCATTTGTCCGGTCATGCCCACCTCAAAGTGTTCTCTTTAAAAAAAAAAAAAAAAAAAGAATTTGTTTGTCAACCATCCCCAATTAATCTCACATCCACCAAAGAAAAAGTGTGAGAGAAGTCAGAAAGTGCCTCACGTAAGCACCCTCCGTGGAGCTACTGGTTGGTACTCACCAGTTTGCTCGTTCTGTTATCATTGGCAACTTTCATGACAAAAAAAGAAAGAAGTGGAAGTTTTGCCCAAATCTCAAGTTCATGTGGAAAGGTGAAGGAAAAATAACGTGTAGATGATACTGTCATCCATCAGCCGTCTAGACCCCGTAATGTGCAAAAGAAGAAAGATACATTTCTAAATTAAAATGAGTTGTGGACCACTATTCCATACATTCTTTATTTTTGACAGTGTCCACACTGAGATTAAAAGAAACGGCATGTTTAGACCATTTTAGTTGAAACGGCCGACATGTTTCATTGCCTTACACAATTTATGGCAATTTCATCAGGGCATGGGGACGCATCTCCACCTCACTGATGCTTCTTAAAAATCTGTAATGGTTGACAAACGCAATAAAAGAAAGAAAGTGCCAGAGACAAAGAACAACACAAAAATTATTATTCTGGGTCGACATTATCACAATTCTCTCAAATTGTGTATATATATATACTAAATACCATAATTACCAGGTGGTTGCCAGGTGGACTCCTACCAGCAACTCATTAGAGGATTAAAGTTTTTCCCTCATAGGGTAAAATGCAGCCAACAGCAACGTACCTGTGAATACATACAAGCATTTCTTCACCATCCTGGAGTATTGATGCCCACAGCCTCTATTCACACTTCTCTAAGTTGTATTCCGAATATACCATTTCCCTTTTCAAACAACCTCCTTATAAATACATCTTTTGTCATATCTAGATGATAGGTAACAAATGAAGGGGGTAAAGACAGGCGGGAACCGGGCCATATCTATGCATGGTGCGTCGGGGTCTGTTAATTGTGATCGGCGTCCCACTCAGCCGCAATTAGTACCAGGGCACCACGCCTCGTTTCTGCATCCAAAAAAGGGTTCTCGAGCAGCTGCCCTTGACCTGATAACCTCCCCACTCAACGCTATACCAGTGGTACAAGCTCGAGGACTCCACGGTCGCCGAAGACCTCGTGTGTCCTATGAAGTACTAGACCACGACCCAGAAGGAGGTCGTCTGGCCCTCCCGGTCTCCTGGATGGAAATCGCTTAACACCCAAACCGGGACCACGAGCAAGCCGGGGGTGTTATTCAATGTTCTGAAAAGTCCCCGCATATAAAATCATATTCAAAAACGGGCGTCATCTTACAGTGGTCAACATCCACATAAACTGCAACTCCTGTTACAAGGGAGGTGGCGCTTTTCAACACAGTCGGCGTTATACGGAGGCCGCCCTTCCTACTCAACTGATGTATCACTCAAAAACATTCATATTTATGTGTTAAAAGCACAACAAAGCCTCCATATGTATTTTCTATTTCAGCCAATGCATAGGGATGAGCCTTGACTACTGGGGACATGGTTATAGATTTCAATAAACTACTGCCGTTGTTATGTTATTGTTCTGAACAATGTCATCAAAAAATTGAGAGAACAAGCGTATTTCTGCGCTAGGCCTCATCATGTACAAACCTGTTGGTTATAAAAGAAAGGGATAAGTCAGTCTCATCTCCCGCCTATATTGACACTCAAAAAGGCTGATCTTTGCCTGAAAATCATTCTGCCAGCGCCAGAATCCAGATGCTGCTTTCTTCTCACTTTGATGCATCTATATATATATATATATATATATATAACCACTCTATCCCATGATGGCACCATTACCCATGCGTCCTAGTGTATGTCGCCTCTTACCAGAATACATTTAGGGAGCCTGAAATTATTTGCCCACCCTGTTCCATTCAATGGTATCATTCAAGCCCCTCTGGTCTACTTTTTCAGAAAAAAATTATTTTCCTGGAAAAGTAGACCAGAGGGGCTTGAATTTCAGGCTCCCTAAATGTATTCTAGTAGGAGGCGACATACACTAGGACGCATGGGTAATGGTGCCATCATGGGATAGAGTGGTTATATATATATAGATGCATCAAAAGAAGGCATTTGGATCCTGGTGCTGGCAGAATGATTTTCAGGTGAAGATCGGCCTTTTTGAGTGTCAATATAGGCGGGAGATGAGACTGACTTATCCCTTTATTTTATAACCAACGGGTTTGTACTTGATAAGGCCTAGCGCAGAAATATGCTTGTTCTCTCAATTTTTTTTATGGCATTATTCAGAATAATAACATAACAACGGCAGTTGTTTATTGAAATCTAAAACCATGTCACCAGTAGTCAAGGCTCATTCCTATGCATTGGCTGAAATAGAAAATAGATATGGAGGCCGTATGGTGCTTTTAACGCATAAATATGAATGTTTTTGAGTGATACATCAGTTGAGTAGGAAGGGCGGCCTCCGTATAACGCTGTGTTGAAAAGCACCACCTCCCTTGTAACATGAGTTGCAGTTTATGTGGATGGTGACCACTGTAAGATGGCACCCGTTTTTTAATATGATTTTACATGCTGGGACTTTTCGGAACATTGAATAACTCCCCCGGCTTGCTCGCAGTCCTGGTTTGGGTGTTAACCGATTTCCATCCGGGAAAGCAGGAGGGCCAGACAACCTCACTCCGGGTCGTGGTCTGGTACTTCATAGGGCGCACGAGGTCTTCGGTGTCCGTGGAGTCCTCAAGCTCGTACCACTGGTATAGCGGTGAGTGGGTAGGTTATCAGGTCAAGGGCAGCCGCTCGAGAACCCTATTTTAGATGCGGAAACGAGGCATTGTGCCCTGGTACTAATTACAGGTGAGTGGGACGCCGATCACAATTAACAAAGACCCCGACGCACCACGCATAGATATCGCCCGGTTCCCGCCTGTCTTTACCGCCTTCATTTGTTCCCTTTCATCTAGTTATGATAAAAGATGTATTTATAAGGAGGTTGTTTGAAAAGGGAAATGGTATATTCGGAATACAACTTAGCGATGTGAGAAGTGTGAATAGAGGCTGTGGGCATCAATACTCCATGATGGTGAAGAAATGCTTGTATGTATTAACAGGTACGCTGCTGTTGGCTGCATTTTACCCTATGAGGGAAAAACTTTAATCCCCCTAGTGAGTTGCTGGTAGGAGTCCACCTGGCAACCACCTGGTAATTATGGTATTTAGTATAGATATACTTTGAGAGAAGCGTGATAATGTTACACAGAATAATAATTTTTGTGTTCTTTGTCTCTGGCACTTTATTTCTTTTATTGCGTTTGTCAACCATTACAGATTTTTAAGAAGCATCAGTGATTTGGAGATGCATCCCCGTGCCCTGATGAAATTGCCATAAATTGTGTAAGGCAATGAAACATGTCGGCCGTTTCAAACAAAATGGTCTAAACATGCTGTTTCTTTTAATCTGAGTGTGGACACTGTCAAAAATAAAGAATGTATGGAATAGTGGTCCACAACTCATTTTAATTTAGAAATTTATCTTTCTTCTTTTGTACGTAACGGGGTCTAGACGGCTGAAGGATGACCTTATCATCTACCCGTTATTTTTCCTTCACCTTTTCACATGAACTTGAGATTTGGGCAAAACTTCCACTTCTTCTTTCTTTTTCTGTCATGAAAGTTGCCAATGATGACAGAATGAGCAAACTGGTGAGTACCAATCAGTAGCTCCAGGGATGGTGCTTACGTGAGGCACTTTCGGACTTCTCTCACACTTTTTCTTTGGTGGATGTGAGATTAATTGGGGATGGTCTACAAACAATTTTTTTTTTTTTTTTAAGAGAACACTTTGAGGTGGGCATGACCGGACAAATGAGCATAGTCCTACCTAGGAGTATATAATACCCGCTTGATACAAACCACAAGGAGTCAGTGTTCTGTGTAACCAGGTCATTTGTGTATGGGTAATAAGCTGAGGACCCAGCGGCAGCTAATAGAGGTTCATTCTTTGCAAGACATCAGAGGGTAAGGAAGTGGTTGATCACTCTATCGCGGCAGAATTCCGGGACATTTTTCTGCAGACCTTTACCCGGGACAAGATCTAGATCCGCAGTGCATCACTTCTTATCTGCAAGGAGCAACCTTCAGTACTACTTTCAAGCAGCGCAGTTGAGCTACCCCCTGGAGTGGAGCACAGATGAATCGGAGAGGCTTTGGCTGTTCCAGGATAGGGCGATAGCCGATCTTCCCTTGTGGAAAGTACCCTTCCTCAAGAAAGCGCACAGGCCAAAGGGCTTGCAAAGGTCCCTCATTACTAAGACGCTCACGGAGGTTTGGGATCAGGTAGGGACTCGACGTTGTCTCACTACATCCCCCTCCCCCCTAACACCCTTGTTCGATAATGCAGAATTTTCTTTGGGATTGCAGCAGGGGGGCATTCGAAATCTGGCGCCAGACACTATGCCACTCTGCAGGTCACTTCTTTGATCAGAACTGGATAATTCCATTTCCTCAACTGTGCCAACAATATAACTTGTCTGAGACTAAAAGACTGCATTATCTACAATTAAGCACTGGCTCTTCTACCTCCTCTGCAGTGGGCAGGCAGCTTACACCTTACAAAAAATGGTTGGTGACCAAAAGCACTGCTAAAAGGCTCATCTCTGAGTTGTATGTCTTTCTATGCCAGCCCACCCAAGTGCAGAGTATTCCCAGTCCGAGATGGTGGGAGGGGGAACTGGGTAGAATGCTATCCTCGAAGGAATGGGGAGAGATCTACTACAGGGTGCGGCACACAGCCCAAAACACAACCAGTTTAGAGACTGCCACCAAAGTAGTTACTTACTGTTACTTGACCCCAGTGAGCCTCCACAGAGGCAACCTGGAACGAAGCCCAGATTGTTGGCGTGGCTGTGGCTCTCCAGGCACACTGCTCCATCTGTTGTGGGACTGCCCTCATCTAACGGCCTACTGGACACAACTCTTAGATGACCTAAATCTACATTTTGAAACACAGATACCTAGATTCCCCTTCTACACGATCCTGCGTCTGCCCAACCCGCTGACTTACCCACTCAAGTCCCGCAAGGGGAGGCAGATGGGAGTGGGAGAGGGTTTTGCCCTAAGGGTGAGGGACCATCGTTCGTGCTCTCCCTTCCAGTACCGTATTCACTAAAGAAACAAACGTGCCCTTCTGTTATAACCCCACCTGTTGGGGTTTTTTTCACCTTACAGTGTAGGTGCTCCTTTGAGGAGGGATGACTAGCTACTCAAAAGTTCCAATATTATGGACCAGCACAATTGTGCAAAAAAATTGACAGGATGGCCTCGCACACCTCCCAGGTGTCGAGCTTCATCACTGGCCGTCCCACATTCGCCAAAGAATTCTCTAAAGGCGAACAAGCCCATGTAAGGGCTGTAGTTCCAATATTAGTAGGAAACTGAGGTGAAAAAAGAAAGGAAGGGGGGGGGGGGCTCCAGTAAAAATCCCTGCTGCCTACCAGTCTCCTAGTCTAAGCTTTATTCTTTGGTGGTGGAGGGATGATTAAAACATGAAATGTAGGACAATAATAACCATGCTATGGTGCTAGTTGTCCCCTAGATCAGGTCGGCATGTTTCAGCCCTGTTGTGGCCCCACAAGAAGTCCTGGGCTTTCTTCAGGACCGTAATGAATACACTGTGTCCCTATGGTGCTTCCCTAAAACATGCATACAGATATCACGCATACAATACCCGATTGACACCTGGTCCAATCCGGGTCCTTCAGTATCTTGAGGGACCTTCCCTACAAAACATAAACATATATATACAATTCAGTAAACACAAGACATATACATATAAATGAGACAAAAGTTCTTCGTGAGCGGCCAGAGTTAGCTTGTAAAAATAATAATGTATATGCGATACTACTTCCCACACCGTAATGTAGTCGCACACTTAGATCTACAATGTAATTTGCATGCACAGAAATTCATCCGTGTACAGACATGCTCAACTTCCAAAAATTGGCTGGGTTGTGACCACTCCTAGGACGATGGCTACACACTGTTCTTGTGTATTTTGTCAATAAAATTTCATACCATGTAAGTTTAGATGTTGTGCCTCATGGAGGGGCGGTGGAGGGAGTCCTGTAGTCACACCCTAAAACGGTGTAATAATAGCAACCGCGTGAAAAATTTGCATCCTATGGCATTTAAGAAAAACACTAGGCGGTTGAGGAATAGAGGGGGCTAGGTGCATGCTGCGTGTCTGACTTGCTTCGTCAAGGTACTCCCTCACTGCATACCCATCGTGTATCCCTGTCCTCCTCCTGATGGTGCCGTCTTCCGTGTACGGCACCCTGTTTAAAATGATGGACGCCCGGCCGATGACGTCATCGGTCGGCGACTGACTTGGAATCATGGGATATGTAGTCCCAAGGTTCCCGATTTTGCTGGGGGGACGTGTTGTTCAATTCTACTGTGAATTTTAATTATCAGAATGCGAATAAAGTATAAAGATATGTACAAATGATACCGAAAAAAAGTGTTTGTAGCGATGACTGAAAACTAATGGGTTAGCCAGACAGAAATGCTTGGCGTCATGAGAAATGTCATTTCAAGAGGTGAAGTCCGGAAAGAGCAGAGTATATCACTAATATGCTATATTAGCCATGGAAATAAAGGTTGCCAAAGAGTAATTTTGCACCACTACAGGGTAGGGTTCTCATGGGTGGCTAAGGAGAGCAAGTCCCTACAGTGTCCTGCATCTGGCCCTTTTGAGAGAAAGTTATGCGTTGCTGTTTCCTTGCAGTAAAGGTGGGACAGGGGACATGGATCCTTGAGTGCCTGTGTGCCTGTCCACGCCTGTACACGGTTTATTCCGTTAACAAGTTTATCCGTAGATAGTGTAAGAAATGTACCGGGTTACACTTGCAACCGCGGAATGCCATAATGTAAACCATTAATTATGTGTCTTCAACCGAGAGACCCATCTTTGTTCTCTCTCAAACAGCCTTTCACTTATATCGGTTCCATGGTCTGTGTTTAAGTGCCTCCAGTATGACCCAATGCATTTCTGCTTCTGTGTGGTGGTGATCCGATCCATGTATTGTTTAGTTAGGCATGTAGATGTTTTCTTGCACCTTATAGTACTACGATGTTCATTGATTCTCAAACGTATCTTGTGTGTGGTCATACCAATCTATTTTTTGTCACATGGGCAGGTGATCATATAGACCACATTTTCTGTATTGCAATTGCTGTGTTATCTTAATACCAAAGGGCGGTCTGTCCTGATCTCTACCTCTCTGTTGTCTCGTGTATGGACACACTGAGCAGTTTCCGCAATGAAAATGCCCCCTCACGGGTGGCATGTTCCACAGTGTATTGGGGATTCCGTCCCTGCTTCTCTTGTTAGAAGTTTTTGTATGGCCCAATCTGTCCCTCAGGCTTGTACTTCGTTTGAATGAGAAGAGGGGTAATTCCCAATCAATACTTGCTTTTATTAGTATCTTCCAATTCTTTGCGATTATTCGTTTAACTTTATTGGATACTGGAGTGAAGGTGGTGACGCAAGTAATCCTATCCTCTTCATCCTTCGTGTAGGTTTCTAGTAGGGCCTCCCTATTATTGTTGCGGGCTCGTTTCCTAGCTCTTTTAATTATGCCAGATGGATATCTTCGAGCCTTCAACTTATCTGTTAGTCTGTCCGCTTGTTCTCCAAAGGTGGCTCTATTTGTGCAGTTTCGTCTGATACATAAGAACTGCCTGAAGGGCAAGTTTTCCCTCAATGTTTTCGGGTGATGACTGTCAAACCTCAACAGACTGTTCTTATCTGTTGGTTTTTCATGTACTTTGGTTATTATTTTGTCACCCTCTATGACGATCTGGAGGTCCAGAAAGGTAGCGGAAGTCCTGTCTAGAGTGGGCGTGATTTAGAAGAATGGATCCCTGGTATTGATCCAAAAACAGAATTCCACTGCTAGTGTCTCTTCACCGCTCCACACTATTAGCACATCATCAATATTCCTGCGCCACAACTTGATGTTTTCACGATAGGGATTGGAATAGATGTAGATCTGTTCAGTTTCGAACTGATGGACATACAGGTATGCTAAAATTGGGGTGAACTTGCTGCCCGTAGAAGTCCTTTTTACCTGATGGTATATGGTGTTTTCGTACTGAAAGAAATTTTCTGTAAGGGCAATTCTTGCACAGTCCAGCACAATTGACATCGGGGTAATGGTATTGATTCGGGCATTCCTTAGAAGGTTCTTTATTGTGATTAAGGTCTGTTCCTGAGGTATTGATGTGTAAAGGGCCTCTATATCCATTGTCATCATCAGCTCTGTGCCACTATCGATGCTTAGGTCCTTAAGGAGGCACAAGGCTTCCTTTGTATCCTTCAAGTGTGAAGGCATGGTTTTGACCAGTGGCCGAAGGAACCAGTCACAAAACTGGGATAGTGGTTCAAGAATAGAATTGATCCCAGATACAATGGGGTGGCCCGGTGGTGGGAATTTGTTCTCAAGTAATTTTGACAATATATAAAAGATGGCCTTTCTTGGATTCTCTGGGGTAAGGAATCTTGCCTCTTGTGCAGTGATCCAGCCCATGCTAAGTGCTCCCTCTAGCATAAATTTGATTACATTAGTTGAGCATGGTGTGGGATCGTCTTCCAGAATCTGATAGCTGGCTATGTCTGATAGCAGCCTTTTACACTCTGTATCATACATCTCTGTTGTGAGGACCACTATGGCTCCCTCTTGCCTGCTGGTTTTATGACAATGTCATGCCTCTGTTCCAGGGTTTCTAAGGCTTTTCTTTCTTTTGTAAACATATTGTCGAAGCTCGTGTTGACATGCATAGCTTCCACTTCTCTGGAGACCACCTCTTCGAAGGTTTGTATTGCTGTTGAGGTCGCTTGTGCTGGAGGTAAAAAGGTCGATTTGACCCTCAGACCGGTATTTTTAATTCTGCCTGCGTCCTCTTCAGGTGTTTCACCCAAAAATGATTTTAGTCTTCGTTTTCTGAAGAACTCAGACAGTTCCGCTCTGAGTAGAAATTGATCAACCCCAAGAGTTGATAAACACATGAAGAGGGCACAGGCAGAATTAAAAATACCGGTCTGAGGGTCAAATCGACCCTTTTACCTCCAGCACAAGCGACCTCAACAGCAATACAAACCTTCGAAGATGTGGTCTCCAGAGAAGTGGATGCTATGCATGTCAACACGAGCTTCGACAAGATGTCTACAAAAATAAGAAAAGCCTTAGAAACGCTGGAACAGAGGCATGACATTGTCATAAAACCAGCAGACCAGGGGAGAGCCATAGTGGTCCCCACAACAGAGATGTATGATACAGAGTGTAAAAGGCAGCTATGAGATTCTGGAAGACAATGCCACACCACGCTTAACTAATTAAATCAAATTTATGCTAGAGGGAGCACTTAGCATGGGCTGGATCACTGCACAAGAGGCAAGACTCCTTACCCCAGAGAATCCAAGAATGGCCATGTTTTACATATTGCGAAAATTACTTAAGAACAAATTCCCACCACCGGGCCACCCCATTGTATCTGGGATCAATTCTATTCTTGAACCACTATCCCAGTTTTGCGACTGGTTCCTTCAGCCACTGGTCAAAACCATGCCTTCATACTTGAAGGATACAAAGGAATCCTTTTGCCTCCTTAAGGACCTAAGCATCGATAGTGGCACAGAGCTTCTGATGACAATGGATATAGAGGCCCTTTACACATCAATACCTCAGGAACAGACCTTAATCACCATCAAGAACCTTCTAAGGAAGGCCTGAATCAATACCATTACCCCGATGTCAATGGTGCTGGACTGAAATACACTGAAGATGCTCCCTCTAGACCTATCTTTCTATTATCCTTTGGACTGAATCACTACTGGGCTCAATAATCAGTTAAATCACATCAGTGACACTTGACAATTACAATTTTATTCTCATTTTCTTTATTATTTCATTTCTTTATATATTTTGTAAAGTTTCATTTTTTTCCTTTTTTCATTTTTAAAACTTTTTCTAAAAGTGTATACATTACAATAAAAAGACCAATCCTGTTATTACATTAAATACAGAAAAACACATATATTGTATTACTTAACAGAGAAAACCCTGGAAAAAAAACATATAAATACATCAATTTCACAAAACTCATTCAAACACATTCAAACTCACACAAACTGCATACAAACTGCATCTGAACAAGGGGAGATTATAGATAACAAAAAGTCTCCACGACCAGATTGAAACAATATGTTCAAAAAGGGTCTGAACATAGGGTCGACGCGCGTTTCGGCGGTGTATGAAGAGTAGTCAAACCACCTTCATCAGGACCTTTCCAGACACCCACATAAATCTCACAACACCCAGGGGACCTGAAACGACATCAAAAAGTAACTGTTATAAGCCCATAACTTCTCCTTTAATTTATTGATTGGACCAAGATTCAGAAAACACAAAAGAAATTTGTTCAAAAGAACACACAACAAAACTGACAATTAATAGAGCCCACACCACCAAGTTCTCTTGCTCCCACTACTCACCAATAGGAGCAACGAGATAGTGAATTCCAACAATAAATAATTAATATGAGAGACAACACACAATATATCCACAAGTGCATAGAATAGTAGTCCCTTAATTACCCTTCAATATTGCTTTGGAAGTCACTAAAGCCCAAAAGAGTGTAGCAAAACCTGCCACTAAATTAACCCAAATATAACCTACGAGGTGTGTTAGTGTACTGGTGACTATATACATAGTAGTACTTACAAAAATAAATGGCCAACAGACAATCACTCCACTTAAGGATTCAGCCAGTGGTCTATTTTTAGAGAGACGATGTTCAGTCTATGTAAACAAGATATTAAATAAACATAAGCACTCAAAAATAGAGTTCCCTAATAAAATATTATCAGGTCTTAGTCTAAAGCTGCCTTACCTAAAAAAAACTCTTCTTGTAGCGCCCAACTCATTAGGCAGCCATATTTTTCTCAAGAAAAACATCCCATCAGGGACAGAATATTCTACACAAGAATAAGCATATTTTGGTGAGACTCAGAGAAATATCTAAAAAATTAGCTCAATACCAAGAAGCCAAAGCTTCCAAGTAAATCGTTATACAAATACAAACCGAGTAATGCGTCGATATAATCTGTGAATACGCCTTTGTTTTACTTTCCTCCATACATCAGTAGTCCAAATCTTGGTTTTTCATTATTTGTAACTGTTTTAATGTGCAGAGCGACCTCCTCACGATAATAGGTACTCGATAAAGGTCTATAGAATAGAATGGAGACAATGACCTGTAAGTCCTGATAGATAAAACTACAGGTTATTCTCCTACAAGCGATAAATACCATACCTTGCTAAGCTGACAGTCTGTATGCGTCACGAACTGGCATCAAAACCAATACAAATTGCAAATTACTAATTCGCTTGGAGATATGTCCAAGTTATTGTTATAACTGTCAAATATAATCTCACGACCCAATATATCCAAAGAAAGCACCCATAGTCACTCTTTCGTGCGTATAGGCACACATCCAATGCCTCTCACAATATTTATAAACTTGGATGGAACCCCGAATCAAATATATAAAGGTATTTAAAACGAGTGACTCCGATGATAGGGAGCCCTCAGCGCATTTACGAAAAGACTGCTGTAGAGATTACGATCTCCTCGATACTCGGTAGCTATAACAAAATGCAACCACTACCTAATTGGATCAGTCATAGTTTTGTAAATAAACTGCCGTAAGTCGGTATTTGGCATAACTATTCCATAACTCTCCCTCCTTAGAGCACGCTTACCTTTAGAGAAGACTCTGCATACATACACAGGACGCCCAACGTCTCTCTGGCAGGACCGCGATAATTGAAACAACCGCGACCTATAAGTAGCGAAACTCCGGCTGAGAAACAGCGCGAAAATTGAACCATTGCGTCGCGTTCGTCACTATAGAAATAGGACTAGCGCATTTTTCAACCATGAGCGCCATCTTACAATGTAAAATACTTCTCCATTGAAAGGAACGCATTATGGATAGTGCAGTCAATCAAATCCCTGAAAGACTACTCTATTGTCTGTACTCTTAGAGTTCCAAAAGAAAAGATTACTGTCACCATGAAGATCATATAGGAAGGAACGGATCCATGAAAAGCAAGAAAAGTCAGGTTTTGGTGATATGCCAAGCTATATCTTCATTTAATCCTTCCTTCACACTATTCAAATAAAATCCAGAACATTTCTCGTTTCTTACGTGTGATTTCTGCCGATTGACCTGCCTTACTAAGGACTTTTTCTATAATGCACCATTTCACATCCATCTCTGAATGCTGCTTGTCCAAGAAATGCTGTACTAGTGGTGCCGTAGTCCTTCCTGTCCTTATTGCAGATTTGTGCTCGCTAAATCTAAGGCGGAATTCACGTTCAGTTTCTCCAATATAAGCCAAGCCGCATGGACAGAATAATATGTATACAATATTGCAGCTCCTGCAGTTGGTAAGATGCCTAAGTTTTACATTCTTATCCTTATATCTAAAGGATTCAGTGACTTATGCTGCATCGCAAGCATGGCATGCCCCACATTTGTGATTTCCTAATATAGGAGGTAATCCAGTAATGGTAGTATGACGCTGAGTATTAGGCGCTTTTTGTCTTGTATGAACCAAAAGATCTTTTAAGTTTCGATTTCTCCTATATGTCACTAATGGTTGCTTAAGTTGGGTCTCATTTTCATCTGTATTCAAAATCTTCCAATTCTTATTGATCACATTTTTTATTTTGTAATTTAATGAAGAATGGTTGATAACACACGTAATCTGATCACGTGGTAAGCGATTAGTGCCTTGTAAAAGAGCATCTCGGTTATAATATTTGGCTCTTTTATAGGCATGTCTCACAAGTCGATGCGGGTAGCCACGATCTAATAGACGTTTTTTCAGGGCATCTCCATGCCTATGGAAATCCTCCATGTTTGTACAGTTTCGACGTACACGAAGGAATTCCCCAAAAGGGATTGAATCCTTCTGGCAAGTTGGATGAAAGCTTTGATACTGCAATATAGTGTTCTTGGCTGTAGGTTTCCTGAATAGGCTGACTTGCAAGTTATCATCTGATCCAAAGATTAAAATATCCAGAAATTCCACCTGCTTGGAACTGAACTTGGCAGTGAATTTCAAATTCTTGTCACTAGCATTGAGCCAGAGAATATACTCATGAAGAGTCACAGCATCTCCTTTCCAAATAAAAAAAATGTCGTCAATAAAACGCTTCCAAAAAAAAACATTTTCAAAAAATGGTGCTGCTTCATTGAAGACATTTCTTAGCACCCATTCGCCCATATAGGTGTTCGCTACGCTCGGCGCGCAGGAAGCACCCATACTGGTGCCCTTAATTTGCTGATACAGGGATCCATTAAAGTCAAAGAAATTGTTCAACAGAACTATTTCTAAACACTGTAAGATAAAACCATCCGGTCTATCTCCTGGGGATCGCTGGAGCAAGGATGCTACCGCCTGTAACGCTTGACACTGAGGGATATTCGTGTACAATGCCTCAATGTCAAGCGTCACCAAGATGTCAGTGTTTGGATTGTAAGGTATGCCCTCTATTTTGTTAATGATATCCCCCGTATCCCGGATAAAAGAGGCATAACTCTGTGTCAGTGGACAGAAGTAAGAATCCACATACTTTGTCAGTGGCTCCGTACTTGAGCCAGTAGTAGAGATAATGGGGCGTAATGGAGGATCATCCACATTCTTATGGGTTTTCGGCAAACCATATAATGCTGTGGTTATAGGGCACGACTTGTTAAGGAAACTACATTCTTCTTCACAAATGAGTCCATCTTCAATTGTGTTGCACTGTGCAAGAATTGCCCTCACAGAAAATTTCTTTCAGTACGAAAACACCATATACCATCAGGTGAAAGAGACTTCTATGGGCAGCACGTTCGCCCCGAGTTTAGCATGCCTGTATGTCCATCAATTCGAAACTGAACACATCTACATCGATTACAATCCCTACCATGAAAACATCAAGCTGTGGCGCAGGTATATTGATGATGTGCTAATAGTGTGGAGAGGTGACGAGACACTAGTAGTGGAATTATGTTTTTGGATCAATACCAGGGACCCATTCTTACAATTCACCCACACTCTAGACAGGACTTCCGCTACCTTTCTGGACCTCCAGATCATCATAGAGGGTGACAAAATAATAACCGAAGTACATGAAAAACCAACAGATAAGAACAGTCTGAGGTTTGACAGCCATCACCCGAAAACATTGAGGGAAAACTTGCACTTCAGGCAGTTCTTATGTATCAGATGAAACTGCACAAATAGAGCCACCTTTGAAGAACAAGCGGACAGACTAACAGATAAGTTGAAGGCTCAAAGATATCCATCTGGCATAATTAAAAGTGCTAGGAAACGAGCCCGCAACAATAATAGGAAGGCCCTACTAGAAACCTACACGAAGGATGAAGAGGATAGGATTACTTGTGTCACCATTTTCACTCCAATATCCAATAAAATTAAACGAATAATCGCAAAGAATTGGAAGATACTAATAAAAGCAAGTATTGATTGGGAATTACCCCTCTTCTCATTCAAATGAAGTACAAGCCTGAGGGACAGATTGGGACAGACAAACCCTTCTAACAAGAGAAGCAGGGACGGAATCCCGATACACTGTGGAACATGCCACCCGTGAGGGGGCATTTTCATTGCGGAAACTGCTCAGTGTGCATACACGAGACAACAGAAAGAGGTAGAGATTGGGACAGACCGCCCTTGGGTATTAAGACAACACACCAATTGCAATACAGAAAATGTGGTCTATATGATCACCTGCCCATGTGACAAAAATACATTGGTATGACCACACACAAGATACGTTTGAGAATCAATGAACATCGTAGTACTATGAGGTGCAAGAAAACATCTACATGCCTAACTAAACATTACATGGATCACCACCACACAGAAGCAGAAATGCATTGGGTCATACTGGAGGCACTTAAACACAGACCAGGAGCCGATATAAGTGAAAGGCTGTTTGAGAGAGAACAAAGATGGGTCTATCGGTTGAAGACACATATTAATGGTTTAAATGATGACATTCCGTGATTGCAAGTGTAACCCGGTACATTTCTTACACTATCTTCTGATAAACTTGTTAACGGACTAAACCATGTACAGGCGTGGACAGGCACACATATATAAGGTGATAACATCTCGAGGATCCATGTCCCCTGTCCCACCTTCACTTCAGGGAAACAGTAACGCATAACTCTTTCTCAAAAGGGCCCGATGCAGGACACTGTATGAACTTGCTCTCCTCAGCCACCTATGAGAACCCTACCCTGTAGTGATGCAAAATTACTCTTTGGCAATCTGTGAGAAGTTGGCCTGGTATATGCTGTTCACTAATTAAAGTGGACACCTTGCACCAGGGCAAATCGACTCTTATGGTAGATAGGTTTAAGACAACCTTTTAAAGAAAGCTATCCTAGTGGTAGCTGTGGAGAGCAGCCTTCAGGCTAAGTCTCGGAGGAATGTAAAGCAGCTTGTTTTACCATATAATCTCTTGAATCACCAAATGAAAAGACACCACACAGGTATATATATCAAATATATATGTATTTATTTCTAAATAACTCTCTACTAATCTCTTTATGAGATTAGAAGACAAACATATGCACAAATCAACGTTTCACAATAAGTTAAGCACAAAATATGGCTGGGGCCCTAGGGGCGTACCAGACCATATACTAAGTAAGAGACTTAGAAACAACGACTTGCAAGGAGACAAGGCCTAGGGCCTTCAGAAGTGCTGGGGCCTCACGAAACCACCCAAGGCAGGTAAGTAAAGGACCCACGGGGGACGCGTGCAGTGTGGATACACAGGCGCGAATCGCCGTTAACTTCAATGGGGCAAGTCGCGGTTGGAAATAAAGAGTTTTAGGATACTTCGGGAGAACCTACAAGCAAGTCACTTACAGGGTAAGTAGTTCTAGGGCCCACACCCACAGGAGCACCGTAGTGCTGGAGTTACCTCACCCAGGGAAGCCGGGTGCACAGGTGTCCTTTGGTGTCGGGTCGCGGCGTCGTTTTCAATGGCGAACAAAGAAGACTTGCTGCTTGCGGGAGCTGAAGAAGTGTCCGGTGCAATCCAAGCCTGGATTCTGAAGAAGGATGACCTGAAAGCAGAGGGGACAGTGTTCAAAGTCACTTGGCAGTGACCCGGGGCAAGGAAGATGGATGCCCACCGTTGTCGGTCGCTTCAGGTCGGTTGCAGGTGCCTTGACTCTTCAGCCTCGTGGTCCAGGAGGCGTCGACGACGACCAGGAGCTGGATTCGGTGTTTCCCTCGACGTCTGCAGCTGACTGCGGTGTCGGCCACTCGTTCGGAGCCAACAAGCCTTGGCAGCCGCAAGTCTCGGGGAGATGAAGAAAAGTCGATGGCGCAGACCAGCAAGGTCTGTGGAACTCACCCAGCGAGGGTAAGTCAGGGCAGGCCTGGAGCAACCAGGGGAGCCCTTTGGTTTCTTTAGGAAGTCTTCTGGGGACCCACAAGCCAGCGGGCAAGGGATCGCGAAGACACCTCGGGCGGAATCACTCAACAGGGGCCCACGGTCACTCGGGACGGTGTAGGCCTCTGATCTTCGGAGGGATTCCTGCTGGAGGTCGGGACCACACGTGGTCCAAAGCACAGGTTCGTAGAACGTTGTGAAGGGGTTGCACTCGACAATAGTGCACGGTACCCAGGGGTCGCGGTTCCTCGTTACTCGTGGGGTCCACTTGCCTCAGCTTCGCTGGGGACTCACGATGGCCTTGGAGAAGTCAGGAAATCCACTTCTTGGGCTGCAGGGACTTCGGACTCCGGCGGGAGCGGCGTAGTTTGCGACCGTCGTTGTCGTTTTTGGTGCCTGCCAAGCAGGGGAGTCACTCCTTGACTCCAAGGGAGATTCTTCTGTCTTCCAAAGGTAGTGGAACGTCGAAGGGCCAGGATTCTTCTGTAGAGTGTCGTCCAGGGTTATCTGCTTTGCAATGGTAAGGTTCCCCCTCTTATACTAAAAAGAGGGGATGGACTAGCTCTATGACCCCACCTATGGGAGGGTCAAGGGAGGGTGGCTACACCCACTTCCTTTGTCCAGTTTCGCGCCAGAGCAGGGGCAGGTAGCCCCTGAGCTGGTTTGAACTGGCATATGCACAGAGAGCCTTCTGCTCCCCCAGTGCAGGACTTCAAAGCACTCTAAGAGTGCACCCACCCAGCCCCAATACACTAAACCCTGTCTGGAAGGTGGTTACACCTCCCTGTGACAGGATGCCTATTGTTGGGCTTCCTCCACTGCGAGTTTCGGTCATCAGCAGAAGGGCAGCCCAGTGTCTGTGACTGGTGGCATCCATTTTGTGATGCCAGGGCTCTTTAGGATTCTACCGCGTTTCCACAGCAGGTACATGTCTTATCCTCTAGAAGGGTGGAATGCTACCCCCGCCGCCAAGATTGGCGGGGGGTAGTATTCCAAGATGTTTGACACCAAACACGACATGTTTTGATGCAGCCATTCCAAAGTTAGCATTTACCGCGAGGATATAATGCACTTAAATAGTATATGGTTTAACCGCATCCACAAACAGCACCAGAGAATGGACTCTGAGAACTGCAGAGGGGCCCTGCTCATGCAGAGGCACCCCCTCACATAGAAGCCAAGCACCCTGCCCTCAGGATTGATAGGGCCTGCCTTAGGGGTGACTGATAGGTTTATATGTGTGTGCAGGAGAGATATAGGAAACCTATATCTCAGTGAGGGGTGCTAACACCACCTCACCCAGGCTGCAGTAGCAGGCCTGTGGTGTCAGATTTAGACTGCTTCCCAGGGGTGGCATAATATATGCTGCAGCCCCTGGTAGGCCTGTGAAGTACCTATGCCCTTGGCACCTAAGGTACCATATACTAGGGACTCATAAGGCACCACAGTATCCAATCACTAGTGCACCTAGAGTGCACTCCATGTCGTTTAGAGAGAGCAGATAGACTGGGGCCCTGAATAGCAGGGTCCCAGTCCAACTAAGTCATAAACCAGCAAAACACCATAAAAAAAGTGGGGGCAACCATATAGTCAGATTCCACCTTCCTACACAATCTTTATTTCCTTGGCTAATATAACATATTATTGATATACTCTGCTCTTCCCGCACTTTACCCTTGAAATTACATTTCCCATGATGGCAAGCATTTCTGTCTGGCTATAGCGGTAACAGTGTGTACATCCTCTTTTCCTAACCCATTAGTTTTCAGTCATCGCTACAAACTCCTTTTTTCAGTCATTTGTACATATCTTTACACTTTATTCGGCAGTCTGATAATCAAAAAATTCACAGTTGAATTGAACAACGCATCCCCCCCAGCGAAATCGGGAACCTTGGGACTACATATCCCATGATTCCCAGCCCGTCACTGACCGATGACGTCATCGGCTGGGCGTCCATCATTTTAAACCGGGTGCCGTACCCGGAGGACAGCACCATCGGGAGGAGGACAGGGATACACCATAGGTATGCAGTGAGGGAGTACCTTGACGAAGTAAGTCAGACACGCAGCATGCGCCTAGCCCCCTCAATTCCTCAACCGCCTAGTGTTCTTCTTAAATGTCATAGGATGCAATTTTTTAGCGTGATTGCTGTTATTACACCGTTTTAGGGTGTGACTACAGGACTCCCTCACCTACCCCTCCATGAGGCACAACATCAAAGTTACATGGTAAGAAACTTTATTGACAAAATACACGAGAACAGTGTGTAGTCACTGTCCTAGGCGTGGACACAATACAGCCAACTTTTGGAAGTTGAGCGTGTCTGTACACGGGTGAATTTCAGTGCATGCAAATTACATTGTATATCTAAGTGTGCGACTACATTGCGGTGTGGAAGTAGTATTGCATATACATTATTATTTTTACAAGCTAACTCTGGCCACTCACGAAGACCTTTTGTCTCATTTATATGTATATGTCTTGTGTTTACTGAATTGTATATATATTTTTGTTTTGTAGAGAAGGTTTCTTGTGATACTGAAGGACCCGGATTGGACCAATTGTCAATCGGGTATTGTATACATGAAATCTGTACGCATGTTTTAGGGAAGCACCATAGGGACACAGTGGGTTCATTATTGTCCTGAAGAAAGTCTGGGACTCGTTATGGGGCCACAACAGGGCTGAAAGATGTCGAACTGATCTAGTGGAGAACTAGCACCATAACCGGGTTATTATTGTCCTACATTTCATGTTTTTAATCATCCCTCCACCACCAAAGAATAAAGCTTTGAATAGGAGACTGGTAGGCGGCAGGGATTTTTACTGCCCCCCCACCCCCACTTTTTCTTTTTTCACCTCAGTTTTCTACTAGTATTGGAACTACAGCCCTAACATGGGCTCTTTCGCCATTAGAGGATTTTTTGGCGAATGTGGGATGGCCAGTGGTGAAGCCTGACACCTGGGAGCTGTGTGAGGCCATCCTGTCAATTTTGTTCACGCGATTGTGCTTGTCCATAATATTGGAACTTTTGAGTAGCTAGTCATCCCTCCTCGAACGATCACCTACACTGTAAGGTGATAAAAGCCCCAACAGATGGGGTTAATGACAGAAGGGCACGTTTGTTTCTTTGGTGAATATGGTACTGGAAGGGAGAGCACGAACTATGGTCCCTCGACCTTAGGGCAAATCCCTCTCCCACTCCTTCTGACCCTATAGTGGTTGGGTCACATGTGAGAAATGAACCGTTAACATACCCACATATCAGGGATGACTCCACAGATTATGGTATATCCTGGAAATGGAGAGGTTGGCTTCCTCCCTCGTCAAGTCTAGGACTTCATTTGGGGAGATATGGCGCCCATTTCTTACTCTTATTTACGGAATTCCAGGAGCTCACATGCCCCATATATCTGCGCATTCTTCAGTTAACGGAGCCCCATCACGACCCGGCAACGGGTGATGGGTGGACATCCCAGGAGTATTGCCAGCGGCTGCTGACATTCTTAGCATTTTAGTAGCGAGTACTGAAGAGGTAGGAGATGGAGGAGGATATGTTTGGGGGATTGTTTGTTGTTACCTACTTTTGATTTCCTGAAACATCACATGCAGAGCACTGCACCGCTCCTATTCCGGCCTTGCACAAATGGTACATGCAAAGCGCTGCAACGCTCCTATTCTGTTTTTTTTCCTGCCTTGCACAAGTGAATAAAAATATTTAAACCATAAAAAATGTTGGTCTAATATCTTATTGAGACCAACAGATGTCAATCCAAAAGCATTCGGAGAGTATGATATCATTATGAAGGTTTTTTTCACTGAAGTGGTTAAGTTCAAAGGAAGGGAGATTTATACCAAGATATATTTCTCATTGAATGGACGAGATGTTTTAGGATGGCTAGATCAAGCTAACTTGGGTATTATTCTTAGACCTGGACATTCTGAGCCAGTTGCTTTAGGAGATTTTCCCATTTTATGTGTGGAACATATGCAC
The DNA here is from genome assembly GCA_963921515.1 of Calotriton arnoldi. NCBI lineage: Eukaryota > Metazoa > Chordata > Amphibia > Caudata > Salamandridae > Calotriton > Calotriton arnoldi. Next base: position 1,536,027 of record CAWUFW010001964.1, read on the forward strand.
AATGGCGATCCTGATAGTGTATTGCAAAATCGGTTTTCTAAAGTATGCTTCTGTTTTTAGAGGCTCTACTGATGCTCGAGTTACGATGGGAAACCAGTCACTTTAGATATTTGGGCGTGCAGGTGGCACACGGTGATGCATAAGTTCTACACCTGAATATGAATAGAGTGCTTGAATCCCTGAAGCGTTCTCTGGCCTTTTGGAATACGTTTCCGTTGTCCATAATTGGGAGGATAGCTGTGGCCAAAATGATGGTATTGCCTTGGTGTCTCTACATCCTACAAAATTCGTTGTGCAGTATACCCATGATGGTCTTCAGACAACTGAACTCACTGTTGGTTTCTCTGTATTGTGCAGGGAGGTGCAGTAGAGTGGCATTGCAGGTCCTATCAAGGAGTTACGAGAAGGGAAGCTTGGAAGCACCCCGATAAGACTTATACTATTATGCGGCGCAACTGCAACATGCAGCTCGGTGGCTAGACGAGAGTGATAATTGGGAGAAGCAGTTGCTCAATGGGCAGGTGCAGCCGGGAAGTCTCGCTGCAATTTTAATGGAGTGTGCTGGAGCTTCCGCGGACTTGCCATATATCGTTAAGCAGACGGCATTTATTTGGCAAAAGTTCGTGGAGCGCATGCTCAAACGTGAATTAAGTATTTGGATCTTAGCCCCTGTACGAAAAAAGGTAGTAAATGTTATTTCAGGCCTGGAGAGAAAGCTGATGCCAGGTACTGGCAGATCTGTATATAAACGATACCTTTATCACCTTTGAACAAGCATGCAAGGGGTGTGGACTGGGACAAGGGCAATATTTGCAATATGTGGGCATTACCAAACTGTTTAGAGCAACCTGGCCTGCGTATCCACATGCCCCAAAAGTGACTGAAACACTGGATATATTGCTTGCATGTGGGAGCGGGCGATGCTTGGTGTCGCTGCTGTACAGGGCCATGAGGGCAGACACAACGACCCCTCCTCTTAAGGCGCGTGCAGCATGGGATGAGGATATGCAGGCTCCAATGGCGGAGAGGACGTGGACGGGGGCTTGCTCCTTTACACGCACGGTATCCAGTAACGCCCGTCTAAAACTAATACATTTTATTTTTTTGCAGCGGGTATGTATGACTCCAGTGAGGCTACATCATATTGACCCTAGTCTCTCTCGGGTGTGGCCCAGATGTAGCTGGCACGAGCAAGTTTCATGCATTTGGCATGGGAGTGTGCGGAGGTGTATCTGTATTGGGAATGTGTAGTTGAGAGAGTGCGTGCGGGTATTGGTGTACGGGTAGAGGTTGCCCCTCACATTGTCTATTGGGCCAGTTTCCAAAACCAAATAATTATAGAATAGCATATAAATTGCTGCAGCTGACAATGGTATTGGCACGACGGAGAGTAGCCATAGTCTGGATAAGTAATCGTGCCCCAACAATAGAGATCTTAATGAGAGATGTGCAAGAGGGGTCTCTGGCAGAGGAGATGCATATGAAAGCGAACAGAAAGGATGAAAAGTTAGAGGAAGATATTAGTTTTTGGAGAGAACTATGCAGGGAACTACTTAACCCAGTGGAAAGCATGGAAGTGCATAGTGAATCTAACGCTAGTGATAGTGAGACAAATGGTGAGGGCCGTGCTACACCGTAGTATGACTGAGTATACGCCTTTACGGAACATTTTTATTGCTTAAGTCCATGAACATAGTGACTGTAAACCACGAGTGTTGATAATACCTGTCACTAGTATATACGGTTGGATAATTTACGTATTGATTATGTGCTGTGATTATATGTGTCCACCCACACTGTTGTTGTTACAAATTGAAAAAAGAAAGTAAAAAAAAAAAAGTATGCTTCTATTTTTAGTGACAAAGTTGGAACTGTTAAAACGTTTTAGCTCACCATCAAGTTGAAAAATAATGCCACTCCAGGCGCTCAAAAAGTCAGACTGGTTCCCATTTCTGTAGGGAAGATCTTAAAAAATTATTGAAGGACAAGATATTATTACACCAGTCGAGTCATCTGAATGGATTTCCACTGCTACAATAGCTGCAAGAGATCAGGTGACATACGTTTATTTTCAGATTTGAGAGTGCTCAATCATAATATTCTAGTTGATTGCCACCCTCTTCCTAGGATTCATAATATGCTGGCCAGCCTTGGAGAAAGTAAGTTCTTTACTACGATTAATTTACGTTCAGCATACCACCAGATCCCACTCGCTGGCGAATCTCAACCAATGACGACATTTGTAACGCCGTTTGGAACTTATATGTACAAACGCACGCCATTCGGCCTGGCCTCGGCGGCCAATGTTTTCCAGAGGTTAATGGATCAGATGTTTGGTGGGGAAGCTGGTATCCAAGCTTTTCAGGATGATATTCTTATTCATTCTGAGAGTTTGGAGCAGTACTGTCTTCTATTAGAAGAAGTTTTGGATAAACTGGAGAAACATGCTATGACTGTTAACTTGAGCAAGTGCACATTTATCAATGATGAAGTGAATTATCTTGGGCATAATATTTCACATGAAGGGATAACCCCTAAATTGTCACTGTTGACTGCTATCAATGGTGCTCCTCTACTTACAGGCAAAGATTTCCTCAGAGCATTCCTTCGTCTTAGCGAGTACTATGCTAGGTTTGTACAAGGGTATGCTGTAACTGTACAACCTCTGAAAGACTTGTTAAAGAAGAACACGAAGTATGTGTTGGTAGCTCACCACACTTTTGGTATTGTGAGAAGGTTAATTGTGAATGCTTCTGCTATTGGACCTTTTACTCATAGTGAAAGAAGTATTATTACTGTGGATGCAAGTTCGACAGGCTTGGGGGCTGTATTAAGTCATTTTGTGAAGTGGCAAGAATAGACAGTGGCAGTTGCTTCAAGAACACATAGTGCTGCATAGAGGAATTATAGCACTATAGTGTGGGAGGCTTTAGCTTGCTCAACGGCGGCAAACAAATTTAAGATGTATATTTGGGGCACAAAATGTGAGTTATTTACTGACCACAAACCTTTCATCTACATGTTAGGTGACAGTGGTTCAAACAAAGCTTCTTCTAGACTCGCCAGATTGATCTCAAGGTTACAAGAGTTAAATTTTGATATTCAGTATTTGCCAGGGGGCAAAAATGTTAGAGCGGACCGTCTTACGCGTCTGCCTGTGGAGTGTGCAGACACTCATGAGATGTACTTGAAGGAGAATGAGTTAGTTTTGGCCATAAGTGATGTTACAGAAGAATTCAGAGTTACTGAAAAAGAGTGGGGGTGATTGTTGTGCCAAGGATGAATGTTTGAGTAACGTTAAGTTTTTGTTTGAGGTGTGGCCATGTGATGGAAGCTTGACTTTATAAATGAGGTGTTTTGCTCAGGTGGTATCCAAATTATCTCTGGTTAATGACATTTTAGTAAGGCAAGACATGTTTGTGCCAACTGTAGGGTTGCGAGGAAAGATTATTACACTTGCTCATGAAGAACACCTTGGTATTACAGCTACTATCAAAAAGATCAAACGGAGTTATTGGTGGCTGGGTATTGCTGGTCGAGTTAAACAATTTGTTGAGAAGTGTGCCGAGTGTTTGTGTTCCGACAAACATTGGAAGACCACCACCGCCCCATTGTGTCCGGTGGAATGGCCTAAAGGTGCTTGGGAGAAACTAGGGTTAGATTTTGCTGGTCCAGTCCATGTTTTGGATAGTGATAAGAGATTTCTCATTGTGGCCGTTGACTACTTTTCAAAATGGTTATATTTTACCTTTGGTACGTTTAACTTCCGGGGACTGTAGGCGTCGGATCAACTTCTATCGGGAAGGCGCTGATGTAGACATCCTTGCGGATACCTCCGTTTTATGTAAGCATTAGATTCACATGGGTCCACTTTTGTTCATGGATTTCTGTTAAGGATTTTCACGTATGTGACTGAAGGTTACTGTAATCTTTAGGTTACAGTACATGTATCGTCATAATCTGCACTTGTGAGTACTTAAGTTTGTTTTTGCGGCATGCTTGGTCACCATACGTTCACGTGCACGTGTTGAATTTGCTCGTTAGGATTATTTTTTCATTGACACTTTGTATGACTCGTTCGTTACACCACCTTCGTTCGTTGTTTACAGGGTTTCACTTGTTTTATAGTGATAGACTATTGTTGCTCCTTCGTTTCTTTTATACGTTTATGTGCACGTGTTGGACTCAACCGTTAAAAGCTTTCTTTTAGCGTCACACCAGACCATTCTCTCGTTACTGTTCACATGCATGGAGGTCTATCTTGTTACTTAGATGTTATATACGTTGGCATGTGTACTTGTTTTGGTATCCACACATTCACAGTTTTATTTATTGGTATGTTTGTTTTCTTGTCATTTTGTGCATTTAGATGTGGGAGATAAGGTTTCACTCTTTAGGCATGACTATTTGATACTGCTATACCCACATGGGGTACTTTCTTCATTCAAGTGCTTTTTTTATTTTTCACAGATGTTTCCCCCGATGAAGGGCACTGAATTGCCCGAAATGCATTGGGACTGATGTACTAACATGTATATACATGGATGTTGCCTGATGAAGGCATGAAATTAGATCTGAAGTAATATCTTTACACGGATAGAAATAAAGATTATAACAAAGTGAAAACAATCTTCAAACTAAAGGAGAATCTTTTTTTGATCAGTTTTTTACCCATTTCTTGGGTCTCACAGTTGTGCACAGGGGGACATCGCCTAACCAGGAGATGCAACTTGGTTTATATTTTACCTTTGCCAAAGTTGCTGACACCAGTGGTGTGATCACATTTTTGAAACTTTTATTTCTCATTCAAGGCATTTCTAAGGAAATAGTTACAGACAATGGAATGAACCTTGTTTCGGAAGAAATGACCAGATTTTTTTAGGAAGCTGGATATCAAGAATGTTTAGGTGCCATTGTGAAGTCCTTCTTCCAATGGACTTGTTGAGAGGGCTAATAGCTTGTTGAAGGGGTGCAAACTGCAATTGCTAATAAACTTAATGTAGCAGATTATTTGCTCCATAAGGTTTGGAGTTGCAATACTACTCCACGCAGTACAACAGGTGTCCCATAGGTGCTTTTAAGTGGAAGAAAACCTATTTCCACTTGAAATCCTGCATGGTACTAGTTAGAGTGGGACAAGCCCATAGTCTATTGTATTTACAGAAGTTTCGTGAACATGTGGAAGAAAAGCAAGCTGCCTGCAAAAGAAATTTTGATCAGCGTAAGCATGTGAAAGTGATGAGGTTGGTTTTTGGTGATTGGGTGATAATTAAAAAAAACAATAAAGGCAGTGAAAGGACCCTCTAAATTGTCTGAACCAGCTGAAGTACTTAAGTGTCCAAAAAGACTGTGCTGTTGCAAGACAAAGGATAGTGTAATAGAAATGCTCATGTCAAGTTGAGCAAAGAACAGGCGGCCATTATAAATCACAGTTTCAGTCAACAGCTTATGTGGGAGAAGAATGATGCTGACGGTAATGATTGGTTTGGTTTAGGTGGTGACCAATTCTTCTAATGACAGTAATGAAACTACTCCTGCTAAACTTCGCCCACTTCTTGTGGTGACAGAGGGGATAGTGACTGTGTGACGTCCATATCTGTTATGTAGAGTACTGGTAGTTGTGATGCTCTGAGTAGAAATGGGAGTAATGTGCATAGGAGTAGTAGGATTAGAACAGCTCCCGTCAGGTTAGGAGATTGTGCCTTATTGATGTTGGTTTTTTTTTTGTTATAAAAAGGGGGATGGTGTAGTATGGGTGCAGTGTGATGTATTATTGTATGTTTCTTTAATGCCTAGAATTTACTTCTGTCTTAGAATTTACTGATGTCATGTATGTGGGAAGGTCTAGATTGTTAGAATTGTCTTGACTCACTGGCTGTGCTGCTGTTGTGGTAAGAAGTTGTGGGTCCTGTACTGGAATAAACCTACAATTTATATACTACAACAGTTTCCAGGAATTGCTTATTTTATTGGAGCACGCTACGTTTACGATGAGTCACGTACAGTCAAGTGTGGGGCATTGTATTAGGGGGCTGTGTATATAGCCGGTCATTTTTCTGCGCCTTTTTACCTCTTTCGTCTTCATCCTTTTCTAATACCATCTCTTCTCTTCATTTTATTGCCTTTACTTTTTATCATGTTGTTTCGTTTGCCACCTAAACCGTTTGTTTGATTCTGTGTCGTCCCTCTAATATATCAGTGCCTCCTATTAATTTCTCATGCTTTATTCAATGTTGTTGTTTTTCTTTTAATCGGGTGACTTCTTTTCTATATGTTGGTCCTTTCTTTATATTTGTGGCTCACTTCATAGTTGGTATGAGGGACACCTTTAGCCATTCCTGACTTTTCAGCCAACCGTCTTAACAATGCTTTGATTGCCCCGATTACTTACTGGTAATCGTTATTACTTTTAGTCCTACTGATCCTCGAACTAGTCCTTAATCATGCGGTTAGTTACCCAATCCCAGGACAGGAAACAAAACAGGAAATGCTACTAAGCCACACCCACCTCCACTGAGAACTATAAGAACATAGCCCTCCCCTAGTACTTCCTGTAATACCAAGCCTCCGATCAAAAGGCCATTACCGCAGGGAACGTGGGTGGGAACGAATGACTGGTTCGAGGACGTATAGGACTAAGATTAATGAAGATTACCGGTAAGTAAGCATTACATCTATGTCCCTCGTCCTCGTCAGTCCTTAACCATGAGGTATGCCAAAGCAGTCTACGGGCCTTTTGATAAAGAAAACTCGAGAGCCAAACCGACTGCATCACCAAATGAATTAATGTCAAGAATCCCCTGAATAATAACAGCCAGCTGACATCAAGCAAACCCTCATGTTAATACTAATTGTAACACACCAGAGCTGAAATTCTGGCGTCCATGCAACAGTTCCTGTAACCTGTTTGACTTTACAAAAGTGTGCCCCGAAGCCCAAGTTCCAGCCCTATAAATCTCCCCCGAAGGGACAAGTTCAGCCCAGGAAGCAGCTACACTCCTTGTGGAACAGCCATGCAGACCAGCCGGTATATGCCAAGGTATTAGTCTGTTTGATCCAGCGACTCAACGTGATCTTGGATGCCTTCTTCCCCTCCCTGCAACGCCAAACATGACGAATAGAGAATAAAAAATGTGCTTGCATTGGCACCAAGAATTTTAAATTCTTTTAAGGGCACGGAGGCGAGGATTATGCTTTTCTTCATTGACTGCAAAATACAGTAGGTATTCACAAAAGGAGGGCCTGAGGAGAGGAAACGGACCAGCGAGGGCAGGCTCCCCAGTCAAAGAATCAATACACAAAAAGGCCCTCGGGTCAGGTAAACTAAGTGACGTCACAGGCAGGAAACAAACTGACTAACCGGGGGGGGATTTCCCTTTTAAGGACGGTTTCCCTCACACACCAGAGGTGTCATGCTTCATCATGGGGAATCCTCCTCACATCTTGAAGCCTAGTCAAGATGCGGGCTACAACCCCCTCGCTGTGAGGGAGGAGCTCAGGGATGTTTTCAGGTGTACGGGGTATTCCTAAAACCCAATGAAGGCAATTAAAGAGATGGGAATGGTGCAGGCCACAAAAGTGAGTGAATAAAACTAGCTACAGGATTAGCCTGATTAGTTTTATTCTTGCTACCTTATGCCAGGGTTAAAAACAGAAGATATGGAGTGCGACTACAAACATTAGATGCAGGCGCACTGAGTAGTGATCGACATGTTTCAGCCTAAGACCTAGCAAGTGTTATGGCTTTCATCAGGATCTCTATTATAGCTACTGCTGTGTACCAAAGTGAATTAATAAAACCTGATAACAATACATCGGATTGTTTAAATTCAGATACTGAACCAGTGATTCAAGAAAAATGGAAGAACGGATTCACCGGTTGGACCTGTGAATGAGAAATAAACAACAAACCGTGCAGCTACATCAGTTTGAAAATGTACTATGGATATAACCCAAAAGTGACGTACCAAAGTAAACGGGAAAACAATTCATTAACATCAATTTGTTTGTTAGAAATAATCCCAAGTTTATAATTTCTCAAAAAGATGTGTGATTTGTACAAACATACTTCGCCCTTGTGGCGAAACGTCTACGAGTGGCGTCACTTACCTGCGAAAATCAGGTAGAGGGCCACATCTGTCCTGGGCTAATCACCATAGGTACACACTTCTCCAACCTGCAGAGTTAAGGTTGTGGTGTTCTATAATAGTATTGCCCAGTAATAACAGATTTGACAAGCTCAAAGGCAGAAATGGAGACCGAGGTGCACGTTTTTAGTTAATTGTATAATGGGGCTGTTGCTCTCAGGAATAATTATAAAGTCAATATGGTAGGTAGTCCAAGGTAGACGATAGTGGGGGTATACCAGGTCGAGATAGACGAGTCATGTGCATAGCTACAGAGTGACCCAAGAAGGACCCCAACACCCAGCAGCGATCCGCAGGCAGTGTGTCCCTGAACCAAAGTATGTAAATGCGTAGGCAAGCCTGTCTCAAGAGTTGAGAACGTGCTCTGTAATGTAAGAGGATGTGTCAAAAGTGCATCCTCTACGGTATACATATTACACATCCACATCGCTTATGATGTGTGTTATCCTCAAGGGGTTAAGAGACACCCTTAAATGAGAAAGTAGCACGGGAGCGGGTGATCGCTATACAGGGAAAGAATGGCCATCTGCCCCAAGAGAACAGGGTGCGCTTGATGTGAAATACCACTCGCTTTGGCGACGCAGTATCCGATTGCACGGTAGACATCGAGGGCGGCCGATCGACTACCTGACAAAGGGTGGATGGGGGGGGCGGGATGCGGTGACTGGCCAACCAAGGGCAATCACAGATGGTGAAGCCCTTCGTTGGAGGGTCCACGGGAATGCTCGGCCGGTAACAACCGCGAGGCGCTGCCAATGGCTCACCGTCTGCACCGCAGTGTGAACGGACAGTGAGCCTGATCAACTGTCTAGCATCAGGGACAGTGACTCGCCAACGTGTGGGTGATCAATGATGGTAAAACCTTAGTGGAAGTGTTCACTGGGATGGAAGGTTGCAGGGGCCACAACTCACCGATCGCGTGGAAGCTGTGGCCGTGGTGTGTCCTGACAGGAATCCTCGTCGGAGGCGAGCAGGATCCTCTGTGTAATGAAGGGGCGGAGACTAACGAGAGCTTCCTGGAAGCCGGAAAGCATCCTGGGAACTGTAGTTTGGGCCAGTACGGTGGAATGGGAACCAAGCGAAAAACTACCAGGGGCGTGTGGACTCTGTCAAATATCAGAGACCTACAAAATGTCTGTGTCCCAAAAGGGGAAGTGGTAGCTAATCCATGGCATTGATGGAATCAAGGTACTCGCTGCGAGATCGGCGCACAGATAGTTGAGGCCACATCCAAGGCATCCCTGCAGGTACGCACATGTGTAGAGCGGGAGCCGTACATTACAGCTGTTTCTTGACTGTCTTAGTGAGGTATGCCATAATGTCCAAAAGTAGGTAAACCATCGATTGTTATCAGTAGGTCCATGAGATGGGGTGTCATAGCAGTGTATCCATGAACCATGGTATGTAGTTATATAGGCGAGCCTGTCAGGATTATAGAACAAGCTCAGTGTCTAAGATGATGGATGTGAGACGAGCATCCTACAGAGTATGATTATCGCACACTCGCATCGCTTGTGATGTGCGTGTTCCTCATGGGGCTGAGAGACATCCGTAAGTGGGAGGGTTCTATAAAAGCGGGGAAAAGCAAGCCAAGTGCCCCAAGAGTATCACTGTGCGCAATGTTGATCATATCGCATATGAAGCTACTCTGCCATTTTTTGGTCTTATGTAGGCATAGAATAATGGTGTAGGGGGATGTAATTATGCTCGAACTCTGGAGTGACTAGGTCAGAGCTAACCATGGAATGTCATTGTTAAGTCCACCATCTGAGGTGCCCAGCCTAAATACCCATTTTTGTTCTATCCCGAGTAGTCTCTTGGTGATATTGGGTGTGGTGGGTGGCAGATTAGGTTTGTCTAGGACTGTCCATTTCATGGTATCTGCCTGGTGGTTCATCTCCAGGAAGTGTTTAGTGAGTTTGGTAGCCTGCTTCTCACATCTGATAGTGCTTTTGTGTTCAAGTATTCTGATTCTCACTTTTCGGGTGGTCATCCCCACATATCTGAGTCTGCAGGGACATGTGATGAGATGTATCACTCGTTCACTATTGCAGTTAGTGTGCTGTGAGTTTCCAGGGTTTCCCTGTGTCGAAATCAACCGTCTTGGTTGCAGTTGTGTGGGGGCAGACTGAACATGTGCCACAGGGGTAGGGTCTCTGGACTGGTGGTAGACCCCAAAGCATGTTGTGCTTCGTAGGACGCGTAGGAAGCGGTCTGGTATGTACTAGACTGTCTTTGAGATTCCAACTCCGTTTGAAGGCAAACCGAGGTTTCTCAAGAGATTGTTTCCCTTTATTTAGAATGTGTCGGTTTTTGTTGATCAGTTTTTTAACTTGGTTGGACATAGTACTGAAGGTGTTCACACAGACAAGTCTATTCAGTGTTTCTTTGTTTAGAGTGGTCTCCAGTAGGGCATCCCTGTTATTATTTAAAGCTTGTTTGGTAGATTTCTTTATCAGAGACGCAGGGTAGTGTCTGTCCAGAAGATTGTTGCGTAATCTGGTAGCATGCGCTTTGTATTTTTCTATGCTGGAGCAGTTCCGCCTGAGTCTAAGAAACTGCCCAAAGGGGAGGTTGTCACGAAGGGATTTCGGGTGGTGGCTGTCGTATTGTAGAAGAGCATTTCATGCCATAGGTTTCTGGTACAGCTCAGTTTCGAGATGTCCATCACAAGGGACAATGAGTAGGTCAAGGAAGGGTAGTCGTTCTTTGCTGTACTAGCATGTGAAACGTAGGTGTATCTTCTGGGTATTAAGCAACTGATGGAATAGTGCAATGGAGGTGGAATCGCCCCGCCACACCACCAGGATATCATCGAAATACCTCTTCCATTCCACCAGTTTGGTCCGGTAGGGGTTGTTGTCTGAGCACACCTTTTCTTCCTCAAGGACGTGCATGTACAAATTCCCCATACTGGGGGCGAAGGTGCTGCCCATTGAAGTGCCGGACACTTTTGTACAGTTGGTCTTCAAACTGGAAGTAGTTTTCTTTCTTAGCCAGGGTCGCGCATTTCATGATGAAGGAAATAGGCGTGATCGTGTCACGTCTGTTCAGATTCATGAATCTCGATAGTGGTGTTTGGTCCTGTGGAATGCACGTGTATAGTGATTCGACGTCAAAGGACACCAGAAAGTCAGTCTCGCTGTTGAAGGTGGTGTCCCACAGTAGACACAGGGCATCTTTGGTATCCTGTAGGTAAGTTGGCATGAGTTTGACCAGGGGTCCCAGAAAGAAATCAACAAACTGAGAAAGTGGTTCAAGGGCAGAGCCGATCCCTGATATGATTGGTCTCCCTGGTGGTGGTCTCTGGGTTTTGTGGATCTTTAGAAGTATAAAAAAATAGGGAGTGATGGGTTCTTTGGTCTTAAGAAAATCTGCTTCCTTGGTTGTTATCCAGTTGTTATCTAGTTCTTCAGTCACTATCTTTGTGATAGTGTCCAGATCCTATTGGTCGGATCGATTGAGCTACGACAAATCCATCACTATCAAGCCAGCTGATAAAGGCGGGGCAACAGTAATAATGGACCCATCGGCATACAGATCCGAATGCTTATGACAATTGGGGACCCCTACCTCCCACTGCAGCTCGATCTGACCAATAGGATCCTGGACATTATCACAAAGATGGTGACTGAAGCACTAGATAACAACTGGATAACAACCAAGGAAGCAGATTTTCTGAGGACCAAAGAACCCATCACTCCCAATTTTTATATACTTCCAAAGATCCACAAAACCCAGAGACCACCACCAGGGAGACTAATCATATCGGGATCGGCTCTCCCCTTGAACCACTTTCTCAGTTTGTTGATTTATTTCTGAGACCCCTGGTCAAACTCATGCCAACTTATCTACAGGATACCAAAGATGCCCTGTGTCTACTGTGGGACACCACCTTAAACAGCGAGACTGACTTTCTGGTGTCCTTTGACATCAAATCACTATACACGTGCATTCCACAGGACCAAACCCTCACCACTATCGAGATTCCTGAATCTGAACAGACCTGACACGATCACTCCTATTTCCTTCATCATGAAATGCGCGACCCTGGCTATGAAAGAAAACTACGTCCAGTTTGAAGACCAACTGTACTTACAAGTGCCTGGCACTTCAGTGGGCAGCACCTTCGCCTCCAGTCTGGCGAATTTGTACATGCACGTCTTTGAGGAAGAAAAGATGCTTCAGACAACAACCTCTACGGACCAACCTGGACGTATGGAAGAGGTATATCGATGATATCCTGGTGGTGTGGTGGGGCGATTCCACCTCCATTGCACTATTCCATCAGTGGCTTAATACCCAGAACATACACCTACGCTTCACATGCGAGTACAGCAAAGAACGCCTACCCACTAATTGTCCCTTGTGATGGACATCTCGAAACTGAGCTGTACCAGAAATCTATGGCAAGAAATGCTCTTCTACAATACGACAGCCACCACCCGAAATCCCTCTGTGACAACCTCCCCTTTGGGCAGTTTCTTAGACTCCGGCGGAACTGCTCCAGCATAGAAAAATACAAAGCGCATGCTACCAGATTACGCAACAATCTTCTAAACAGACACTACCCTGCGTCTCTGATAAAGAAATCTACCAAACGAGCTTTAAATAATAACGGAGATGCCCTACTGGAGACAACTCCAAACAAAGAAACACAGAAAAGACTTGTCTGTGTGAACACCTTCAGTACTATGTCCAACCAAGTTAAAAAACTGATCAACAAAAACTGGCACATTATAAATAAAGGGAAACAATCTCTTGAGAAACGTCTGTTTGCCTTCAGAGTCGGAATCTCAAAGACAGTCTAGTACATACCAAACTGCTTCCTACGAAGCACAACACGCTTTGGAGTCTTCCACCAGTCCAGGGACACTACCCCTGTGGCACATGTTCAGTCTGCCCCCGGACAACTGCAACCAAGACGGATGATATCTGCACAGGAAAACCGTGGGAACTCAGCCAGCACACTAACTGCAATAGTGAACGAGTGATTGATCTCCTCACTTGCCCCTACAGACTCCGATATGTTGGGATGACCACCTGAAAAGTGAGAATCGGAATACTTGAACACAAAAGCACTATCAGATGTGAGAAGCAGGCTACCAAGCTCACTAAACACTTCCTGGAGATGAACCACCAGGCAGATACCATGAAATGGACAGTCCTAGACAAACCTAATCTGCCACCCACCACACCCAATATCACCAAGAGACTACTCAGGATAGAACAAAAATGGGTATTTAGGCTGGGCACCTCAGATGGTGGACTTAACAATGACATTCCATGGTTAGCTCTGACCTAGTCACTCCCGAGTTTGAGCATAATTACATCCCCCTACACCATTATTCTATGCCTACATAAGGCCAAAAAATGGCAGGGTACCTTCATACATGATATGATCAACATTGCGCACCGTGATACTCTTGGGGCACTTAGCTTGCTTTTCCCCGCTTTTATAGAATTCTCCCAGTTACGGATGTGTCTCAGCCCCGTGAGGAACGCGCACATCACAAGCGATGCGTGTGTGCGATATTCATACTCTGTAGGATGCTTGTCTCACATTCATCATCTTAGACACTGAGCTTGTTCTATAATCCTGAGACAGGCTCGCCTATATAACTACATGCCATGGTTCATGGATACGCTGCCATGACCCCCCATCACATGGACCTACTGATGACAATCGATGGTTAACGTACTTTTGGACATTATGGCATACCTCACTAAGACAGTCAAGCAACAGCTGTAATGTACGGCTCCCGCTTTACACGTGTGTACCTGCAGGGCTGCCTTGAATGTGGCCTCCACTATCTGCGTGCCAATCTCGCAGCGAGTACCTTGATTCCATCAACGCCATGGATTAGCTACCACTTACCCTTTTGAGACACATAATTGACATTTTGTAGGTCTCTGATATTCGATAGAGTCCACACGCCCCTGGTAGTTTTTCGCTTGGTTCCCATTCCACCGTTCTGGCCCAAACTACAGTTACCGGCATGTCTTCCGGCCTCCAGGAAGCTCTTGTTAGTCTCCGCCCCTTTATTGCACAGAGGATCCTGCTCGCCTCCGACGAGGATTCCTGTCAGGCCACATCATGGCCACAGCTTCCACACGATCGGTGAGTTGTAGCACTTGCGACCTTCCATCCCAGTGAACACTTCCACGAAGGTTTTACCATCCGTGATCACCCACACTTTGGTGAGCCACTGCCCCTGATGCTAGACAGTTGATCAGGCTCACCGTCCGTTCACACTGCGGTGCAGACGGTGAGCCGTTGGCAGCGCCTCGGGGTTGTTACCAGCCAAGCATTCCCGTGGATCCTCCAACGAAGGGCTTCACCATCTGTGATTGCCCTTGGTTGGCCAGTCGCCGCGCCCCCTGTCAGGTAGGCGATCGGTCGCCCTCAATGTCTACTGTGCAATCTGATACCACGTCGCCAAAGCGAGCGGTATTTCACATCAAGCGCACCCTGTTCTCTTGGGGCACATAGCCATTCTTTCCCCGTATAGTGATCACCCGCTCCCATGCCACTTTCTCATTTAAAGGTGTCACTTAGCCCCTTGAGGATAACACACACATCATAAGCGATGTGGATGTGTAATATGTATACCGTAGAGGATGCACTTTTGACAGACATCCTCTTACATTACAGAGCACATTCTCAACTCTTGAGACAGGCTTGCCTATGCATTTACATACTTTGGTTCAGGGTCACACTGCCTGCGGATCGCTGCTGGGTGTTGGGGTCCTTCTTGGGTCGCTCTGTAGCTATGCACATGACTCGTCAATCGCGACCTGGTATAACTCCACTATCGTCTACCTTGGACTACCAACATATTGACTTTATAATGATTGCTGAGAGTAACAGCCCCATTGTACAATTAACTAAAAACGTGCACCCACTTGCACCTCTGTCTCCATTTCTGCCTTTGAGCTTGTCAAATCCGTTATTACTGGGCAATGCTATTATATAACACCACAGCCTTAACTCTGCAGGTTGGAGCAGCGTGTGTACCTATGGTGATTAGCCCAGGACAGATGTGGCACTCTACCTGATTTTTGCAGGTAAGTGACGCCACTCGTAGACGTTTCGCCACAAGGGCGAAGTATGTTTGTACAAATCACACATCTTTTTGAGAAATGATAAACTTGTGATTATTTCTAACAAACAAATTGATGTTGATGAATTGTTTTTCCTGTTTACTTTGGTACGTCACTTTTGGGTTATATCTATAGTACATTTTCAAACTGATGTAGCTGCACGGTTTGTTTATTTCTCATTCACAGGTCCAACTGGTGAATCCGTTCTTCCGTTTTTCTTGGATCACTGGTTCAGTATCTGAATTTAAACAATCCGATGTATTGTTATCCGGTTTTATTAATTCACTTTGGTACACAGCAGTAGTTATAATAGAGATCCTGATGAAAGCCATAACACTTGCTAGGTCTTAGGCTGAAACATGTCGATCACTACTCAGTGCGCCTGCATCTAATGTTTGTAGTCGCACTCCATGTCTTCTGTTTTTAACCCTGGCACAAGGTAGCAAGAATAAAACTAATCAGGCTAACCCTGTAGCTAGTTTTACTCGCTCACTTTTTTGGACTGCACCATTCCCATCACTTTAATTGCTCTAATTGGGTTTTAGGAATGCCCCGTACACCTGAAAACATCCCTGAGCTCCTCCCTTGCAGCGAGGGGGTTGTAGCCCGCATCTTGACTAGGTTTCAAGATGCGAGGAGGATTCCCCATGATGAAGCATGACACCTCTGGTGTGTGAGGGAAACCGTCCTTAAAAGGGAAATCCTGCCCTGTTAGTCAGTTTGTTTCCCGTCTGTGACGTCACTTAGTTTACCTGACCCGAGGGCCTTTTTAGGTCTCGCCTAGCGTTGCAGCGCGCATGCGCTGCTCGCTCTGCGAGACATATTGTGGATGAGGAGATTTCAGAAGGGGACTTGAAGCCTCGTCCCTCATTTTCATTGGCTGGCGTCATCGTTTATGTAAAACGGTGGCCTCCGATTGAAACTGAGGCTTTTTGGTTTCTGCCCTTTCCCCTTTTTGTCCGGCCCATCCTGACTGGATCGTCTGCTTTTCGGCTGTCGTGAAGCAATTTCTTATCTTTAGGGGGCGTGTAGTGGCAGCTCATGTTTCCGACTGCTTGTTTTTCTCCTGAAGTGGCTCTGCGGGTCACGTGACAGGCTGGCTGATGTGAAAGTTTCTCCCTGTATCTCCCCGACCTCTCGCCCACACACCCTCTCCCAGAGCTCGGCTCCGCCGTCAAGCTGACACCTCCTGGAGCAGGCTTATCGGAAATTAGCATTTTCTTCGTCATTTCGTCCAGCCAGCGGAGGCAGGCGCACGTTTCGCAGACAGCCGCTGAAGAGCGCGCCCCGGGAGCAGACACCAGCCCTCCAGAATGGATCACCCCGGGTGCTGGCCTGCCTGACGCGGATACGTGACAGAGGCCCGCACCGAGGCCCCTCGGGGACGCCGTAGTGTGCACGCGCCTGTGCACGGCCGCTCTCAACAAGGAGCAAGGGTGCCCTGGGCCCTGATGCAAGGACAGAAACGGCCCAACCACTCCCTCGTTTTAAAGTGAAAAACACCTAAAATGTGTTTCTGATTCATGTTTAAGGAAGAACATACTTTCAATGTAATAAATACACAGTAAAGTCCAGAAAGCCAAATTTGATATTCTGTCTTTATTCTTAATGAAAGATGCAACAAAAACAGTCAAGCCGGGTAGTGCTGGAACTTCTTCAGGGCAAGAGAACGTTTTTATTCATCACATCAGTTTGACCTGCTAATGCAGTAATTCCTTGACCATATTTGTTTTTACATGCGTTCGCATGCTCCATATATTGAGTCATGTCGGGCACGAACATCTAATGGCGCTATTCATTTCGATTTGGTTACAGTGGGCCCAGTGGTGTAACACAGGCCCCCCCGCAGTCCCGCGGTGCAGGGGAGGGGGCAAGTTCCAGGGGGCCCCCTCAGCACATTACTCTGTCCGCGGAGCTCCTTAATGGGTCCGGAGGGGGCCCCTCTGCGTACCTTGCAGGGGAGGGGTCTAGGTTCGTTACGCCAGTGATTGGGCTATTTGGACCCGGCGCCACTGCACCTGCTGCACCACTGATGGCTACGTCTCTTTTCCTCTCACAAAGACGTGCACAGTGCCTCAGCTCAATTGCGAAAACCCTTTTCTACACACAGTTGGTACACAATGACCCCACTCTCAGACCCCCGAAACCAGACATTGGGGCCTCCCTCGAGCACTTACAACCACTGTACTCTGCTCACAGACAACTGTGCACAATTCCTGCTGTCACAAGAGACAGTATTCCGGACGCGCTCTTCTTCTGTTCCAGGCCCTAAGTCTCTCACTCCTACCGCACACAAGTGCTGGTTTTAGTTTTTCTGCTCATAATCCACGGCTCGTCTGCCAGCTAAACTGCACAGGGGCCCGACCACTTTCGAGGACATCGTATTCTGGGCAGCGCGCAGCCTCCTCTATCAGACCGTCCTCTGCACACTTGTGCACTCATTACTCCTCAGAGACATGGCATAGTGCATACAGACGTACGCGCACACCATGTGTACACCCCTCCCGCTCTCAGACACCTGATTCTGATGTACAGGGCCCGGGTTCCCACGCAGACAATTCTGAGCAGCTCGCCTCTTTTCTCAGACGCCATGTTGCGCACACTCGTTTCCCCGTCTCAGTCACTAAAGGAGAGAGATACCTTTGCTGCACCCGCCGACACCTCAATGCTACACATGCCCCCCCTCCGACCCTCTCCTCTGACTGTGTCTGCTCTCATAGGCACAGTGTTCTGCACACGCGTGCCCTCGTTTTAGGGTGACCAGACGTCCCGGATTCCCCCGGACAGTCCCAGTTTTGCGAGGACTGTCCCGGTGTCCCAACACATTTCTTATTTTTAAATACATGTCCCTGTTTTTGGGACAAAGGCCAGGTCATTCTGCAGAGCAGAATAGAAATGTATGCGCTCCTTTCACAGGGGCCTCTGCAGTCTCAAATAATTAAAGCAATGCATCGGTTTCTGTCAGGCAGCACGTGCTGCACGGAGGTCCTCTGAATGCTCCCAACAGAGGAGAGACAGACTGAGGAGAGCCGGGTGAAGGTCCTTCCATACCTTATGTCATGATAGAGATAGATATATATATGCTGGGGCACTGGCCAGGATTGACTAGTTGCTGGAGTCATGTTTATTAAATAAAGCACTTTATTCACCGTTTTCGTCCCCTGAGTGGTCCGTACCTGTCTGTGTGCCGTGGAGGAGTGGTGCCATTCGGGATTTGTCTTCATCTATATATCTCTATCTATATATACACTCGTGCCCTCTTACGTGCACACTTCTCCTGATGGATAGCACCTGGTTGCTCTCACAGACACCAGTGTGCGCAGACTCGTGTGCTCCTCTCCATATTGTACACACGCTTGGCCTCTTTTCCTTAGTTCTGGGATAGGCCCTGGCTGCCCTCACAGACACCATAGTGTGCAAACACATCTTTCTCGCTCAGGTACAACACATGGCTCATCACAGATCCTGCACGCGGGTGACTGATCGGTGTGTCATGGGCCCTAGCGCAAGGAAGAAAATGCCCCACCCTGCCCGCTACTTGAACAGCAACAATCCGGGTTTAGTGGGCCCTCCAGGTCCCGGAGCCACTGCACCTGCGGCACCAAAGAAAGCTACGCCCCTGCGTGACCCCGTCTCTGTCACTGAGGATAGGAACAGACCTGAACGCTCCCATTCACGCATTGCCTCACACGCCTGCCTTCGCTCTCTTCGGTCAGAGACAGGCCCTAGCTGCCCTCACAGACATCACATTCTGCGCACAGGACGTGCGCACAGCTGCTGCCTTCGGGCGGGTCTGTGCCGAGTCTGGCTGGACCCACACGTCCGCGTCTTTGGAATTCTCCACAGATTGCCGCCGGAGCTCACAGACACATACAGTACTCTGCACAGTTCCAGCCCCGCACACACACTGTGCAGAGCCCTGAGCTCACTGACGGACACGTGTTATGTACAACTCCTGCTTTCAGACACCCTGGTCTGCCCAGCTTATGCTATCACTGATGTGTTTACAGTGCACCAGACTCTCTCGCACACACCATATTTTACACAGGGGCGTAGCTGCCAATAGTGCATCAGGTGCAGGTAAGAGTGGTGGGGCCGGGTGGGGGGATTTCGAGAGACGACCACGAGGGAAAATTATTCCTCGTGGTCGTCTCTCCAAATCCACCCCTCCACCCGGCCCCACCACTCTTACCTGACCGGCTGCACTGGGGACCAGTGGATTGTGATTATAGCTATATTTTACTGCCTAACCAGGAGTAGGCTGGTCTGTTCCCTCGCTTGCACTAGAGCCCACTTCACCCTTTCTGTTCACTGATGCACGTGTGCACTCATCTGAGGCTCTCGTGCGCAGACCCGGGATACTCTTACAGATAATCTGTTCACAAGCGGACCTCTCGCAGGGCAGGCGAATTACTGGCGGTCTTCGGTTCACCCTTTACTGAACACTTCAGAAATGGTGTTTTTCGGATTATTTTACTGGTACTTTGAAGTTTATTCTGGGGGTGACCTTCCCGTACAGTACCCTGTGTGTAATTATAAGAGATTGTTGAAACCGAGCACTCGCAGAAGTATATGCTTCCAATCGAAAGATAGGAGGAGACATGACCCAGAGATTGTCATTCCATGTTCCATACGGCCTGTTTTTAGTCTGGACACCATCCATTTACACGCTTTCCAAAGCACCATGTAATGCTCGCAGTTGTTCGCCAAACTGCATTAATTGATAGATGTAATTTGGAAAGAGAACAAACAAATCCTCTTCTAAGACCGTGGTCACCGCAGCAAACACCCATGTTCACGTGGTCTCTCTACAGAAGTGCATCTTGCTCCCTCTGACACCTGTACATAAGTGCATCCTGCTCTCACAGACACCTATACAGAAGTGCATCTTGCTCCCTCTGACACCTGTAAGAGGTGCATCTTGATACCACAGACACCTGTACAGAAGTGCATCTTGATCCTACAGACCCCTGTACAGGAGTGCATCTTGCTCCCACTAACGCCTGTAAGAGGTGCATCTTGCTCCCTCAACAGGGGGTAAAAGACATTGTCATTTACAACGCCATTTACTACGCCAATAGCTCTAAATTAAGCAAATGCGAGACCTATTGCATTTCCAATACTTGTTTTGTATTGATGCAAAATACAGTAGCCAATGAAAAAACGTTTTACATACAATAAACTACATATCCCATGATACTTTGCTCTTAACCACTAATCATGGCCCAGCTTCACTTATAAGTACAGATAATTCCATCTTGAGAGCCTGTTTCTTTGCTGAGAACAGTCCATTGTAACTCAAACATCAACGAGAACCACAGGGAAACTCCAGCGGGCATCCTCAACTTGCGAGCAGCAGCCCTCTAGCAACAGGAGCATAAAGCGCCAACTCAAGAGACAAGACTTGAGTGTGTTCAATTTGCTTTCTGTTCAGAATCCACAATAAAAATAAGGCACCCAAATATCCACATACCTCAGAGGGCTTAAGATGGGTAGGGTAAACATTGGGCAAGATGGCCGACAGGTGAGGAGCTCCGGCCGGGAGCTCCCCAGCTAGGGATTACCTTTTTTGGCTTTTGTCCTCTGGAACCTACCCCTCCCTGGACCTTTTTGCACACTTGGGCTTCTATAGACTGTGGTCCTCTGATCCACCAATTTTTCCGCGATTGAATATTTTGTGACCTAACTCTGAAGCCTTGGAGGAGCTTGGAATGTTTCTGCCAACCGTTGGAGACCTAACGTCGTGGCCGATGCCTGGTGGAGCTACCCCGATAGCTATAGGGGAGATTGGCTGTGGATCACCCCCTCAGCCGTCACCTACCCAGCCGGACATCGGGCACTCTTACCTTCGTCTCTTCGTTTGTTGTCTCCTTCCTGCCCCACCTTTCCGACGACACACTGAGGATTCGGCCGATGGCGAAACCAGTTTCAGCGCTGCCGTTTCCGATGGAGATGCCTGGGTGGCTGTGGTACGGATGGGCTGGGGGTCAGCCCCCCGGCCGTCCCTGCTTTCCGAGCTTTGCCGCTTCTGCTTGTCCCCTTGCTTCGCTTCGCCTTCCGTAATGGTGTCTGGGAAGCATGAATGCTGTTCTCCCCCGGCAGGGGTGCATCGGAGGGAGTTCCACGGCACTGCTGACCATTGCCCCTGAGCTTGTTTTCACCTCTCGAATCGGGGGAGGCGCCCCCTCCTGACCCCCGCTGCTGCCCTTCTTCTCCGGAGCGACTGCCCGGGAGCCCGATCTGACTTTGCGGCATGCCAAGCTTCGACTCTGCTGCCCCTGCGGCCCCGAACGTTTGCTCGTTTGGCGACCCGATTATGTTCGGCGATCCCCAGCCCCCTTCCCTCCTTGCTCCTGTGGCTGCCCCCCTCAACCCTGCTCCGTGGAGCCAGCTCCCTTGTGATTTTGTTGACTGGTTTTTTGCATTATCCCGCCATTTTGTGACTATGCAGACGGTGCCCGAGACCCGGGCCTTCCATCTTGGCGGATCCAACCATTTCACATACTGCAGGACTACGCCCTTTGTTCACCTGACTAACCTTTACTCCGATTTGACCCCCCCCCCTTGCTCTCCCTCTCCCCTCTTTTCTTTTCATTCACTGGGACTCCGTATGTTATGATTACTGATCCCCCAGCCGGTTTCTTTGACTTTACTCATTGTTTTCTGGTTCCCTTTAAGTACTTCACTCCTTGCCGGTTCTACCTGGCCCGATCTTCTTTCCTCCCCCTTTTTCCTTTTCCCCCTTTCCTTCTACACCCCATTGGACTTGTGTATATTTTTTTGATATGCTATAGCTACTCATGTTATTGTACAACACTGTTTTTTCCTATGTCTAGACTTTGCTCCTGTAACTGATTTAATTTTGTAAGTCATGGATCCTCATGTAAAGCGCTCAAATACCTCCGGGTCTAGCCAGCGCTATATAAAACTCTGCAAATGTATAAAAATTAAAAATAAATAAACATTGATAGACGAACAGTGAAGTCTTGACATTCCAAATCAATGACGGATTATCCTGGAAGTAATAATCCTCTCCTCCCTATCCTTAATAGAATTGAACATTCTTGGCACTAATGCTAGCAAATTGTTTATTCTATTTCAGGCATGTAGGCTCTGATTATGCTAGTTTAAAGCTTATTGAATACCACAGAGGCAATATCACCCACTGGCTTGTAATAAAATTGCTTGAAAGTAGAATCAGATGATCATTCGGCTGATTTCATGATGTCTTGAATAGTGGAGCCTAAAATAATAGATTTGGAGGCCATAGCACCCGAACAGATTGAACTCCAAATATTTGAGTGTCTGTACCAGCTTCCGCCATCACCGACTTTAACCTCCTGGCTATAGTGGCAGATGACACTGGTTTAAAATGTTTTTGGAAAGCAGTCAACAATTGACGAGGTATTATTTCTCAATGCACGAGTACATTCTTCATAAGCTTTCAAGCATTTTACGACACACAGTTTATCATGATTAGAAAATGCATGATATTCAATAGACATTAAAAAAGTTTTTGTCCTGCCTGTAATTTTAAAGGAAATTCCTTCAGGAGTAAATACTCTACCTGCAGTGTCCAGAACTCTCGCATCCGAAGTTCTTCTACACGTATAGAGACATAAGAGCTTAGCCAATTTATCTGATTACTGTTTTCTATACAAATGGTCATTATCTGTTATCGTTCAAAAAGGTTTAAGACTAACGTCACGTCCCATAAAAAGGAACACTTAGGCCTGGGAGGATTGGTAACCCTGATACCTTTTAAGAAGCTTAAAGACGACGGGGTACATTCCCACATTTATCATTAATCTGCACATGTCCTGCTGAAATAGCAGAACGAAAATCTTTCACTGACCTGTATGATAAACTGTATGGTAATTGCATTCTGAGACCAGAAATTCTCTATGAGGGGTAAGTCTGCTGCCATGGGATCCATGTGCCATTCTAGGCGCCAACCCATCCAGCATCTCCATGCTGAAGAATACCTCTTCCTGGTGGAGGGGGCCCAGGCTTGTTTGATGAACTCTGAAGCCACATCCGAAATGCCTGGCAAACTCCACTGTTGCCGGAAAGCCTCCATGCCATCAGAGACAAGTGCTTCAAAATTATCATTGAATATAGTTCATGGAGAAACCACGTGCCACCTGTTGAGATATCGCCACAACACGCTCCCGAATGGCTTGCGTCCGACCTGATCACCACTTCTGCTTGAGATCCGAAGATGACTCTGTCGTTCCACGCATCTACGTGTCCGAGCCACCATCGGAGTTCCTCTCTCACATCTTCTTTTAGAGGTACCTGATCTATGTAAGGCAAGTTTAACAAGGTGACATACACTTAAACAAGGAGTCCAGTGTACATTGAGGAGTGTAGTTTTAATTACCAACGATAAGGGTCCCATCCATCCAGGACAGCTGCTAAACTCCAACTGCCTTCTCATTCCCTAATTGTCTATGACCTCACACCATTCCATCTCCATGACATCCCACTGTGTTGATGAGGATGCCACACAAACCCCTTGTGTAAATGTCGAATTTTTAATCTCTGGAGGGCCCTGTCGTGAAGGGGCCTCGGAAAGATTGCCTGGATGTAGGAAGCTTGTAGACCGACCAGGCGAGCGATCGCCTGCAGGGATACTGTCTGACGGGAAAGGACCAATTTCAGTTCCTTTTTTATGTCCCTTAACTTGGTCATGGGGAGCTCCAGCTGAGCTACCTGAGAGTCAATCACAAACCCCAGAATTTCTATTGTCTGGGAAGGGCAAAGGATCGATTTGGTTCTGTTGATGACAAATTCCAAGTCCTGTAAAAGAGACACTGTCATCTGCAGATGCAGAGTGACCCATTCCCGGTAGTTCTCCATAATCAGGATGTCGTCTAAGTAAATGATCATGCGTACTCCCTTCTCCCTGAGGTGGGCTATCACCGGCATCATCACATTGGTGATGCAACATGGTGCTGAAGTAAGTCCGAAAGGAAGGACCAACTATTCCAGCCACCAGTCTCTCCATCGGAATTGTAGGAATCTCCTGTGGGGGAGTGGGGGGGGGGGGAAAGATGGGAAAGGATAGATGGGCCTCTTTGAGTTCCAGACCGACCATCAAGTCCCCGTTCTGCAACAAGTCTGCCAGACTATGGATACCCTCCATCTTGAAATGTCTGTTTGTGATGTACTAGTTGAACTCACTCCGATCGAGAACCAATCTGCGTACACCCCTTTTCTTTTGTACTAAAAAGATGTTGCTCCAGAAACCCACAGGATGGGGGTCTCAAAAGGCCACTGCTCGCTTCTGCAGCAAGTCTTCTAGTCTGGCATCTATAAAGGTGGACTCTTGTAGGGAAAAATGTAGCTGTTGAGCGGGCCCCATTTGCCGAGGTGTCTGATAAAACTATATTCGGAAACCTGATTGGTTTGTAGCACCCATGCATCCGGAGTCAAAAGTCTTTAATTGTAAAGAAAGAGTTGTACTTGACCCCACCTCCCCACCACCCCCCATCCACCCCAATTGAACCTCGGAGGCATCGATGACCCTTACCTGTGGAATTATTAGACTGGAACCGCCTCTGTCAATCTCCTCTACCACGTCCTTAAGCTTCCCTGGGGAGGCCCTGGGAGTGGAAACGACCTGACTAGCAGCCCCTGCCTCGCCCAGCCCACTCAAAAAGACCAGCTTGAAACACCTTCTTGAGGTTGGATTGTGCTTTATCTGGGGATGTAAATGCACTAACAAACTTATATATGTCCTTTACAAATTTGTCCCCGAAGAGATGTCTTTCTGCTAAGGAACCGACGTTGGCTGAAGCAAGCTCTGTCAAGTTTGTGTCCATGCGCATCAAGAGACTTTCGGCTCTCGAAGGATATATCTCAGTTGTCATTTCCCAGTAGGCATATAGCCTGCGGGGCCCACCCTGCCTGGATATCGGATTCAATAGGGGAACCAGTCTCCTTGTCCATTAAGGCCATCTCCAGAATTTTTGCGAGTGGCCCTATGAGATCCAGCATCTTATCCTGTGACCTGCGCCAGACGTGGTCGATTTCTATTTTTGGCATCCTTGGCAAACTTTTTTTTAGAAGTGTCAACATTCTAGGACCATTCTCTGGAGTTTCTGCAACCTTGTTGGGGAGGTCTGGTCTCGGACATTCTGCCCTGAGACGGTTGTGAACTTCTTTGTCAAACCCTTTTTTAAATTTAATGTGTAGGTATTCAGATACCGATGGAGCTTGGGCCCAATCTGACGACCTTGGGTGGACTATGCCCTCTGGGCTAAAATTGAAGTGGTGGAAGAGGTTCAGGAAGGGGCTGGAGGTCTAGCAGAGGCGGACTTTTTAGCCTTCTCGGGTGGTATTATGGTCGGACTAGGTGTGGAGTCTGTATGTGTAGAATCTGTATCAGTATCATCTTTACGCTTGAGCTGTGACTCTTTGGAGGTACAAGGGGCTTAGCAATATTCATGATCTCCAAGAGAACCTTGGGAAAGACTGGACAAGGTGTCCGCATAAGGCCACTCCGATGACTTGGATTTTGCCTTGCGAGGGTGATCAGCATTACCTTCCGCAGATTTTGGTGCAACCTGTTGGTCATGCCAAAGCCGTGTGGCAAATGTCTCCAGTTGGGCCGTAATAATAGGAGGCATTTATAGAGCACACGGCTACCCCCGACGGAGGTGTCCCGACGCTAAATGCAGATTACCATAGAGGAAAGAGGGGAGAGAGCTACGGGAGGCTAAAGAGCCAGGTTTTTAGTGCTTTCCTAAATGCCAGTTCAGACTCTATCAGCCGAAGGTGGGTAGGGAAGGAGTTCCAGAGTGACGCCGTTCTCACCGAGAAAGCACGGCCACCCATCCTGGCCTTAGAGAAGCGGGGAATTCTGAGCAATTTCAGGTGATTGGATCTCAATATCCTGTCTTGATGATAATTTTGGAGTCTTAATTTAAGGTAATGCGGGCTCTGATCTCTAGAGGCTCTGTAGGCAAAGGTGAGTGCCTTAAATTCAATCCTCCTTTTGACCGGTAGTCAATGGAGGCTCCGCAGATGAGGGGATATATGGTGGCAGAACGGCACCTTCCTTATGAGTCGGGCCGCAGCATTTTGAACAATTTGCAACCGGCGGATCAAATATGCTGGTAGTCCGATGTAAAGGCTATTGGCATAATCCAGCTGGGACGTGACCAATGCATGGACCACTGTCTTCCTGCAGTCCATAGGGAGGAAATAAAGGAATCTCCTCAAATCTCTCCGCTTCCAGAAGCAGGATGAGGAGACCTGGCTGATCTGGGCCTTGCAGGAGAGGTCCGAGTCAAATTTAAACCCCATGTTTCTAGCTGACTACTGGGATTGGCGGGGATTTAACTCGGCCGGCCACCAGAGCTCCGGTAGCAGGGGGGGAAGATTGATTAAAAAATAAAACCTCTGTTTTCTCGGTGTTCAATTTCAAGCAGCTTTCCGTCATCCAGGCCGCGATATTATTCAGACAATGTTTGAAGTTGGCAAAGGCAGTCTCAGAGTGCTCTCTGACAGAGAACACCAGCTGAGTATCATCAGCATAGGATACCACTTTTACTCCCCATTGCTCGGCCACCGTTGCGAGGGGGGTAAGATAGACATTGAATAGTAATGGACTCAAAGCCGAGCCCTGGGGAACACTACAAACAAGGGGTTTCTGTGAGGACACATGGCCGTAATGGATTTCAAGGCAGCCGCCAATGCTTGGTTGATTGTAATAGGTACAGCAGTCTCAATTGCCCTGTTGATGGACTATTGCACTGAAGCATCCAGTGTGTCAACTAAATTGTCCTCCAAATGGTGCCCTTGATCCTCATCATAGTAGGATTCATACTCCTCCTCCTCAAAAGGCACCCTCTCTGTCATGATAGCTATAGCCAAGCCTATCCAAAGGATGATGGAGGGGGGAGCTAACCCCAACTGCAGAGAGAGTAACAGAATGCTTACACTCCTCATCCCCAGCTGTAATCAAAAATATTGCAGCCCACCTGTATGGAGATCGGGGCATCAGGGAGAACCTCGAAGCAATGATTACCAAGAGCGTGCACGCCAATCGAAATTAGGCAAAATCTCTGTTATTTAAGCCTGAGCTGGCAAACCAGACCGCGCTGTGCAGGCAATTAAAATCCGCGCGGTGCCGAGCTTTAAAAAGAAACCGTTGGCGAGGAGGAGGCGAAAGAGGACTAGCCGTAGTCCAAATGTAGCACAAAGGCAGACCAATTGGGCTACGCGCATCCAAGGCTCACTCATTCGGGCCTGACTAGGCAAGGTGCCGAGCGATAAGCATCCAGTCAGAGTCGAGGCAGAAAACAGTACGGGCCGAGGAGAAAATGCTGAAAGCACACAAAACAGCTGATGCACATGCAAACCCTTTCGCCGTGTGAGAGCCGGGAGATGGACGCAGGCGGTTACCCCCACGGGAGAGCAAAGGGTCAAAGACTACAATAAAGAAAGGTATGCAAGGGAATTAGGCAATAATCAAACGTATTCAATGAAATTATACAGTCACATTTGTAGAAAACATCCAAAGCATGACAACAAACATATGGCAAGAAAATACAGAGGCACTTACTTATCTTGACTGCTGAGCAGCAAAGAAAGAGGCTCTCAAGATGGTGTTATCTGTACTTATAAGGGCTACTGGGCCATGATTGGTGGTTAAGAGCTAATTATCATGAGATATGTAGTGTTTATTGTATGTAAACCGTTTTTTATTGGCTGCTGTATTTTGCAGTAAAAGAAGGGAAGCATAATGGGAGTCTCCGGTCCTAAAATAAAATTAGATTTCTTGTAGTCTTCGGATCTGTCAAGGTAAACCAAGAGAACACGTTTAACATTCAGCAAATGCAACCTACATTCCTCTGCAGAAGAGGAGTTGGGATATAAAGCGGGAACAATCAAAGCCTGAGAAACATGGAATTTCAACATCACCTTAGGAAGGAAGGATGGAGCAGGACTAAACCACAGCATCATCAAGAATAGAAAGAAAGAGAGCGTAACAGAGCAAGGAAGCCAGTTCACCCAGCTGACGGGCATAAGTTACAGCCACCAACATTAAAAGAAAGGAATTTAAGATCCACCGTATCCAGAGGTTCGAAAGGGGGTTTTACAAATCCTTCAAAGCCAAGGAAGGTCCCCAGAAGGGAAAGTAGACTTCACCAAAGGTCAAGAGAAACGCAAAGCTCTTGAATAACCTAGAAACCAATGGGATTGCCCCATTGACCAGCTCATGCTTCACATGGAATGCCTTAATTGCATACCATTGTGGCTTCAAGGTTGGCCGAGAAATATTTGTATGAAATCCATCCAATAGAAATTGGAGACTAGAAAAGACCGAACAGTCAACCAAAGATATAACCCTTGAGCAGAACACCAAGAATCAAAGACTTTCCAGTGATTAGAATTTGAAGCAAGAGTAGAAAATTGTCTAGATTTCTGAACAACTTCAATAATATGAGAGGGTAGACCTTGTTCCTCCAGCCTCATCCTTTCAACCTCCAAACTGAGAGGGAAAGGCGACAAAGCTGAAACTGTGTGCAAACGTCAGGGGATCAGGAGAGCGAGAGAGGAAGGAACCGCGGAAGGCCCCATGCCATCTATCTCAGAAGCGGAAAGCAACTGCGCCCGGGCCAGTAAGGACCCGCCACAATTACTTGGGCCTTCTCCCGCTGAATCCTGCACAAGAGCCTCTGGATCACCAGAATTGGAGGGAAGGCAAAAAGGCGCTTCCAGGGCCAGTCTAAGGATGGTGCATCCACACCCAAAGCTCCCTCCTCCGGGGACCTGCAGCAAAACCTTGAAAGAGGCTCACTGCTCCTGGAGGCAAACAGATCTAGAAAGAGGAGGCCAAACCTTCGGCAAATGTTCCTGAAGATGGATCTTGTCAGCTGTAAATCCTGGGAAGCGGGAAAGCTCCTACTCAATGTGAGTGCCACAACATTGTCGAGACCCTTGATGTGAACAGCTGTCAATGAAAGGAGACTAGTTTCTGCCCACTGATCCAGACTGCTGGCCAACTCGTTCAGTGATCGACAACGAGTACTCCCCTGATGATTGATATATGTCACTGAGATGTCTGATCTTATCAACACATGCTGGTGGAACAGGTAATGGCTGAGCGCAGAGAACTGCCATTAATTCTTTCTAATCTGATGACCTCCATTCTTCTGCCACAGATAATTTTGCTTGAGCTGAGAGGGTCCACTATGACGCTCCCCAGCTTACATCACTCGCTTCCATTGCCACCACCACTGGCGGGTCTGGACGCATCACCATTCCCTTGCAAAGGTTGCCCTTGACCATCCACCACTGCAGAGACAGTTTAATATGCACAAGGGCGGGAACCAGAAAGTTCATGTCCTTGATTGGCAGGGCCCCCTGGGAAATCGGTTGGTACAGCAGTGGCCTCATATGAAACCTCGCCCACTGGATTTTTAAAAACAGTTGCCACCATATGACCCTGAATCTTCAACCATTGAAACAGGGAGGCAGAATTTCTTTCCATGAGGTTCCTCACAACTTCTGGAGTCGCATCATCCTGTCCACTGGATGAAACACCATGACCAGCTGAGTGTCGAGCTGTGCCCTAATGTACTGAAGATCCCTGGAGGGGAGAAAATTACATTTTGCCAGGTTCAGGAGGAATCCATGATGATTTAGCGTGGCAGTGGTCCAAAACAAATGATGTTTGAGGATCAAAGGATATGGAGTTTGGACTAAACAATCTTCCAGATAAGAGAATATCGAGACCCCCTTGAGATGAAGAGGTGACACCAGGGGGGCCACTATCTTTGTGAAGACTCTTGGAGAGGATCCGAGGCCAAATGGAAGCACCCTCAACTGCCAATGTTTTCTTCAAATACAGAACTGGAGAAATTTGTGAAGCCTGGTGCACATTGGGATATGTAGATAAGCACCAATCAAATCCAAAGAGGCAAACCAGGCATTTGGTTCTATCAATGGAATGATCCTCTGCGGGACTCCATTTTGAAGGGTATATACTTCACTGATTTGTTCAATGATTTCAGATCTATCGCAATCCAAAACCCTCCGTTGGCTTAGGGGACAGGAATACAATCGAGAATACCCCTTTTCCTTCCTCCTTTCTTTGAAACTGGAGTGACGGCCCTCTTCTTGACCAGGGAACAAATGCCCTCCTGCAAGACCACCTTTTGCTCGAAAGATCTTCGAACAGGGGTGATGATTGTCTCTGATTAAGCAGGAGGGGTGTTGAAATCGATCTGGTATCCCCACTGAAGTACTTTCAGAACCCATTTGTTTGTGGTTGTGGAGCACCATGCCTGCTGGAAATATTGAATCCTGCCACCAAACCCGTACTATGGCCAATCTACTATCCCCTAGTCAGGAGCGCTGGCTGGTGTTCTGGGGATCAGGTTTTCCCTTCTGAAACTTCCTGGAAGAGAATCCGGTTTGAAACTTTGATCTTGGTTCTATAGTCTGCTGCTGTCTTGAAGGTTGTCTGAACGATCTTACCTTAAACTGAAAAGTGCCACCCTGGACAGACTGTTTATGAAAAGACGAAGAATGCTTCCTTTCTTTAAATATCTCATGAAATTTCTCCTCCAGTTCAGGCCCAAACAACTTATCCCCTTTAAAAGGCATTCTCAAGGCTGCAGACTGTGTAAGGAATTGTGGCTTTGAGGCACGCACACAGTAAATACTGCTGGGCCCGCTCAGAAGTTTCTTCTAGCTGATTTCTGTCCCTCGCTGCCCTGATTATGGCCTCGAACGCACCTTCTTCGCACACATGAGAGGCTACCAACCGCACGCTCACGCACATTTGCCGCTACATGCCCAGCCCGACCGCTCTCACACAAGTAACACCGCCAGCATTAATTAAGGCATGCCGACTCGCAGGCTCAGAGACAAATCTCCAGCCTGATGTGCACGCGTCTCGTGCACCTGCTGCAATGCCTTTAATAATGGCATGTTGTTTGTAAATGATGAGGCCTCGAACGCCCATATCTCTATGAATTCTTGTTGATAACCACCCAGGGATCCAGCCCTTAACTCCACATTAGCGCTGCTCTCTCGTTGGTAGGATTTACTTCTCCAAGTGCAGCAGGGAGAAAATGAGAATCCTACAATGTAGGGAGCAGATGCCCAGCAAACTCTCCATAACATCCCCTATCCCAATCCGCAGGACCGGAAACAAAACAGGAAATACTGGGGGAGGGCTATGCTCTTGTAGTTCCCAGTGGAGGTGGGTCTGGCTTAGTCGCATTTCCTGTTGTGTTTCCTGTCCTGGGATTGGGTAATTAACCTCTTGGTTAAGGACTGGGTCGAGGACGAGGGACGTATAAGTAATTGAAGTCCACTCTTAAAGTAGCAAACGGAAAACTACTTGAAATGGAAAGTGACGGTCTAAATAGGGAGTGTGCCGCACATTACTAGGGACCACTTGGCCATTGTGTTTTTCTTGAACTCTTTCTTTTTTCCTTTATTTTCTTCTTCCATCTGTTTCCTGCTTTGTCATTTTTTTTCTTTCTTTACTATTCCTTCCAGTTATTTGCCAATGACATTGGCCACGATCTAAAGAAAGCCTCATCATTGCATCATGTATGCCAGTCACATGTCAAGTCCCCACCCGCTGCAACATAACGCACATGATGGGACATGCCATTTAACCCCTAATCTGATTATGAAGTCCCTCTGTATTGAGGTCGCATTTGAATCCTTTGTCGGGTGTGTTCTATTTTGGATACTACTGTGGAAAGAGATAAGCACGAGCAGTCATAAAACTAAGGTGAGTTTATGAAGACTAAACATGAGGATCCCATGACTGCACCTTCTGCTCTGTCTGTGTTTGAAGGCAACTGTCAACAGTCTTTCAGAACACAAGCAGGGTAAGATGCAGAACATAGAACCCCAATAGAGCATAAACATCAGGGAGCGGAGTACAGCTCAAACAACATGACAATGCACGAGCCAGGGCAAAGCATGAGCTGGCTTGTTTTTTAGGTCTCGCCTAGCGTCGCAGCGCATGCGTTGCTCGCTCTTTAGGTCTTGCCTAGCGTCGCAGCGCATGCGCTGCTCGCTCTGCGAGATCTATTGTCGTCGGGTTTGTTAGGTCTCGCCTAGCGTTGCAGCGCGCATGCGTTGCTCGCTCTGCAAGGACTATTGTGATCGAGGAGCTTTCAGAAGGGGACTTGAAGCCCCGCCCATCATTTTCATTGGGTCGCATCAGCGTTTATGCTAAACGCTGGCTTCCCATTGAAAAGGATGCTTCTTAGTTACCTCCCTGTCTCCCTTGTGGACGGCCCATCCGGACTGGGTCGTTAGCTTCACGGCTGTCGTGAAGCTATTTCTCATCTTTAGGGGGCGTGTACGGAGGTAATGAGTTTTTCACTTTGCAGACACGCAGAACGCGCATGGCGCGCTTTCACTTTCGGCCTCCGTGCCCCCACAGAGGGCCTGCACAGAACAGTAGCAGCCGCCCGAGCCGGCGCTGAGGCAGCCACAGGAAGAGAGCTGTGAGCAGCCATTGTTAAGAGCTGAGGGAGAGCCCCGCAAACAAAGAGAGGGCTCCCCGCACCGTGCACTGCCCCCCCGGCCCCCTCCTCGGGCGGCAGAGCCCCGCTCGGCCTCGTCTGAAACCTCCTCGCAGGCTCGGCTTTTCTGATAGCCTTGCAGGCCAGCTCTTTCTCTGCTTGCACACACGCCCTCGTACTTCCTCAGTTTGTAAAATTTCTCGCAGCGCGGAGATGGTGCTGCATGCCTCGGCGCTGTGTGCCATGATAATGCCCTCGCTCTGGTGGGAGAGCCTGCACCACAAGCTGGCGAACGAAGTGGGTCGGAGTCACTGCGAAAAATACACAACATATATGAAAGTGCAAAAAGCGACCCTGGCAGGACCTTTATGTCTGAAGGAAAGGTACCCCTTGTTTTTTGCTGTCCCAAAGAAACATGTGAAGGTATACAATCCCCCAATAAACTATTATGAATAGTTCACAGTAGCGTATTGTTTTGTTTACCACAATCATATTTATGGACATAGCGCCAAACTTCGCTACATACACGGATAGCATATAATGATGAGACACACAGGCTGTAAACAGGAAGATTTCAAATTTTGTGTGCTTGACTGGGTTTAGTATTGTGTACTTTTTAACTTTATTCTTTTCATGCTTTTAGCCCGTGGCTGCTTCTGCCCCATTTTATTCCGCTTCTGTTTAACGTTATAAGCCCCCTCCCCCTTCCTAGTGCACACAGCCCAAGCAGCAGTCGTCTTTTGGCCCGTCAGTGCTTTTCTTTTTTGCAATGTTGTCGTGGCCCTCTGCGCTTCCATCTGCATTAATTTTTTTTAAATAGCTATTGCCTTCGTATTTTTTTTAATTTTATTATTTATTGGCTTTTTCTATTAGTATGTTCTCGTTTGCTACGACTTGTAGTCCCTTTTCTGTTTTCACTGTGGGTGCTACCCCAGCTCTTTCCCTGCTTGCACACAAGTTTTTAAAACTTCTCTCAGCCCAGAGATGGAGTTCAGCGAGTTCGTGGTGCTGCATGCTTCGGCGCTGTGTGCCATGAGAATGCCCTCGCTGTACTGGGAGAGCCTGCACCACAAGCTGGCGAACGAGGTGGGTCGGAGTCACAGCGAAAAATACACAACATGGAT
Source organism: Calotriton arnoldi (assembly GCA_963921515.1). NCBI lineage: Eukaryota > Metazoa > Chordata > Amphibia > Caudata > Salamandridae > Calotriton > Calotriton arnoldi. Next base: position 1,569,915 of record CAWUFW010001964.1, read on the forward strand.
GACAGTGCAGAAAGCAACACACAGGCTGTAAACAGGAGGATTTCAAATATTGTGTGCATAAGTGGGTTTAGCATAGTTTGTTTATCTAGCGCAGCGTGCTAAATACATGGGTAAAGCACTTTGTTTTCAGGGGAATATACATTAGTAAGGTCTAGACATAAATTGTAGAGATCAGTTCTTAGTGACAGAATTGTACTAACTGAAAGCGCACAAGACACGCAGTTCATTTACATTACAGTGAATACGATTTGATATACATAGGAAACATGCAGATTTCACAAAGAGAAGACACCTTTATACATGAGTAAGAAGCAGGTGATCCATGAATGAGGAAATACTAAATTCATATTTGTGTCCTCCATGCTTAGAGCTACAGATCGCTTTTGACCTTGCATTTTTTCTGACCAGCACATGACCTTAAAATGGCTTATCTTTAACATTTCAATGTCTCATCACTCAAACCCCAAAATGTACTAAAACACACACACTCTTAGAATTTGGTCTAATTGCTTGTTATAGTCCCTGATGCGTCCTTCTATGCAACTCCCTATTCTGCCGCCTCCTCAATCACATCCCATGTGTGTATCCAATGCTTCTTTCAGTTGTAGTGTCTTCTGCACACATCTCCAAACCCGTGCTTTTGGTCATTTATGAGAGTTTTACCTATTTGCATTGTAAATGACAATGCCTTTTATTTATGTGTGGTTTTTCTAAACCGATAAATAAAAGGCATTGTTATTTACAATGCCAATAGCTTAAACTCTCGCAAATGCGAGACCTATTGCATTATAAATGCTTGTTTCGGAAGGGGGGTGGAAGCTCCGCCTCCGCTTTTCATTTGCGCGCGTCATACTTTATGTTAAACGCTCGCATTTCATTTGGAAAGAGGCTTTTTGGTCCCCTCCCTGTCTCCTTTCCGGCTCACCCACCCGGACTGGAGATTTGGCTCGCGCACGGCGTGTCTTTTGCTCGTGCACGGCGTCTCTTCCGCCTTGTTTTCTTTAGCCAGTGTTGCAGCTTGCTCCTCGTTGCCAACTCAATTCCGTATTTATCAACCCTGAAGACATGGCTGGGGCTGATCTTCGTGACAGCGAAATCATCTGAAATCCCCGGATGGAGTTGTTTATTCGCAGTGACTCTCTGAGACCTGACGGTGGAGCGGACTGTCGCGGCAGAGCGGCGGAGCCAGCAGGCAGCCTTCTCCGTGAGATAACAAGGCTTTGAAACGTCTCTTTTCATTTGGGGCTCGCAGGTCCATGGCGACGAGGTCTCTGGAATAGGGAACCCGAACACATCCCGGGCTAAACCGAGCTGACTTATTCTTGATAGATATATTATCCGCCAAAGTAAAATTTTACACAAGGCAGGGTTCTTTAAACATATTTTGTTCGCGACTAGCTTGCCGTCCTTATCGAATATCGCTCTTAACCTTCTCCCCCTCCCCCTATGGAACAAAGCGCAGAGATATAAAGAAACTTTAAATCACATCCCGCCTCCCGCTCCCTCCCTGTGGTACAGGACAGCAAGTAGACAAATAGACTGCAGGACATCTTGACTGCTCCTGTCGCAAGAGCTAATGACCTCCTTACCTGCGCTTATCTGCAGTTTCGCGCTCTCTTCATTGCTCCTGACCTCTGAAGTGCCTTTGACATGGCTATCATTTGCCTTCGCTTGAAAACTTGAAAAAGCTTCAACACAAGTAAGCATACCGGCTGACTTCAAAAAGCTTCAACACAAGTAAGCATACCGGCTGTCTCTAGTGAAACACATTTCTGAAAACGCAGAGGCTTGGAACGGCCTTTACAAAGCGGCAGCTATTCAGTGCAAGCTATAAGGGTGGTTAATGCCTTGTTAAACTATATGTTCTCATGCCCTACTCTAATTAATGCCCCGGTGGGGCGTGTTATCGTATCTTCTGTTTCTTAATGCCCCGGTATCACAGTCCTTTTACCCTGTGCCCTGCTATGCCTTCGAAGAATAGTTTTTTTCAACGTGTTCTCCCATTAATGCCCCCTTGGACTGACCAACTGTGTGACGGGATCAAGTGGGCCACTGCGGGACGTCTGTTGCCAAGTATGAGGTGTGTGTATATGCCATATTTACATACTGGAGTAATCTATCTGAGGTGTAATACCTATTCTATTAGGGTATCAATGAGCAACACAGAAGGGGCATTTAAACACAGGCAGGAGGCCTAACACACGGGTAAACCTTGGTGTACCAGTTTATTGTGTGCCATTCATTTCTCTTTGTGTTATGTACAGATACCCAGGCAGGTACCCGCGCAAAAACAGGCAGAGGCGCGATGTGCACTCGGCTTTTAAGAGCAGAGGTTGCTTTAATGCGCACATATACTGTTTTTGACCATTTTGGGCTTCTTGCCTGTGTCTAAATACATCTAATAATGTATTTCTTAATAATGCTCGCTAGAATAACTGCTGTATCCTATTCCGTGTTTGTTAATGTGCTCCAAGCTTGGTGCAACGGCATGGAAGGGAAACGTCTCAAGAATGCAGTGGCAAGACAAGGAAATGTGACCAACAGTTTAGCGTCCTGTGTTAACACATCAGCCTGGCTTGTAAGGTGAAGGTCACTGAAGACATGATTCTGGGAAAAGACAGGTCTTTACTGCTTTTCTGACTTGTTCCCTATTTGTAATACCCTGGTAAGCATCTATATGAATGCCTTGTCCACACATGCGGATACCCTTCGCAGTGCTTAATGCCATAATTGTATAGCTGTGTTAATGGGTCTTCTATTTGGTAATGCCCTGGTTGAAATGCTGTATTGCGCTGGTAGAATAGCCTTGTCACCCAGTTCATTGAATGTCAGTGACCCGGTTGAATAGCTGTGCTAGTGGGTGGTCTATTTGTTAATGCCCCGGTTAAATAGCTGCATTATTGCCCTGGTTGAATAGCCTCGTTCCTGTGTGTTAATGCCCTGGTTGACTAGCTGTGTTAACATGCCTCTTTTTCTACACCAGAGGTACGCCTGCTCCTTCTCCATGCTTCGTCCCCCCGCTGTTCCGTTTCCTTAAAATATGAATGGATGTCTTTTAGTCATCAATAGATTAGTTCCTTTCAGTGGTCCTGGGAGTACAGTAACATTGCTCCCTCAAACTCTTTTAGAAGTTTTAGTACCCAGACATTTCTAAATGTTTATCTGTAGTTTAAGGACAATAGTAATTGTTTGCACTCTTAGCCACTGCAAATAAAAAACAAAAGTAAAAAACATTGTTAGTTTCAATGCCAACAGCTCTAACTTTAACAAATGCGAGACCTATTGCATTGCAAATGCTTGTGTTATAACTACCCAGCAGTCGTAGTTCAGGTGCAACATCTGGTACCCAGGAGAGCGGAAACTCAGTCCGCTGCATTGTAACACTGTGCAGTGAAGTGCAGCTGCCTCCTGGTGAAAGTGTTCACTTTCTATGTACATACGTATGTGCTACATCTATAGCACAAACCTAACCAAAACACAGCAGAGCACTGTAAAGGGTTAAAGTCAAGCATAGGTTTATGAGTTATACAACATGTAGCGGAATTGTAGGCTGTTTATTCTTCGGGATGTAGTGTTCTTTAAATAGGTTCATCTTCAACTCTTTACTAAATTGGAGCAGCTTTGGGGCAGTCCTGATGTATAGGGGGGATGTTCTAAATCCTGGGTGAATAGATGGAAAAGGCCTCCTGTATTCTTTTTCTTTTTACACGTTTTAGGCTGCACTCTGATGGTGTTCTAGCTGCAGGTGTGCTGAGAACTACCAGAGATGGTGACCTTGTCTGCAAGATAAGCAGGGGTGCTGGTCATGATGGCTTTGTAAATGATGTAGCATGTTTTGAGAATTGGGCAGGTCGGCAAGGAGAGCCATTGGAGTTCCAGCAAGATGGAAGTGGTGTGATCGGATTTCCTCAGGCCCTGGATGAGACATGTGGTATGTAGATTTCCGTTCTGTGTGGAGTCTGGGATGCCCTTCCAGATGCGAAAATACAGTGTCTTGAACAATAGTTCTCAAGTCACTTATTGGAAGAAACTGTTTACGTTTTTTTTTTAATAGAAAAGAGAGGTGGTACCCGTCGTCTGTTTTTTGCGGCAGTGTGGTCCTTGAGGGTGAGATTGGTTTGTGAGTGAATCAAAGTCATTTAGCATTAGGTGAAAGCTGGGGTTCGAAGCTCTCAAGGTTCATGTCTTTGAGCCAAGTTGTTCTTGTCAAATAACAGGAATTCTAATTTTGTTAGATTGAGCCTCAGGTATGGGACATCCACGTCTGGAGGATGTGCATGCAGTGATTGTATGATTGGATATCTGAAGGAGAGGATACTTTTCAAGTAGAGTTTTATATAATCGGCTTGTTAGTGAATCTTGATGATGATATCTGTGAATAAAATGCCAAGTAGCTCCATCTCTAATATCAACTTTGCTTACATTGTAGATCTAATCATACTTGACGTTGTCCATAACGTCTGCAGCACAATGGTTTTCGTTCAGTGCTTCTGGATTAACTTCTTCCCAGTAGCTGGGAGGCCCATGTGAGGCATAACATTGAAAGAGGCAAGAATGTGCATGTGTGATATCTCTCTCATCAGCAGACATCAGAACGCCAGCAGTGCCCAGTAAATAACGATGCCGCTACAACACTTTAATCTACTCTCTTCCCGCTCACTCCTATTCAGTGCGAGCACAGCACTCTGAAGCTTACTTATATTAATGCTTTTATTAAATAAGTGCTGATGTGCTTTCAAAATTCAACATGTTTTGGCTACACAGCCATGATCACAATGCTGGCTGCCATTTCTTGTTTACATTATATAGACACATTGTGAGACATAGTGAACATAGAAAACATACTACCCTCGGTTACAAAACAGGAGCCATCTTATAATATCCATTTGTCAATTACATTACCTTCCGGTCATTCCAAATAATTGCAACATTGCAGCATAAATAATTTGTTAAATCAATTTCCTAATGATTCTAAATTAATTTCTCCATTTTCTGCTACCAGGAAACGTGTTGTTAACAGTTAATTCCGCCCTAATGGACCCATACGTTAGTCCAGAATTCTGTGCTTTCTGCTAAAATATTGGTTTCTAATTGGTTGTCAGCTCTATATTGGTTTTTAGACTATGGAAGTTTCCTGTGTCAGGCCTTTTTCAAACATTCAGTTCCTTACCGGAAAGAGCTTTTCATTCTTTAGGAAACTATCTCAGCCTTGGTGGGTAAATAATTGTGAGTGAGGAAAAATTAATGTGTTCATTTGAAGAGGTAGAAGACCCAGATTCCTTCCCCCAAGTACAAAGGCAAAACTAGTGCTGCTATATAGGCCCAGGCTGCACATTGGCCGCTTCCCTTTGGTTTCGGCCAATATAGGTGGATGAATGGGGGAGTTCTCTGGCCATGCCCTTCCAACCAATGGCCCTCTGTTGAGAAAGTCACCCATGCAGTGGTAATTCTGTTCATGTACATAACAGGCCAATGTCAGGTCTTGAAACCATATTGAAGACCCTCAGCAAAACAGTGAGGGATTATAAAACACCCATAAAGCTTTCCTCAGGTTGAGTCTTTTTCACAGAACTTTCCAGGCTGTATGGAGGAGTCCATCAGCTGTTAGTGTCTTTGAAGTCTGACTATGTAACAAAAGTTTAAAATCGGAAATCTTTCAAGTAGCATATTACAATTATTCACATTAACCAGGAACCAAGTAATTTAGAGGGCTGTTCATTTTTAGGTCTCGCCTAGGCAGCGCACATGCGCTGCTCTAGGAGATGACCTTAGAAATCGGGTCTGCTCCTTTGCACACTCGTGCTTGTGCTGGCATCCTCCTTGCGGGAGCGAGCAGCGGCGCGCGTGCTAATTGAAACCATATGGCTCTCGCGCCGCTGCTGCTCGCTCCCGCAAGGCGGAGGCCAGCACGAGTGCTTCAAACAGCTGCTGCTTGTTCTCGCGCAAGGCTGAAGTTAATTCAGGCTGCTGACTGGCACACACGGGGAGCTGAGAAATACAGCCAGGTTTCACAAGACAAGTCAGTACACAAGATTTCACGGAGCGCACACGCACCTGAACAAACTGGGCGTCTAGATAAAAGGAGCTTAAACCGACTGAACACCGGAGGCAAACTTGTTTCTTTTCTTTGTGAGCCACTCTCACTGCAGGCACGACGTGTTTTTTTTATTAAAGGGCCATTGGCTTTAATGCGCTTTAAATTTTATTGTATCTAATAATCGGCCTCTTTCTGCTCTCCCATGTGCCCCCTTCGAGATCCTCCTCTCCATCCGCATTCTACCAGCACCCTCCTACCCAATAGTCGTCCACCACCACGTCCACCACCACCACGTCCACCACCACCACGTCCACCACCACCACGTCCACCACCACCACGTCCACCACGTCCATCACACCACGTTCATCACGTCCACCACGTCCACCACCACGTCCACCACCACGTCCACCACGTCCACGTCCACCACGATGTCCACCACAATGTTCACCACCACCACGTCCACCACCACGTCCACCACCACGTCCACCACCACGTCCACCACCACGTCCACCACCACGTCCACCACCACCACCACGTCCACCACCACCATGTCCACCACCACCATGTCCACCACCACCATGTCCACCACCACCATGTCCACCACCACCATGTCCACCACCACCATGTCGTCCACCACCATGTCGTCCACCACCATGTCGTCCACCACCATGTCGTCCACCACCATGTCGTCCACCACCATGTCGTCCACCACCATGTCGTCCACCACCATGTCGCCCACCACCATGTCGCCCACCACCATGTCGCCCACCACCATGTCGCCCACCACCATGTCGCCCACCACCATGTCGCCCACCACCACGCCGCCCACCACCACGTCGTCCACCACCACGCCGCCCACCACCACGCCGTCCACCACCACGCCGCTCCACCACCACGCCGCCCACCACCACGCCGCCCACCACCACGCCGCCCACCACCACGCCGCCCACCACCACGCCGCCCACCACCACGCCGTCCACCACCACGCCGTCCACCACCACGTCGCCCACCACCACGCGTCGCACCACCACCACGCCGCCCACCACCACCACGCCGTCCACCACCACCACGCCGTCCACCACCACCACGCCGCCCACCACCACCACGCCGTCCACCACCACCACGCCGCCCACCACCACCACGCCGCTCCACCACCACCACGCCGTCCACCACCACCACGCCGTCCACCACCACCACGTCGTCCACCACCACCACGCCGCCCACCACCACCACGCCGCTCACCACCACCACGCCGCCCACCACCACGCCGCCCACCACCACGCGCGCCCACCACCACGCCGCCCACCACCACGCCGCCCACCACCACGCCGCCCACCACCACGCCGCCCACCACCACGCCGCCCACCACCACGCCGCCCACCACCACGCCGTCCACCACCACGCCGCCCACCACCACGCCGCCCACCACCACGCCGCCCACCACCACGCCGCCCACCACCACGCCGCCCACCACCACGCCGCCCACCACCACGCCGCCGTCCACCACCACGCCGCCCACCACCACGCCGCCCACCACCACGCCGTCCACCACCACGCCGTCCACCACCACGCCGTCCACCACCACGCCGTCCACCACCACGCCGTCCACCACCACGCCGTCCACCACCACGCCGTCCACCACCACGTCGTCCACCACCACGTCGTCCACCACCACGTCGTCCACCACCACGTCGTCCACCACCACGTCGTCCACCACCACGTCGTCCACCACCACGTCGTCCACCACGTCGTCCACCACCACCACCACCAGTGACAGGTAAAGTGTCACTGGAGGGCAGGGGTAATAGGAGTGGACATGGGACATTTAAGGATGCATTGGGTGCGAGAAGACGGGAATAGGGGCTAGAAGTATTACACCAGACCCAAGATACATTTTGAAGAGGCACAATGTCACAGGGGCTCCTGTAAAAGCACTCGCAGCAGCTGTACCTCACAGTGGCATACCTGCACGAGCCACTCACTCAAAACAAGCATTGGCATAGCCAATAGGTCTGCTTTAGGACCTTTATAAGTGTTTAGCCATGCAACACTTGATGTTGTTGCACCAAGGATACTGTCCTCGATAACTAAACACTTATAAGGTCCCAAAGGCGAGACTTATTGGCTATGCCAATGCTTGTTTTATACTCTTAATGAGCTCCTTTTAGGTCTCGCCTGAGCCAGCGCGCATGCGCTGCTCTGCGAGGCTTTTTGTAAGAACTTCCAACTGGTACCACACGCACGTGCGTGTTTTTTTTTTTTTTTTTTTTTTGGCTTCCACGCTATTGGCCTTTGCGTGCGTCTTTCTAAGAAAGACAGCACACAATTGGGCAAAGGCGGATGCAAAGGTGCATGTCCCGCCTTTGCATCCGCCCACGGCCTACGACTTGCGAGAGCGAGCATCAGCGCCATCTGTTTCCAATTATCGCGCTCACGTTAATTGGAAACAGATGGCGCTGCGCTGGCCCTGTTTTTTTTTTTTTCCCTAGCAGCGACCCACTTGATTGCATCAGAGCCCGTCGCTTGTTTTGGGGGCAGTTCACCAGTAAGCTATCTGAAACTGATGTTTTGTTCAAACTAATGTTTGACGCCTCTACTGAGGCACACGTGCACCAGCAAGCAGCGGAGCAGCATTGTGGAGGAGCATCGCAGAGCCTTGTCGAGGCCCTGTCCGAGGTTGGCGGGGCGCTGGAATGTTCAGCAGTGTTTGTGCCCTCTCCCCACCTCGGTTGTTGATTTAGGGGGTAACGAGGTGACTAGGCCAGCTTGCTGGCACCAGCCACTATTAGCCCGTGCGGCCCCGTAAGCCCGCAGCTTGTTTGCAGCCCCCAGGTCATCGGCTGTAGTATTAGCTGTCTGCTTGCGCAGAACAAGGCGCCCCACAGTCTGCTTGCCTGTGGTCTCGGGCCAGCCCAAAGGCTAGTTTAAGTCGCCATCATCTCCAGGACAGGGCAGCTTGAGCTGCTCGAGCTGCCACCAGACAACGTGGCCGCGCAGCCCACACCCCTGCATCCTACAGCCCGTGCACCCCTCAGCTCATCTGCAGCGCCTGGATAGTACAGCAATCTTACTGCACCACTGTTGTACCGCTGTGTCGCACCACACTGGCCCTTAAAATCTGAGTTCAGGCTAGCCCAGCCCAGGCGAGAGGAGGACCACAGGTACTTGGCACGAGGTACGAGAATGTATACATTTCTGTGGAGTCTGACAATTGTGATTTCTCACAGGGGCTGCCTGGCTACGTTTAAACCCTATACAGTAACCAAGTCAGAGCGGCTGGATGGCTAAGAAGTAACAGCAAGGTGTGTGTGGGAGCACCTGTGTGCTGGTTACAAGTGGCGTGGTGGTAATCTTTAGAGACTGCTGCTGGAGGGTAGAGCCGCTGGGAAGCTGAGACGGTCTGGCCAGGTCAAGGTGCGGTGTGAAAGTACCCTGTGAGCTCCCCCGCACGTAACTCCAATCCAGAACCAAAGCTGAGGCATGTTTCTATAATTGCATTTTGTTCTCTGAGAGACTTTGGATGGTAATTTGGCATAAGGGGAACTGTAGTCAAAAGTGTATGTCTTAACAAGCCACTGTAGATTTCAGCAGGACTTTTAAATACCATCAGACTTGAGCTTAGTCAAATGTGATGCAAAGTCACCCACGCTAGGTGAAGTGTTTGTTACCTTCTCATTGAATGTATTATAAAGACGTTATTACGGGGACTTGCTGTAACGCAGCTGCTCCAGGGCAGAAGGAGTATGTAGGCAAACCTACCTTCTCTCATCACAGGGCTGGGTTTGCAGTGTACTGTTGAGGCACTGTGTGGAGGCTGGCGCCATACTTGGCCTGTTTGTATACGCCCTTACGAATCCTCTCGTAAGCACCACTATCACAGGTTGCATAGCACACATTCACTGTCAAATTTGTGTTCAAGTGTAGTGTTGACAACATAATCTATAGCTCATGGACTTGTTACTCAGGCGGACCCCGTTTGCATGCTTCACAGACCCCTACGCTTAATGAAAATGTTTCAGAAGGGCTGCTTCTCATAATCACCCGGCCCAGATATTTGGTTGGTGGCATGCGGTGTTAACGGAAACCGTGGAAACTGAAGCCGGGGAAGCAGCAATGCCGTATTAAATAGAAATTACCTACCTCAGGCTGCAAGAAACATGGTTATTGAAAAGAAGAATAGTATGCTAAAAACCAATTAAATATAGAGCCTTTCACATCGGAACAAATATAACAATTGCACTTTTGATATATTTTTATATATACAATTATAATAATTACACTCTACTCAGTGCAACATAAATACACTCCATATACCACTCAGTGCCACATAATTACACACCACATATTTACACACTACTCAATGCAACAGAAATACACTTCACATACTACCACTCAGTACCACATAATTACACGTCACATAATTGCACTCTATTCAATGCAACATAAATACACTCCATATAATACCACTGTGCCACATAATTACACGCCACATAATTACTCTACTCAATGCAACATAAATACACTCCACATAATACCACTCAGTGCCATATAATTACACGCCACATACTTACACTCTACTCAATGCAACATAAATACACTCCACATAATACCACAGTGCCACATAATTATATGCTACATAATTACACTGCACTCAATGCAACATACACTCCAAATACCACTCAGTGCCACATAATTACACACCACATAATTACACTCTACTGAATGCAACATACACTCCACACAATACCACTCAGTGCCACATAATTATTTGCTACATAATTACACTGCACTCAATGCAACATACACTCAAATAATACCACTCAGTGCACATAATTACACGCCACATAATTACTCTACTCAATGCAACATAAATACACTCCACATAATACCACTCTGCCATATTACACAGCTCATACTTACACTCTACTCAATGCAACATAAATACACTCCACATAATACCACACAGTGCCACATAATTATATGCTACATAATTACACTGCACTCAATGCAACGTACACTCCAAATACCACTCAGTGCCACATAATTACACACCACATAATTACACTCTACTGAATGCAACATACACTCCACACAATACCACTCAGTGCCACATAATTATATGCTACATAATTACACTGCACTCAATGCAACATACACTCCAAATAATACCACTCAGTGCCACATAATTACACGCCACATAATTACTCTACTCAATGCAACATAAATACACTCCACATACCACTCAGTACCACATAATTACACGCCACATAATTGCACTGTACACAATGCAACATAAATACACTCTATACCACATACCACCAATCAACATAAATGCACTCCACACCATGACACAATTTCACTAAGCATAATTTCACTCAACACCACAGTTCCAGGCCACACAATTCAACTCCACACATTTCCAATACACACCGCATAATTACACACCAAACAACATATTTCAACTCCACAATCTACAACGTACCTCCAATCCACACCATATAGTGTCACCACCTGAGCACCAAACATCATTCACCACCACCATTTTGCATCAGCGCACCACCTAAGCATCACGCCAGTCTGCCCTTGGAATCTGGCATCTGTTGATTCTCCCCTAGTGTCCGTCCGCTGCTCGTGTTCTAATTAAATTACTGTTTTCCAACCTCCACTCCCTGTTATTTATGTCCCGCTCCCCGTAACAAAAAAAATTATAACAAACAAGCATGAGAACAGGCAGGAAGAAGTTGCTAGCAGTGCAAGTACAAAAAAACTAGAAGACATTTTTTATGTTAATCTTTTTTTAATCAGGGTTTTCAGTTATATATAATGTTGTCTTCGTTTGTATAAAGGTAACAAAAATGCTTAACACTTTTTATTATAACTTTTCAACATATTGCACAGCAGCCACAATGGTCTACAACATAGCCAAAAGTTCTGGCTAAACACATAAGGTCCCAAAGGCGAGACCTATTGGCTATGCCAATGCTTGTTTAGTTTGCAGCAGTGGGTATAAATCTGAGGCCTGATGGCACCTGGTATTCGTCCGAAACTAAGATGATGTTGGCGTATCAGAGGCCTGTACCACCTAGACAGGCTAACTAGTTTCAGCCAAGTATTTGTGAAGTGTAGATCTGTGGGCTGCATGTAAATTTATCCTATATGCTATTTAGGTTTGCCATTCCAGACGTGACCCATACAAAAGTTTTTTACATACGGGGTTGATGGACTCCATTCTGAGAGCTGCAGGCCACCAATGCTCACTCTTACCCAGACCAGATGAAAGAGCAGTAGCTGCTTCCAGATGGCAGATTCCACTTGGATCTGTAAATAAATTTAAAAAATAATAGAGGAGTGGATGGGAAATATGAAGGGGGGGCAGCACACAGAGGCAGAAGCACAGCTGACAGAGGGACACCATGGGCGTGAGAGAGAGCAACACCGTAGCGTAGGGTAAGTAAGAGAAACTCAGACGAGAGAGAGAAAAGCACATAGCGGAGTGGGAGAAAAGCCCATGGACGAAAGAGAACAACACGGGACAGTAGTGGGGAGAGAAGCACACACTGGGTACATGTGGGCTGCTTAAAAAGAAACAAAAGAGTAGCGGGGAGAGAGGAACATGGAGCTTGTGAGGGGAGAGGAACATGCAAGTTTGTCAACTGGAAACACATGGACTCTTGTGGCGTGCTTAAGCAAAAAGAAAAAAGAAGTGAGCATAGGAAGAACACAAGTAAAGAGACTATGCCCCAGGGCAGGAACAGACACAAAATGGACAAGGCAATCCATTGAATAAAGAGCAAGCAAACAAGCAACAATAATGCCAAGTAGGCTAAGCTTGCGCTATCTGGTAGGCGTGACCTAACGGGTCAATTCAGTTTGCACAAAAAGAAAGGAAGTCACAGGAGACAATACATGATGAATTTAAACCGCAATCACCTAATTCCGTTCATTCAGAATGGAGGCACTTAAGGCCAATGAGCATTGAATTACTTTACTAGTGATTAACTTTTTCGTATTAAATTGCTGCTGAGTATTCCTTCCTTTTAGGTCGGTTTGGCAGCCCTTATAGTTGAAGTGAAGATTATTAATTACTTAGCCATAGATACACTCATGCAACAAATGACATTTTACAAATGTAGTTGTACTGTGGTGAGATATATATTTATATATTTTTTTCTTCAAAGGTTATTACACGTGGACTTTTTCCCTGAAGATGACCTAGTTCACATCGGAGAAATAAAAAGGCAAGCCATGAACGAAGATAAGATGGGATGACTTTGAAATACAGAAAAGGTAGGATTTTGGTATCATTACTGACAGGTACTCCATGTTGCAGGGGAGTTCTCACCCTGGCTGCAGCACTGCAAATGCTATGCCAGGATGCTTCTCCTTAGAGAGCGATACTTATGTGATTTCTTTGCCTACAGGTTAAAGGCACTTTAGCAATGCACAATATTACATTTTCGTGGTGGGAGTTTCCCTATGTTGGTAGTGGTAAATATTCTATTTATTTATTTATGCTTGTTTTGTAAGTACTGCGTATTGCATTACTGCCCACTTGGAGCTCTTGGGGGACGGGCTGCCAGGAAAATAAGCATGGAAAAATGCACAGTCTAGTAAATTTGTACAGACTAGTGCTAATGTGCAGTTTCAGTTGCTGTCGGGATAGAGAGAGAGTTCCTTGAGTTCAAACCTTGAAGAATGATGGCAAGACTGTGTGACCTGGATATGGAAACTCCCTTTCTAGGGGTTGGTCTTGCATGTGTGACTGATGATTGGACAGTACTTGAGAGCACTTGTTGATATTCTTCAAATAAGTGACTTGGACTTCAAACTCTAGATAGAAACATCAAGTCTGCTTCCCAAATTGAAGCTAGTTTTCATAGGCTCTCGAAACTTTTGCAAATGAATCCTTAAGCCTTGCATTGAGAGTGATAGACAATGTGTTCTAAAGTGTGGAGCCCTGAATGTGGAAATTTGTACATGTTTTGTTTCTGGGTGTGTTGATGGTCAAGATATTCAGTGTAGGTGATCTCAAACACCATAATGGTATATATTGCTGGAAGACTTTGGTTTGGCATCAAAACACTTCATGATGCTAGGTCTTAACTCTCCGGCCGCTTGAAACCTTTCAGGACCAATTGCCAATACAGACATTCAACCCAGTTCTATGGAGCAACGTTTGTTCCAGATCTTAAACAATATTAAAGAGGGGTGGAGTATTTTGTGAAATAACTTTGTCCAAAAAATGATATGCTTCACAATACAACTTGTCCTGTGGAAAATCCACTTGTCTCTTTTAGTGTCATGTACTGAGGTGACTGATAAGGTTTGCGTTCTCAATATGTCAGAACTCTCCTAATAGCCTCTTTGAGTATATAGGCCTCATATTAAAACTGGTTGAGATCCTATCAAGGCTCTGATTTTGCCACATTTCCGCAAATCTACACATGGGCTGGAGGTAGGCCAGAAACAGTAGTTCCAGGAATGAATGCCTGTTGAGTTTGTGCACACCGATAAACTAAAATGTTTAATGGTATTCACCGAATCCTCTTCAGGAAAAGGTTGGACATTTAGTCCTGTCAAGACCAGAAGTAAAACCTTTTCCAGGGTGGGGGAATAAAGGGTGTATGAAAGTGTACTTAAAGTTGTGTAGCACATTTTTGTATGAACAAATACACATGTATATTTTGCTCATTCGAAAATAGAATTCACTAAAATTTTCTAGGAGTACAGCTTCCAGGCTTACATCTGTAATCCCTTGTAAATCCGGGCAATGTTTAAATATATATACTCAATTGCAAAGACATATGACTGCGAGTGCACTTATGTGACTAAAATACTTGGGTACCTAATTTATTTTCATGTTGCCCGTAATGGTTTTACAGTTATTCCTCAGTGTTCAACTTTTTTTTAAATGCTTCAAATACTTTCAACTAAACGATTCACCATATAATATTTTTCATATTGCACAATAGTTCAGCAAAACCTTTTTTGTTAATCAAGAAAATGTATTTATGTATATGAAAGCAACCAATTGCTAATCCTGCTTTCTTTGTCCTCTATGTGTTTGTGTATAATCGGAGAACACTCCGCCACCATTTATGAACTGCCTTACAACTTTCAGACTTTCAAGTAATTTCATTAAACATCTGCCTCATCTTATAACCGAAACGAAAATGTTACGAACTGGCACTTTTCTACATGCCACAGCAGGCATTTTGAGTCTGTAGTTGCCTCTGTTCCCACAAACGAGACCTCAGACTCTTATTCAACTTGTATTGTATCTCATGCGCAGGACCTAAGCTTCTGAAAGGCAGTCCAGATATGTAGGCTTGATTTAGTTAAAATAGTGGTTCAAGAGGTGCAAAAAACATGCCCCACCCGTTGTTAGCCAAGAGTTTAAAACACTGTATACCAACAGCATCAAGAGTCCTGCAAGGTTGACAGCAAATGCTTACCTGGCAGTCACTCTCAAGAGATAATCCAGTGCACGGTGGAGTACCCTGAATAAACTGCAAGCCTGCTCCTTACTTCCCATAGCCATGGACCTTGTTTAACCTAGAAACTAGCGTACACGACTACCTATGTTCATGCCCCTCGCTGTCTTGATGTGAGGTGCTAGGACTGTCCCAGGATTGTGCTGAAACAATCCAAGTGTCACCTGAGAAATGGGAGTGTTCCCCTCCAGTTTTGACCACACAGTTCTCGCTTCTGTAATCTTTGTGCATGCTCCAAAATGAAACATTCACAATTAAAATATTCTTCCTGTGCATGATTGTGTCTGGGAGAAATCTCCGGGTATCTTGGAATCACTGAGACTGAGGTTCTGTGAAGAATCCAAGATCACAACCAAAAACAGGGATCTGGGAAGAGATGAAGGACAAGTCATCCTTGTTTCTGAGTGGGTTCTCTGCTCAGAAAATGTCGAAACGGATACAAACCCTTTGAGTACTAGGTGATCTATTGATATACAGCCAATCATTTCCTTTGTATGGGCTTCAGTGTACCCCCTCCAAAAAAATGTCATGGGACACTTTCAGTGATCCCAGCCTCTTCTCTCCATCTCAAAGACCGCTCTAATCCTGAGTGTCATGAAAATGTTGGCTGCAGACACATCAAATACATACCGATTTTACTAATGGTCCAAAGACCTATTTCTCATAATCTTCAAGGCTAAACTGCATTGGAACCCACAGGGTGTTTTAAAAGAACCCTCACTCACCTACCTAGTAGGTGGTATGCTTAATTATTGGGTTCCCACCTTGGTCGCCGAATGCTTCCAGGGTTTGCTACGATGCCTGATTACAGCGGGCTGTTTTTTGGGGGGATCTGTGACTGTATGTGTGTTAGTGAAGGGTGATGTTAAAATTGGCTCGAGATTTCCTGTCACAATTTGTGAATATTTCTCAGTGGAAGTCTCGGTCAATGTTAAAAGCAATGGTGGATCAATGTGGGATATTTAGTTGATCCCACTTATCCTAAGTGTGGTCAACATGTTTCAACCATCATTTTTTCATGCCTTTCAGGGTCAGTGTAGCTTTCGTCAGGACCAAATAAAAAAAAGGCATGGGCACTCTGGCATACAAAGAGGTGTGTGTGTGGTTTGTACTTACAAACCAAGCGTTCTGGAGAAAATCACCTCTTGCGTTTCATCCTGTAAAAAGTAGAGTTATGAGAAAATGGCATTATTGACATGTAGGTAGATTCTGTGTGGAGCCAGGTATAGTTACTTTTTTTCTGGTTCCTCTCCGTGACCATTTGCCACATGTGTGAGGTGCATTTAGTATCCTACCATGTAGTACATCTTCCTAAATGAAGATGTGCCCATACAATAGAACACGTGAATGTTCTCGACAAACAAGACCAACACAAAGACAATACACAGACGTATCGTTTGGTCATTCTGATTAAGGATATCGTGATTCATCACTTTTTACTGTCAGATCTTGTGTGTCTGGCAGAATCCTAGAAACAGTCGCCAGCTTTTGTTCCACTGCCCTCGTGACTGTCCATTTTACATGCAGTGCTGCATGTGAAAACTCATATATATGCGTTAGAAAAGGGTTTCTTGTTACCGGGCCCTTTTTACTTCTCAAATTAGCCGACGGCGATATTTGCTGGGCATGCGTGGATGTCAACTCGCATGCAGTGCAACCTTCTTTTCATAGTAGAAAGAGTAGGCTTTAATCTTAATTAAGTCATATAATTGCTTATTAGGTGCTCCGTGGTAGTGCAGGCTTGTTTAGTATACAAAATGCAGCCGACTACGCTTATCACTGGCATCTGCGTGTGTGTTGAATAGTCTGCATGCAGCAGAAAGACCTATTCTTGCATGCAGAGGAAGGACTTGATCATGAACTGGGTATATAAATCTAGAAAAACTAACTTTTAGTGTAGTCGCTTCTTGCTACCTGGGATACTCCGAGGGAGTGGACCCTGCCGTCACACTCTGTAGTTTGCGAGAAAATAGTTATTTAAAATGTTAAAGGATACTTTTCTCAGTGTCTATAGTCAGGCTCCCCCCCCTTATTGTATATTCCACTTACTTCGTCAAGGTTCCTCACCCTCCGTTGTATCTGCACAACCTCGGTAGTCCTGCTTCTTATGGATTGTGTCCGGTTTCCCCCTTAAATAATGGATTGTTTGGTTTTGCCGTGCAATGGTTTTGCCGTGAGTCGTGCTCGACCCCGTCCCCACGAGGGTGAGGTTTGACCCCAGAGCGTGCATGCGCATGATGCGCATGCCGTCAGTGAGCTTCCTCTCTGTTATGTGGACGTGTCCTGCATAGGGACTTTATTGTTTACATTCTCAGTAGTCATGGTGACTACGGTGCCACATCCCTGGATGTTTCATTTACTAGTTCCGAACCAGCAGTGCGTTTCAATTTTAAATCGTTTCCCTCCATCTTTTTTTCTTTTCATGCTGTTGTATTACAATTTTAATTTCATGCTATTATATAATCATTTTTACATCTTCTATATTTATTGATGGTTAATTATGTGTTTAAATACATAAGCAAGGGCATCCGTTATGTGGGCACTACTTGGGTCCCTGGATCAATTTTTGGGTCATAACTTAATGTTGTTGCTATACTTCCAATGCATTGTCAGCGAATGATATACTATGTCGCTCATTTAATTTCTTATATCATATCTTCTGTGGAGTTAGTTATCTTCTCCCCATCTGTCTCTGTGTGCCCCATACTTGGGTGGTGAGGAACCTGCTCCTCTCCTGTTCTATTATTTCCCTCTGGGTATTCTATTTTTTTCGTGGGAGTTTATGTACTTTCTCTGTGTGTTATTCCATAAAACTTATTTTCCAGAATGTGTTATTGTCTGGTATTTTCAGTTATCTTGGATCATGTGAGGTTTACATAATAGTATTCCAAGGGATATTGTTGTTCAATTCTGTCTTTTGGGTTGATATCCGATAGATCCAACTTTACTCTTTCTTAGAAAAGCATTTGTTATGTTGTCCAGGAGTTCTCCAATAGTTCAATTATTACCCAGGTAATGTCGTTAGGTGTGTGTCCTTGGTTTATAAAGTGATCTGTCAGTTTGGTTGTATTTCTTCTGCATCTTATGTTGCTCCTGTGTTCACTGATCCGGGTTTTTATTTTTCTTGTGGTCATACCCACGTATTTTAAATCACAGGTGCATGTGATCAGATAGACAACATTTATTGAGTTGCAGTTAGTATGTTTGCGCAATGTCAATATTTTTCCTAGTTCCCGATGCAAGGTCTTTGTTCTTGTTAGGTGGCAAACACTACAGTTGCCACAGGCGTAGTGGCCTGTCACCTCTGTAGGCCCCACACATTACGTACTGTAGTTCTTACATCGTTAGTTGTTGTGCGGGGTCTAGTCCTTACTAGGTTGTCCTTTAAGCTCATAGCTTTTTTGAATGAGAAGAGAGGTTTTTCCCACTTTAGATTCCCAGACTATATGAATCGCCAGTTTTGATTAAGAAGGACTACTGAGGTTGTGCAGGTACAACGGAGGGTGAGGCACCTTGGTGAAGTAAGTGGAATATACGATAATGGGGGGAGCCGGTCTATAGACACTGAGAAAAGTATCCATTAACCTTTTTAAATAATAACTATTTTCTCGTAAACTACAGTGTGTGACGACAGGGTCCACCCCCTCGGAGTATCCCAGGTAGCGAGAAGCGAGTACACTAAAAGTTAGTTTTTCTATATTTATATACCCAGTTGATGATCAAGTCCTTCCTCTGCATGCATGAATAAATCTTTCCGCTGCATGCGAACTATTCAACACACACACCGATGCCGGTGATGAGCGTAGTCGGCTGCGTTTTGTACATTAAACCAGCCCGCACCAAATAAGCAATTATATGACTTGGAAAGAGTAGGCTTTAATCTTAATTAATATGAAAAGAAGGTTGCACTGCTTGCGAGTTGACATCCACACATGCACTGGTGAATGACACTGTCAGCTAATTTGAGAAATGAAAAGGGCCCGCTTAACAAGAAACCCTTTTCTAATGCATATATTAAATTTCACTTACAGCACTGCTTGTAAAAATTGACAGCCGCGAGGGCAGTGGAACAAAAGCTGACTACTGTTTCCAGGATTCTGCCAGACACACAAGATCTTACAGTAATAAGTGATGAATCACGTTATCCTTAATCAGAATGACAAAACGATATGTCTGTGTATTGGCTTTGTGTTTGTCTTGTTTGTCGAGAACATTCATATGTTCTATTGTATGTGCACATTTTCATTTATGAAGATGTACCACATGGTATGATACTAAATGTATCTGACACATATGTGGCAAATGCTCACAGAGAGGAACCAGAAAAAAAGTTACTATACCTGGCTCCACACAGAATCTACCTTCATGTCAATAATGCCACTTCCTCATAACTCTACTTTTTACAGGATGAAACGCAAGAGGTGATTTTCTCCAGAACTCTTGCGTTTGTGAGTACAAACCACACACACCTTTTTGCATGACCGAGTGTGCATGCGTTTTTTTGATTTTGGTCCTGACTAAAGCTACACTGACCCTGAGAGGCATGAAAAATGATGACTGAAACATGTTGACCACACTTAGGATAAGTGGGATCAACTAAATATCCCACATTGATCAACCATTGCTTTTAACATTGACCGAGACTTCCACTAAGAAAAATTCACGAATTGTGACAGGAAATCTCGAGCCAATTTTAACATCACCCTTCACTAACACACATACAGTCACAGATCCCCAAAAACAACAGCTCAGCTGTAATCGGGCATGGTAGCACACCCTGAAAGCATTCGGCGACCAGGGTGGGAACCCAATAATTAAGCATACCACCTACTAGGTAGGTGAGTGAGGGTTCTTTTAAAACACCCTGTGGGTTCCAAGGCACTGTAACCTTGAAGATTATGAGAAATTGCTATTTTTCGAACATTAGTAAAATAGCCAACTTGTTCTTTTTTTGTTATAGTATTGATATGCTGGGAAGGCGAATGAGTCGTTACTCACGCTTTTCTCTCTCTCACTTTTGTTTATATACATCAAATACATATACGTGTGAAATCATTGATGACTTTAATAATGTTGAATTCATTCAGGTAGTGAAGCAGCCAATTTACAAAGAAAGTCCTATTATTAACAACTTATTCTTCTCACCCCAAAACTGAAAGTTATATACCACTATCTTGTTCAGACCAGGTATATTTAAACTGCACCCTGCATGAATTCTGCAGCAAACCACAGCATACAATGGGTGATAGGATGACTCAATAAGTTAAAAGTGGAATGGATCGTATTATAAATGAGTTACTTCTCAAGCATAGTGGTTGCCCAAGGAAATAATTGCTTAGGACTTAGAGACAAATAAGTCAATGCGAAACTAATTCAAACAAAATGGAGCCAGATTGAAGAGGACAGGCAACTGTTACATGTCAATCTGGCCTGGGTATATAGAGGTCCCTTATTACTGAAAGGGCAATGAGTTGGACACACGACTTGAAAGTAATCTGCTGTTTCACAAATAATCAGTTGAGACAACACTAGGCATTGGAGAAAAGATCAAATTTGCAGTGTTTAATATCAAGATTTACAAGCATATTCCGGATTAGCAGCAACCTCTTGATTGACCCTGGGTGAAGGCCCAAATAAGCACCCATCGGGATAATCTTATCTCAACAGAGTTGCGGCTTCAGCAGTAGTGGCTTTCAGACGCTGCAGAATAAAAGACACGATCCTCCTCAGCCTTTAGAAAAAAGAAAAATATATTACTTGCTTCTCTAAGAACAGCAGTTTGTCAAAATAAAATAGACTATTGACCTTGGAGATTGGAAAAGTGGGAATGCCCATGTCCTAGTTCAAAAGATTCCCCTGAAGCGGTAGTTGTGGTCAATTAATACACAGGACAACTGGGTGTGATTATCAAAAAAATAACCCATGTCAAAAGATTTGTTGATGCCCATCAGTGGTTTTATGTAAGTGTGGAATAAGATGGGAGAGTGAGGAGTCTATTGGGATCTGAGGTGAAGGTGGATCAGAGCACCAGAACCTTGGTCTGAAGCGAAAATAAGGAAGAAATCCATGTTGGGGCCTCTGCATAATGAGCTACCACTACTAGCCATTGGATTAGGATAGAATGGTCATCCGTGTCAAAGGCTGGGGAATGATCTAGGAGAGTAAGTCCAGCAGTGGGCCCAGTGTCTAGACTTCTTGTGAAATCGTCTAGGGCTGTAATCAAGGTGGCTTCACTCTCCATGCCTAGGTGGAAGCCTAGCTGGGAAGAGTCTAATAACTCAGCTTTTCATGTTAGTTAGACCATTAATTTTTCACTTCTCTTCGATTTAGCTGGGAGTAGAGAGAAAGGCCTGCATCTGAAAGAGACCTTAGAATTACCCCCAGGCGTCAGACTGGATCCGGAGAATTTTTTTTGTAGCTGTACCCCTGCGTGTCGGTAGGTGGCGTTGGTCGACTCCGCGTCTGTCGTCAGCGTTGTGGTTGCTGGGATGACGTCGCGGTGTCTACTTAGACGCCGCCCCTGTGCGCTGACGTCAGTTCTTTAATTTTCCGCGCCAGCCAGCGCAGATCCGGAGAGAGCGTACCCCTAAGTCACTTTTTAACTAAACCTTTTTCGACTTTGTCAACGTCTTTTTTGAGTCTTCGACATCGGTTGCACGAGGGATGTCCCATCGTCGGACCGGCTTCAAGCCTTGGGACTCCTGTCACAAGTTGATGTCCGTCACGGATCCGCGCCTTGTGTGCCTCTGGTGCCTAGAGCGCGACCACGACCCGAAGTCGTGCTCCGACTGCCGGGCCATGAATCCGAAGTCTTTGCGGGAGTGGTCCCGAAAGCTGTTGGAGGCCCGGCAGTCCGCTATGTGCCGTTTGAGGTCCCGGTCGAGAGGAAGGTCGCGGAGCCACCACCACTCGTCATCGAAGTCTTCGCACTCATCGGGTAAGTCGAAGCACAAGAAGAAGGCGAAGAAGCATCGTTGCTCTTCGCCTTCTCCCCATCCGTCGGCCGACGCGACGCGGGACCCGGAGCGTCGTCGCTCTCCAGCTTCATCTTCGGAGCCTGCTTCTGGGATGGCTGTGCACTACCCTCCCTTCCCCAGAGCCGGAGCATCCCCTGCCCAGCTTCGAGCCTTTTACGAGGCTCATCATAGCATTTTTGGGCAGCCCGACTCCGCTGGTGTGCCTTTGGGCCCCACGGACTTGGCTGGGGGCCCTGGGCCTTAGATGCTGGCGGCTCCGGCGCCAGTGGGCTCCCATGGATCACGGTACCTTCCCCGGCGCCGATTACAGTGATGACTCCCCGATGCCGGTAATGCCCCCAACCGGTCGACCCCAGCCTCACCCCCGACTTGGACCCAGTGCCAGACCGATGCCAGAGGGTACTTTTGTTCATCCCTGGTGTTCCCTATCGCCCTGAATTGCAGCCAGAGGAGGGTGAGGAGGACTGGGAGGTGTCCATAGACCCTCTAGCTGACCAACTTGAAGAGCCAGACTGGTGAGAGGAGTTGGGTGATGCCAGTGGTCTGGATACCTCCCCAGACCTTGGCATGCTCTCCGCCCCCCCCACCCCCCTACCATGGCTACGGAGGAGGGAGCTTCCTACGCTGTGTTGTTGCGTAGGGCAGCTGAGGCCTTGGGCATCGAGCTTCTTACGGTGGCAGTCAGGACTAAGCTCCTGACAGAGGTGCTTCAGCCGGCAGCGGCCTTTTCGGATCCCCTGCTGCCTTTTAATGAAGCCATCACCGACATCCTTCTAGCACTTGGTCCAAGCCCCGCACAGGGGCTCCTGTGGACAGGATGATTGCCCGACGCCACCGCCCGGCCCCGAGCGACCCACTTTTCCTCACCCAACCCCCGAAAGCTTGCTGGTCCCCCAGATAGGGAATCCAAGAAGCTGGACCACCTTGGGAAGAAGTTTTCTTCCACCAGCTTATGGCTGCGGTCGGTGAACACCGCATGCCTCTTGGGCCGTTATACCCATACGGTGTGGGATATGGTTGCACAAGTGCTGCCACAGTGTCCGGAGGAGGCCTGGACCATGCTCACCCGCACAGTTGCTGAGGGTTGAGACGCAGATAAGTTCACCATCCGGTGTGGGCTGGATACCTCTGAATCTCTGGGCAGAACGGTTTCCACGTTGGTAGCCCTGAGGCGCTATGCCTGGTTGAGGACGTCTGGTTTTTCAGATGATGTCCAATCCACCCTTCTGGACATGCCCTTTGGCTGTCGCCTGTTTGGTGACAAGGCGGACTCAGCGCTCAAGCGCTTCAAGGATTCTAGGGCTACGGCCAGATCCTTGGGCCTCGCGGCAACCTCTCGCCCCACACAGTCTGCCTTTAGTGGCTACGGAAGAGGTGCCCCACCACGCTCCACCCAAG
This sequence comes from Calotriton arnoldi, assembly GCA_963921515.1. NCBI lineage: Eukaryota > Metazoa > Chordata > Amphibia > Caudata > Salamandridae > Calotriton > Calotriton arnoldi. The sequence continues at coordinate 1,593,821 of CAWUFW010001964.1, forward strand.
CGAGCCACAGGGCCACGCAAGCTATCCAGTCTATGCATGGCTGCGGATGTGGGACCCAGCGACGTAGGTCTGTGGGCCAGCGGGCGGACCAGTCCACTCATACCCCCCCTGCAGCAGCCTCCAAACCTTCGTAGTCCAACCTTTCAGGGCCACCAGAGGCCAGTGGGTGGCAGGATTCGCCATCACCTCCCCCACTGGCAAAATATCACGTCGTACAGGTGGGTTTTGCAGGTAGTCTGAAGGGGCAACTCCCTCCCTTTCGAGACTACCCTTCCCTCCATGCCACCAGCACTCCATTACATGTCGGAGGATCACTTGGCCCTTCTTCGCCAGGAAGCTACGGCTCTCCTGGCCAAGCGAGCTATCGAACGGGTCCCTGTGCCAGAAGTGGGTTGTGGTTGCTATTCCCACTACTTTCTGGTACCCAAGAAGGACCAAGGCCTGCGTCCTATCTTGGACCTCGGGTCTCTCAACCACTTCCTCCAGAAGGAGAAGTTCAAATTGCTAACCTTGGCTCAGGTCCTATCTGCCCTCGACCCCGGAGACTGGATGGTGGCGTTGGACTTGCAGGACGCTTATTTCCACATCCCCGTCCTGCCAGCCCACAGACGTTACCTATGGTTCAAGGTAGGCCACGAGCATTTTCAGTTCACTGTGCATCCCTTTGGCCTTACCAGCACCCCTCGGGTGTTCACAAAAGTGATGGCGGTGGTCGCAGCTCATCTGCGCAGATCAGGGGTTCCAGTCTTCCCCTATCTCGACGACTGGCTGCTGAAGGCGGGCTCGCCCCAGGCTGCCTTCTCCCATCTCCAGACTACGGCGGACCTCCTGCATTAGCTGGGGTTCACTATCAGCGTGCAGAAGTCGCACCTGAATCCCTCTCAGAAGCTCCTTTTCATCAGAGCAGTTATGGATAAAGTGCAGTTTCGGGCTTATCCTCCCGAGCAGCGAGTCCGGGATATTCGGGCTATGATACCGATGTTTCAGCCTCTATCCCGGATTTCTGTGAGAATGACCCTGAGGCTGTTGGGCCTCATGGCCTCCTGCATCCTGCTGGTGGATCATGCCAGATGGCATATGCGGGCTCTGCAGTGGGACCTGAAATTCCAGTGGGCGCAGCATCAGGGGAATCTTTCCGATGTCGTCCAGGTCTCGGAGGGGACTGCATGTCAGTTGCAGTGGTGGCTCATGAACCAGGATTGGGTCAGGGGCAGATCCCTCTCCCTTTACCAACCAGCGTTCACAGTGGTGACGGATGCGTCACTTCTGGGATGGGGAGGCCACATGGGAGAGGTGGAGATCAGGGGTCTCTGGTCTCTGGCGGAGTTCGGGCTCCGCATCAACCTTCTGGAGTTCCGGGCGATTCGTCTTGCATTGAAGGCATTCCTTCCTTCTGTCAAAGGAAGAGTAGTGCAGGTGTTCACGGACAACACCACCGCCATGTGGTACTACAACAAACAGGGCGGGGTGGGGTCGTGGACCCTATGTCAAGAGGCTATTCGCCTTTGGACATAGCTGGAACGTCAGGGCATATCCTTGGTGGTTCAACACCTGGCCGGTTCCCTGAACGCCAGGGCGGATGAACTCAGCCGCCAGTGCATGATGGATCACGAATGGCGTCTTCACTCGGAGGTGGTGCAAGGTCTCTTTCAGCGGTGGAGAGAGCCTTGGTTAGATCTATTCGCCACCGAAGAGAACGCTTAATGTCAGTAGTTCTGTGCGTTGGAGTTTCCAAGGCGGCACTCGCTCGGTGATGCCTTTCGTCGCGAGTGGAATTGCGGCCTCCTGTACGCCTTTCCGCCTGACCACTTCTACTCAGAGTGCTGAAGAAGATCAAGCGCAAGCGGGCCCAAGTCATTCTTGTGGCTCCGGACTGGGCACGAAGAGTCTGGTACCCTGAGCTCCTGAGCATGGCCATCGATCCTCTGATCAGACTGCCTCTTTGGGAGGATCTTCTGTTGCAGCAGCAGGGGACGGTCCTCCACCCGAACCTGACCAGCCTCCACCTCCTTGCATGGAGATTGAGCGGCGACAGTTGACAGCTTTCGAACTTCCTCCCCAAGTCTGTAATATCATCTTGGCAGCCAGGCGTCCCTTCACTAAAACAGTATACGCCTGTAGATGGAACAAATTTGTGGCATGGTGCACTGCAAAGGCTGTGGTTCCCCTTTCTGCCCCTCTTTCAGAGGTTCTCCTCTTCATTCTCTCTTTGGCCCAGCAGGGTTCTGCTCTGGGCACCCTTAAAGGCTATTTTTCGGCCATTTCGGCCTTTCTTCGCCTTCCTGATCAGCCTTCTCTTTTCAAGTCCCCGATTGTGAATAGATTTCTGAAGGGCATTACTCATCTCTTTCCTCCTTTCGTAATGCCCCAGTGGGACTTGAATCTTGTCCTTACTTATCTTGTGTGCTCCCTTTGAGCCACTACATAATTGCCCTCTTCTTACTTTAAAGACTACCTTCCTGCTTGCTATCACCTCTGTTCGCAGGTTGAGTGAGCTTCAGGCTCTGTCTTTCAAGCCCCCCTTTCTTGCTGTTCATCCGGACAAAGTGGTCCTTCGCTCTAGGCCCTCTTTTCTGCCCAAAGTGGTTACCTCTTTCCACAAAGGTCAGACCATCACATTGCCCACCTTCTTCCCGCCCCCCACCCTTCCAAAGAGAAGGAGAGACTTCACCGTCTGGACCTAAAACGTGCGCTGTCTTCTAACTTGACCGCCTTAAAGAATTCCGGGTGACGATCAACACTTTGTTGGTTATGTGGGCGCCAAGAAAGGTCGGGCTTTGCCATCGCTCGATGGGTTGTTCTATTCATCAAGATCTGTTATTCTTTGGCAAGAAAGGAACCTCCATTAGGACTGCGCGCCCACTCTACCAGGGCGACGGCAGCCACTACTGCTTTGGGACATGGAGTTCCACTGATTGACATCTGCCAGGCAGCCACGTGGGCATCCCTGCACGCGTTCACAAAACATTACTGCCTGGACAGCCAAGTCTGGAGAGACGGCTTTTTCCACAGATTATCCTGAGCACCAGCAAATATATGTAAAAATATATGTCCAATTCTTCTTGTTTTCAGTTAGGTTTATTTCCAACAGAACTTCTTCAGAAGCCACAGCCTCGCGTCTTCAAAAGCCACAGAATATTCTTCATATAGCCACAGCCAACACGTGTTTCAGCCAGAGTTGATGAGTATACATCACTGACTTCATCAGGGCTATAAGTTAAATAAACACCATGAGTCTAAGCTCTTACTGAAATACCTTATAATACTCCGTCACCTAAACACCTGGTGCACAAACGTCTTAGACAGATATCCTAATTGTGGGATTCATTAGCCACACATCATACACAGTGAAGGAGGGAAAATATAAGTGTTAGAATAAAAAACAAAAACATCTAAATTGGAAAGTTATCCTCAAGTGATCTTAAAAGAGTGGCAGTCTATGTATATAGCAAAGAGGCAACATGCATAATAGCACATATGTGAAGCGCATGATAGACACGATTCCAAGTATATCCCAGCGTATAGTTTAAACATCTGATACCACAATTCATATCTGGGCTCACCTCTCATAAAATCTCAAAATAGTCCAAACGTCAATGTATCATTCTCTAGGTAATAAAGGCAAATATATATGTATATTGACAGCATATCTCGTGGACCAATATTACCCTACTCAAAATAACAGACCTGACCACTTATATGAATATAATTCGTCTCGCCTCATATAGTATCAGTCTTCATCTCCAAATCAAGAGTATCCGTATAATTGCTAGTTCACCTGTGGACAATATATATACACGTTAGAGAGATACTGAATTCTGGCACCACCCAGACCGTAATCCTCTCCCTGCCGTCCATTTATATATTAAAAGCACCAAGAGGGAATACGGACATCTACATCAATTTCAAACACCAATCCGTAAAACTATCTGCAAGTTATTTGCATTAAAGCATGAAGTCCATTCACCACGTATAATACGTCATTACTATCGAGTATCACCCGACGTCACTCTCTGCCGTCTTGCCTAAACAATACCCCTCTCATCTGTATCAGTACGTATAAACAGACCAGGGTATCGGAGGGAAATACGAACATCACCAGAGATTCACATGCCCCCGTTCCCCGTAACTCATAAAAATTACCTATCTTAAAACACGGAGTCTTACTGCTCCATGCGCCGCTGTTTCTAATTCACAAGCAAACGATCTCTCTCATATCTAAAAATCTAATTTATCCTTCCTGCACGGGCACACATAAAATTCTTGCCAACACATACCTAAAAATGGAGAGTACTCCTCGAACAGTCCCGGACGGCGTGGTAGACAGGCGCCATCTTGGTAATCCTCCTTATATAGCTCTCAGAATACTTGGTCATTATACCTTCTACCGACCTATATAGTTCATATACGTTACACCATAACTGTCCATCTGCCCAATGCAACATATTCATATTTGGAGATCGATTCACAATCGTTTTAGTATTTTTACTTTTTAAACCTCCACGGTGTACTTACACAACATGTCTGCCAGTATCTTCGACTTGTCCTATTCTTACGTTGTACCAAGATGGCACGCCCGGCAATATCTTCACACTATCTTAATATTCGACTGTCAATCCTGTATTTATTTGTCAAAAGCGAAACGACTAATTCAAACAAAATAAGTTAACCTAAAATTCTATCACTTAGCAATTGTCATTATTCCTTCACACAAGGCAACTTCCTCGGCTTGTCAGGTTCGTGTCCACTTAAAGATGGCGGACCAAGCAACATATCATGTTGCATTCAAGACAGGAGTATCCAGGTTACATGAATACTCATACCTGCTTAAATCTCACAAATGTTAAAATCATCATTACTAAGAATCACAGAGAGCTATAATTATAGATGCCAGGGGTACTCTTTCATTAAATACGGTCCGATTTTAGCAGCATATATTCATTGAGCAAAACCAAATTATCATTTAACGTAAAATTTCATTCGAGAAATCCTTGAATCTTAATCCCGACCTGCTGCACTCAAACATGAGTGTCCATAGCAGCCTCATACTTCCAATGTAAACCGGACAAAAACACATGAATATACATCAATACCTCAACATGCGGTTCCAGTTATCAATGTGACCGTTATAATAGCGCTACTCTAGCAGCCATATCAAATAACTACCGTTGCGTGACATGTTGGAATATCTCTAAGAGGGATGATAATATTGTCATACATTGTATTTGAGCCTGTTTCTAACAAATACATTGTTTCTAATCACATGCCATACTTCAATTAAAACCTACCTATATACACTCTATATCCAACATTGATATAATTTCAAATGACCTTCCCACCTATGTGCCTAGAAAGTACTGCATTTCTTGGTCAATGTTGAGCCCCTTCTCCACAGCTTTAAGAGTCATGATCCATCGGGCTTCACTCTGCCTTAACATGAGTTCCCTATTGCCTCCTCTATGGTTGCTTGGTATCATTTTCAACCAGTGAAACCTAAATTGTAGGTGTTTACCCTGTGCCATACAATCACACATATGTTGGGCAATCGGGTATCTCATGTCCCGTTGTTTCACTGCTCTGAAATGTTCAGTGATTCTCTCTTTCACTGGTCTAGTTGTGCTCCCTACATATATTCTGCCACAACCACATATGAGTATATATACTACATACTTGGTTGGGCAGTCTGTGTGTCCTGATCTGAAATGTACGTGAACCATTAAAACTGAACTCCTTGATCTTATCTAGAGCCAGTTTACACATAGTGCAATGTCCGCATTTGTAGAAGCCATTGCTTCTTGAGTGTAGCCATGTCTCATGTATTGGTGGTGTCGGGTAACTGGGGCTCAAAATATTTCGGATCGTACTCCCTTTCTTGTATGTAATACTTGGCCGTGCTCTCACAGACGTTTGTAAATCTCTGTCCATGGTCAGTAAAGTCCAATGTTTGCTCAATATGCTGTACAGCTTATGTGAGTAGGGATGATAGTAATCAATCTGATCAGGCCCCCTTTCTTCTTCCTACTTGAACCTTTCCTGTACTTCAAAGTATCAGCACGATCCAATTTTCGGGCTCTAGTATCAGCCTTATTGACCACTTCCTCGCTGTAACCTCGTCTCGCAAAATGTTCCTTCATGTCCTGCAGGTTCTTGTTGAATGTGTGTTCCTGACTACAATTTCTGCGTGCCCTAAGCATCTCCCCATAGGGAATTGAATTAATTTGGCTCTTGGGGTGCGAGCTTTCGGCGTGCAGAAGAGAGTTACAAGAAGTAGGCTTAAGGTGCATCCGACTCTGTATTTGATCACCTGAAACATATAATTCAACATCCAGAAACACCATCTCTGTTTTCCTACTGGCCATAGTGAATGTCATATTGTACTCATTATCATTGAGAAAGTCATAGAATTGACTTAACCTGAGAGTGGAACCGGTCCAAATCATCACACAATCGTCGATAAATCGACCCCAATAGTGTATGTCATCCATCCACTCTCGGCCACGAGGTCCCCAGATATGCACCGCCTCAAACCAACCCATAAACAGGTTGGCATAAGACGGTGCAAACCTGGATCCCACCGCGGTCCCGCAGAGGTGTCTATACCATTCTCCGTTAAAGAGAAAGGTATTATTTCTCAAAATCAGTTGTGCCATCTCCAGCAACATCTCAGAATGTGCTATGTAATCAATCTGCCGTTTATCCAGGAAGTAACCCAATGCATGTATGCCCCTCTCATGTTCAATATTGGTGTAAAGAGAAACTACATCAAATGACACTAAAGTCATACCCAGCTCCAACTTCACATCACATAACATGTTGAGTAGATGTTTCGTATCCCTTATATAGGAGGGCAGGTTGGACACGAACGGTCTCAAGTAAACGTCAACATATTGTGAAAGTTTTTCAGTTGGACCCCCAATTCCCGAAATAATCGGTCTACCCGGGGGAAAGTGCAGTTTCTTGTGTACCTTGGGCAAGGTGTAAAGGCATGGAAACCTCGGATGATCGATTGTCAAAAATCTGAACTCATCCTCACTTATCAGACTAAGATCATACCATTCCTTCAAACGGCCATTAATATTGCGTGAAATGTCTGACATGGGATTACCATTTAGTTTAGTGTAGCATTTCACATCGCTCAATTGTGTGAGAATTTCATTATCATAATCAACCTTACGCATCACCACCATACAACCCCCCTTATCTGCCTCAAGACATCAGTCCTGTGTAAGTTTAAGGACTGCTCTCTCCAGTGGGATAAGGTTGTCCTTTACATAGTTCCTCTTTCTCTTGCTCATATTCTCCTCCCACTTGTCAATGTCTCGCAATATACCTTGTGGAATAGATCAATACTATTGCCAGTCTGTAACTGTGGTGTCCACCTCGATTTTACTTTGAGGCCACTATCCTCACTCAGGTCATAGCTCAATTCTAGCTCTTGTAACAGTTTGTGAACAGTCACGGGGTCCTCCTCCCTTTCGGTGATAGATAGTAAAAGTGCTGTGTTTTTAATGTCCGCAATAGTACACATGCTTGAAGATTTACCACATTCATTACTCTTGTTAGACATCTCTTTGCATGCAAAGAATTTCTTTAATTTCAATTGTCTCACGAACCTATATAGGTCTATCTTCATGTCAACAGTGTCATAAATTTTAACAGGACAGTAGCTCATACCTTTACTGAGTACAGAAACCATTTCTTTCGTGAGTATTTTGTCTGACAGATTAACAACTTTCATGTCTAAATCTTACCCCTCATTTATTTCTGCTTGTTCCAAGATCTGGTTTGCATGCCCCGTCTCTCTCCTGGTGTGTTTCCGCCCTCTGCACACTCTCCTTGTTTTTGTGCCTCTCCTCCCCTTGGTCTCGTATTCTGGTCTTTGTTGCTCTTACGTATCCTCCACACTTCCCTTAAAAAAGTCTTGTATTGATTTGAGGTACCCTCTCCAGGGTCCTCATCCCCACTAATTGACACATTGCTAACCGAGGTCACACTCTTCTCACTGATAGATGAAGCTCTACTAGTACCTGTGATTACATCTTGTCTAATCAGATAATCAAACCTCTTGGCGAATGTAAATACTCTTCCATTCAAATAGTCTGCCTCATCCCTCTTAAGTTTTCTAGCTTTACGTTGTTTTATTTCTTCCTCATGTTTACTTAAAATACCTTCCAAAATATCATAGTTTTTCTTCGTCGGTTCCTCCAAATTCAGTTCCGCAATATCTTTCTCTAATATATCAATCTCTGCTGTCAGTTTCTCATCCTTTCTACTAGCGTTCTCTATAAGAATATTCATAAGGTTATTTGAATTACTAGTAAGTTCCTTTTCCCATTGTGAGAATTTCTGTTTCAAACCCTCCTTGAAAAAGATTGGAGAGGCTAAAGAAGACAGAAGCTTCAAAATGGTGGGATGGAGCCACGTTGATGCAGTACCAGAGGTTGGGTAGGGTTCCCTGTGGTCTCTGTTCGCAAATTTTTCCCACCTATGACGATTTGGAGGAAGACCTTCTCTCACAATGGGAAAAGGAACTTACTAGTAATTCAAATAACCTTATGAATATTCTTATAGAGAACGCTAGTAGAAAGGTTGAGAAACTGGCAGCAGAGATTGATATATTAGGGAAAGATATTGCGGAACTGAATTTGGAGGAACCGGACTGAAGAAAAACTATGATATTTTGGAAGGTATTTTAAGTAAACATGAGGAAGAAATAAAACAACGTAAAGCTAGAAAACTTAAGAGGGATGAGGCAGACTATTTGAACGGAAGAGGATTTACATTCGCCAAGAGGTTTGATTATCTGATTAGACAAGATGTAATCACAGGTACTAGTAGAGCTTCATCTATCAGTGAGAAGAGTGACCTCGGTTAGCAATGTGTCCAGTAGTGGGGATGAGGACCCTGGAGAGGGTACCTCAAATCAATCCAACACTTTTTTAAGGGAAATGTGGTGGATACATATGGGCAACAAAGACCAGAATAGGAGACCAAGGGGAGGAGAGGCACAAAAACAAGGAGGGTGCAGAGGGCGGAAACACACCAGAAGAGAGACGGGGCATGCAAACCAGATCTTGGAACAAGCAGAAATAAATGAGGGGTCTGATTTAGACATGAAAGTTGTTAATCTGTCAGACAAAATACTCACGAAAGAAATGGTTTCTGTACTCAGTAAAGGTATGAGCTACTGTCCTGTTAAAATTTATGACACCTATATAGGTTCGTGAGACAATTGAAATTAAAGAAATTCTTTGCATGTAAAGAGATGTCTAACAAGAGTAATGAATGTGGTAAATCTTCAAGCATGTGTACTATTGCTGACATTAAAAACACAGCACTTTTACTATCAATCACCGAAAGCGAGGAGGACCCCGTGACTGTTCACAAACTGTTACAAGAGCTAGAATTGAGCTATGACCTGAGTGAGGATAGTGCCCTCAAAGTAAAATCGAGGTGGACACCACAGTTACAGACTGGCAATAGTATTGATCTATTCCACAAGGTAGTATTGCGAGACATTGACAAGTGGTAGGAGAACATGAGCAAGAGAAAAAGGAACTATGTAAAGGACAACCTTACCCCACTGGAGAGAGCAGCCCTTAAGGAACTTACACAGGACCGTGATGTAATCATCAGGGAGGCAGATAAGGGGGGTTGTATGGTGGTGATGCGTAAGGTTGATTATGATAATGAAATTCTCACACAATTGAGCGATGTGAAATGTTACACTAAACTAAATGGTAATCCAATGTCAGACATTTCATGCAATATTAATGGCCGTTTGAAGGAATGGTATGATCTTAGTCTGGTAAGTGAGGATGAGTTCAGATTTTTGACAATCGATCATCCAAGGTTTCCATGCCTTTACACCTTGCCCAAGGTTCACAAGCAACTGAACTTTCCCCCGGGTAGACTGATTATTTCTGGAATTGGGGGTCCAACTGAAAAACTTTCACAATATGTTGACGTTTACTTGAGACCGTTCGTGTCCAACCTGCCCTCCTATATAAGGGATAGAAACATCTACTCAACATGTTATGTGATGTGAAGTGGGAGCCGGGTATGACTTTAGTGTCATTTGATGTAGTTTCTCTCTACACCAATATTGAACATGAGGGGCATACATGCATTGGGTTACTTCCTGGATAAACGGCAGATTGATTACATGGCACATTCTGAGATGTTGCACAACTGATTTTGAGAAATAATACCTTTCTCTTTAACAGAGAATGGTATAGACAGCTCTGCGGGACCGCGATGGCATCCAGGTTTGCACCGTCTTATGCCAACCTGTTTATGGGTTGGTTTGAGGCGGTGCATATCTGGGACCCCGTGGCCGAGAGTGGATGGATGACATACACTATTGGGGTTGAGTTATCGACGATTGTGATGATTTGGACCGGTTCCACTCTCAAGTTAAATCAATTCTATGACTTTCTCAATGATAATGAGTACGATATGACATTCACTATGGCCAGTAGGAAAACAGAGATGGTGTTTCTGGATGTTGAATTATATGTTTCAGGTGATCAAATACAGAGTCGGATGCACGGTAAGCCTACTTCTTGTAACTCTCTTCTGCACGCCGAAAGCTTGCACCCCAAGAGCCAAATTAATTCAATTCCCTATGGGGAGATGCTTAGGGCACGCAGAAATTGTAGTCAGGAACACACATTCAACAAGAGCCTGCAGGACATGAAGGAACGTTTTGTGAGACGAGGTTACAGCGAGGAAGTGGTCAATAAGGCTGATACTAGAGCACGAAAATTGGATCGTGCTGATACTTTGAAGGACAGGAAAGGTACAAGTAGGAAGAAGAAAGGGGGCCTGATCAGATTGATTACTAACTATCATCCCTACTCAGATAAGCTGTACAGCATATTGAGTAAACATTGGACTTTACTGACCACGGACAGGGATTTACAAACGTCTGTGAGAGCACGGCCAATTATTACATACAAGAAAGGGAGTACGATCCGAAATATTTTGAGCCCCAGTTACCCGACACCACCAATACATGAGACATGGCTACACTCGAGAAGCAATGGCTTCTACAAATGCGGACATTGCACTATGTGTAAACTGGCTCTAGATAAGATCAAGGAGTTCAGTTTTAATGGTTCACGTACATTTCAGATCAGGACACATAGACTGCACAACCAAGTATGTAGTATATGTACTCGTATGTCGTTGTGGCAGAATATATGTAGGGAGCACAATTAGACCAGTGAAAGAGAGAATCACTGAATATTTCAGAGCAGTGAAACAGTGGGACATGAGATACCCGATTGCCAAACGTGTGTGATTGTACGGCACAGGGGTAAACACCTACAATTTAGGGTTCATGGGTTGCAAATGATACCAAGCAACCATAGAGGAGGCAATAGGGAACTCATGTTAAGGCAGAGTGAAGCCCGATGGATCATGACTCTTAAAGCTGTGGAGAAGGGGCTCAACATTGACCAAGAAATGCAGTACTTCCTAGGCACATAGGTGGGAATGCCATTTGAAATGATATCAATATTGGATATAGAGTGTATATAGGCAGGTTTTAATTGAAGTATGGCATGTGATTAGAAACAATGTATTTGTTAGGAACAGGCTCTCAAATACAATGTATGACAATATTATCATCCCTCTTAGAGATATTCCAACATGTCACGCAACTGTAGTTATTTGATATGGCTGCTAGAGTAGCGCTATTATAACGGTCACATTGATAACTGGGCTCGCATGTTGAGGTATTGATGTATATTCATGTGTTTTTGTCCGGTTTACATTGGAAGTATGAGGCTGCTATGGACACTCATGTTTGAGTGCAGCAGGTCGGGATTAAGATTCAAGGATTTCTCGAATGAAATTTTACGTTAAATGATAATTAGGTTTTGCTCAATCAATATATGCTGCTAAAATCGGACCGTATTTAAAGAAAGAGTACCCCTGGCATCTATAATTATAGCTCTCTGTGATTCTTAGTAATGATGATTTTAACATTTGTGAGATTTAGGCAGGTATGAGTATTCATGTAACCTGGATACTCCTGTCTTTAATGCAACATGATATGTTGCTTGGTCCGCCATCTTTAAGTGGACACGAACCTGACGAGCCGAGGCAGTTGCCTTGTGTGAAGGAATAATGACAATTGCTAAGTGATAGAATTTCAGGTTAACCTATTTTGTTTGAATTAGTCGTTTACGCTATGACAAATAAATACAGGATTGACACAGTCGAATATTAATATAGTGTGAAGATACTGCCGGGCGCGCCATCTTGGTAAGAATAGGACAAGTCGAAGATACTGGCGGACATGTTGTGCAAGTACACCGTGGTGGTTTAAAAAGTAAAAATAATACGATTGTGAATCAATCTCCAAATATGAATGTTGCATTGGGAAGATGGACGTTATGGTGTAACGTATATGAACTATATAGGTCGGTAGAAGGTATAATGACCAAGTTTTCTGAGAGCTATATAAGGAGGATTACCAAGATGGCGCCTGTTTACCATGCCGTCCGGGACTGTTCGAGGAGTACTCTCCATTTTTAGGTATGTGTTGGCAAGAATTTTATGTGCGGGAAGGAGAAATTTGATTTTTAGATATGAGAGATATCGTTTGCTTGTGAATTAGAAGCAGCGACGCATGCAGCAATAAGACTCCGTGGTTTAAGATAGGTAATTTTGATGAGAGTTATGGGGAACAGGGGCATGTGAATCTCTGGTGATGTCCGTATTTCCCTCCAATACCCTGGTCTGTTTATACGTACTGATACAGATGAGAGGGGTATTGTTTAGGCAAGACGGCAGAGAGTGACGTCGGGTGATACTCGATAGTAATGACGTATTATACGTGGTGAATGGACTTCATGCTTTAATGCAAATAACTTGCAGATAGTTTTACGGATTGGTGTTTGAAATTGATGTAGATGTCCGTATTCCCTCTTGGTGCTTTTAATATATAAATGGACGGCAGGGAGAGGATTACGGTCTGGGTGGTGCCAGAATTCAGTATCTCTCTAACGTGTATATATATTGTCCACAGGTGAACTAGCAATTATATGGATACTCTTGATTTGGATATGAAGACTGATACTATGAGGTGAGAAGAATTATATTCATATAAGTGGTCAGGTCTGTTATTTTGAGTAAGGTAATATTGGTCCACTAGATATGCTGTCAATATACATATATATTTGTCTTTATTACCTAGAGAATGATACATTGACGTTTGGACTATTTTGAGATTTTATGAGAGGTGAGCCCAGATATCAATTGTGGTATCAGATGTTTAAACTATACACTGGCATATACTTGGAATCGTGTCTATCACGCACTTCACATCTGTGCTATTATGCCCAGATATGAATTGTGGTATCAGATGTTTAAACTATACACTGGGTTATACATGGTCTAGTGTCTATCATGCATCTACATCTGTGCTATTATGCATGTTGCCTCTTTGCTATATACATAGATTGCCACTCTTTTAAGATCACTTGAGGATAACTTTCCAATTTAGATGTTTTTGTTTTTTATTCTAACACTTATATTTTCCCTCCTTCACTGTGTATGATGTGTGGCTAATGAATCCCACAATTAGGATATCTGTCTAAGACGTTTGTGCATCAGGGTGTTTAGGTGACAGAGTATTATAAGGTATTTCAGTAAGAGCTTAGTTTCATGGTGTTTATTTAACTTATAGCCCTGATGAAGTCAGTGATGTATACTCATCAACTCTGACGAAACACGTGTTGGCTGTGGCTATATGAAGAATATTCTGTGGCTTTTGAAGACGCGAGGCTGTGGCTTCTGAAGAAGTTCTGTTGGAAATAAACCTAACTGAAAACAAGAAGAATTGGACATATATTTTTACATATATTTGCTGGTGCTCAGGATAATCTGTTGTCTTTACAGGACTGGATGTTTTCAGTTCTCATATGTGGGCAATAGTGGCAGTCCTCTTCCTTGGAGCACCTAAGTAGAGACTGTGTATCTGACGGTGGAGGAATATTAGAAAGTTTGCGCAAGAGGCCCTGCCACGTTCTTGTTTGAGACGACTTTTTCGTCCGTTCTGTTCTCCAGAACTTTCTGGTGTGAACTTAGGACGCAGACCCACCTCCGGGGTTGGTATTGCTAGGGTATCTATTCTGAGGTAAGGAATCTATAACTACGGTCTCTTTCAGATGAACAAGTTACTCACCTTCGTTAATGATGTATCTGTAAGAGACATATGTAGTTATAGATTCCTTACCGCCCCACCTATCCTCCCCGTTCTGCGAACTGACTTCTAGGGATAGGGACTCTGTTCCAGGGCCCTAGTTATGTGCACCAGTGGTCAGTGTCTTGCATGGCTCTGCGCTTCTAGCGTGGAAAGTCGTTTCAGAACTGACGTCAGCGCGCAGGGGCGGCGTCTAAGTAGACACCGCAACGTCATCCCGGCGACCACGACGCCGACGACGGACGTGGTCGATCGACGCCACCTGCCAGCGCGCAGGGGTACTGCTACAAAAACATTCTCTGGATCTAGTCTGACGCCTGGGGTTAATACTAAGGTAAGGAATCTATCTATAACTACATATGTCTCTTACAGATACATCGATACCGAAGGTAAGTAACTTGTTCAATTAGCCTCTAAAATGGGCTTTTTGAGCAAGGGTTTAACAACTGCCTTCTTTAAGCTAGCTAGAATGACTCCAACAGAGGACTAGATAGTAAACAAAGTGACAATTTTTTGCCCTCATCGTAAAAGCAAGGGATTTAATCACTTAAATTGAACAAGCAATGCTAGGTAGTCAGAGCTGCGTGTGCAGGTTATGATTTTAATGTCTTAGAATCTAGGTTCTGTGTGATCTGATTAAATGTGACTGGCATTGCTGATGCAGTTTGGGAAGTGGCACTTACTACTCTTGGCTTTCATTGTGAAAGGCATTCTTGTGTAGGGTTGCCGGTCTGAAGCATCTTTGGAAAATAGGAGTATAATGGTGAGAAGGATTAGATCAGTGTGTGTGTAGGCAGACCTACTCATTTTGGGATCACATGTGTTTTGAACTTTGCACCACCACCATCCTCCTTGTGTGAGATGAGCAGGAGCTGTATGGCGATAAAAGACTCAAATTACATTTGTTTCATGTAGAGCAAAACGTAGATTCAAAAACATAATTCAGTCATGTCAGGCGGCAGTTCCTCAAAAGCATCTGAGTTGGAATTTGGAACACAAAGTGAGAAGATGTATAAAGCTTTGTAGAATGAATTGCTTGCTGCTAAAAACTGTGACGGATGCATGGCAGAAGGTAATCTGAGAGGAGAGAATATGCACCATATGTTATAATGATGTACAGGCCATTGAACATGTCATATTTGCTTGTTCTGCTTTGAAAATTTATCAACGGAGATTTTTAAAACCAATTATAATAAAAAAATAAAAAAAATGGCAAGTGCTGCAATGGAGGTGATAAATTGCCCAGTTAATGAAATAATGTGCTGTAATTTCTTTTAATTTGTATTAATGAATGTCATTTTGTATACTGTAGATCTCATTGTAAGATCTAATGAACTTGAATACTGGCTTCTGTTTAAAATTAGAACAACACAACAATGACAACAGTGGAAGTTTGATCTCTTCTTTCTTAAGCTTATTGTTTGGTGCTTTATTTGACTGGAAGAAAGTACACGCACTATCACAAATTGTGCAAGTGAAGTACTTCTAAGAAAATTCAAAGGCTAACTGAAGTGTTTTGTAGATGTTTCCCACACATCCATGTTCCCAAGGTGCTTTTCTGGGTAATTTATAAACATATGCTTGCCCTCCGCTACTTGATCGTATGTGTGCATGTCAGCACTACACCTGGAGCCGAGGAGATGTGCACATAATGGAACCCACTCAATTTAATTGATTCATTGCAAAACCTAGATCTGTTATCTCCTGAGCCTGACATCTGGTAATTTGGGACTTCAAGTGTGTTGTGAATGCCCTTTCATATTTAATATTCACATCCCATTCTCATTATCCTAATGATGACATGCCATCAAGGTAGGAGGAAAGGTCTTCATGTAAGTAATATCCTACACCGGACTGCATGTATTTAAAGAGTGGTAGCTTTCTTTAACTGCGCTATCAGATTGTTCCAAAGATTACACCTAATTTCATGCCAGACATACCAACAGAGAGCACTTGTTAGAACTGTTATTCTGCTACGTGTTACAAAAGTCTCATTTATATTTCAGGATTCATTATGTGTTAAAATAATCGAACAATTTTCACAAGTGAAACCCTCCTTAATAGAACCAGAACTCTTCATTGAACAACAAATGGAGGAAGATGTGGAGTTACGAACTGCTTCTGAGATAACTGAAGAAGGCCGTTCTGTTCCACAGTTCAGCCGCCACATTTCTGTAAGCAAGTTCTCTTGCCACTGCTGTTATGACATCCTTCTAAACCCTACCACCCTGAACTGTGGGCACAGTTTCTGTAGACATTGCCTTGCTTTGTGGTGGGTCTCTTCAAAGAAGACTGAATGTCCTGAATGTCGAGCGAAATGGGAAGGGTTCCCGAAAGTCAACATTCTTCTCAGGTGAGCATTGTATAAAATAAGTATGTACATTCTAACTTTTGTACATGGCTTTCATGTCACATATGATAAGAAAAACAAAAGAATGTAACCTTCAAAATTCGAAAATTTCCATTTTAATGTTTTTTCTGACTCAACTCTTGCTAAGTATTGTTTTCAGAAAGTTTATTTAAATAACATTTACATTGATCAGGTTTTGTTAAACGTTCAGTTTAATCACCCCTTTACACCAGGATTTTTTTTTGGTTTTTGTTCAGATAGTTTTTATTTTACACATATAAAGATAAAGACAAGAAATAAACAATGCAAAGAAAGCCGTGCACTCCAAGCGTCTTAGAGATTGATCTCCATAACATGATATCGCTAGTAACAGAATGTATGTAATAACGCGTTGTTGCAAAAAAGAATGATTGGTATTTCGAAGCAGATATGGGCATACATACATCTAGTAAATGGTGGGTCAAATCAATCACAATTGAAACAGTCACAATAAAGAGTACTGCAAACTTAATCCTCTGGCTCATGAGAAGGAGAGTGGGAGAAAGAATGAAAGGATGGGGAAGGGAATGGAGAGGGAAGAAAAGAGGATACAGCTACACTGAGCAGGGGCGGGCTGGGTCTAGGATAAGTACCGAATATAGGATAATTTCCAAATATAACCCCACCTGAAGATGTGGCTGCATGGGGAGGCGTCGTTTATGGCTTCTGGAGGTATTTGTCAAAAGAATCCCATAGCCTTTGAGGGCTCGAAGGGCCATGGAATTCAGAGTGTTAGATGTTATCAGACCCTCTAACTGAACTGAGCATAGTAAATTACACCATTTGTCAAAAGTGCTGAGGGTTGTGGATTTCCAGTCAGAGAGAACAGTTTTGGTGCCTAAGTAGAGAAGGAGATTTACAAGTGAAGAGTTGTAAGGGTCAAGTTCTGTCGTGCTGGTGTTGGCTTGCAGTCCTAAGGCTGTTAGGAAGTCAATTTCTATTGGAACTTTTGTGATTTGGCACAGCTGTCATGTCCTTTAGGCTCAAGTCCTGTCATGTATGCCCCCTTTTTACATACATTGTCCCATCCACACAACAATAATGGTTCTGAAAAGGTTACCTTTTACCAAGTAGCTTGCTCCTGTCTCTTCAACACCAGGCTCTTAGTGTTTTATCATAATCCCTGTACCTGACGTAGAAAAACATTTCCTCAGGCACTGCATAATTATTCTGTGTAAGGGTCACCACTTTTTTCTTCTTTGACCAACAGGAGTGCATGATAGCATTGTTTTAGAAAAACATTTATGATTGTTTTCAAAACATTTATGATTGTTTTCAAAATATATCGATTCTAGAAGAAACCCTGGAGAGACCCTTATTCCCCCTGCAAATTAGAGTAGAACTCCTTCCACGCTGACACGGGGTCCTGCATGCTGAATCTTCGACACACAGCGGTCTGACATCTCTTGCGGGGTGTCATCCTCGGAGCAGAGACGGGGTCCTTCATTCTCTACCATCAGGTGTGGTGGGTTTGTTCTTCCCTAGGGGATTCTTGGCGATATACATAAATATATATATCTATACACATATACATGCTATAACCTGCGCGCATTATAAGAGTATGCAAGTGTTCATCTTCTTAGCACTATGGTAGAAATGTATCTACTGTTTACTACATTAGTACTTGCGATTTCTTTCGTATGCTTCTGTCTCCTGATAGTCGCAGAAAATGTGTTTTACACAAGGCTGACGCTGGACCAATAAATACTTATTAAAACGTCCTAATCGCCATCCTGTGTATTTTGTGAGAATAAGTAAGCATAAGTGACTGAGCGAAAAGTACTGTACTGTTTTCCACGATCCCTGAGGAATCATGGTTGTCATGTTAAGTGGTTGTCAGAAACTACCTACACCACTGTAAGATACAGGTGGGTGGTAGTGGCACTGTAGAGCTAGCTGGTCTAACGGCTGACGTATCCTTTGGGGGTGTCCGGAATCGGTTTAGACACCAAGCCCTCAGTTTAGGTCATGGAAAACACGCAGGTCCTGGGGATGCCGCCAACTTTGGTTTGGTTCTTATATTGACAGTTAAAATCTTGTCTCTAGAACAATATGAGTACATCATTTACACTGATGGTTCTGCTCAGCCTGCCATTGGAAGTAAAGAACAGTATAGCGCAGCATGTGCTTTAGTGAAGGGACTTATGCAGGACGGTAAATTCCATCCCAGCAATACAACTACACAATCTCTAGGAGATTGTACAGCGCAGCTGGCAGAACTAAAAGCCCTGATACTAGCACTACAATATACGGAATGTCATATCCAAAGGTTAAGTTCTCCCAAAAGAGACCTTTAACTTTTCTTGCGATGTCCCCTTCTATTTGGAGTGTAATTTCGTACAGTCTATGTGGGACACTAACTCTTGTATCCGGTGTTTCCATCATGATCTGTACATTCAATACTGCGGTCATCAGAAAATCCTTCAGGTTCTGGTGAGCTATTGTTTCTTCTGCTGCGCTGTCTAGCATCGTCAGAGCCCATTCCCCGTTCAGAAGTTTAGTCCTCAGTAACCTGGGCATGTCTAATTTTTAAGCCAGCTACTTTCTTCTTTTTTTAATTGAGGCTTTGCTTTAGGTTGTCCTTCCTGTGTGATAATGTAATCTGAATTACGATGTGTTTCCTTTTTTGTCTTTGGTCGATCTTCTGTCTTTTGTTCTGATCGAACGTCCCTCTCCGAGTTTTTAGATGAACGCTGAAAGGAACAAAAGGAACGTGTATCAGAGTCCTGATACCCGTCAGGTTTCCTAATGTTAACACGATCCCTAAGGTTATACCTTTTTTCAGAGGACTCCCGTTGATCGTGAATTCTTTTCTGTATTAGTATTTTTATATTGTTTGTTATCCCATTTCTTTTTAGAAGAAGAGGGTGGTTACTTCGAGTTGTCCTTGTCGGGACTACCTGCCATTTGTGGTTTCCCTGGTTTGACTCCCAAACTATCTCTGCCTCATGCGGCATAGGTTTCTTCGATAATTTTTGTTAACTCTTGCTCCTTATTTATTGGAGCTATTTCCGTTAGGCGGTAGTTTGTGGTCACTGCTGATGCCTCCCTATTTTATGTTGCTCAGCATGATTGCAGAGACTTGGGCAAAATTACCCATCAGTTTCATCCCCAAGTCCAGGGCAGATCCTGCCCGTACTCATTCTGTATCTGTTTCAATACTTCTGGAATGACTGCTATGGAAGGGGTACCGTGTATTCTGATGTAAACGGCAGCAAAGATTGTTCCCCAAGTGGTACAATCCTCAATCGAGGGAACCATCCCTATTGGCAAGCAAATGGTTAGTATTCTGTGGTTTTCCTGCGGACCCGTATGGGGAAATATTGCTTCCAGTTGTGCAATTTTTTGTGCTATCCAGAACAGAATCTGCTCCCGTTTGGAGGGAATTGTCCCCATTACTGATTTTAGTGTCTGTGGGTTAATTGTAGGTGTGGTCTGATGTGGACCGACTGGAGCATTTCTCGCAGGTTGGACTGTTAATGTTCGCATGACAAACTGAACAATGTGTCTGTGTAGCCGGACTATGTATTTGTATTTTGTACGGACTTCATCCACCCGTAGTGTATCGATCTCAGGATGTGGAGTTTGTCGCTAAGACCGGCCAGGTCGCTCCTTCTATGCTGAGTGGACCGAGTCTTAGGATAGATGATGTATGTGGGAGGGCGCCTTTAAACCAGTTTCTGTGTTGCTGGTAAGTTAACTGGACTTCAATTTCTTCGTATGGAATGTATTTTTGCGGTGGTTCAACTACAATGTATGTGAGAAACAATTTAGTCTGTGGATCTGCAGGCGGGAACTGAACCCAAGAATAGAATACCTCTGATCCAAACACCTCGTGTGCCTCAATCACGAAGATAACACAGCCCACAGCCACCTGTTGCGGGTATGCCGTATTATAACAATTTTATAGTTGCTGCAGGTCTGCAGTTTTCTGTAATGTTGAGTGCGTTTGCAAATTCGTCCTTCCCCGAACCCGAATCACCACTCGCGTTGAGGCATTCTCAAAATGAGAAAAATAAAAGTTTTAGTAATTAGTAGTTTTGCACAATGTGGGAACCTTTTATCCTTACAAGCTTGTTTAAACCTTCAGCCAATACACAGGGTATATCTGCTCAGCTGAGGCGGATCTCCCTTCCCACTTTAGACGTCTCTGAAAAGTGTGAGTTGGGCTTTCTGAAAAAGTACGATTGAACTACTCCTATTTTAATTGTTAATATAAGAACCACACCAACGTTGGCGACGCCATGTCATGTAGTTCCTAGGAATCCCCAGGACCTGTGCGTTTTGGATGACCTAAACTGAGGGCTTGGTATCCAAACTGCTCCGGACACCCCCACAGGATATGTCAGCCGTTAGACCAGCTAGCTTTTCTATATCTTACAGTGGTGTTGGTAGTTTCTGGCAACCACTGAAGATGACGCCCCTCATTCCTCAGGGATTGTGGAAAACAGTACAGTACTTTTCGCTGAGTCACTCGTGCTTACTTGTTCTCAGAAAATACACAGGATGGCGATTAGGACGTTTTAAATAAATATTTATTGGTCCAGTCTCAATCTCGTGTAAAACATATTTGCTGCGACAATCATGAGACAGAAGCATACGAAAGAAATCGCAAGTACTAATGTAGTAAACAGTAGATACATTTCTACCATAGTGCTAAGATGAACATATACAGTTCAGATAAGACCGAAGCACTTGCATACTCCTATAATGGACCATAATTGTTGACCATAATTGTTTTTTTGAGAAGTGGTCCCTTGGAGCATAATATATTTGAGCTGGGTCTTTTGATAACATCTTCATCAACTCTTATGCAACCATTTTTGGACCCTCCACAGGGTCGAAACTTTTTTAACTTGTATGTTCTATGAAATGTGTGGTATGGTATAAATGTGGATGAATGACAGTAATTTTTTGGTAGTGGATGATGAGAGTCAGTTTTATCTTTATTCTGTGTTCGTTTTGGGATGTCTTATGTTAAAATAATGGATTGACATTTAAAAACAATTATTTGTGAAAATTTAGCCCATCTTATGTGTTATAAATGTATGTACCTTTGCAATTTATTTTTATAAAAAATTATATAATCAAAGAAATAATTTGTATAATATGTTTTGGAAAAGTAGTAAAAGTCTGATGAGTTATCTATGTAATTAGGATATATATCCAATCAGATGCATATTATGAGGGTATGATGTTAACATAGAACCTTTCTGGTCGTGTAATAAATTGAATAGGTCGGTATAGAGGTCTTTTTCTCTCCATACTCCTATAATGCGCCCTACGTAATTTGCCTGAGTGTACCTAGCCTAGATATTTAGGTGTAGCATGTATGTGTATAGATATATATGTATATGTACATAGCCAAGAATCCCCTAGGGAAGAACCAACCCCCTCACCTAATGGCAGAGAATAAAGGACCCCGTCTCTGCTCCGAGGATGACACCCCACAAGGGATGTCAGACGGCTGCGTGTCGAAGATTCAGCATGCAGGACCCCGTGTCAGCTTGGAAGGAATTCTCCTCTAATTTGTAGGGGGAATAAGGGTCTTATACTAGAGTGGTCACTCCAGGGTTTCTTCTAGAATCTATATGTTTTTAAAACAATAATACATTTTTTGAAAACAATCATAAATGTTTTGAAAACAATCATAAATGTTTTTCCAAACAAATACGATCATGCACAGCGGGCCTGTTGGCCGAGGATGAAAAAAATTGTGACCCTTATACAGAATAATTATGCAGTACCTGAGGACATGTTTATGTACGTCAGGTACAGGGATTATGATAAAATACTAAGAGCTTAGTGTCTAAGAGACAGGAGCAAACTACTAGGTAAAAAGTCACCTATTCAGAACGGTTCTAGTCGTGTGGTTGGGACAATGCATGTAAAAGGGGGCGTACATGATAGGACTAGCCTAAAGGACATGACAAAGTGAGGAGGTACTAGATACAATGATACAAAATGGTACGTACAATTCATCAACTCCCAATTGGAAGGGATGGTTGGTTTGGCCGTGGGACACAAATAGGTGTCAATCAAGATTCAGGGGTACCACCGGAGGGTTTAGTATCCATAGGCCTGAACCACGCTATGTACACAGATGTCCCAGGGGTAGTGACTTCTTATAGTGTTGGGAAGTTATGGCTAAAAACCTCAACACTATTACAGGTAAAACAACACTTGTCCCTTCTGTCTGCTAACATGGATCTTGGGGATTTCTTGCTAGGTCCCAAGAAACGGCGTAAAAACGCTTCTTAATATGCCATCTACAATGAACTGTGGAAAATCTCCCAACAGGAAGCTGCTGCGTGATTGATAGAATTAACCTAGAAAAGGCCTTGGCTGTGGTAGACAATGGAATGACCACACTTTCTTCACGTATTTATTCACTGGGCAACATTGTGTCCTCAGCAATTGACATAATGGAACAAGATTTGTCTATTCTACAACATGGGCAATCTCAATTGCGCTCCATTTTGCTTTTAAGCTGGACACTACAATCATTGCGTTCTGGCCTCGTGCCATGGCGGTACATTAACGGCACAAATATGTTTTCGGCTTATAGTCTGACCGACCGACAAATGACCATGGCACGCAGAGATGCAAAGTACACCATGCTGCTCATTGAAATATTAAATAAGTTACCTTTTACAGTAGCAGTCTCACCATCTACGGAATGGTTAATTCATGGCTATATCACGCTGCCAATCACGACATTCCAGTTCCAATACTGCCATTGATACCACCAGGTAAGCAGGTATAAAGCATTGGGTGATGGGTACATACAGGAAACATGGGAGTTGCCGTACAGATATAGGTGTACAAATAAGGACACTTAAGTTTTCTTAAGTGGTACAGACGGTGAAAAGGCTTTAAGTGGGTCTTTAGTGTGCAAGGAGGTCTCGCTCCACGGAGCGTGTAATGCTTCAATAGCAAATTTATCTTGCTACTTGAAAGGCTCCCCAGCTGCCGTGATTCATCTGGTTTTCGAGTTACTCTCGAATGGGAGTTATTTAATGCTGAATGATCAAGGCTATTGCGGGATGGCGCAAGGCATCGCATATCTAGTCACAGTAAGCTCCAGGGTTGTTTGTTGTAAGGAAGTATGGTTTCCCCCAGCTCGCATATTTAGGGAGGCACCACTGTGGACTTCATTGAATGTTTACAGTATAAGGTTTGATTCTCTGAGCAAACTGAAAGCCAAGTTGTTTCAACAAAATGTGGCCTTAACTTCAGCCTGAGACTTTTGATCTCCAGGTTGCAAAGTCTTCGGCAGAGACACAGGCCCTGGTCCATACAAACGTCCCGCTCCATTTCGGAGAAATGGTTCATCGTATCTTTAAAATGTCTGATACGTGGGGGATCATACACTTATTTAAGCGTATTGGATCAGGTCTGTTAACTACCTTTCAGACCATCTTCGGAGTAATTCCAGCTTTCATACACTCCATACTTGGGACCATTTTTGGAGGGCTTCCTTTTGGTCCTGTTATCAGTGGCGGGCATCCTGATTTTAATACTCTTGATTCGAATGGACGTCTCAATCCCTCAAGACCTGGAGAGGACACTGCTGGAACGACGTGGTGAGCGTATGGTGTTCTACCTGGGTACGCCTCAGCTTCAAGAGCTGAGTGAGCATTGGTTCCGGTCTTTTAGACCAGTCTGTCTAGACTGTGTCCTGCCTGTGTTCCGCTGCCTCTTCTGCGGATTTGGATGCGTGTTGGACCTGTGTCTGACACTTCCATCGGTTGCGCCGCCGGACATAGACGTGCTCCTGGAGCCCTTGCAGGCCCACGTGTACAGTTGTCCAAAGCATATTCAATGTTGATGATGGCATTTTTAGAGCCTCCAAGGGATGCTTCCGCTCCTGTTGGAAGGGAAATCGGCTCTGCTCCAGAGGTACAGGCATCCGTTCCAGGCGTGAAGGCATCTAATTCTTCCCCTGACCATCTTTGCTCACTCAGCATGATATTGGAAGTGCTGGAGGGATTGCCACCTGCGGATGCAATATTCAGCGATGTGGATGCTTCAGCATGGTATTCATAAACAATTTGGCCTTTTCCTGTGTTGGGAACTATTCAGCAACTTTTTAACATTGATCAAATTGAAGGACGAAACTGACTTTGTTTTTTTTTTTTTTCCCTCTTCTCCTTCTCTGCTCTAAGCATAATCGCTTTCAAGGTGCTCAGTGTAATAATAACTACAAATACAAGTTTAGATGACATTTTGAACGCTTTTAGGGAAAATGGCTTTTTCTTTTATGGACACTTTTTACAGGCCTTTTCAGTGCCTCTAGTATTTTAATTATAAATGATTTTATGCTTTTAATGGCCTTAGCTTTATTATTACCTAGCTGACCCTGTTGACCTTTTGATGAGGAGCGGGTGTCATAACCTTTAGGCTAGTCCTGTCATGTATGCCCCCTTTGTACATACATTGTCCCATCCACACGACAATAACTGTTCTGAACAGGTGACCTTTTACCTAGTAGCTTGCTCCCGTCTCTTCGACACCAGGCTCTTAGTATTTTATCATAATCCCTGTACCTGACGTACATAAACATGGCCTCAGGCACTGCATAATTATTCTGTATAAGGGTTACCACTTTGTTCATCCTTGGCCAGCAGGCCCACTGTGCATGATCGCATTGTTTTAGAAAAACATTTATGATTGTTTTCAAAACATATTGATTCTACAAGAAACCCTGGAGTGACCACTCCAGTATATAAGACCCTTATTCCCCCCTGCAAATTAGAGGAGAATTCCCTCCACTCTGACACAAGGTCCTGCATGCTGAATCTTCGACACGCAGCGGTCTGACATTCCTTGCAGGGTGTCATCCTCGGAGCAGAGACAGGGTCCTTCATTCTCTACCATCGAAAAAAATATATCTACCGAGTCACAAGATGGCTGCCAACACTTGCTGGTTTGGAGTGTTGGCAGCCAATCAAAGTGAAGCTCGTGCCCGGGAGGGTTCGCGAACCCTCCTCGGTCACAGATATCGAAACATTTTCTTTTTCTAATTTCTCAGGAACTACTGAACGGATTTACACCATTTAAAAAAAAGGGCTCTTTCTGAACCAAGGGCTACCTTTTTGCCAAATTAGGTGTAATTCCGTTCAGCAGTTTGGGCTGTAGCTTTGTCTAAAGTTTCCTATGGAAATTAACATGGGGAAAACGCGTTTTGGGACCCCCCTTTTTTCTCGGCCCCCGCTTGTCGAATCACCCCGAAACTTTCAAGACAGGAGCTGACCGGAGCGCCCCACTAGTTTTGAAAATTTCGCGAAGATTCGTCAACCGGCGCCAAAGTTATTGGGAAAAGAAAAAACGCTTTTCCTATGGAAACTAGGTCCTAACTATAACTACCTACTGGCGACCGCCAGTAATAAATATATATATATTAACTGAAAAAACCATAGGTTTCAGGCACGTTATAGTTAGAAATTAGCATTTAAAAAACCTTTGAAATTCACTGAAAAAAACATAGGTTTCAGGCACGTTATAGTTAGAAATTAGCATTTAAAAAACCTTAGAAATTCACTGAAAAAACCATAGGTTTCAGGGCTGTTCTAGTTAGCTGGACATTTCACTCGTACAAAACCATTGAAATTCCTCCGTTATAGTTAGTTCAGCTAACTATAACTCGCGCCCCCGCAATGCACTGCTGATGACGTCACATATTACATCACTCATGACATGGTCAGTGACATCACTGATGACATCTCAAATGACATCTCTGATGACATCATCCATGTGATAATTTGCTGCATCTTCTCACACCCTAATATAACCTTTGATGCACCCACTCTAAATTGCAGACTGCCATTCTCAAAACCATAGACACTCCAACACCAATAACTACATACCCACTCACTGATTCTTAGGTCTACACACACATCCACTCACTCACCCGTACAGTCACTCATGCTTATGGTCACTCAGTACAGGACTATTATATGCACTCATACACCTATATGAACACTCACACACCGCCACTCATCCATAGAGGTACTCACACACCTAGTCAGTCATGCAAATAATTAATCACACTGCCATTTACTCACCTATACAGATATACACACCAGCTCACTTACTCATACAAATACTAGCACATTCTTACGCTCTTATACAATCACTGATACAAGCACACACTCATCCATACAGCCACTCTACAATCACATACTCTCACTTATAGCCATTTATATACTCCAACACACACATATACTGCCTTCCACATATGTAGTTACTCACACATGTACCACTGAGATATACATTCACTCACTAACACATCCATACACACACACTCACCCACCCTTACAGTCCATCACAGATGCACTCTTTAAACCATGCACCCAGTGAATCACCCACTCGCACATCTATGCACAGTCACACACACCCCACCCACACAAACACTCAGGCACCCATACAAATACTCAGACAACCAATCACAAACACTCAGGCACCCATACAAATACTCAGACAACCAATCAATAACCCATATAGACACTCATGTAGCTATTCACAAACCCATGCAGCCGCTTACACACCAACAAACAGAGGGATACAGACATTCACACAGTTTAGTCACTAACCCATGCATTCAGTAAGATACGTTTAATCACTCACTTATAGAGTTAGTCACGCACCTACTAAATCATCCATTCAGACACTTATACACCCACTCATTCTTCAATACGCCTTTCCCTATATATATTAAACATATTTAAACTTTACAGAAACACACAGTCACTGGATGATGTCATCAGTGATGTCATTTGAGATGTCATCAGTGATGTCATCAGTGATGTCACTGACCATGTCATGAGTGATGTAATATGTGACGTCATCAGCAGTGCATTATGGGCGCGAGTTATAGTTAGCTGAACTAACTATAACGGAGGAATTTCAATGGTTTTGTACGAGTGAAATGTCCAGCTAACTATAACAGCCCTGAAACCTATGGTTTTTTCAGTGAATTTCTAAGGTTTTTTAAATGCTAATTTCTAACTATAACGTGCCTGAAACCTATGTTTTTTTCAGTGAATTTCAAAGGTTTTTTAAATGCTAGTTTCTAACTATGCCTACAGAGGTAGGACATGTGAAGAAAAAAAGAAAAAACGCACAGAAAGAAGCAAAGGAAATGCAGAAACAAGCAACAGAAGTCCACAAAGACGAAGAAAAGTGCAGGAAGAAGCAAGACATGTGCAGAAAGAACCAACAGAGGAGCAGAAAGAAGCCTTGTTACAAAATCATCCTGTGCCCACAACTTTTTCAAACGGTTACTGGTGGTAACTGGCTCTGACTAACCAGGCCTAGAGCCAGTGCTATGCTACAAGACACTTAGAATACAGTGAAAACACCTACATACACTAGGGAACACTATGCGTTGGGGTACCCCTGTGATTAGCATGACCTCTGTAAGTCCCTAGTACATATTAGGGCAGGGGGATTAAAACTAAGTAACTAACTTGTCACATGAGGCCCTACCCCCTCTCTTCACCATTGTGCAAACACGCCCTGTGGCGTGTTTAAGTTGGGGATTAAGTTCCTTCAATCCTGAGGGTCCCTGGAGTCCAACTAGCCCACCAGGTACCTCCAGTAAGCACTACAGAGCTGCGTTGCAGAGAGGTGGTCCGAGGCCACGCCCTCTTTACACCTCTCTGCAACGCAGCTCATGGGCGCTCACCGGAGGTACCTGGTAGGCTAGTTGGACCCCAGGGACCCTCAGGATTCAAGGGGACTTAATCCCCCAACCTACAACGCACCAGAGGGCCCGTTTGCACAGTGGTGATGGGAGGGGTGGGCCTGATGTGACAAGTGGCAAACGCGCCCGTGGCGTGTTTTAAATTGAGGGATTAAGTCCCTTGAATCCTGAGGTCCAACTAGCCCACCAGGTACTCTCCGATAGCGCCACAGAGCTGCGTTGCAGAGAGGTGTAAAAAGGGGCATGGCCTGGACCATCTCTCTGCAACGCAGCGCAGTGGCGCTTACTGGAGGTACCTGGTGGGCTAGTTGGCCTCCAGGGACCCTCAGGATTGAAGGGGACTTAATCCACCAACTTAAAACGCGCCACAGGGCGTGTTTGCACACGTCACCTCAGGCCCCGCCTCTCCTTCACCACTGTGCAAACACGCCCTGTGGCGCGTTTAAGTTGGTGGATTAAGTCCCCTTGAATCCTGAGGGTCCCTGGGGCCCAACTAGCCCACCAGGTACCTCCTGTAAGCACCACAGAGCTGCGTTGCAGAGAGGTGGTCGGAGGCCACGCCCCTTTTTACACCTCTCTGCAACGCAGCTCTGTGGCGCTTACTGGAGGTACCTGGTGGGCTAGTTGGCCCCCAGGGACCCCCAGTATTGAAGGGGAATTAATTCCCCATTTTAAAACGCACCACGGGGCGCGTTTGCAGAGTGGTAAAGGTAGGGGGCGGGGCCTGCGGCACAATAGTTTTTTTTTTTGTCTGTTTTTTTTTTAGAAGGGGGGCTGTGTGGCCCCCCTTCTTTTTTCCTATTTTTGGGCCCTGGGGACCCCATCCCCCCAGGGCCTTACCCCTTTTAAAAAAAAAAAAAGAAAAGTAAACGGGAAGGGGGCCGCGTGGCCCCCCTCCCGTGGCCGATTCCGGTCCCGGGGACCCCATCCCCCGGGGCATGGCCACACTTTTTAAAAAAATTTTGAGGGGGGCTGCGTGGCCCCCCTCCTCAGGCATCCTTTTGACCCGGGGACCCCATCCCCCGGGGCCGGCCCTATCCGTTGGGGACCGTGGGGGGGTCCCCAATCACCCAAAGTCCCGCCGGGTCCCCGCGTCCTGCGGGAGCCGGCATTGCTTTTCCACACGGGGAGCTGCTAACATGCAGCTCCCCGTATGGAAATTCAATTTGCTTTAAATTTTGGAAGAGAGAGCAGGTTTCCTGCTCTCTCTTCCAAAATCCAAAGCAAGTTTGCTATGGCAGGACGGGAGCCGCGAGGCTCCCGTCCTGCCATAGCAAACAGTGTCCCAGGGGTGGGCACCCCGGGACACTGCAGGAGCCGGCCCTGGGGGGTGGTGGTCCGCAGGGCCATCACAGGCTCCGGGGCCGCGCGGCCCCCTCCCAACATGTGCAAAGCCCCGGGAGGTGGCGGTCTCGGGCGTGTGGGGGCTCGAGCCCCCCACACAGGTCATTTCATTAAAAAAAAAGCCCCGGGGTGTGGCGGTCCCGGGGCTGCGGGAGGGCCGAGTGCCCTCCCGCACCATTTTAAAATCAAAGCCCCGGGGGTGGCGGTCCCCGGGGCTTGGGGGGGCCTTAGAGGCCCCCCAACATTATTAATAAACCCCCGCATGCCCCCGGGACTTGGCCCACCCGGGGGCCAAATAACAAAGCGCGGGAGCCAGCGCTTCGTTTTTTTTTCTTTCACGGCGGGATCCGCGGATCCAGCGCGCATCCCGCCGTATTAAATTTTTTTTTTTAAATTCTTCTTTTGGCCTTGGGGGTCTTTGTGGGACCCCCTGAGCAGGCCTAGGGGGTCAGGGTGTTTCTACCCTGCCCCCTTGTCTTGTTTTGCGCGTTAGTTTCACTGTTTTCTTGTGACTCGGTTCTACCGAGTCACAAGATGGCCGCCAACACTTCCTGGTTTGGAGTGTTGGCAGTCAATTAGCATACAGCTCGTGGTCGGGAGGATCCGCGGATCCTCCGTGCCTCTATATATCGCTAGCTTTATTTTTGATTTTCTCCGCAACTACTGAACGGATTTACACCATTTAACAAAAAGGGCTCTTTCTGAACCAAGGGCTACCTTTTTGCAAGATTTGGTGTAATTCCGTTAAGCAGTTCGGGCTGTAGCTTTGTCTAAAATTTCCTATGGGAAATAACATGGAGAAAACGCGTTTTGGGACCCCCCTTTTTTCTCGCTCCCCGCTTAGCGAATCACCCCGAAACTTTCAGGATAGGAGCTGCCCGGAGCGCCCCACAAAGTTTGAAAATTTCGCGAAGATTCGTCAACCGGCGCCAAAGGTATTCGGAAAAGAATGTTGTGAATTTCCTATGGAAAATAGGTCCTAACTATAACTATCTACTGGCGACCGCCAGTAGATAATATATATATATAACGTCCCTGAAACCTGTGGTTTTTTCAGTGAAAAAAAAAAATATATATATATATATATATATATATATATATATATATATATATATATATATATTCACTGAAAAAACCACAGGTTTCAGGGACGTTATAGTTAGTTGGACATTTCACTCGAACAAAACCAGAGAAATTCGGCCGTTATAGTTAGTTGAGCTAACTATAACTCACGCCCCCGCAATGCACTGCTGATGACGGCACATATTACATCATTCATGACATGGTCAGTGACATCACTGATGACATCATCCAGTGACTGTGTTTCTGTAAAGTTTAAATATGATATACACACACACCAAGGTGTATTGAAGAATGAGTAGGTGTATAAGTGTCTGAATGGATGATTTGGTAGGTGTGTGACTGACTGTATAAGTGAGTGATTAAACGTGTCTTACTGAATATATGGGTTAGTGACTAAACTGTGTGAATGTCTGTATCAGTCTCTCAGTTGGTGTGTAAGCGGCTGCATGGGTTGGTGAGTAGCTACATGAGTGTCTATGGGTTAATGATTGGTTGTCTGAGTATCTGTATGGGTGCCTGAGTGTCTGGGTGGGTGGGGGTGTGTGACTCTGTGCATAGATGTGTGAGTGGGTGATTAAATGGGTGTATGGGTTCAAGACTGCATGTGTGAAGGGCTGTGTGGGTGGGTGAGTGTGTGTATGGTTGTGTTGGTGAGTGAATGGATGTCTCAGTGGTACATGTGTGAGTAACTACATATGTGAAAGGCAGTATATATGTGTGTTGGAGTATATAAATGGCTATAAGTGAGTGTGTGATTGTGAGAGTGGCTGTATGGATGAGTGTGTACTTGTATCAGTGATTGTATAAGAGCGTACGAATGTGCTAGTATTTGTATGAGTGAGCTGGTGTGTGTATAACTGTATAGGTGAGTAAATGGCAGTGTGATTAATTATTTGCATGACTGACTAGGTGTGTGAGTACCTCTATGGATGAGTGGCGGTGTGTGAGTGTCTATATAGGTGTGTGAGTGCATATGATAGTCCTGTACTGAGTGACCGTAAGTATGAGTGACTGTACGGGTGAGTGAGTGGATGTGTGTGTAGACCTAAGAATCAGTGAGTGGGTATGTAGTTTTTGGTGTTGGAGTGTCTATGGTTTTGAGAATGGCAGTCTGTAATTTAGAGTGGGTGTATCAAAAGTTATATTAGGGTGTGAGAAGATGCATCAAATTATCACATGGATGATGTCATCAGTGATGTCATTTGAGATGTCATCAGTGATGTCATCAGTGATGTCACTGACCATGTCATGAGTGATGTAATATGTGAGGTCATAAGCAGTGCATTGCGGGGGCACGAGTTATAGTAAGCTGAACTAACTATAACGGGGGAATTTCACGGGTTTTGTACGAGTGCAGTGTCCAACTAACTATAACTTTCCCTAAAACCTATGGTTTTTTCAGTGAATTTCAAAGGTTTTTTAAATGCTAGTTTGTAACTATACCTACAGAGGTAGGATATGTGAAGAAAGAAGAAAAAACACACAGAAAGAAGCAAAAGAAATGCAGAAAGAAGCAACAGAAGTCCACAAAGATGAGGAAAAGTGCAGGAAGAAGCAAAAGATGTGCAGAAAGAACCAACAGAGGAGCAGAAAGAGGCCTTGTTCCAAAATAATCCTGTGCCCACAACTTTTTCCAACGTGTACTGGTGGTAACTGACTCTGACTAACCAGAGCCAGTGCTATGCTAAAAGACACTTAGAATACAGTGAAAACACCTACATACACTAGGGAACACTATGCGTTGGGGTACCCCTGTGATTAGCATGACCTCCTCTGTAAGTCCCTAGTACATAATAGGGCAGGGGGATTAAAACTACCTCTTAAAACGCGCTACAGGGCGCGTTTGCACAGTGGTGAAGGGAGGGGGTGCCTGAGGTGACGTGTGCAAACGCGCCCGGTGGCACGTTTTAAGTTGCGGGATTAAGTCCCCTTGAATCCTGAGTGTCCCTGGGGCCCAACTAGCCCAATAGGTCCCAACTATAACTATCTACTGGCGACCGCCAGTAGATAATATCTATATATATCTATATATATATATATATCAAGATCCTTAGGGATCGAAACGCGTCATGCTGTGGAGTTGTGTGGAGCTGAATAAAGACTGATTCCACATCCAAGTTTGGGTCCGTACTCCGTTTGTTACGCGGTTAGAGCAAGAGACCACGAAAGGAGAATCACTAATATATATATATATATATATATATATATATATATATATATATATATATATATATATATATATTCACTGAAAAAATCATAGGTTTTAGGGACAGTTATAGTTAGAAATCAGCATTTAAAAAACCTTTGAAATTCACTGAAAAACCATAGGTTTCAGACACGTTATAGTTAGAAATTAGCATTTAAAAAACCTTTGAAATTCACTGAAAAACCATAGGTTTTAGGGACCGTTATAGTTAGTTGGACATTGCACTCGTACAAAACCCGTGAAATTCCCCCGTTATAGTTAGTTCAGCTAACTATAACTCGCGCGCCCGCAATGCACTGCTGATGACGTCACATATTACATCACTCATGACATGGTCAGTGACATCACTGATGACATCGCTGATGACATCTCAAATGACATCACTGATGACATCATCCAGTGACTGTGTGTTTCTGTAAAGTTTAATTTTGTTTTATATATATATGCCAAGCTGTATTGAGGAATGAGTGGGTGTATAAGTGTCTGTATGGAGGATTTAGTAGGTACGTGACTGACTGTATAAGTGAGTGATTAAACGTATCTTACTGAATGCATGGGTTAGTGACTAAACTGGGTGAATGTCTGAATCCGTCTGTCTGTTGCTGTGTAAGTGGCTGCATGGGTTTGTGAATAGCTACATGAGTGTCTATATGAGTTATTGATTGGTTGTCTGAGTATCTGTATGGGTGCCTGAGTGTTTGTGTGGGTGGGGTGTGTGCGACTCTGTGCATAGATGTGTGAGTGGGTGATTCACTGGGTGGATGGTTTCAAGAGTGCATCTGTGATGGACTGTTTGGGTGGGTAAGTGTGTGTAAGAGTGTGTTAGTGAGTGAATGTATGTCCCAGTGGTACATGTGTGAGTAACTACATATGTGAAAGGCAGTGTATATATGTGTGTTGGAGTATATAAATGGCTATAAGTGAGAGTGTGTGATTGTGAGAGTGGCTGTATGGATGAGTGTGTGCTTGTATCAGTGATTGTATAAGAGCGTAAAAATGTGCTAGTATTTGTATGAGTAAGTGAGCTGGTGTGTGTATGACTGTATAGGTGAGTAAATGGCAGTGTGAATAATTATTTGCATGACTGACTAGGTGTGCGAGTACCTCTATGGATGAGTGGCGGTGTGTGAGTGTCTATATAGGAGTATGAGTGCATATGATAGTCCTAGACTGAGTGACCGTAAGTTTGAGTGACTGTACGGGTGAGTTAGTGGATGTGTGTGTAGACCTAAGAATCGGTGAGTGGGTATGTAGTTATTGGTGTTGGAGTGTCTATGGTTTTGCGAATGGCAGTCTGTTATATAGAGTGGGTGTATCAAAGGTTATATTAGGGTGTGAGGAGGTGCATCAGATTATCACGTGGATGATGTCAGTGATGTCATCAGTGATGTCATTTGAGATGTCATCAGTGATGACATCAGTGATGTCACTGACCATGTCATGAGTGATGTAATATGTGACGTCATCAGCAGTGCATTGCGGGGGCGCGAGTTATAGTTAGCTGAACTAACTATAACGGGGGAATTTCACGGGTTTTGTACGAGTGCAATGTCCAACTAACTATAACTGTCCCTAAAACCTATGGTTTTTTTCAGTGAATTTCAAAGGTTTTTTAAATGCTAATTTCTAACTATAACGTGCCTGAAACCTATGGTTTTTTTCAGTGAATTTCAAAGGTTTTTTAAATGCTAATTTCTAACTATAACTGTCCCTAAAACCTATGGTTTTTTCAGTGAATTTCAAAGGTTTTTTAAATGCTAATTCCTAACTAGAACATGTCTGAAACCTATGTTTTTTTTCAGTGAATTTCAAAGGTTTTTTAAATGCTAATTCCTAACTAGAACATGTCTGAACCCTATGTTTTTTTTCAGTGAATTTCAAAGGTTTTGTAAATGACAATTTTTAAATGTATTAATTGTTATATTTATTTTTTGGATACTGATCTACTACATTTTTTAAACTATTTATTTTTACATATTTTATTTTTAAATTACATTGTAATTACATTATACATTACATTACAAAATATACTTTCTCTGAATGAATTACTTTAGTTTAAATACTTTGCAAATAGGCAATAGACTTTTAAGTACAGTAGTTACAGTTGTTGCAATGGGCAACACAATTTCAAACACAATGCAACATTGAGCTCAATGTGAATTTCTAGTTAAATGCAATTAGTTACTTTATGGATTACTTTTTTAACCACAGGACTGGATCCTAGATTCAGTCCTGGGACATCTCCTGTAAACAGTTGAGTAAAAGCGTTTTGGTTACAGTAGTGATTTTTAAGGAATATTATTGTATTTTAAAAGTTGACACTTAGAAACTTTTTCACATAGAATCACCAATGTTATCCTATGGGAGGAAATTCACTTAGCAGGTAAGTAGTGTTATCGTTACTTTTTCTTACTCAGTGTTGGATCCTGGATCCAGCACTGGTGCATCTCCTGTAAACAGTTGAAAGAATGCGTTTAAGTCAGACAGGCGATTTTTAAGGAATATTTGTAGTTTGTGAAAATCGACACTTTGAAACTTTTCTGCTGAAAACCAGACAATGGATTCCTATGGAAGGAAATATAAGTTACTGGTAAGTACGGTTAGAATTACTTGTCAGGGTCAGTGCTGGGCTAAAAGATGCAGCACTGGGTTCTCTCCTGATAACAGGTGAGTAAATCGGAATTCGTAGTTCGGTTGATTTTAGAGGAATATTATAAAGTTCCAAAACTCCACACTTAGAAGAATTTCCAAGTGAAACCAGTCAATGTTAGCCTATGGAAGGAAATTCAAGTTGCTGGTAAGTACGGTTAAAATTACTTTTCAGGATCAGTACTGGGCTGAAAGATGCAGCACTGAGGTCTCTCCTGATAACAGGTGAGTAAATCGGAATTCGTAGTTCAGCTGATTTTAGAGGAATATTTGCACAATGGTGAAGGAAGGGGTGGGGCCTGAGGTGACATGTCTGCAAACACACCCAGTGGCGCGTTTAAGTTGGAGAATTAATTCCTTCTCAATCCCGAGGGTCCCTAGGGGCCAACTAGCCCACCAGATACCTCTAGTATGCTCCCAGACAGCTGCGTTGCAGAGAGGTGTACAGAGGCCACGCCCTTTTACAACACTCTGCAACGCAGCTCCGTGGCGCTTACTGGAGGTACCTGGTGGGCTAGTTGGCCCCCAGGGACCCTCAGGATTGAAGGGGATTTAATTCCCCATCTTAAAACGCACCACGGGGCCTGTTTGCACACATGTCACCTGAAGCCCCACCCCTCCCTTCACCACTGTGCAAACGCGCCCCGTGGCGCGTTTTAAGTTGGGGGATTAAGTCCCCTTGAATACTGAGGGTCCCTGGGGGCCAATTAGCTCACCATGTACCTCCAAAAGCGCCACAGAGCTGCGTTGCAGAGAGGTGTAAAAGGGGCGTGGCCTCTGTACACCTCTCTGCAACGCAGCCTCTGGCGCATACTGGAGGTTCCTGGTGGGCTAGTTGGCCCCAGGGACCCCCAGTATTGAAGGGGAATTCGCTCTCATCTGCAAACGCGCCAGGGGGCGCGTTTGCAGAGTGGTAAAGGAAGGGGCGGGGCGGCCCAATCGCTTCTCCCCCAGGGGGGCTGTGTGGCCCCCTTACTTTTTCCTATTTTTGGGCCCTGGGGACCCCATCCCCAGGGCCTTATCCCCTTTTTTTTTTAATTAAACGGGAAGGGCGTGGCCCCCTCCCATGGCCGAATCCGGCCCCGGGGACCCCATCCCCCGGGGCATGGCCACACTTTTAAATACATTTTTAAGGAGGGTGGCTGCGTGGCCCCCCCCTCCCGGGCCACTACTTGCCCCGGGGACCCCATCCCCCGGGTCTGGCCCTCTTCGTTGGGGACTGTGGGGGGGTCCCCAATCCCCCCACAGTCCCTCCGGCTCCCGCGTCCCTTGGGAGCCGGCATTGCTTTTCCACATGGGGAGCTGCTAACATGCAGCTCCCCGTGTGGAAAGCAATTTGCTTTGGATATTGAGGCGAGAGCAGGTTTCCTGCTCTCGCTCCAATATCCAAAGCAGTTTGCTATGACAGGACGGGAGCCGCGAGGCTCCTGTCATAGCAAACTACAGTGTCCCGGGGGTAGGCACCCGGGACACTGCAGGAGCCAGCCCTGGGGGTGGTGGTCCCCAGGGCCATTACAGGCTCCAGGAGGGTGGCCGCGCGGCCCCCTCCCTCCATTGACAAAGAGGTGGTGGTCCCCGGGCTCTGGGGGTCCGTAATGGACCCCATATTGACATTTTAGTGCCCCGGGAGGTGGCGGTCCCGGGCGTGTAGGTAAATTTATAAAAAATAATTAAAGAAGCCCCGGGAGGTGGCGGTCTCGGGCTGCGGGAGGGCCGAGAGCCCTCCCGCACCATTTATTTTTAAAGCCCCGGGGGTGGCGGTCCCCGGGGCTTGGGAGGCCTTAGAGGCCCCCCCCATGCCCCCGGGACTTGGCCCACCCGGGGCCAATTAACAACGGCGCGGGAGACCGCGCTTCGTTTTTTTTCGGCGGATTCGCATCCCGCCGATTTTTTGTTTTGTTGAAAAATGCTTTTTCTGCCCAGGGGGTCCTTGTGGGACCCCTGAGCAGACCTAGGGGTCGGGGTGTTTCTACCCTGCCCCCTTTTGCGCTTTGCGCACTTGTTTCTGTCCCTCGGTTCTACCGAGGGACAAAATGGCTGCCAACACTTCCTGATTTGGAGTGTTGACAGCCAATTAGCATACAGCTCGTGATCGGGAGGGTACGCGGACCCTACTCGCCCATAGATATATATGTGACTTTACTTTTGATTTTCTCAGGAACTACTGAACGGATTTACACCATTTAAGCAAAAGGCACGGCACTGAACCAAGGGCTACCTCTTTGCCAAATTTGGTGTAATTCCGTTCAGCAGTTCGGGCTGTAGCTGCGACTAAAGGTTCCTATGGAAAAATGAATGGGAAAACGCGTTTTGGGACCCCCTTTTCTCGGCCCCCGCTTGACGATCAACCCGAGACTTTCAGGGTAGGAGCGGAGCGGAGTGCCCCAACAAGTTGGAAACTTTCGCGAAGATTCGTCAACCGGCGCCAACGTTATTTCAGATAGAATGTCGCGGATTTCCTATGGATATTAGGTCCTAACTATAACTATCTACTGGCGACCGCCAGTAGATAATATATATATATATATATATATATATTCCAAATTAATTCCAAAGTAAATGCACTCTCAGGAAAAACAGCCACACAATCCGATACAGTGTAATAACCAAGTTTTAATCACAACGCGTTTCGACTGCGTCCGCAGCCTTGCTCATGTGAATAAAGTGCAACAAATAAAAAAGTGTTAAATAACATCAGAATGGCAGTCATAGAAATGGAAAGAGGACATACCAAATTGGAAGCCAGAAATGGCGGCCATCACTCAGTGGTAAAGTAAAGGAGTGAAATAAAAGTTCTAATGAAAATTACAAATGAAAAATTCACATTATGCCACCAAGCAGATATATATTACACATCATACAATAATGTAAATTGTATTAATGAATCGTCATAGACAATGCTAATTGCATATATCAAGATCCGTTCAAGAATCAAACTGATGCAATGCAGCTCTTTCAAATATTACGGACCTAACATGAGGTTCTCGTCTGCCCAAATAGATGATCTTGCATTGAAAAACTAACACAATGATTTGCACAGTGCTTTCTTTTCCTTAGGGCATGGGTCTGCTATAGTATAATGTATTATGTCAGGGAGTAATTACTTGCCAAGTGTCCTCGTGTCCCGATACTAGACATAATCTCAGGGCTCACATGTAAGATCTGCACGATGAGGTCCAAACGAATAAGTTGCAAAGTGCCCTATTTGTACAAATGACCCTCAAAAAG
Organism: Calotriton arnoldi; assembly: GCA_963921515.1. NCBI lineage: Eukaryota > Metazoa > Chordata > Amphibia > Caudata > Salamandridae > Calotriton > Calotriton arnoldi. The sequence continues at coordinate 1,632,642 of CAWUFW010001964.1, forward strand.
TGCATGACTGGGTGTATTATGTCAAAGAGCTATCAATTGTCAAGCGCCCTCGTGTCCCGATACTAGACATTTTCTCAGGGCTCACATGTAAGATCTGCACCGATGAGGTCAAAACGAATAAGTTGCAAAGTGCCCTATTTGTACAAATGATCCTCAATAAGTGCGTAACTGGGTGCAGTATAGCGTTATATATTTTGATCCAATGCTTGTTCCTCAAAGAATCGAGTATGTATGGGAATAACAGTCATACTGCAAAATGACATCACAAAGCAAATCTGTCCACTTTACCACCGGCTGGCAAATTTCCTCACAGGTATTACAAACTGATGCTGGTGTGTCGGTGCCATGATGTCCCAAGTGATTACGAAGAGAAGGTTAGGTGACCCGTGTAGAAATCGGGCCCCTTCCTTCCCTCCTGCAAAGCAACAAAGAAAACAATGAAAAGTGAATACTAAAATTTCATACCAAGGCACCATAGTGCCAGAGTGACATTAAAATCGTTAATTTCTAATGCTTTGATTCATGGGGGATCCTGAGCTGTAGCGGAGAGAGATTGTCACATATGAATCAGCAGAAAACAAGATATACCAAACTCAGTGAATAGGATTACAACCAAGCTATAGTCAGAAAATACTCAGATAGCCCATAACCAGCAAAATAAATGAAATTTTACATCAAATTCTACAGTAGAAGTATATACACACAGTCTATTGACTTTTAAGGTGGATTGCAAGTTCTTCGTCCTGATTGAGCCCACCTGGAGTCCTAGTTAGGAAATCCACAATGTATCTAGACTCCCTGAGTCTGAGTACTCTATCACCACCTCTATGTCCTAACCGGATCTGCTCTATGATAAAGTACTTCATGAGGGAGGAATCTGAAAAATGTTTTTCTTCAAAATGACGTGCTACTGGGTATTTGGGATCTCTGTTGGTGATTGCACGCTTATGTTCTAGGATCCTCTTTTTCGCCATAAGTGTGGTACTGCCAATATAGTACAGTTTACAAGGACATTCTATGGCATAGACAACAAAAGTGGTGCTGCAGGTGAGGAACTGGGTGATAGTTTTCGTGTGCCTATTCAGCGCAAATTGTTTGCGGAAATTGCTGTTAATACACGCTTTGCAGTGCCCGCACGGAAAAAACCCTTTAAGGTTATGTGTCCTCACTTCCTGTTGTACAGTGATGTCACTATGGACTAACATGTCCCTGATGTTCCTGCCCCGTCTATAGGTGATGTTGGGTCTTGCTGGGATACTACCCCCTATGCTGCCATCACATCTAAGTGTGTTCCAATTCTGGGCTAGAATGCGCCTGATGCTTTCAGAATCTGTGTTATAGGTCAAAATGACCCTAGTGGCATTTTCTTCTGATTCCCTGTCTGTAGACTCCCTCTCTGCAAGAGTATGGGTTCTGCTAACGCCATTAGCTCTATTGATTGCTTTCTTCAAGACCCATGTAGGATAGCCTCTGATCCTGAATCTCTCAATCATGTTGTTACTCTCCAGAATGTAAGCTCCCTCACTGTTACAGTTTCTTTTTGCCCTCAGTAGTTCACCATATGGAATGCTCCACTTCAAGGAATCAGGGTGACTACTGAGGGCATGAAGGATGCTGTTACCTGCTGTGCTTTTCCGGAACAGAGGTGTGTATAGTATTATCCCTGATCTCCAAACGTACATCCAGGTATTCCGCACTAGTACTGCTGATATTACTCGAGAGTTGTATATTGCGGTTGTTTTTATTGAGATCTGCCACAAATTCAGCAGCTTCCGTTTCTGAGCCCTTCCAGACGATGAAAAGGTAATCGATGTACCTGTACCATATTTTAACCCTGTCCAGGTTCTGTATGTAATTAGTGCCATTGAAAATCTCTTCCTCCCAGAGGCCCATAAACAGATTCGCAAAACTGGGCGCGAAGCATGAACCCATCGCAGTCCCAGTCGTTTGTTTGTAGAGGACCCCATCAAAGAGGAAGATGTTGTTTGTCAAACAGTATTCTGTCATATCCAAAATCATGCGACTATGTTCCAAGTATTTGGCCTGTCTTTTTTTGAGGAAATGTGCACACGCTGCTATACCCTGTTGGTGATCTATAATGGTATAGAGTGAGTGTACATCCAGTGTGATTAAAAGGAAATCTGATTTCCATTCAATGTTTTCTACTTTACCTAGAAAGTCCTTAGTGTCTCTAATGTAACTGGGTAGTTCGGTAACATACTCTCTCAGAAAGTGGTCAACGTATTTGGATACGTGTTCAGATGCACTACCTATAGAAGAAACTATAGGACGGCCTGGAGGTGTAACAGGGTCCTTATGTATTTTAGGCAAAAGGTATAAGACAGGCAGTATGGGATGGTCTTTTTTCAGGTAACAGAATTCCTCCCACTCCAGGATCCCCTTATCCTTCCAATTGGTCAGGCTGTCCCATATGAAGATGATGCTGTTATTATACATCTCCCTGGTAATAGTTATGTAAGAGGAAGTGTCACTCAGTTGTCGCAGCGCTTCCCTAAGGTATTGTTCTCTGTCCAGGAGAACCACATTGCCCCCCTTGTCCGCTGGGCGTATGACAATGTCCTTGTCCTCAGCCAGAGATTTGAGAATCTGCCGTTGTTTAGTGGTAAGATTTGTGTTGTGTTTGTTTTTGTTAAACGACTTTTGTCGAAAATCAGTCATGGAACGTGTCTATGTTGTCATGGGGTAACGTTGGCAAAAAAGTGGAGCAGGGTCTAAAATCTGTACATGCTGCTGTATCGCCCCTGATCCCCAGCTCCTCTAAGACCTGTGTCTCTTCAATGTTAGAGGCCCCACAGCCCATGTCCTGTTGTAACTCGAGCATGGTTGTGAGAATTTCCATGTCACCTATACACAATTCAGTGGTGTGGGTGACCTCCCCGACTGTATTCCCTTTAGGTCTGTGCTGTCTCAACATGTGCCACTTTTTGAGTTTCAACTTCCTTACATATTTAAAAAGGTCAATCCTGGTATCAACATAATTAAAAAAGGAAGTGGGACAAAAAGACAACCCCAAACATGTACGTTTTTCAATGTCATTGAGTTTTCTTTTGGATAAGTTAATGATAGTATTATTCACCATAGTGTCATCCATTATTTGGTTTTTTTGGAGCGTGTTTTGGTATTTCCCATGCGGCCCCTTCCTCTGCCTCTTCTGCCATTGCTGTCGGACTCGTTTTCGTCGGTTCTTCCTTCTCCTCTGCCTCGTCCTCTCCCTCTTTGTGCCCTCGTTTTCGGGGCTGGGGTGTCCTTCAATATAGTCCGTCCTTTGCGTAATGTCCGTTATTCGTCTAAAAAAGTAACTGGACGCCCCACTCTCTCTTCTCCTGAGGTGTTGCCCCTTGATACATCAGACTCGCTCTCACTGGCTGTAGATACCTCCGAGGTTCCACTTTCAGTGACTGTTGTTGTTCTTTCTTCCTGTAGATTGTTGTCTTTGTAGAGATGATCATATTTTCTACTGAAGGTGAGTATCCTTCCGCTCTCATAATCCCCGTAGTCTCTGTTAAGTTTCCTTTGCTTACGGGCTTTTATGTCCTCTTCGTGTTTGTTGAGGCGTTCCTTCATTGCTGTCAAGTTTTTATTGAGATTGTCCTCATCCATAATTATTTTCAATTCCTCTTGTATTTCTTTGATCTGTATGATAAGTGTTTCTCGATCGCTCCAGGCGTATTTAATAAGTATTTCAAGCATCCGCCGTGAGTTGAGTGTGGAATTTATGGACCATTCTTCCAGCATCTTAGGGTTTGGTGTCTCGTACGAGGGTGTGATAAAAATCCTCAATCCTCGAGGAGCCATCTCTTGGTCAACATAATTCTGTAGCGGGGTGGCCTCCCACCACTTAGATATTTCTGTTCTTCTGAGTTTTTCCAATCTTTTCAGTTTGTCTTCTGCAAGTGGGGTTTCTGTTTTCCTGGTATCCCCCACCTTTTTCAGTCCAGGTTTCCTAATGAATAGAGTAAGAGCCGCCGCTCTCCTTTCAGCCTCCTCCTCCATGTTGCACTAACTTGGTTGTCAGATGAGAGAGAGTATTGGGATTGTGTGTCTCTTCCCCCTCGAAAATGCAAGGTTCCTTCTGCCGCTATGCGCATATAATGTCACCATGAAGAAACAACAGCACTAGTGTAGTCAGCGTGCATCAATTTAAACAGCTAGCGATCATTTTCCCATAGTAGGGACCACACAAGGCATAGACCCGCAGAGACCCACCGCCGCTGCCCCGAGGGAAGGAAAATCAACGCGTCCGCCGATGCGTGTCAGAACCCTCACCGTCTGGGGACGAACAGTGCTCCCGCAGGCTTACCTTGGTCTCCTATACGTATCACGCGCTGTTCCTTCTCCTGTCCGTTCCTGGTGGTTTTGATGGTAACGCCCGGCCGGTTCTTTTGTTGCAGTTCTCAATTTGAATCCAACTTCCTCGCTGCTGGAGCAGCGAGGAAGTTGGATATGGATATATATATATATATATATATATATATATATATATATATATATATATATATATATATAAGGAACAGTTGAATCTGCCAAGGAATTCATAAAATGTGTCAATGATAATATGCTTAATTTGGAATTTACAGCTCAAATTAGTGATAGGATGGTTAATTTTCTTGACGTTGAGCTATATATAGCCAATAATACTATCCATAGCAAACTTTACAGGAAGACAACAGCGGGTAATTCTATACTCCACGCTCAGAGTTCCCACCCTCACCATCTATTAAAGAGCATACCTTATGGGGAATTTCTCCGTATTAGACGAATCTGTAGTTCAGATTCTGATTGTGTTACATGTCAAAATGATTCTTTTTCAAGATTTTTAGCCCGTGGCTATAAAAGGAAAGACCTTGAAATAGCACGAGAGAGAGCCAACAAACACAGTTGTGGTGACTATTTGGGAACAGTAACCAACAAAGCTACGGGTAGTCTTAATCCCACTGATACTACTATATCTCAGAGCCAAGACCATGTACGGTTAATAACTACTTTTTGCACTCAGGACAAGGAAATAAGAAGAATCATCTACAAGAATTGGCCTATTATTCAAACTGACTTAACTGTGTCACAATTAGTGCCTAATCTTCCTCAGATAACGTTTAGACGTGCTCCCTCTATGAGGGATGCATTGGTAAGAACTAGTCCTGAGGTGGTCACTACTACTAATTGGCTATCCAACCGTACTGGTTTTTTTAAGTGTATTACGTGTAGAGCCTGTAAGTTTGGAGTGAATACCTGTGAATTTACCAATGCATTTGAATCAACCCCAACTAAAATAAAAGGTTTTTTACTTGCAAGACTGACCATGCAGTATACGTACTAGAATGTTCTTGCAAATTGAAGTATATTGGGAGCACTAAGTTACAGGTATTTTCTCGTATTCTCCAACACTTGCGGGCTATTGTTAACTCAGATTCCAGTTATCCAGTAGCTCGTCACTTTAAGTTGGTGCACCACAATAATCTTAGTGACCTGTCTTACTATGTGATTGATGCAGTACCCAGATTAGTGAGAGGAGGTAACAGGGAAAAAAGACTGAGACAATTGGAATCCCATTACATACTTTTGCTTGACACCAGGATGCCTAATGGGCTTAATACAGGGGAAGATTTGCCCAATTTTTATAATCATGTGACTTGATTATTACTGTGTTTTTACACTACTTTGTGGATGGATTTTATTGTGGGCATTTTTGGTCGGTCTTTTAGCCAGTCCTTTTTTCTACTGTTTTAACTGGGTTTTAACTTATTGGTTTTACTTGGTTGATGCTGTGGTTCTTGTACTGGAGTTTTAGACGGCTTTTTTTGCTACACCTTTTATCCTCCACTCTGTATAATTCATCCCTCGTAACTTACAATCTGCGGGGGTATTAATTGACATGTCTAGTTCCATGGATAGGGTCTCTGCTCTGTACTGACGTTTCTCAGCCTACATGTACTTGAAGAGAATAGAATTTTTTGCTGCCTTATTTATTTGCTTTTATGCACTTGCACTTTAGAACGTATGTGATATCGCTGTAAGAGCTGTTGGGTGATTATTTGTATTTGACAAATTTTAATGCGACGTCTCTATCCTTGTACGCAATATAGAATACACATTATCCACTCCTTTTATTCATGAGTAACCACAATTAAAGGATTTAACCTTGAAGTAGGGAATTAAACCTATGCCATTATTTACATATGTTTTTACATATGATTTGACTTTAACGTGGTAATCAAGATTTTGATAGGTGGAGTTTGCTGTATTTTCGTGCAACTCTTATTTTATTGTAAATAACTAGGCAGTGTTCACCACCCGTACGTGACGAAGTTCACTAGTTAAATATGTGGTTCGTACATGTAGTCTGTGCAGTTACATATAACATACATTTTTCAAGTTAAGACGCCTTTTGGTTCCAATCTCAGATATGATCTTATAATGATTTTATAATGATCTAATTATCATTTATATCAGGCATTATCGGTTACAACCTGTCTGAATTGTTTATTGAATTTTAAAACCCACGGTTAGACTATGAAAGGAATCGCAACCTTTAGAATGAATTAATTAATCAATTTTTTACTGTTTTTAACACACACTTTGCACATTGTATTTTGCACTAATTGGTTTTATGGAATTGTGTTTTACTAGCCCATTCTTATTACCACTCTGCTGCGTATAAAATAATTTTTACAACTGTCATTTTTAAAGAAAATGCATTTAAAATTGAGAGTTTACTATTAGGTAATTATTGGGACTGAAATAATTATTTGTACAATTGTTTACAATGATTGCTTATTTATTTAATTGTTTCAGTCTGTTTTTCTTAAACTGTTGATGTTTTTGCTCTCTATGACCAGCGGAGTATTTTGTTTAGATCTATGGTAATGGGTGACAGGCTAACAAAGGGTTTTTTTCTATGTAATTATTTGCACTATAAATAGATATCATTGGTCCTAGCATGTCATGTGATCAAGGCCGTGGTAACACGGCCGAAACGCCTCATGCTGGTTTGCACGTAATAAAGAACACTGCATAATTACTTCTTGGCACGTTGTGGTCTGTACCTGCGTCCGAAGATTTGGAGTTGACAGGACTGTGGTGCTATATATATATATATCCAGAAGTCGTTGGGACTTCCCTATGTTGTGATGATTGCCGTGAGCTGGGGATGCCATTGTGCTGAAGATACATGTGATCGAGGCTATTTAATTATTAATTATTTTCAGTTGAGGCCCACTGTAATATTTGTTTTGGGGAATAGCCAGATTGTATTATATTGTATTGAAGCGCTTTTTGGGCGAGTATCGCGCTACTCTGGAACCCAGAAAGGATTAGTGGTGAATTAGTATAGTGAAAATATGAAAGTAATTTTGGTGGATATGTTAGTCAGATTATTTGGATTGAGAAGGATAGTGGAGGGATAGAGAAGGTAAAAAGGTTTGCATTTATATAGCGATTGCTACCCCAGATGAGGTGTTGAAGTGCTTTTTTGGCGAGTAGCATGCTACTCTAGAGCCCATAAAGGATTAGTGGTGAATTAGTATAGTGAAATATGAAATTAATTTGAGTGGTGGACATGTTAGTCTGTTATTTGGATTGAAAAGGATAGTGGAGGGATAGAAGGAAAGGATTTAGATTTCTTTTGTTTTGGAGCTTATAGCAGTAGGAGGAAGCTTGGGATGAGTAAAAGGGAGGTGGAGGGGGATGAGTAAAAGGGAGGTGGAGGGGTAGGAGTCAGAGGGAGGGTTTAAAAAGACTTGTTTTGGGGGATAGGAATAGTAAAAGAGGTATGAGATGATGCAGGGAGGGGTGGAGTAGGGAAGAGTCTCAAGGGTTATTTTTGGGGATCATAGTAGTGGTATGGGGTTTGGGATGAATGAGCGAGTGGAGGTAATGGATATATTGATAGAGGTATAGAGCGAGAAATAGGCTAGTGCATTGGAAAGAGTAGTAGAAAGAGGTTTGGGATGAGTCGGAGAGTTGAGCTAGAGGATATATTGAGAGCAGTATAGGGTAAAAAATAGGGTAGTACATTGGATATGCTGAATTAGAAGAAAAGTAATAAATAAGTAAAAAATAAATGTATAGATCCAAAAGTAATAGAGATATAGATCCATAAGTTCATGGAATGTATATAGTTGCATAAAGGAAGGTAGTATATGTAGATTGAAGATGCATTAAATTAGCTCTGGCTTTCAAGTGTTGTTGTACTTTAAATTATTTTTGTTTATTTATATAGATAATCTTTAGATCAATAGTGAAGCAATTGTAGATAAATAGTTATGATAAAAATATTTACTTTATGCAGTCACTTATATACATGTTAAAAACATAGAATAATGTAACTATCGGTAATATATACATTTGTTAAGCAGAACTAATGAATTTCTATATATAATAATTTTTTTAAACATAAGTATTCTACACGTTTACACAAAGCAATACACGTCTATAGTACAAATAAATGCTTATATGCAGAGAGATATGCTGTATATTTCTATCTGTTTGCGTATTGTGGTTATGTGAGGGACAACCAATTCTTAAGTAGTTTTATGAAGATAAGGTGGTTATCCGTGGATCTTATGTTGGGGGGTAGAGAGTTCCATAGTTTGGCTGCTTGAACAGTGAATGATGTGCCACCCATTGTTTTTTTCTTGTATCTTGGGATTTTGAGGCGAGGAGCCACTCTGGAGCGGAGGTTCCTTTGTTGAATGTCTTTGGTGATTTTCATCCTGATGAAGGGCGGTCCCGTTCCATTTATCGCTGTGTGGGTGATACAAAGCAGTTTGAACGTGGATCTTCTGGCAACCGGTAACCAATGCAGGGCTTTTATCAGGGGAGATGTGGTCTTGCGGTTTTATATGTAAGAGTAGTCTGGCAGCCGAGTTCTGAATCCGTTGTAGTCTTTTCATTGTCGTTAAAGGTGATCCATGGTAGAGGCTATTGGCGTAATCGAGTTTGGACAAAACAAGGGAGTTGATAGCGTGGACCTTGTGAGGAAATCCCAAATGGGGGAAGATTAATCGCAGAGTTTTTATTGTAACAAAGCTTGATCTTGCTAGTTTGTCCACTTGGGCATTCATTGATGGCTTGGAGTCCATGATCATTCTGAGGTTTCTTACTTCCTTCGATATTTTAGGCGGTGTTCCCAGATCATCAGGCCACATTTTTTATTTTATTTTTTAAACATATGTTATTGACTTTGTATGGTACCATTTGGGCTGCAGCCCGACATATACAAATCGAAGACAGGATAATGCCAAAGTACCAAGCTTGTAAACAACATTAACTACAGTTTGCATATATAACAACAAGAACTTTGTGCAGACATTTCCATTCCTCATGTATTTAAGGGTATGTTTGAGTACCTGTGTTAGTAACAATGAAAAATACAGTGTGCAGCGTGTTATGGCCAGGGACGTATGGGGGAACTTACTCATCAAGTGGTCTGAGAGGGAAGGTGGGGGGGAGGTCGATACCCCGATATGTAGCCCATCGGGACCATATTTTTCTATGCTTCTGGGGGCAGCCCCGCGCCTGGAAGACCACAATCTACGCACCCATTCATCTGTCCAATTCTTTTCGCCATTTCCCTAACGTCGTGGGGGGAGGTCCCTTTCCACAAATGAGTGATATCGCACTTCGCAATAGTGAGGGCCAGAAAGAGCAGATGTTGCTTATATCAATGTCCTCCTATGCCGTCAGTGCTGTGGAGCAGGAATAATCTAGGGTTGTGTGGGAGATCCCATGACAACACCTCTTTTAGACAAGCCGAGACTTTATGCCAGAAGGGCTGTATAGCGGTACAACTCCATACCATGTGTATAAACGTCCCCTCCTCTTTTTCACAGCGTAAGCACTGGGGGGATGGAATAACCCCCATCCTCCAGAGACGTGTATAATAAACTCGATGGACGTATTTGAATTGAATGAGACGGTATCTAGAGGACACTGCCGCGCCCCGGGGACTAGCTATGGCCTCCGCCCAGTCATCGTCAGTTAAGTCTGGGATATCGTCTTGCCACGCCTCTCTAGTCTTGTGTAAGGTCGTAGTGGAGTGAGTTGTCAACGTCTGGAAGATCTGTCGGATTTTATGGGCTCCTTAGTCACCCATGAGGAGGTGGCCCTCCAGGGGGTGAAACTCTGGAAGACTGTCCAAGGTGAGAAGCATGGGGGTGAGAGCATGACGCAGCTGGAGGTATTTGTAGAATTGCGTTTATGGAGTTGGAATTCTTCCTGTAGCTGTTGGAAGGACTTTAAGGTAGTGCCCCTCATAACGTCCCCAAGTGTGGATATGCCCACCAGGTCCCATTTGCGGAACCCCTTTAAAGCCGCCACCTGGCGCAGGTGGGTACCATTCCATAAGCTAGTTGCCTGGGTCATGCGCCCGTGCCACCCCATTCGCTGAACGGTATACCGCCAAAGCCGAATCGTTGTTCTACTAGCATGAGGCAGGAAATCAAGCCTCTGTGCACTGTACAGTACCTGAAGAAGGGGGACTCCCTCCATCGCTGCACGTTCCAGTGCGAACCCCGGATCCATTGGTGTATTATACCACCATTCATTAATGACCAATAAGTGAGAGGCCGCATAGTACGACTACACATCTGCCGCCGCGATGCTACCGCAATAAGTAGATTGTGCACAGGTCTGTAGCACCACCCGGACCGCCCCCTTCCACAGGAATTTATTATTTATGGCATTTATTTGCGCGAACCATCATCGCGGTTTGCGATACCGGAAATTTTGTAGCCGATAAAGCACTCTGGGGAAAGAGACCATCTTAAATATCGCTGAACGCCCATACAGCGAGAGGGGTAGAGATGACCATATTGTTGTCTCATCTCGGAGGCCGGCAAGAAGTGGGTTAATGTTGCGCGTCCATGAAATCTTTGGACAAGGAGACATAAAGATACCCAAATACTGGAATCCCTCTGTCGCGTGCGTTAGCTGGACCGCCCATGTACCTCTACCCTGGTGACCACATACTGGAAACAACAGACTTAGAGGGGTTGGTATGGAGCCCGGTGGTCTGGCCGAAGACTCGGAGGATCTGTAGGATACGTGGTCCCGAAATCCATGGGTCTGTCATGAAGAACAGGACATTGGCCGCATATAGCGCAATGCGGTCGGGTTGCGACCGTGGCCATTGAAAACCCCGGAGCACTGGATCCCGGCGAACCCATACCTCCAGGGGCTCCACCGCTAGGGCAAATAAAAGTGGGGACAAGGGGGCAGCCCTCCCTCGTGACGCGACAGATGGGAAAAGGGGCCGAACGATGACCAGCGATACGCACTGAGGCAATTGGTTCCGTATAGAGTAGGCGAATGTACGCCAGGAAGCGCGGGCCAAAATTAACCGCTTCCAAGAGTTGGAAGAGATACTCCCAACTGAGAGAATCAAATGCTTTATCAATATCGGCAAGAAGTATGGCTGCGGGGCGTCCCAACTCTGGAGCTATGCCATGGCGTTATGGACCCGGCGAATGTTGTGGCGGGTGGCTCGGTGTGGCATAAAGCCAGATTGGTCTAAGTGGATCAGATCCTGTATACAGGTCCGCAGGCGATCAGCTAGAACCTTGCCCAATAATTTAGGCTCAAAATTAATTGGGGAGATAGGACTGTATGAGGATGGGTCTTCCGGTGGGCGGCCGGGCTTTAAGAAAAGGACAATCTCGGCCTGTCGCCAATCCCGGGGTAGTATTTGCCGTTCAAGGGCATCTTGCATTGCCTCCAACAAAGGTGGGCCCAGTGTGGACGTATATGATCGAAGGAACTCCATGGGAAACCCATTGGGACCGGGGGCCCGCCCCGGACTCATCGCAGCCAACGCCGCCGTTAAGTCATCAACTGTAATGGGGGCATCGAGTTGGTCTCTCATCTGATCTGTTAGTCTCGGGGGGAGGGGGGAGGGGGGGGGATATCCCGAAGGAACTCTGCAATGAGGGCCTCTGAGAGCTGTTCCTTCCGTGTATATAGTGTGGGGAAGTAGCGTGCAAATTCTGCGGCAACTGCCTCTGGAGAGGTATGTAAGACACCGTCCATTCCTCGGATAGTTGGAATGGTGGCCGGGGACCGCTCAGCTTGGCACAGTCTGTGTAAAATTTTGCTTGATTTGTCCCCCCACTGATATACTCGGTGTTGTGACGCTAGCCAGATTTCCTTGGCCTCGTCCATGAGATGTTGTTGTATCTGCTGTTGTGTAAGGAGTAAATTACGATGGAGGGAGGGGCTGGGATTATGTATGTGTTGTGTCTCTAGAGATGTATGCTGGGCCTCCATCTCAGCGCGTTGGGCGGAGTGCTTACGTTTCTCATTCGCACAGTAGCTAATGTTCACCCCCCGGATTGTGGGTTTTAAGGCTTCCCAAAGGGTTTCTTTGGACGGGGCCGAGCCGGCATTCGTATCCAGAAACTCCTGGATGGTGCAGCAAGTGACTCGTGATAATCGAGGTCCCGAAGGTGCCATGGAGACATTCGCCACCTAAAGGGAGGTTTTTGACAGTGTAGAAGAAGTTTTACCATGACCGGAGAATGATCTGACAGCCCCCTGGGGAGATGGGAGACCTGGGAAAATCTGTGAATATAGCTACGTGGCGTGAACATATAATCTAGCCGGGACAGAGATTCATGGACCGTGGACATGTATGTGTAGCCTATCTCAGCGGTGTGATATTCACGCCATATGTCTGACCATCCCAGTGTGCCGCGAGTAGGGACAATTTAGATGCAGCTGTGGAAGGGCCTAAACTGGACCCGCGCCTTCTATCAATTGGCGACATGATATCATTCCAGTCCCCTCCCAGAAGGGTTATACCGTCCGGAAGTTCACTCCACAGACGGGTCATGTTGTCAACGAAAGTGGTCCCCAGAGGTGGGGGCGCATAAATGCTACCAATGTTAATGTGTTCTCCGTAAATTGTACCTGACAGGAGAACATACCTAGCCCCAGGAACCACCCAATGTTTGGCATGGATGAAGGGAACACGGCGGTGGATGAGAATAGCTGTCCCTCGAGATCCCCTCGTAAATCCAGCATGGTATATCAAATGATACCCAAACCTGGCCAAGCAGGGAGCCTTATTACCCAATAGATGAGTCTCCTGCAGGAGAAGAATGTCAGCTCCATACCGCTTGGCCTGTCGAAGGATGGCACCCCGTTTGATTTTGTTGAGTAACCCCTGGACATTCCATGTTACCACGGTCAGGTCACCCAATGGGGAAACAGTCGCCTGAGTAGCCATGTATTGCTTGTAGATGTATCGTTGGCATCAAGCTTAGTGAAAAATGGATTGTGTGTCTGCGCATGTGTAAAAACTAAACTTAATGTAACCATAAACCCCCAAAAAACCCATCCCTCCTCCCCCCTCCCTGATACTGCCGAGAACAAGGAGCATCTGTCGCGGTGAAGGACGCACTAGAACCCCAACCGGGGAGCCCAGGGTCCCTCCTCCAATGGTTCCCAACCTTCCCCATAAACATCAACATTGGGGTACAAATGTCCGGGGCTGGTCAGCCACGTTGCGTGTTGTCCACGCCAACTTGGTGCAGAATAAATGGAGCATTCCCAAATGAGGGACAGTCAGCAGGTACCAAACAATTAGATTTTCGCCATTGGAGTAATCAAGATGCCCGCTCAGGGCTGGAGGAGCGACGTTCGAATCCAGATCGGTGTCTCCGCTTTGATTTTGTCCTTCAAGATCGATTTTGCTGCGAGCCTCTGGAGGAGTCAGACTCTAGTGGCGGCGGGGAGTGAGGCTTCAGGTAAGCTCGTTCATCAGTCCAAGCGAAGACCGCTTCAGGTGTGTCAAAAAAATAAGACTTGGAGTTATATACAGCGCGTAACCTAGCAGGATAGAGCAGCATATATGAGATGTTAAGATCTCGCAGTCGCCGTTTTGCTGCTGTGAATGACTGTCGTTGTTGCACTAGGCGAGTGTAGTCCGGGAATATCATTATCGACCGGGATTCAAAGATGAGTTTGTCCTTGTGCGATCTAGCAAATTGCAACACTGCATCTCTGTCTGCATAGTTAAGTAACTTGGTGATAACTGGCCGTGGGCTTTCCCCTGGGGGGGGTTTCCTTGTCAGCGCCCAGTGGGCTCTCTCAACTACGAAGCACGTGTATAACATATCATCCGGTAGGTGATCCTTGAGCCACTGGGGGAGGAAGCGGTTCATGGAGTTACCCTCGCAACCCTCCGGGAAGCCCACAAAACGAAGGTTGTTGCGTCTGGCGCGGCCCTCATCGTCTTCCACCCGAGATGCCAGCTCCTGCGAGATCACTTTTAGTTTATTGACGCGCTGCTGTAAGGTGGTCACCCTATCTTCAATGGAGGACACCCGTGCCTCTGCTTCGGTAATGCGGTCCACTGCTTTTCTCAAATCCTGGCGTAGAAATGAGACTTCCGACCCCACCACACTAATTTTGGTCTACAGTGTGTCCCTGGCCTCCGTAATGGCCGCCAAAAGGGCCGCGTTGTCTGGTATAGGTCCACTCGTGGCCCCTACTCCCGTTGTCGTGGTATACTGGTCTAAGGTGCCTTGTTTTGAACTTGCGCTGCCAGGCTTGCCCTTCCCCATAGTGGAGCCGCAGATTGGCCACTCCAAGGATCCCAGGGGTCTACAGCTAGGAGCTCGTTGAGTCGTGCAGGGTCGTGACGACACAGGTCCACCGCACCAGGGGGCCCACAAAGGGGGGGCACCACAAGCCGGCCCTCACGGAAACTAGCCGCTCCCTAGCCACAAGCCGCACTGGGCCTAGCCCAGCCGCTTCCGCAGCCCGTAACAGCCAGCCAAGTAGGCCCCCCTACCGGGACCAAACTCGCCGGACCACCAGCCTGCGACGCACCCCCGGCTGCCGCTCCGCGTCAAGGTCGATCACCCGGTTCTGGTAGTAATTCGCGGCACTTCGTGGCCTATGGGTCGTTAGAGTGCAGTGCGGGGCCGCGGCCCACGGTGTAAGGAAGCGCCACTTGAGGTGATTCGCGGCACCCCCGTCTCCCGCAGTACAGTCCAGGCCCAGTAGTGGCGGTCACAGGGGGCCAATGCAGTCCTTGGCAGGTACGGAAAGTTCCCAAGGGGAGAAGGAGAGGCCGCCGCCAGCGCTCCAGCGCCGTGACCAAGGATGTACCTCAGGGCCCACTATACACCGATCGGGCCAGGGAGCCACCAAGAGCACTCAGGGGCCCGGGGCATACGTAGCGCGGCACCGCTCCAAAACGGGACCACCGCACCCTACAGGCCGGGGCGCGCCACGCCAGTGAGGAGGCCCCGATGCAGAGATATGGAGAGGAGGCCCCGCGGGACCGGTATACAGCACCACCCACCCCCCCCTCCGGAGGCCCAGCGGGCCCCCCCCACCGGTCAGCACCTGGACCCAGGTGGGCCCCACCACCTGAGCGGGAAGGCCGACTCAGGCCGTGAGGTCCCCCCGCGACCAGGGCCGCAGCCGGGGCATGCAGCAGATGTCTAACGCTCCTCTCCGATTCGCTTAAGGCTGCTCGACCACACTAACCCCTAAGAGAGCACCTTGGGATTGCTAGAACAAGCCCCTGTCCACTTGTAAGGGATAGCTGGACTCTTTATATAGTGTACGAAAAAGAGGTATATTGTGCAAAGAGTCCAGCTTCCTACATCCAGAAGGACCGATTCAGAACCATGTTTTCAAAATACAGTATTTCAAAAGAACCAAGTTCGCAGACAAAGCTAACTGTCCGTCTCAGTTTGTTGTTGCCCTCAGTCTACTCAGATTGAACATGTTCTTGGGAGAGAAAGGTATATGGCTTATGTAATAGAAACAGACCTTTAATGCTAAGAATACAAGACCATGTGTACTTGTGTCAAGAAATGCTGCCCTCTTGTCTCTACCGACAAAGATTATACTGGAATGAATTTGATTCAAATGAATGCTGCGGAGCTGAGGCCAAATGAAGGCAGCTTGTTCTTGTAAAGAAATGCAGTTTCTTCCCCACCCACCCACCCATTCCTCATCAGAAACAAACTGCAAAAATTCTGGGTGGAAAAAAAAAATCACCTATCTTCCATACTATATAAAAGTACACAGGTCCATGGCTCACAGCATGCGCACTACATAAAGTAAGGCAGTTGCACGCCGTCAGCCACATAATAGTTGAATTTGTTAAATCAAACAAGCACAATATTCTGTGAAATGCGGAAATTTCATGGCTGTCAAAAAAGTGGAAAATAAACATAGAAAAAACAAAGTATTGAAAATTCACAGCTGCAAAACAAAATATTGTGCATCCGTACATTATAACTAGAGTGCGATGTACACATGAGTTAATAGGGTAATGCTTCAGTAATTTTGAAAAACAATGACAGCTTCCCTAAACTACAAAAATATTTTCAGAGCACCAGCAATTCCATTTTTTGTCCAAGAAAGACTTTATTGCAAAGACTTCAGTATCATAACACAAGCAGCAATTAAGCAGCTCGGCTCATGCTTCAGCACATCTTCAACTACTTTCTCTGGATTACTTTACCAAATTTAATTTTTTTCTTGTAAAGGGTTAGGTCAGTGGGTTTTGTTTCGGAGGACAGATGACTCTTAAAGGCATTCAGCAGCTCGCTGTGAGTAATATTTTTGCATGGGTTAAGATGTTTCGACAACATCCTCTAAGTAGTATTTTTAGTTGGTACGGCGAGGAAGGGTTTCACGGAAATGGAGCAAGAAGGGAGTGTGGGTAAAGTGGGATGGCAAAGTCTCATCCCTTTCTCATTACACTTACAAAGGTTTGCTTTCCTATATTTTGAAAGTCACACCAAGTAGGAGTAACAAATGTATTTTTACTTACAGTATTAACGTATTTAACAATACTGTGTTTTATTTTTCATGTTAACTCATTTTAACATTAGTATTAAACAATGAGGAGCGATAACATAATTTTGCATTGTATTATAAGTAAAACATCAAAGCATAAAACAGGAGTAACTCAAGGGTGGAAGTTAGCATTTAAAAAAAAAAAAAAGGTGGCGAAACTTATTTCATGGTAGTAATTCTCTCTAAAAGATGTTTCAGTATAAAATGTTTGATCACATTCCACCTGTACCAAGCGCATGACAAGCAAGCTTTATACCCCACAAATATTTGAGGTCCTTAATCGACATAAATGCAAAAAATGCTCACACCTTGAAAGGATTTCCAACATCAACAGGTTATATTAAGGCAAGTGGTCTAACACACTGGAAGGATGTGAACCTCATGTAACTTGTTGACCTATTCCGAGATGGTACACTGGTGAGCGTCTACATGCTACTGGAGGAAGACTGTGAGACAAAGGGCTTTTCTTGCTACTTGGGAGTAAATTCGAGAGCACTGCAAAGTTACTTGAAAAGAACTACAGCTACACACAGTTATTTAGACCATCCACATAGAGGAGGCAGGTCAACTTCTTGTTAGCTGGTTCTATACAGGAGCTGGAGCACGAGGGTATATCGCTTCAAGGGTTGAGGGAACAATGGGAGCCAGAGCTAGGCAGTGAATTTAATAATGGATAATGGCAGAAAAGGTTGAAATATCAACACAAAAAAATCTCAAACAACGCACTCTTCAAGGTTACACAATTCCACATATTACACAGGGCCAACCTAATAAGCTTAGTAATATTTTTCGAGGTACCTCTCTGCATGTCCTTCATGCAATTATGAGCAAGCAGACTTTACACACTAGCTGTGGGGGTGACCAGGACTGGGTCCTTTTGAAAGGAGGTCTTTGATGACACTGCACAAATCACGGGCAAGACAGGCCTCATTTATATGGACTGGTACGTTCATATGGAAGGGTTTATTCCTCCGGCCTAAAAAATGAAAAAGTTAAATCCAAATTTGTTGACTTAGCCCCGTTTTTAGTGAAAATGGAGGACACCATAGTCTAGAAGGTTTGTAATCAGCCACAACTGGCAAAATGGAGAAGAGTTGTGATCCACTTGGCTGAAACCTTTACAAGACCACCGAACAGCTGAAATTTAGAATCATTCCTTCGTGGCAACTTGACATCCATCTGTCATTCCATCAATTGCTCAATGAAAACTTCAACAATGAGCTACCCCCTTAAACTCACTAAACCTAATTCGCCACAACAGAAGGCAAATTGGCTAAATACAAACAAGTCTTCAAAACCAGCATTTGCAATGCAATGGGTCTCGCATTTCTGAAAGTTAGAGCTATTGGCGTTGTAAATGACATTGTTTTTTACTTTTGTTTTTGTTTGTACTGGAATGGATGTATGTTGTTTGTAGTGAAATTATGTGGTTTGAATTGTTGTGGAAATGTATGGGGTGGAATTGTGTGGTGTGTAGTGGAATAATGTGGCATGATAAATAGATAGTGGTGATATCTGTATAGAATAGAAAGAAAGGAAGATTGAGAGGGATAGGGAGTTTGTGCATGAAGTGGCAAATGAACTCCAGACTGAGTAGCCGAAAAAGTAGGTGAGAGAGAAAGAAGGGGAGAGAAGGGTATAGTGGCATAAATAGGCGGCGCTTGTGTACGCAGAAAACCCCGAAAGAAAAGGAGGAGAGTGTGTGTTCGAGGTCTGGATTTTTTTTAATGTTATGGTAAAGAAACTGCATAAAGACCTGAGGTGAACTAACATGAGAAATGCTGGATAAGTGTATGAGAGAGAGCGCATATATTTATCTATTAGTTTGGTCAATGGGGAGGGGGTGACTAACGGGGGTAGTGGACGCATGCACATGTATGCGCACTGACACATTAGACATTTTTCATTTACGAATGTAACATGATGGGCAGCTGTGTTAGATCACGTAATAGGAAAAGTAAACGATGATTAAAAAAATAAAATGGGGGCTTGGTTGGTCAGCCAACATGGCGGACGCGGCTTGTGTGAGCTCCGCGCGTCCACGCCAATAATCCTACAGAATCCTGCCTAATTCCGCCTCAGTGCATCGCATCGGGCATCAGAGGGACCACTAATTAATGCCCGGGGCAACACGTGTGGAACTGCGGAGCGGAGTGAGTGCCGGCCGCTGGCTGTGAATTTGACATCGAGACTTCCTGGGTCGTGGCACGGGCCGGCCACCACCACAACCACCACCCGGCCCCCACGCGGCTCTCGGCGGCGCCTCGTCAGGGGCAGGAAAGCAGGCCGGCAGCGTCCGGCCCGCGCCACAACACGGGAAGCCTCGATGTCAAATTCACGGGCAGCGGCCGGCACTCCGCTCCGCAGTTCCACACGTGTTGCCCCGGGCATTAATTAGTGGTCCCTCTGATGCCCGATGCGACGCACTGAGGCGGATTTAGGCAGGATTCTGTAGGATTATTGGCATGGACGCGCGGAGCTCACTCAAGCCGTGTTCGCCATGTTGGCTGACCAAGCCATGCCCCCCCACATTTTATTTTTTTAATCATCGTTTACTTTTCCTATTACGTGATCTAACACAGCTGCCCATCATGTTATATTCGTAAATGAAAAATGTCTGTCAGTGCGCATACATGTGCATGCGTCCACTACCCCGTTAGTCACCCCCTCCCCATTGACCAAACGAATAGATAAATATATGCGCTCTCTCTCATACACTTATCCAGCATTACTCATGTTTGTTCACCTCAGGTCTTTATGCAGTTTCTTTACCATAACATTAAAAAAAATCCAGACCTCGAACACACTCGCCTCCCCTTCTTTCTGTGTTTTCTGCGTACACAAGCGCCACCTATTTATGCCTCTATACCCTTCTCTCCCCTTCTTTCTCTCTCACCTACTTTTTCGGCTACTCAGTCTGGAGTTCATTCGACACCTCATGCACAAACTCCCTATCAATCTTCCTTTCTTTATATTCTATACAGATATCACCACTATCTATTCACCATGCCACATTATTCCACTACACACCACACAATTCCACCCCATACATTTCCACAACTAACAATTCAAACCACATAATTCCACTACAAACAACATACATCCATTCCAGTATAAACAAAAACAAAAGTAAAAAACAATGTCATTTACAACGCAAATAGTTCTAAATTTCAGAAATGCCAGACCCATTGCATTGCAAATGCTGGTTTTGAAGACTTGTTTGTATTTAGCCAATTTGCCTTCTGTTGTGGCGAATTATGTTTAGTGAGTTTAAGAGGGTAGCTCATTGTTGAAGTTTTCATTGAGCAATTGATGGAATGGCTGATGGATGTCAAGTTGCCATGAAGGAATGATTCTAAATTTCAGCTGTTCCGTGGTCTTGTAAAGGTTTCAGCCAAGTGGATCACAGCTCTTCTCCATTTTGCCAGTTGTGGCGGATTACAAACCTTCTAGACTATGGTGTCCTCCATTTTCACTAAAAACGGGGCTAAGTCAACAAATTTGGATTTAACTTTTTCATTTTTTAGGCCGGAGGAATAAACCCTTCCATATGAACGTACCAGTCCATATAAATGAGGCCTGTCTTGCACGTGATTTGTGCAGTGTGTGTCATCAAAGACCTCCTTTCAAAAGGCCCCAGTCCTGGTCACCCCCACAGCTAGTGTGTAAAGTCTGCTTGCTCATAATTGCATGAAGGACATGCAGAGAGGTACCTCGAAAAATATTACTAAGCTTATTAGGTTGGCCCTGTGTAATATGTGGAATTGTGTAACCTTGAAGAGTGCAATTTTTGAGATTTTTTTGTGATGATATTTCAACCTTTTCTGCCATTATCCATTATTAAATTCACTGCCTAGCTCTGGCTCCCATTGTTCCCTCAACGCTTGAAGAGATATACCCTTGTGCTCCAGCTCCTGTATAGAACCAGCTAACAAGAAGTTGACCTGCCTCCTCTATGTGGATGGTCTAAATAACTGTGTGTAGCTGTAGTTCTTTTCAAGTAATTTTGCAGTGCTCTCGAATTTACTCCCAAGTAGCAAGAAAAGCCCTTTGTCTCACCGTCTTCCTCCGGTAGCATGTAGACGCTCACCAGTGTACCATCTCGGAATAGGTCAACAAGTTACATGAAGTTCACATCCTTCCAGTGTGCTAGATCACTTGCCTTAATATAACCTGTTGATGTTGGAAATCCTTTCAAGGGGTGAGCATTATTTGCATTTATTTCGATTAAGGAGCTCAAATATTTGTGGGGTATAAAGCTTGCTTGTCATGCGCTTGGTACAGGTGGAATGTGATCAAACATTTTATACTGAAACATATCTTTTAGAGAGAAATACTACCATGAAATAAGTTTCTCCACCTTTATAGGTCTCGCCTAGCGTCGCAGCACATGCGTTGCTCGCTCTCCGAGATCTATTGTCGTCGGGTTGCTTTCGGAAGTGGAGTCGAAGCTCCGCCCATGCTTTTCATTGGCGCGCGTCACACTTTATGTTAAACGCTCGCTTTTGATTTGGAGGGAGGCTTGTTTGTTCCCTCCCTGTCTCCTTTTCGGCTCGCCCACCCGGACTGGATATTTTGCTCGCGCACGGCGTCTCTTCCGCCTTGCTGCACGTTCGCAGACAGTAAACCCTGGACGGTGGCAAGACATGCAATCTCATGACGTGTTCTGAATATCACTGTTTGAAGTGCTGTCCTCGCATATTGTATGCTACACCCTTGTCATGTTTTATCGCTTATTTTCTTCTGTTACGTAGTGCGTGTTGCTATGTTATGTTACGTTTTTGGCATTCCTAAAGCGCGCAGCCTGAGAGTAGGGACTCGAGGCGCTTTAGCCTGGAAGGTTTAGTACCAGAATATGGAGTTTTAATGAACGATCATGTTACTAAAATATCGCAGCCAGATCATTTAAAATGTTGTGTCCAGAATCTGGATCGCCGATATATCACAGTTTGCTAGTCGATGTTCCGCACACAATATTGTTGCAGCGTGATGTTTTCGTGCTGTGACGTGCAGCACTCTGGTTACTGTTCTCTTGCACTAGTTCTGGCTGGTGTTTTACATTGTGCTTCTGGTGTGCCTCTTGGTTTCGCATCGGTGGCTTGTTCACGGAGCTGCAGTGTGTGATGTTGGTGTTGAGAAGGTGTGGCCCTGGGCTTTGCTGGTTGTGTAGACACACACACCCCAAACCGGTCAGATGTCCGTTCCTGGCAGGTGGCGGTACTCTGGGTGCACTGGCGGTGTCTGCGTGCGGTGGATGAGTTGTGTTACACGTGTGTGTGTGTGTGGTTCTGTGTCTTTGAGATGGATGTGTGTGGTGTTGTGCCTAATGAGTTGTTTGTGAGTCACTTGCCTCCACAGCGGTTGCTGGGGTGGGCGTGCCGCGTGCCTGAATGACGTGTTGAATTTATATTGAATACGATTCAGAATGTTCTGTCAAGAATTGTTTGTGTATTTTTGTCTTGTGTCACGCTGTTCTCTGGCTTTAAGTTATAGAGCGAAATAGTGTGCCACGTTGTGTTTCTGTGTTGCTTAATTCGGTAAACGACTTCACAACTGTTCCTATAGAGCTGTGCTTGGTATGAGGTGTGCTGGCTAGTATGCTGTGGGTAGGTGTGTGCAGAATGTGTGATCTGCTTTTGTGTGATCATGCAAACTTTGGGGGGAGATGACGTGAAATTACGCGTAATTGCAGAGATCCGTCATTTCGCCCTATATTTTAGTGTAAAAACCGCAAGTGGCGCGAGCATCAGCTCCTCGTGTTCTGGCCCTTCCTGTTATTCCCACGCGCTCCAGGTACCATTTTGCTGTGAACGCCTAATAACGCACCGTGGCATGATTCAGGTAATTTTGCATAACAAGGTTAGCACAAAGTCCCCCTGTTACACAAGGGACGCTAGTGTGATTTAAATGTAGTCACCAGAGGCTGCAGATGTGTGGGTGTTTCTGTGGGGCAAGTGCTGGGAGCCGCAACAGCCTTTTATATGAGAGTTCCTGTCTGCATTGGGCGCATTATCGCACTTCCCTGTCATTTTCGAGTTGTTTGGCTCTTATGGGGGAGGTTGTGGTAAGATTAGAGGAGCCGACCTTCGCGCTGAGAAAACCGGTTCGAGCTTCACGGCTCAACATCCGGTGATTCAAAAATGAATATACCCGGCCTTGTGTAATGTAACTGGTGCTCATGTAAAGCGCTCTAAGTTTGCGCTATATAAAACTGAAAAATGAGTCTCTTTGAAGTTGTATCAAAGGCAGTGACGGGTTGTATTATTGCAGAGCGGAGGTTTTTTTGTTTTCGCCCGAGTGTAACAAGCATTTGTAATACGATAGGTCTCGCATTTGCGAAATTTTAAGCTATTGGCATTCTAAATGACAATGCCTTTTATTTATCTGTTTTTAAAACCAACATATAGATAAAGGTTTGTCATTTACAATGCCAGTAGCTCAGTCTCGAAAATGCGAGACCTATTGCATTGCAAATGCTTTTTTTTTTAAATGCTAACTTCCACTCTTGAGTTATTCATGTTTTATGCTTTGATGTTTTACTTATAATACAATGCAAAATTGATATCACTCCTCATTGTTTAATACTAATGTTAAATGAGTTAACATGAAAAATAAAACACAGTATTGTTAAATACGTTAATACTGTAAGTAAAAATACATTTGTTACTCCTACTTGGTGTGACTTTCAAAATATAGGAAAGCAAACCTTTGTAAGTGTAATGAGAAAGGGATGAGACTTTGCCATCCCACTTTACCCACACTCCTTTCTTGCTCCATTTCCGTGAAACCCTTCCTCGCCGTACCAACTAAAAATACTACTTAGAGGATGTTGTCGAAACATCTTAACCCATGCAAAAATATTACTCACAGCGAGCTGCTGAATGCCTTTAAGAGTCATCTGTCCTCCGAAACAAAACCCACTGACCTAACCCTTTACAAGAAAAAAATTAAATTTGGTAACGTAATCCAGAGAAAGTAGTTGAAGATGTGCTGAAGCATGAGCCGAGCTGCTTAATTGCTGCTTGTGTTATGACTTGAGTCTTTGCAATAAAGTCTTTCTTGGCCAAAAAATGGAATTGCTGGTGCTTTGAAAATATTTTTGTAGTTTAGGGAAGCTGTCATTGTTTTTCAAAATAACTGAAGCATTACCCTATTAACTCATGTGTACATCGCACTCTAGTTATAATGTTCGGATGCACAATATTTTGTTTTGCAGCTGTGAATTTTCAATACTTTGTTTTTTCTATGTTTATTTTCTACTTTTTTGACAGTTAGACATGAAATTTCCGCATTTCCAGAATATTGTGCTAGTTTGATTTAACAAATTCAACTATTATATGGCTGACGGCGTGCAACTGCTTAACTGTATGTAGTGCGCGTGCTGTGAGCCATGGACCTGTGTACTTTTGTATAGTATGGAAGATAGGTGAATTTTTTTTTCCCACCCAGAATTTTTGCAGTTTGATTCTGATGAGGAATGGGTGGGTGGGGAAGAAACTGCATTTCTTTACAAGAACAAGCTGCCTTCATTTGGCCTCCGCTCCGCAGCATTCATTTGAATCAACTTCATTCCAGTATAATCTTTCTGTTGGTAGAGACAAGAGGGCAGCATTTCTTGCAACAAGTACACATAGTCTTGTATTCTTAGCATTAAAGGTCTGTTTCTATTACATAAGCCATACACCTTTCTCTCCCAAGAACATGTTCAATCTGAATAGACTGAGGGCAACAACAAACTGAGACGGACAGTTAGCTTTGTCTGCGAACTTGGTTCTTTCGAATTCTGTATTTTGAAAACCTTGTTAGGAATCTGGCCAGCTGGATGTAGGAAGCTGGACTCTTTGCACAATATACCTCTTTTTGGTATACTATACAAAGAGTCCAGCTATCCATTATAAGTGGACAGGGGCTTGTTCTAGCAATCTCAAGGTGCTCTCTTAGGGGTTAGTGTGGTCGAGCAGCCTTAAGCGCATCAGAGAGGAGCGTTAGACATCTGCTGCATGCACACAGTCAATAAATGATACACAACACTCAACAAGGAGATCCACGCCAATTTAGAAAAATAACACTTATCTTTATATATAATTTTTGGCACCAACATTATCAAAATCAGCTTAGTACATTTTGAGTTAGAAATATATTTTCAGTTTTTATAAGTCAACGCTGTGCAATTTATGGAGCTATAATGTTATCCTATGGAGGAAAGACATGTACCGCATACAGGTTCTTTACAGCGATTTACATGACCAATCTTCTGGACGTAAGGTGAGAATGGGGCAGGGTTCAAAGCAGCACCAACAGGTCACCTCGCGCAGAACTGGGGCGTCTGGGTGCAGAGGTGGTTCCAAGTGTCTGGTTTTCACAACCTGAGACACTCCCCGTAGAGGGGATCTTCACAAAGAGAATGCAGGTGGCGTTGGGGAGTCCAATGTTGGCAAAACCAAAGTGGGCTTTATCTCTGGAGGTTCTTGGGACCAAGCTGGCACTATTGTCCCACTTTAAGTCTGGCTAGGAGGTACGGGTGCAGTGGTGCTTTCCGGTGTCCGGTTTTGGCGGTCCGAAGTCCTCTGAGGTACCTGCAGGATGCAGTGGAGGAGCTCCGCTACTCCACAGGAGTTCCTGGGTCTTGGGTGAAGGACTGGCAGTCCTCCCAGGTTTTTGGAGGGACAGCAGCTGCAGGATGGCGCAGTTGTTGGGGGCAACAGGCAGGCCAGCAGGGTTAGTGCCAAGTCAGTCGCTGTTACTCTGTTCTTGCTTTTGTGGCTCTTCAGTGTCCTCCTTTCAGTTTGGCAGGATCGGATTTCCTGGTGCCAGGGGCTCCCCTAAATACTAGATTTAGGAGCGTTTGGGGAGTGTAGGGTAGTAGCCAAAGGGCTACTTACCCCTGGGGTCACTACGCCCCCTATATGAAAACTTCCTGTGGGAAGTGGGCAGAACCCTGTTCCAGAGTTCCTAATTCTGCCATCATCAAGATGGCAGACTGTTAAGTTTCGTGTCCACATCAGGTAGCCCACCTTAGGGTTGGAACTATCCTGAGGGTGAGCATGCCTCTCTGACTACTAATTTTCCCCCCTGTCCAGGTGCCAAATGGCCCGGGTCAGGTAGTTGGCATCCCCACACCTCTGAGGGAAGCCAGATCCGCACACCAAAGACCGTGGGCTCTTTGAAGCTCCTTGTCTTGGAATGCTAATTTACAGGTCATCCTGCTGGAGGAGGTGAAAAACACCCTGACCTCCCAAGAGTGTGGACTCTCATCCCTGGGGTTCAGAAACTGTTCTGTGGTGGCAGGCTGGTCAGAACCAGTCAGCCAGTGCACTAGTAGTTAGTAGGTTTTCAGGGGGAACCACTAATGTGCTCTTTGGTGCATATATTAATATATCTACCTCTGGAATCATTGTGGGTTTATTAATACAAGGTGTTTGATACCAAAGGCCATATATTTCAGCGAAGCAATAATGTAGGTGGGGAACTCGTTTTTACCAGTACCCATCACATGTACTTAAAATGGCTTTCCCTGTTCACATGTGACATCTAAGAATGGCCTTCGACATCACTGGTGCATATCTGCTAATACAGATATGTCCTCACATGTAGTATAGTGCACCCTGCCTTAGGGCTGTAAGGCCTGCTGAATGGGTGGCTTACCTGTACTGTATGCAGTGTCTGCAGGCATGGCACAAAGGGATGTGCGTCATGTTGTGTTTTCACTTTTGTCTGCACCAAGACACTCAGCCTGCAATGGCAGTCTGCATAAGTTAGGTGAGGAGTACCTTAGGGTGGCACAATACATGCAGCAGCCCTTAGGGACACTCGAGTACCCATGCCCTAGGATACCATTTACTAGGGACTTACAGGGGTGCTAAAGGTATAGCCAATTGGGGAACAATTCTACAGTTTTAGGGAAAGAGATCTGGCACTGGGAACCTGGTTAGCAGGAACCCAGTGCACTTTCTGTCAAAATTGCATCGAATACCAGGCAGATAGTGGGGGTGACCATGTTAAAAAGGGGCACTTTCCTACACTGGAGAAGACTAATGTAGAGGGAAGTAAGCTGCAAAACAAAGTCATAACTGAGTAATTTGCTATTCGTGTATTTGGTTGCTATTTGTGTTGAACCCCTAAAGCTCTCTTTAGACAATATTTAGCTACTTAATAAGCATAGGTAATTGGGCTCTCATCAATGTAAATATATTATGATGCCTTTTCGTTTTCTTTATATATTTATCTCTTATTCCTTTTGCAACCTGTTAAAGACATCTATACCTTTTTTTGTATTCTTTCAGGGATGCCATAGAAACGTTGTTCCCAGATATCATTAAAGAAAAGAA
Organism: Calotriton arnoldi; assembly: GCA_963921515.1. NCBI lineage: Eukaryota > Metazoa > Chordata > Amphibia > Caudata > Salamandridae > Calotriton > Calotriton arnoldi. Next base: position 1,659,812 of record CAWUFW010001964.1, read on the forward strand.
TGAGGAGATTCAGCAGAACATAGATATAGCACATAGCCTGCAGGCATTTCACAAATATGGCAACGATCAGGTCCAGGCTGCACCAAACAATGTAAGAGATAATCTGCAAAGAGGCGGTGGCTTTTTCTCTGGAGTTCTCACAGCTTTGACTGCTGTAGCAGTAAGTCTTTCATCATTCTGATGCCTTCAATAACTGCATCTTTTCTGTCTTTTTAATTTTTTTCACTTAATTTCTTTGATTTATAAAATGCAGACTTGGAAATGAAGGTTAATCCCGTAGGTTGTGTTGATTAGTGATTGAAGAATAAGCAGTAAATACATTTAAATTAAATAATTCCTTTCGTATGTGTTTTTAATTCATTTTGAGAATTTGTGTAATGAATACTATATGCAAACTGAATTATCATTGAAACATATAGATTGTCTAACGTATAGCTCTGTAGGAAAGTGCCCCTTTTTGCATGGTTGCCCCCTAACTTTTTGAAAGATACCTGATGCCTACTTGACTGAGTGTGTGCTGGGATCCTGTAACCAGGCAGCAGCACCTGGGTTCTTTCCTAAAAGGGTACCTTTGTACCCACAATTGGCACACATCTAGGCCACATGTAAGTCCCTTGTAAAAGGTACCCCTGGTACCAGGGGCCTTGTGACCAGAGAGGGCCTCTGAGGGCTGCAGCATGTATTATGCCACCCCAGAGACCAATCACCTTAACACCCCCACCCTGCCAATGCAGATTGGGTGTTTTGGTGGTGACCAAACTAAAAAGTCGACATGGCACACATCCCTGTGTGCCATGCCCACCAACACTTCCTGGGGGATGGGCAATTCACCCCTCTAGCAGGCCTTACAGCCCTAAAAGCAAGGTGCACCATACCCAGGTGAGGGCATAGCTGCAAGAGCAATATGCCCCTACAGTGTACATTCACAGAATCTGTAAGTGCAGTGAAGCCATTTTGAATGCATGGGCTGCGAGTTTGTCAACACACATTCCACAGCTCCATGATGGCTTTACTGAAGTCTGGAAAGTTTGATATCAAACTTCCAGCACATTAAACCCACTCTGATGCCAGTGTGGGATTTAATGGAAAATGCACTCGGAGGGTATCTTGGAGATGGCTCCTGAAAAACGACCCACCCTGGTGTGGCTCCTGACTGGCTCCCAGCCTTCTGCCACCACCAGCTTGCGCTCTCTGAGTTTGGAAACAAAGCACATCCTGGGCAGAGATGTCATGCCTCCTTCTCCAGGATGGGCAGAGTTCTCTAAGAGGGAGCTTCAAAGGCCTGCTGCCTTTGTTAGCAGCAAAAGGCTGGGGGCAGCTATCAGCAAATGGCTTTCCCCAGTTCTGACCCCCATTTTGGGTGCGAGAACCGACCTGAAAACCTAGCCAGGAAGGGGAGGTGTGCCCACCTTTGCCAACCCCACCACTCAGGTTGGGGAGGCAAAGTGTCTGCCACCTCTCAGTCACGGCCATCTTGGAGGTGATGGGGGGGACCCCCCCCATCAGGAAGAGGCCTATGTCCCCCTTCCGCTGGATGGTGGCATAGTCGGGGGTGTACACACCCCCGGGAAGGGACCCATTAGTACCAACCTGCACACCCCTGTAACACCCCAAAATCTACTATTTAGGGGCACCCCTGAACCTTGCCTCTTCAGAATCAATGTGACAAGAAGGAGGACCGAAGAGCCGTGCTGCAAAAGAGGAGGACGACAACCACTGCTTTGGCCCCAGCCCTACTGACCGGTCTCCTGCTCGGAACCCCTGCAAGCTGAAACCGGCGTGTCCTGCAGCCAGCAGCCTCCAAGAACCCTGAGGACCTGCCCTGCCTTCCTAAAGAACTCTGATCTCCAGTGGACACTGGATTTGTCCAACACCAGCCCAAGCCAGGACTCCTGATCCAGCCAGATCTGCTAGTCCTCACCACTCTGCACCCAATGCCCACAGCCTGAGTTCAAGTGGCCCAACATCCCAGCGGTGTCCCCCGGCAATCCTGACTTGTGTTCCAGCGTTGGACGCCCTCCACCAACCTTCTCCTCGACGCCTGCAGCCTCATCCTGAAGGATCCCCCCAACCGCGACCGAAAACTATGAGAAGAACCTGAAAGGAGACCCCTGCACCGCAGCTCCTGAGTCCTAAGGTGCCTGAGCGACGGTGTCCAGCAACTCTTCAACTTCATCCTCCAGTTGTTGGTTCCCTTTGTCAAGACTTCTGGCTCCAGCCTGCAGTCTTTTTCTGTGACTGACATCCTCCATTGAAAAGCATTGGGCACCCGACACCTCCTGAGCACCCTACACCCGGCCGCCCCAGCACGGCTGGTGGGGCGTACTTGGCTAACATTGGCACAGTGCACTCTGCACCCGGCCGCCCTAGTGCTGCTTATGGTGCCCCTTCAGTGCCAACCTGAACCTTGGGAAACCTTGGTTCTAGCCCCAAAACTCCAATCCTAAAACTGTTTGATTACCTGTAAACTTGACACTTAATTTTTCTCCATAGGACTGTATGGTGGGATTTCTCAGAAAAATCTTTTTAAGTGTTGAACTGTCTTGTACTGTAACAAAAGTAACTTAGTGCCTTTACAAGAGTTAACCTATTTATCAATGTCGTGTGTTGCTTAAACTGTTAGAAGTGTTTCATGCCAAACTAGAAAAGTAATCCAAAAGTAATTTCAAATGTTTTTGAACAGTTTACAAATCGTTTTCTCAACTGCAAAAGTAATCTGAATGTTCTTACAAAGCCAGTGTTCACTCTATTTTGAAAAATAACATTGTATGAAGTTTAATTTGCCTGTCACTAAGTAAATCTTGGTTCTAGAAATGAAACAAAATAACTTGTTATACAACAATTGGTCTGGATTCAGTCTTTGAGTGTGTGACATCATTTCTTTCCTGAGTGTGTACAACAAATGCTTAACACTACCCTCTGATAAGCCTGCCTGCTTAACCACACTACCACAAAAGAGAATAAGGTATTATCTATTTTAGCCTCTGGTATACCTTTGGGGATCCACTGGACTCTGCACACTAAACCTCACTTTGGGTTAGTATATACAGAACCAGCTTACTACAACACTTCCTACATCACTCATCAAGCATAAACAGATGTATTGCAGAGGGGAGAGTTAATAAGTGTCTGAAACCATTACGCTGTCACTGAAAAATAGTGACAAACTTTACAATTTGGTCAAATTACTAATGATTTTTTAACTCCTTAGTTCTGAAAGACCATACAAACATTACATATGGAATAAAGTACCCCCTTGTCGTATATTATTAGGATATTGCAAGCCACTGAGGAGTTCCATGACCATATAAAGGAACGAGGCCGAAAGCAGGGGGTACTTTATTCCCTGTAATACTTTGTCAAACCATCACCTTTCAAACATAGACCACCGAAATTCTTGTTGCGTAAGCCTTTTCATATGAAAGGGAGAGCATGTTCGCAAACATCAAGAATAAAAATAGAATCTCTAGTGAAAGATTAAACACCTAAAAAATAAATTAGAAATTTGTTGCAAAAGATATTAGAATCCGTTTAATACAAGTCATGTTTTAATAAAAAGCAGAGAAGTTCGGAATGTGTAGAAACGCGAAGAAAGGTTCAAATTTTACTTTCAATACTTGAGGAAGTCAAAAAATAAACATGTTGCCTTAAGTATCTCCTTTCTGCTGGTCACTGTACAGCAAGGTAAACCGAGCAGAAGAAAGAAAAGCAACATTTTGTTTTCGTTCTTTAAACCGCTGCTTTAATTATGCTCTGTGACCTGACCTGCCTTTCCCCTTGGTTGCTGGCTCTAGCAGCTGGTATTTTGATGTCAGAACTCAACTGTAATAAGTTATTACAATTGTGTTCTGACATTTCTTCATTATAGGCGACTGGGTGTGCCACAAGTCGCCTTTTTATAAAGAAATTAGAGATTGTTTTTTATACAGGGATTGAAGAATCCCATGTATTATATCATATAAATATTATGATTGTAACATAACGACTATCCTCTCCAAATCATCTAAAACTTGGATTTATATTACTAAAATGGCCTCTGGGTACATTTGGACAAATTTATTAGCCTTTCCAATGCATCCTAAGATGGTGTTTGAATTGTAAAGAATATTCACTTTTCAACGCACAGGGATTTGTATCCAAGTCTCCGGTGACCAGATAATGTTTTACTTCTAACTCTAGTTCTAACACATTTGTGTGCTACGATGAGGTAGCTGAATTTGGTGTATCTGAATTTGGCTTATTTGGGATTGGCCCGAACTGAGTAGGAAGACAGGGTAGCAAAATGTTAATAACAAACATTCACCTCCATTCTCTCAATATTGGCATGGTCAATTATTTATATATGATAAAGCGGGTCAACGAAAACACATTCAAAATTTCAGATTATTACTGTTCGTTCATACTGTTTAAAACCTTCCTGTATATGCTGCAACAAACAGCAAAATGATGGAGGAAAGCCGCAAATTAATCTCTGCCACTGGCCATCACTCAGGCCCTGTTCCAGTCCATTGTTTTTTACCGTCTGTGTCTCTCTAGAGAGAGACCAGTCATATGCAAATCCATCTTGGAACAGTCCAGTCCGAACTGCCAGGTGGAATTCATTCGAGGCGTAAAGAAAAGCAACCCTGACTGGTGTTGGCCTTGAATTTGCAAGCTCTGATGATAAAAGCAGTAAATCAAGAAATGCAATTATCTGTTTCGTCTTCACGCTTACTTTTTTATCATCATTCCAGTACATATTTTTAACATTTCAGGTAGTTTTGCTGGTCTATCATTGGAGTAGCAGGGAGTCTGAACATGACCTTCTAGTACACAAGCCAGTTGAAAAATGGACTCCTGAGGAGGTGATCCTGTGGTTAGAGCAGTTAGGCCCCTGGGCCTCCTTCTACACAGAGAGGTTTTTAGCTGAGAGGGTCAATGGAAGGTAAGAAATCAAATTTGAACTCTTTGCAGAGAGATTGTGTCAAAGGCCCCTTTGCTTAAAATATGTAAATTTTACGTTGGACAGGTCTGTCAATTTCTTTCTTTCAGCGTCTGAAATACACAAGTCTGATTTTTGCATCCATATTGCTGCTATGAAATTGTATTTAATGATGAGCCAGCTAATAGTACCGCTGTGCTGTCACTGATGTACGAGTGCTTATGACAATGTTGGGTCCTGAGAGCGTTATTTTAGCACTTTTGTTTTCCAGAAAACATGGAATGAGTGCCAGGCATTGTGAGTTCCTGATAATTACATTTTTCAGTACTGAAAGTCTGCTTACTTTCTCAGGTGTGTGGGCTATTTTATAAACTGTACATGTTTGAATTGATATCAACAGATTATTTAATCGGAGGCCTGCAGTCTTAACAGAAAATCTACCACTATTATAATAGGTTACTTGATCATCTTCTAAATTCACATTCCATAAAATGGCTCTCTGTGCTTCTAGCATAGCTGAGGCTGCTTTAATGTCTTTGAAAAGGGATGTGTCCAAAGATTCTACCAGCCGGGCAGTCACTTTGTCCATTTCACATTCTTTTTGAAAGCACAATGCGTTGAGCTGAAACTTCATATCAGTTTAAGTAATGATGAAGTGGACTTGCCTTCTGTATGACAGTCATTGCTGCGGTGAGTGTGAGCTTATAACGTTTGTAAAAAAAACTGCTATCAATAGGGTATTCCCAACACTAAGCATAGTGTGTGGGATCATGGGTTTAATGAGTTCAATTACGTAGACATATGAGGTGGCGTTGTAAAAAAACCAATTGCTTTTTGCAAGATAACCAGGTTTCATCTTATTCCTAAAAGCTGTGTGTTGAATCAATCTTATTATTTCATGGATGGCTACTATTTTACGAATGGTAAACCAGTGAAGTTCTCCAGGGTGTTGAAATGAAGGATGAAATGCATAGTGGCATGCCATAATCCAGGCAAGTGGAAATCATTGCATTTATCATCAACTTCTATGTGGATGTTGGCAATAGACACAATTCCTCTGATTTCACAAACGTCTGAGGATCATTCACCAGAAAAGGCTTTTGTGAGAAGCTTGCTTAATGTCTTAATTTGAAATTAAGAATCCAAACCTTGTTGACACGAACTAGGGATGCAACCATGTCTAATTGCCAGAGAGAGGGGCTCCCAAGGTCTATAACATCCACTAAGGTTGTAACTTCAATTTTCCATCATCAGTGAGTTCCTTGCCCTTTACACAGCAATGGCGTGGGATACAGATATTAAAACAGGAAGCAATGTCACTGTCCCACCTTCATTCTCATTATAATTTGAGTGTCATCTAAAGTTCAGTCATATGACCCAATCACCAAAGTTACAGGCATCACAGAACAATGTGGCTCAGTGAGAAGTGGACCTTAAAAGTGGAAGAGAGGCATCTACAAAACTGCTTTGCTAAAAAGGAAGTTACTTGTTTCTGGGTCTACCCAGCCAGACCAAGGTACAGAAGGTGAATTAAGACTGAATGATCAACCCTTTAATGCAGCCGAAAGGTCAAAATGATTAGGACGCTGACCTAATCGTCTGTTTCAAGTCACCTGATAAAGAGAACAACCCTGACTTTGTACTTTTTAGTAGAAAGATTACTTGTGAGCATGGTCAAACATTCTGCAGTTTTAAGGACAATGAATTACCTTTTATTGACAAGTTTCTCCATGACGTTAACTAGAGCAATTGAAAGAAATTAGGTGTTAGAGTTTTTTCCTCTAAAGAAGTCTCACAATGGACTATTTCAGCTGCACGGGGACTGAGCCCTGATTGAGGAAGTTATTAATGCAATTTAGCATAAGATGCGCAATAACCCCCACTACATTAAAAAAGAGGGTCTCTCAATTTGAGACACTATAAAAATCTCTCTATTTCCGTGTTTGGCAGGAACGTCCTAAACTCCACTGAGTTTCTGGCTAAAAAGTCCGTGTCTAAGCACAAGTGGATGTTGGTCAAAGCAGTGTTATCACAGACATTCTTGATCTTGTCCATAAAAAAGTGAGGAGTTCCCGTAGCTATCTCAAGGGACATGATTTATTCTCTATCATCATTGGTGCAGAGAGTTCTTTAAATACTGTAAAGCCCTCTACCATTATTTTTGGGATGAATGTACCACAGTCCTGATAATAGGCGCTCTACGCATTGCTGTGCAATTTTCTTAATTTGTTTAGGCTTTGTTGGAATGGAAAAGCCCCTTTGCATGGTAATAGATGTGCACTGCTGCACTGAGTACACCAACTGCGGTGATATCTGGAATCTTGTTAATAGTTTTTGGTCATGGGTGAACATGGTTCATGCATGTGTCACCATGACCTAGACCTGTTTCATGCATTACAGTCTTGCTAAGACCGTCAGGGGTGCCTAAAGCACTACCCTTGGGTGATGGAAGGCTACTGCCTTCACCAGGAGCTAAGTGGCACCAGCACAGTGTTGGCAGCCTACCGTGTTTGTTTTCAGTTTTAGTTTTCCGTAAAGACAGCAATCCTTTTTACCTGTGTCACAAGAGTGCTGCCTACTGGCCTACTCTGGTAAAATTACACTACCTAGTGCCTAACTCACCATATCTGAAAGAGACATGTTAGTGACAGATTCCTTACCTTAGAATATCCCCAGGCGTCAGGCTGGATCCGGAAAGTTTTTTGCGTAGCAGTACCCTTGCGCGTCGGTAGGCGGCGTCGTGCGGCTCCGCGTCAGTCGTCGGCGTCGTGATCGCCGGGATGACGTCGCGGGCAGTACTTAGGCGCCGCCCCTGCGCGCTGACGTCAGTTCTTATTTTTCCGCGCCAGCAAGCGCAGATCCGGGAAGAGCAGTGCCCTGGTCATTTTTGACCATACTTTTTGGTGAATTTTCACTGTTTTTCAAACAAGGTGTCGTAGGGATGCCCGGTTTCAAACGTTGCGGCGCCTGTGCTCGGATGATGTCCGTCACCGACCCGCATTGGGAGTGTCTCTTCTGCCTCGGCCGAGGACACGACACGGAGTCTTGTGCCGACTGCCAGGCCCTCCACCCGAAAGCTTTGCGAGAGCGGTCTCGAAAGCTCCTCGAGGCCCGGCATTCGGCTCCGCGGAAGCCCCGGTCGCGTGAGAGTTCCAGGGGTCGATCGCGGAGTCCACACCGGTCGTCGGCATCGAAGTCTTCTTCGTCCGGTAAGTCGAAACACAAAAAGTCCAAAAGCATCATCGCTCTAGGACTTCGCCTCGCCGGTCTCGCGACTCGGCTGAGGCCCCTCCCGGCACCGTCCCTGCCCCCGCGGCCCCGGACATGCCTGTGGAGTCGCCCCGCCATACCCGCCCTTCCCGGGTTCGGGCGGATCCGGCCAAAGTGCAGGAATTCCTGTCGGCCATGGCCCGCCTCTTCGGGCCTCAAGGTCCCTCCGGTGCGCCTTCGGGCCCCGCGGGCCCTGATGGGGTTGCTCCGGCGTTGCCGACGGCTCCGGCCCCGGCGTCGCCCGTGCCTCCAGCCTCGATCCCGGCTCCGGCCCCGGCCTCGATCCCGGCTCCACAACCCCCATCGACGCCGGTCGACCTCACGACACCTCCGCCGGCGCCGATGTCTCCGGTGCCGTTCTCGACGCCGCCTGGGGCTCCGAGCGGCGTCGTTCCCAGTTCCTTCCGGCTCCGGACATGGACCCGGACCGACATCGCTCGACGTAGGTTCCGGCGCCGATGGGACCTTGGATCCCAAATGTCCCTCCTCCCCTTATTTTGAACCTGAGGAGGACCAGGAGGACTGGGAGGGGTCTGATGACCCTCTGACACGACAGTGTCAGTACGATGAGGACTGGACAGAGGGTCTAGGGGATGCTAGTGGTCTAGATACTTCCCCTGACACTGGCATGCTATCTCCTCCCGTGGCTACGGAGGAGGGAGCCAATTTTGCTACGGTGTTGCGTAGGGCGGCTGGGGCTTTACGTCTCCAACTCCCTACTGTGGCGGTCAAGACTAATATCTTGACAGAGGTGCTTCAGCCGGCAGCCTCCTCTTCGGAGACTGTGCTGCCGTTTAACGACGCCCTCACTGACGTTCTTTTGGGCGCCTGGTCCAAGCCCAACACGGGCTCCTGTGGATAGGAACGTGTCCCGACGCCATCGCCCAGCTCCGGGCGACCCCTGTTTCTCTCTGTCCACCCCACCCCTGAGAGCTTGGTTGTCCAAGCCTCCGCTTCCCAAACCTCCTTCCCTACCGCCCTCCGGATAGGGAATCCAAACGACTGGATCAATTTGGGAAGAAGGGTTTTTCTTCCTCCAGTGCTGGCTTGCGGTCTGTCAACACCGCTTGCCTTTTGGGCCGATATACCCACTCCTTGTGGGATTCGGTGGCGGATGTTTTGCCCCAGTGTTCTGAGGAGGTCCAGACACTGCTTTCCCGCGCCATTGCGGAAGGAAGGGATGCGGCCAAATATACAATTCGATGTGGCCTTGATACCGCCGACTCGCTGGGCAGGTCTATTGCAACGACGGTGGCGCTACGACGCCACGCCTGGCTGAGAACCACTGGTTTTCAGGGGATGTCCAGAATACTCTCATGGACATGCCCTTTGATGGAGTCGGTCTTTTGGGTCCAAAGCAGACCATGCGTTGGAGCGCTTTAAGGACTCACGGGCTACTGCAAAGTCCCTGGGCCTTTCTGCTACACGCCCTCCGCTGACTTCTGCTTTTCGCCCCTATCGTGGCCACGGTAGGGGCGCCCTTCACGTCAGCAGCCCAGCCACCGGCCCGCGCAGCAGGCGTCTTCGCGTGGCCGAGGACGTGGATTCCGCCGCGGCGGATCGGGCAACCAGCGTGCGGGTCAGGCCACCACCTCCAACCCGTCCGCGGCCTCCAAACCCTCCTAGTCCCTCCTTTCAGGTGCACAGCACGCCAGTAGGGGGCAGGGTCCGCCATCACCTTCCCCACTGGCGTACCATCACCTCGGACAGGTGGGTCTTGGACATTGTCCGAAGGGGCTACTCCTCCCCTTCGAGTCCACCCCCAGCCATGCCACCTCAAATCCACCGCATGTCAGGGGATCACTTGGTGCTTCTGCAGAAGGAAGTCACGGCCCTCTTGGCCAAGAGGGCCATCGAGCATGTTCCGACCCCAGAAGTAGGGCGTGGTTGCTACTCCCACTACTTCCTGGTGCCCAAAAGGACAAGGAGGACATGCGTCCTATCTTGGACCTCCGGAACGTCAATCGCTTCCTCCGGAAGGAGAAGTTCAAGATGCTCACCCTAGCTCAGGTCTTGACTGCCCTCGACCCTGGAGACTGGTTGGTAGCGTTGGACTTGCAGGACGCATATTTCCACATCCCTGTCCTGCCGGCCCACCGGCGTTACCTTCGGTTCACGGTAGGCCCCGAGCATTTTCAGTTCACCGTGCTCCCCTTTGGCCTTACCAGTGCCCCTCGGGTGTTCACGAAAGTGTTGGCGGTGGTCGCAGCTCATCTGCGCCGGGCAGGGGTTTCAGTCTTCCCCTACCTCGACGACTGGCTGCTGAAGGCGGGCTCGTCCCAGGCAGTCGTCTCCCACCTCCAGACTACGGCCGAACTCCTGCACTCGCTGGGGTTCTCCATCAATGTGCCGAAGTCGCATCTGATTCCTTCTCCACAGCTCCTTTATATCGGAGCAGTTCTGGACACAACGCAGTTTCGGGCCTATCCTCCCGAACGGCGAGTCCGGGATATTCAGGCTATGATTCCAATCTTTCAGCCTTTATCCTGGGTTTCGGTACGGATGACCCTGAGGCTGCTGGGCCTCATGGCCTCCTGCATCCTGCTGGTCAATCATGCCAGATGGCATATGCGGGCTCTGCAGTGGGACCTGAAGTTCCAGTGGGCGCAGCACCAGGGCAACCTGTCCGATCACGTCCAGATCTCGGAGGGGACTGCAAAACAGTTGCAGTGGTGGCTCTCGAACCGGCAATGGGTCATGGGCAGATCCCTCTCCCTTCCCCAGCCAGAGCACACAGTTGTGACGGACGCGTCCCTTCTGGGTTGGGGCGGTCACATGGGAGAGGCGGAGATCAGAGGCCTCTGGTCTCCGGGCGGAGTCCCGGCTCCATATCAACCTTCTGGAGCTCCGGGCGATCCGACTTGCACTCAAGGCATTCCTTCCCTCTGTCAAAGGGAAGGTAGTGCAGGTGTTCTACAGACAACACCACCGCCATGTGGTACTGCAACAAACAAGGCGGAGTGGGGTCGTGGACCCTTTGTCAGGAGGCTCTGCGCCTCTGGACATGGCTGGAACATCAGGGCATGTTCCTGATGGTTCAACACCTGGCAGGTTCGCTGAACGCCAGGGCGGACGAACTCAGCCGCAGGTGCATGATGGATCACGAATGGCGTCTTCACTCGGAAGTGGCGCAAGGACTCTTTCTACAGTGGGGAGAGCCTTGGTTAGATCTATTCGCCACCGAAGAGAACGCGCAATGTCATCAGTTCTGCGCGTTGGAATTTCCAAGGCGGCACTCGCTCGGCGACGCTTTTCGTCACGAGTGGAGTTGCGGTCTGTTGTACGCCTTTCCGCCTATACCACTTCTACCCAGAGTGTTGAAGAAGATTCGGCACGACCGGGCCCAAGTCATTCTTGTGGCTCCGGACTGGGCTCGAAGAGTTTGGTATCCCGAGCTACTCAATATGAGCATAGATCCCCGATCCGTCTGCCTCTTCGGGAGGATCTTCTGTCGCAGCAGCAGGGGACGGTCCTCCACCCGAACCTGTCCAGTCTACACCTGCTTGCGTGGAGATTGAGCGGCGGCAGTTGATTCCTTTCGACTTGCCTCCCGAAGTTTGTGATGTGATTCTGGCAGCCAGGCGTCCCTCCACTAAGGTGGTATACGCCTGCAGGTGGAACAAATTTGTGGCATGGTGCACAGCAAAGGCTGTGAATCCCCTTTCTGCCCCTCTTTCTGAGGTCCTTCTGTTCCTTCTCTCTCGGCCCAACAGGGTTCTGCCCTGGGTACCATCAAGGGTTATCTTTGTGCTATCTCGGCCTTCCTCAGGCTCCCTGATCAGCCCTCCCTTTTCAAGTCCCCTGTTGTTCACAGGTTCTTAAAAGGCGTTACACAACTCTTCCCTCCTGTTCCGTTTGTGATGCCTCAGTGGGACTTGAACTTGGTTCTTACCTTTTTAATGTGCGCTCCCTTTGAGCCTCTACATAACTGTCCTCTTCGTCTTCTGACTCTAAAGACAGCCTTTCTGGTGGCCATCACCTCCGCTCGGCGGGTGAGTGAGCTCCAGGCTCTATCTTGCAAACCTCCCTTTCTGTCTGTTCATCCAGACAAGGTTGTTCTTCGGACGCGTCCGTCCTTCTTGCCAAAGGTGGTTACTGCTTTCCACATTGGGCAGACCATCACTTTGCCCACCTTCTTTCCGCCTCCGCATCCTTCCAGAGAGGAAGAGAGGCTCCACCGTCTGGACCCAAAACGTGCGCTCTCCTTCTATATTGACCGCACAAAACACTTCCGGGTGGATGACCAGCTCTTTGTTGGCTACGTGGGCGCCAAAAGGTCGGGCGGTGCACAAGAGGACCATCTCCCGCTGGGTTACCTTGTGCATCAAGACCTGCTATTCTTTGGCTAAGAAGGAGCCTCCTGTTGGGCTGCGTGCCCATTCCACCAGGGCAACGGCTGCTACCACGGCCTTAGGCTGCGGTGTTCCGCTGCCCGTTATCTGTCAGGCAGCTACTTGGGCCTCGCTGCACACGTTTACAAAGCATTACTGCCTTGACAGTCAGGTCCGGAGGGACGGCTTCTTTGGCCGTTCTGTCCTCCAGGACTTCCTTGTCTGATCTTTGTTCGCAGACCCACCACCGGGGTTGGTATTGCTGGGGTATCTATTCTAAGGTAAGGAATCTGTCACTAACGTGTCTCTTTCAGATGCACAAGTTACTAACTTGTGTAACGATATATCTGTACGAGACAGTAGTTAGTGACAGATTCCTACCGCCCCACCATCCTCCCCCGTTCTGCGAACTGATTTCTAGGGTTAAGGACATCCCTTTCAGGGCCCTAGTATTTTTCAGACACCTGTGTCAGCTTCTTGCATGGCTCTGCGTTCCTGGCGCGGAAAGTCGTGTACAGAACTGACGTCAGCGCGCAGAGGCGGCGCCTAAGTACTGCCCGCGACGTCATCCCGGCGATCACGACGCCGACGACGGACCGCGGAGCCGCACGACGCCGCCTACCGACAGCGCAAGGGTACTGCTACTCAAAAACTTTCCGGATCCAGCCTGACGCCTGGGGATATTCTAAGGTAAGGAATCTGTCACTAACTACTGTCTCTTACAGATATATCGTTACATAAGTTAGTAACTTGTGCTTACCTGCAATAGGTTATATGCAGTGCCAGATAGCATGTGCAGTTGCGTGCGCATGATGGGATGTATGTTTGCTTGTAAAGGACACTATACATGGAAGTCACTGGGTTCCATTTTGATAGACCTAGGGCTTGCTGGAGGAACATGTGGAGAAATTCCCCCCCCCCCTTCCCCTGCCCCAGACAGATTTGTGGATTTCTGCATTCCTGAGAGCTCTGGGGACACACTGGAGGAAGAACGATCCAGGCTCTTCAGTACACTTCAAAAGAGCTTTTTGATTGTAAGAGAGGACAGTGGTCAAAAGGGGCCTTGACGCATCTCAGGAAGGAAATGTGTAGATAAGAAATCATAAAGAGTTGAACTGGGCGCCTTTGGTAACCTTTTGATGTTATTATCGCTGAGGCTGACATTCAGGTGTGAACTTCTATTCACTCCCATGGCCTATGTTTGGTGCTATCAGATTTGGAGACGCTCTTGCTGTGACAAATAGGAAGAGTACAACCGAGGACTAGACGCTTCAAGGGGAGCAACCCCCAGTACACAAACGTCAAAGAGATAGACACTAAATCACATCTCTGCCTGGAAATAGATTATAAAAGGGGAGCTTGAGACTCCCAAATCATCAAACTGAAGCTATACATCAGCATGGAGAAGCTCGGCACAAGTTGTACCTAGGATTGAGGTCTAAAGGTTTCTCAGCATCCCTGCTGGGTGAGGGGACATCACCAAGGAGAATAGCGATTCTCCTAATTACCATGCCAAGAGAATCTAGATTTCATTAAAGACACAGAGGCTAACATTATGCATTAATCGTTTAATGCCAACTCCACACAGCCACTTTAAAGTATGACATCGCAGTGTGTATTGTCTAGGACATAATACAGTCAGGCTATAATAGGCATGTGGCCAGTCTCCTCTGCCTCTTTTAAATGTGGATAAAATACTTGGCATGTAACATGAAGGTTTGTAAATATAAGGTCAAAAGGGTGAACTTGCTGAAGAAAAGGACAGGAAACGGAAGATCCTTAGTAGATTGATGAACGGTGAACTAGGGCGCATAAACCGGACAGTAGGCTCAGCAGACGTGGAGTCTTGGGCTCCTGGATTATTGGGCGTTGTCTGAAATAAAGGATTGTTATCAGAACAAATGTTTTTAGAAGTAGGAGTTCATCTTGGGTGAGAACTCTAAAATTACAAGTAGGATTAAAACTTGTGCAAGTATTCTAAGAAATTACACCTCTTTTCTTTTTTTGGTGCATACATTGATCATTGAGAACACAGAATTAAAAAATATTACCTTAAAATCTTCCTTCGGTTGATCATAATAATCTGAGTAAATTTAAATTCCAATTTGTTTTATATTTTATATATATTCCACTCCCCCGCTTTTGAGGGGGTGTTGGGAAGGGTGGGATAATGTTAGCCTCTGTGTCTTTAATGAAATCTAGATTCTCTTGGCATGATAATTAGGAGAATCGCTCTTTCATTACAAGACCGGACGCTACCATTATGTATTAATCTTTTAATGCCAACTCCACACAACCACTTTAAAGTATGACATTACAGTGTGTATTGTTCTAGAACATAACACAGTCAGGCTGTAATAGGCATGTGGCCAGTCTCATCTGCCTCTTTTAAATTCGGCTCTACACAGATAAGTAACCTAGACATAGACTTTCTTTTGTTTGTTTTGTAAAGCGCCTGGTTACTCATAACAGAGTGTCCCCGAGCTAGGGAAAAAAAGTCCTCGTCTTCAACGCAGCTAACCACCTTAAACTACTCTGCTGTTAGATTGCCTAAAAAGCTGTGTCTTTAGCTCTTTCCGAAATCATTGTTCAGAGGGCTGCATCCTTAAATCTAAGGGGAGAAGGTTTCACTTTTGTTCTGCCAACCAACAAAAGGACTTGCCCCCCAGGCGAGCCCTATGGACCTTTGGGACCACCACCTTGGTGGTGCCCGATGATCTAAGATGCCTTGTCGGTAGATAAGATTTGATCAGCGGGAACAGAAAGCGCGGGCCCTTGCCATTTAGAATTCTGTGGCAGAAACAGAGTGCTTTAAAAGCAACTCTTTCCTGTACTGGGAGCCAGTGTAATTTCGTCAGGGCATCATCCACTGACTATCTCCTTGGGATTTTCAGCAACATCCTGGCTGCAGAATTCTGTACCCTCTGCAGTATTTTTTGTCTACTTTGACACTCCAAGATACAGCACATTACAGTAATCCAAGCTTGATACTATCAGTGCCTGGATAACAGTTTTTTTGGCTGCCTCTGGCAGAAAATTTAGTATTTTCTGCAGCATCCTCAAAATACCAAAACAGGTACCAGCCAATGTGGCGATTTGATGATCGAAGCTAAGGGCAGATTCAAACCAAACTCCTAAATCGTTCGCTTTAGGTTTGGGTATGGGAGGCTGACCCAGTTCTGGGGGCCACCATGCTGCAGACCATAAGGACGGTTGCTTCCCAATCACTAGGATATCTGTTTTTCCTGCTTTCAGTTGCAGACAACTCAACGTCATCCAGTTTGCAAGGTCAGCCAGACAAGCTCTAAATTTCGTGGCCGACTCTGCAGTATCCTGTGTTAGCGAGACGATTAACTGCGTATCCTCCGCATACAATACCATCTGTACCCCATGGCTCCTCACAACCTCTGCCAATGGACGCATATACACATTGAACAGAGTAGGGCTCAACACTGACCCTTGGGGGACGCCCTGTCCTATAGGCGTTCAAGAGAAGACCATGTGATACAGTGTCAAATGCAGCACATAAATCCAACAGGATCAAGGCTGCTGTCTTGCCCTCATCTGCTGCCATTCTCAAAGATTCCGAGGCTAATAACAAGGCCGCTTTGGTACTATGTTGAGGTCTAAAACCTGACTGTGTATCCTATAGCAGCTTGCTACTTTACAGATAATTGGTTAGAGATTAAGAAACCTCTCCGCCATTTTTGCAAAAAGAGGAAGTAGGGAGACCGGTCTCGAGTTTTCTGGAAGAGAGGGGTCCAGAGAAATTTATTTTAGTAGTGGGACTATCATTGCGTGTTTCCATTCTCTTGGTACTATACCCATAGTGAAAGAGCGGTTGAGCAGGTTGCAGACAATCGGAGCTATAGCATTTCTAGCTCGAAGCATCATACTAGAGGGCATAGGATCTTTAGATGAACCAGATTTAACACTGGCGAGAAGGTCGAATGTTTCCCCTAGAGTCGGCATTCTGAAGTTAAACACATTTACCGCCGGCAGTGTAGTTTCCGGAGAATTAAATGTAAAGAGTCTGCTATCCTCAGGAAAGGAGGCATAGATTGTCTCGATCTTTCTGGTAAAATAATGGGCCACTGCATTGCATTGATCCTCAGAGGGAGGTATAGGAGTAGTAACCCGTTCCAACGAGGACAGATTTTTAACAATCTTTAAGATCTCTTTAGCAGACCCTTTGGAGGCCTCAATGTTTTGCGTATAAAACTCCATGCACGTTTGTTTAATCCGTTTATGATAGTTTCACAATGTTTTTAGATAGGTGTCTTTGTCCTAATTCTTGTATCCCTTCCTCCAAAGACGTTCCCATCTTTTGCACTTCTTTTTTCTTTTTTAAATCTAGAAGTTTTTTATTAAACCATTCTGCCGTTGCAGTGCGTCGTAAGCTACTCCCTGTTTTCTGAGGTGCCAGCGAGTCCAACGCTTCCGTTATCCAGGAGGTTGATTGTCCGTTGGTGTTCTGTGGACAGGTAACTAAAACAGGGGGACTTTCAGCTAGTTTATCCGTCTGGTTCTCAGGGGTAACTAGCGACCAGTTGCGGATGTTCTTGCCCGCACTGGCTCTATAGGAGGGCCCTGGATAGGTTAAACGGTCTTTGATTCTAAAATAAATAATAGAATGATCTGACCACGCCACTGGCGTTATGGAAGAAGTATCTACAAAATTGCCATTCGCAAAAATGGGATAGAGAGTATGCCCTCCAGAGTGCGTCGGACCAGTGACGAGCTGAAGCAACTCCAACGCTTCAAGATCTTTCACAAACAGTGATGCTGAAGGGCATTGGCTATCATCCACATATACATTGAGGTCCCCTAAAACGAAAAACTTAGAGTAGCGCAGGAGATAAGGTGGAAGAAAGTCCACAAAAGAATTTAAGAAAGCCTTGGCCGATCCTGTGGGTCGATTTATCAGGAGCCCTATTACACAATACGACTGAGTTAACGAAAGAGAGAACAGGGCTGCTTCACATCCCGAGATGGTCACCTCAGTTATTTTAACATGGAGTTCTTTTTTAAAAATGATTGCCAGCCCTCCTCCTCTTTGAATTGGTCTGTCTAATCTCAGCATAGTGTATCCCTCAGGAATCTCATCCAGAACATCTGGTGCAGATTGATTGTGCAGCCAGGTTTCTACCAGGAAAAAGGCAGCTGGTTTTTGAGAGCTCAGCAGATCAGCGATCTCAAATTTATTTTTACTCCAGGACCTACAATTCAAAAACAAACATTCCGTCTCTCCTCCTCTTGCCCGTCCCTTTCCCCCCCCTCCCTCCCTGGAAATATAGCGGTGTTAAATCCAAAATCACACTTACCACGGCCCTTTGCCCTGAACCCAGCTCAATCCCATAAAGGCAGTGTGCCATTAAGACTGGTCTAAGGGCCATTAATTCCGCCGGTGAGTAGCATAAACGGTCTTTCGTGGAACAGGCAGGGGGTCTAGCCCCTGGCGCCGAACAGGCGCGGACGGGCGCAGACGGGCTTGCCTGCGGCGCACGGCCGCGCAGCTGCCATAGTTTTATAGCCCGCCTCTAAGGGCGTGGCTAATCGCCAAGAAGTAAGACAGGGGAGAGGCAGACAATCCACTACGGGCCCCGTTCCGCCTGCCCTGTAAACCAAGAGATTCCAAGTTAGTCCCTAATCATAAAACCTCATGACAAAAAATAAGAATGCGTGTTAAAATGTCGGAGGCAGACCACCTAATATGGCCGCCAACTGAGACAAGGAGCCATGCACCTCCCCGCACCTAGAACGATACAAGGAAATGAGCACAAGTAGAAAACATGGGCATTAGACTTGCATCGTAATTCGTTCCATGAAACTGTTTATAGATGTTTCTTTCTTTTGAACTGTTCTACTATATTTGATACATTTTGAGGGAACAACTGCTTTTATATTATTGTATGTATAAGTTAACGTCTTATTTATAAGTTAACGTTTTACTTATAAGGTTGAAATACTGTTTTGTCCTTGTATTAGAGTAATTCACCTCTAATACCCTTTCTTTACAACGGGCAAGCGCAGAGCTTCCAATTTTCGGTTGCTCGTCGTTTTCCCACCCCCGCTAGTCTTCAACGCAGTCTGCGCGTGAGGGTTACCAAGTATGACAGCAAGGACGAATACTACTATCCTGGCTTTTATGTGCCGCTAAGCGCGGGCGAGCAGCCCCAGACGCTCCGATCTTCTCCAACAAGATCTCCATCTTCGATGACGAGGCGCGTCGGGAGAGGCTGTATGAAGGAGATTAGAGGAAAGGTCTAGGGCTACAACCCGAGCCGCAATACACGCAGCAGTTCGCTCGAGCAACGTTGACAGATGCTTCTCGATTGAACAGCTGACTAGGACTCCGTGGCACGATTCATTTATATGAATTCCCGACTTGGGGCCAGATGTACGACCATTCACTTTTGCGAGTCGCAAACTGCGTCGAATTGCGACTCGCAATTTGCGATTAGCAAAAGTGAATGTACAACAGTGTCTCACACTGTTTGCGATTCCCAATGGGGTTGCAATTTGCATGTCTCATTAATATTTATGAGGCAAGCGCAATTTGCGACCCCATTGGGAATGGCTAGCACTCCCTGGGATGGTGGCCTGCTGGTGTCGGCAGACCTCCATGTCTGTGACTGCTTTTTCAATAAAGCAGTTTTTTATTATTTTTAATGCAGCCCGTTTTCCATAAAGGAAAACGGGATGCATTTAAAAAAGCAAAATTAAACTTTTCAGTTTTATTTTTTAAGGACAGGCAGTGGTCCCTGGGACCACTGCCTGTGCTTAAAAAATATTTGCGCACGCACTCACAAAGGGGAAGGAGTCCCCTGGGGACCCCTTCCCGTTTGCAAGTGGGTTACCACCTACTTGAAGTAGGTGGTAAACTGCGAGTGTTTTGCGGCCGCAAATGCAGTCGCAAACAATAGTACATGGCATTGAGACTCGCTATTAGGAAGGGGCGCCCCTTCCTAATAGCGAGAGTCGCAAAATAGTGTTTGTACATGCCAGGAGCCTTTTTTGCGGTTGCAAACGGGCTGAGCTCCCGTTTGCGAATGCAAAAAAGGGTCGTACATCTGGCCCTTGGTTCTTAACCCTTCCAAATTTAAAATTCTCAAATCTTTTAGCACTTCCCCTGAGAGCAAAGGTAAGACTAAATAGGAACAGACAGTGGGGTGCCAGACTCTCAAAATTAATAGAAACACCTTAACTTTCCCAATAAAATAATAATAATAATTGTAGCAATAATTTAGTCCACTCAGAGCACCTTCCTTACTAAGTTGCTCAGATTTACGTAAAATAGAATAATATTAATCCAAGATGTCTGAGGACAGCCAAAGCTTAGAAACTCCTCAGAACCTGAATGAGGAACTTATTAAAAAATGATTCAGCAGGAAATGCGCTCCTGTGTGCAAGAGACCATCGCACAGGTTATGTCCAATAAAAGATCTATCCTCTCGGAAGAGGAATCCGAACCGGAGGTAATGTCTGAGGGAGACTCCGAAGCCCTCAAACAGGGGGGAAAAAGATTGAGAAAAACCAAACATCTAGAAGGTACTTCTTCCAATGATATCCCTCTAGCTTCCAGTTTATTAAAGCGTTCAGGAGGTCTAAGTACCTTAAATTTCAGAGGTGGTCTAAGCACCTCAAAAACCAGTGGAGGTCTAAGCACCTCAAGAATGTTGGGTGTCCTACTCGACATGATCCCTTCGAGTGCGCTCAACAGCACCGATACCTGCACTAATCATAAGATGAATTTAGAGGTGGACGAAGTTAGCCCTCTGAATGAGGACTTACCAGATGAATACATTTTTGATCTCGACCAGAGAGGGCTTGATGTGGACGCTCTCCTCAATGAAGAGGTCCCCTCCACATCCAAAGACATAATTTTAGACTCTCTAGGACAGGAGATGTTCTCTCCGGGTAACATCAAACACCCTAGAAGTGTGGAGTGGTGGCCCCAAGAGCACGTGGCCAAATTCATCACAAAGTGGCTAAGAAACCCACTAGAGAGGGAGGCTCAAAACCTCCTATTATCCGAATGTTCCAGACCGGTCATTCTAAATAAGGTGTCCCTAACCCCAGACCTGGAACTCATTACTTTCCTTTTTAAATTTGGAAGAGACCCAAGGAAAGGCATGGAAAAATCCCTACAAATGTGACAGGATCACCTACTTGATGTTCCATGACCCCTAGCTAGGATCATTGACATGGCAGAAGATTGCCACCTGAAACAACACCAGGTAGACACCAATCTCCTTAGAGGCTGGAGCCAAAGGGCTCTAATGTTGCTTGGTAACGCTAATGCGAGGATGAATGCGGAAAGATGTAGAGTGATCCTGTCAAAAATAAATCTCAAGTTAGGTGATCTATCTATAAAAAAGCCTTTTGAAAACCCCAAGGGCCTCCTATTCGGAGAGGGTATGATCAAATCCCTTACTAAATATGTCTCTACCTTTACTGCTCTGGACAAAGCCCAGTCAAACATGGGGAGGGTTTTCAACCCAAGTGTTTTTGGTCGGGCCAGAAGAGGGGGCCTTTCTCCCGGCCGGGCCTCCTTTCAGGCCCAATTTCAGAGGCAAGAGCTTCAGCAGAGGATTCCAGCAAGGAGCAGCACCAGCCTTTTATCCTCAATGCGGCAGAGTTTTCCGCTCAAGAGTCCAGAGAGGACGCTCACAGACTTCTCCCTCCTTCAACAGTGACTACCAATCTTCCCCCTTTCATTTCTTCCCAGGTAAAGGTGGGAGGTCGCCAAAAATTCTTCCACAAAGCATGGCAAACAACCCAGGATCCCTGGGTCCTGGATACGGTTCAAGGGTTCAAGATAGATTTTATACAACCTCCTTACCAATCCCATGTCCCCTGAAAATTAAGCCTGACCCCAGATCAACAGAGGGTAGTAGAAGAGGAGATTCGCTCCATGCTAATGAAAGGCGCAATAATAGAAGTACCGCTGAAGCACCAGGTTTTTACAGGGTACGCTATGTCTGATACAAAAGAAAGACAAAGGTTGGAGACTGGTCATAAACCTCAGAAACCTAAATAAGTTCCTCTACTACAGGCACTTCAAGATGGAGGGCATACACCTCCTCAGAGACATCTTATTGGAGTGAGACTGGCTATTAAAACTCGACCTAAAGGACGCTTATTTCACCTTCCCAATGGCTCAGTAATATCAATGCTACTTCCAATTTTTATGGCAAAATCATCTTTTCAAGTTTGAGGCACTCCCCTTCGGGCTAGCATCAGCCCTCTGGTGCTTTACAAAAGTAATGAGAGCAGTCATCTCTCTCCTCAGAGAGAGAGGAATACGTCTTATTATATATCTGGACGACATACTCATAATGTCGCAATGCAAAGTGCAAATTCGCAAAGACCTAGACAGTACCATTTCCCTCTTGGAAGGACTAGGTTTCATCATAAACCGAGAAAAATCTGTCCTAACACCCTCGAGATGCACAGAATTCCTGGGTTTTTCTATAGATACATATGACAACCCTAAAATGATCATAAACACATGTAAATGTAAAAGTGCCACAATTAAAAATTCATAAGCTTCCGATTCATAATGGCACTCAGCGAGTGAATCAACTGCTTAAAACGTTCAGTAAGGTTCAATACATCTTTATGGCCCAAAGTTAGAGAACATCACACTAAAACATGGGGATAGCCATGGGCAAGGAGAAGTCCACCAATCAATGATCACTATACATCTTGGCTTTACAGATGAATATGAAGTTCAGCATCCATGTTGTGGCCCCACGGGATCGCTGTGCCCAGTATCATGATCAATTGTGATTCTTCAGTCCTCCGCTAATTTTCTCTATCCCCCTCCTCGTTGATGGGCTTTATTATGTTTCATTCCAAAATACTTAAAGCTTGCCAGAGATCTTTCATGGTACTGCTCAAAGAGACAAGCCATGGGATAATTCCTAATGGCTCGCATGTATTGCAAGATTCTTATTTTCAACTTGTTGATGGTGCTACCCACATATAGCTTGTCACACACGCATTTTAGGACACATGCCACATAGTCGGAGTTGAAAGGGATTCTATCCAGGGCTCGAAAAATCCACTCTCCAGATTTAATCAGGACAAGCTTTTTTTAGGGTCTACTCGCCTTTTCTGGCGAGTAGGAAGACAAACTGACTTTTGACCTCTTTCTCTGAAAGCGCAGCAAATGTAACAAGATTTAAAGGCATCTTTATTGCTCACAAAGTGAATGAGCAATAAAGATGCCTTTAAATCTTATTTTGTCACATTTGCTCGGCTTTCAGAGACAGAGATAAAGTACATTACAGTTAGATCGAGTAGATTTTTCAAGTTACTAGACCTGCAGGTCTAGTAAAACTTTTATCATTTATCGAGCCCTGCTATCATGAGTTGTAACTGTGCTGCACCCAAATGTATGATATGTCTTTCAGTTCATTCCATATCAGCAAGCTTTGCAAGAGTTGCATCCAATAAAGCCCTTAGTGCGGTTCGATAACCACTTTCCTCCTCCTCCTCCAAGGTCAAAGTAGCTAGATGTTAAAATGTCACCTAATGAGCTAGTCTTCTTAGATGTTATCTGTGGGCCCGAATGCACTATATCCTGCAGGTGTTCATCATATTTCATTTCATATTTCATAGTTCATGCCAATGTTTTTGCAAATTGATTTTAATGCTGGGTTGGGCCAAGCTATATTCAAGAAGTAGCCTCTTCACAATCTCATCCTTTTTGTCCAACTTTTTTATCCTGTTGGTACAACAGCTGATTTCTTTGTTTCCCAACAATTCTTTCTCTGTCATTTATTAGAACAGTTGGACGGTAACCTCATTCCGCGAATCTTCTCATCATGTTATGTACCTCATTGCTGAATTCTTCATCAGTTTAACATATCAGTCTTGCCCTCAGCATTTGGCTATACGGAAAGCTCCATTTCAACACTCCTGAGTGGCCGCTGTTGATATGTAAAATTGAATTAGTGGCAGTTGGTTTTCTGAGTATTTTTGTTGCCATTTTGCCATCAGTTACATTCAGTTCTATCTATATATATATTCACTGAAAAAAACCATAGGTTTAAGGGACAGTTATAGTTAGTTGGACATTACACTCGTACAAAACCCGTGAAATTCCCCTGTTATAGTTAGTTCAGCTAACTATAACTCGCGCCCCGCAATGCACTGCTGATGACGTCACATATTACATCACTCATGACATGGTCAGTGACATCACTGATGACATCACTGATGACATCTCAAATGACATCACTGATGACATCACTGATGACATCATCCAGTGACTGTGTTTCTGTAAAGTTTAAATATGTTTAATATATATAGGGAAAGGCGTATTGAAGAATGAGTGGGTGTATAAGTGTCTGAATGGATGATTTAGTACGTGAGTGACTGACTCTACAAGTGAGTGATTAAACGTATCTTACTGAATGCATGGGTTAGTGACTAAACTGTGTGAATGTCTGTATCCGTCTGTCTGTTGGTGTGTAAGTGGATGCATGGATTTGCGAATAGCTACATGAGTGTCTATATGGGTTATTGATTGGTTCTCTGAGTATCTGTATGGCTGCCTGAGTGTGTGGGTGGGGTGTGTGTGACTCTATACATAGATGTGTGAGTGGGTGATTCACTGGGTGCATGATTTCAAGAGTGCATCTGTGATGGACTGCTTGGGTGGGTGAGTGTGTGTATGGGTGTGTTAGTGAGTGAATGTATATCTCAGTGGTACATGTGCGAGTAACTACATATGTAAAAGGCAGTATATATGTGTGTTAGAGTATTTAAATGGCTATAAGTGAGAGTGTTATTGTGAGAGTGGCTGTATGGATGCGTGTGTGCTTGTATCAGTTATTGTATAAGAGCGTAAGAATGCTAGTATTTGTATGAGTAAGTGAGCTGGTGTGTGTGTAACTGTATAGGTGAGTAAATGGGTGTGTGATTAATTTTTGCATGACTGACTAGGTGTGTGAGTACCTCTATGGATGAGTGGCGGTGTGTGAGTATTTATATAGGTGTATGAGTGCATATGATAGTCCTGTACTGAGTGACTGTAAGTATGAGTGACTGTACAGGTGAGTGAGTGGATGTCTGTGTAGACCTAAGAATCAGTGAGTGGGTATGTAGTTTTTGGTGTTGGAGTGTCTATGGTTTTGAGAATGGCAGTCTGTAATTTAGAGTGGGTGTATCAAAAGTTATATTAGGGTGTGAGAAGATGCATGAAATTATCACATGGATGATGTCATCAGTGATGTCATTTGAGATGTCATCAGTGATGTCACTGACCATGTCATGAGTGATGTAATATGTGACGTCATCAGCAGTGCATTGTGGGCGCGAGTTATAGTTAGCTGAACTAACTATAACAGGGGAATTTCACGGGTTTTGTACGAGTGTAATGTCCAACTAACTATAACTGTCCCTTAAACCTATGGTTTTTTTCAGTGAATTTCAAAGGTTTTTTAAATGCTAATTTCTAACTATAACGTGCCTGAAACCTATGGTTTTTTTCAGTGAATTTCAAAGGTTTTTAAATGCTAATTTCTAACTATGCCAACAGAGGTAGGACGTGAAGAAAGAAGAAAAACGCACAGAAAGAAGCAAAAGATGTGCAGAAAGAACCAACAGAGGAGCAGAAAGAGGCCTTGTTGCAAAATCATCCTGTGCCCACAACTTTTCAGACGGGTACTGGTGGTAACTGACTCTGACTAACCAGAGCCAGTGCGCGTTTGCACAGTGGTGAAGGGAGGGGGCCTGAGGTGACATGTGTGCAAACGCGCTCCGTGGCGCGTTTTAAGTTGTGGGATTAAGTCCCCTTGAATCCTGAGGGTCCCTGGGGCCCAACTATCCCCCCAGGTACCTACAGTTAGGACCACAGAGCTGAGTTGCAGAGAGGCGTTCCGAGGCCACGCACCTTTTTCACCTCTCTGCAACGCAACTCTGTTGTGCTTACTGAAGGTACCTGGTGGGCTAGTTGGCCCCCAGGATTCAAAGGGAATTAACTCCCCAACTTAAAACGCACCACAGGGCGTGTTTGCGCACATGTCACCTGAGGCCCCGCCCTCCTTTCACCACTGTGCAAGCGCGCCCGTGGCGCGTTTTAAGTTGGGGGATTAGGTCACCTTGAATCCTGAGAGTCCCTGGGGCCCAACTAGCCCACCAGGTACTTCCAGTAAGCACCACAGGCCTGTGTTGCAACGCCTGTAACAAATTGTGCAGTTGTGTTTAGGTAGTGAAGAGGGTCGTGCTGGGGGTAGTGTTTTAGGGTTTAGGGTAGTGCAGTGGTGTTTGTGTAGTGTAGGGGTCATGCTGGGGGTAGATTTAGGGTTTAGGGTAGTGCAGTGGTGTTTGGGTAGTGTAGGGAGTCGTGCTGGGGGGAGTGTTTTAGGGTAGTACAGTGGTGTTTGGGTAGTGTAGGGGGTCGTGCTGGGGTTAGTGTTTTAGGGTTTTAGGGTTTAGGGCAGTGCAGTGGTGTTCGGGCAGTGTAGGGGGTCTTGCTGGGGGTGGTGTTTCAGGGTTTAGGGCAGTGCAGTGGTGTTCGGGCAGTGTACGGTGTTGTGCTGGGGCTGGTGTTTCAGGGTTCAGGGCGGTGCAGTGGTGTTCAGGCAGTGTAGGGGGTCGTGCTGAGGCTGGTGTTTCACGGTTTAGGGCAGTGCAGTGGTGTTCGGGCAGTGTAGGGGTCGTGCTGGGGCTGGTGTTTCAGGGTTTAGGGCAGTGCAGTGGTGTTCGGGCAGTGTAGGCGGTCGTGCTGGGGCTGGTGTTTCAGGGTTTAGGGTAGTGCAGTGGTGTTCGGGCAGTGTAGGGGCCGTGCAGGGGCTGGTGTTTCAAGGTTTAGGGCAGTGCAGTGGTGTTCGGGCAGTGTAGGGGGTCGTGCTGGGGCTGGTGTTTCAGGGTTTTGGGCAGAGCAGTGGTGTTCGGGCAGTGTAGGGGGTCGTGCTGGGGGTAGTGTTTCAGGGTTTAGGGCAGTGCAGTGGTGTTCGGGCAGTGTAGGGGTCGTGCTGGGGGTGGTGTTTCAGGGTTTAGGTCAGTGGTGTTCGGGCAGTGTAGGGGTCTTGCTGGGGGTGATGTTTCAGGGTTTAGGGCAGTGCAGTGGTATTCGGTGCAGTGTAGGGGGTCTTGCTGGGGGTGATGTTTCAGGGTTTAGGGCAGTGCAGTGGTATTCGGGCAGTGTAGGGGTCTTGCTGGGGGTAGTGTTTCAGGGTTTAGGGCAGTGCAGTGGTGTTTGGGCAGTGTAGGGGGTCATGCTGGGGGTGGTGTTTCAGGGTTTAGGGCAGTGCAGTGGTGTTCGGGCAGTGTAGGGGGTCGTGAAGGGGTGGTGTTTCAGGGTTTAGGGCAGTGCAGTGGTGTTCGGGCAGTGTAGGGGTCATGCTAGGGGTGGTGTTTCAGGGTTTAGGGCAGTGCAGTGGTGTTCGGGCAGTGTAGGGGGTCATGCAGGGGCTGGTGTTTCAGGGTTTAGGGCAGTGCAGTGGTGTTCGGGCAGTGTAGGGGGTCGTGCTGGGGTAGTGTTTTAGGGTTTAGGGTAGTGCAGTGGTGCTTGTGTAGTGTAGGGGTCGTGCTGGGGGTAGTGTTTTAGGGTTTAGGGTAGTGCAGTGGTGTTTGTGTAGTGTAGGGGTCATGTTTTAGGGTAGTGCAGTGGTGTTTGGGTAGTGTAGGGGGTCGTGCTGGGGGTAGTGTTTTAGGGTTTAGGGTAGTGCAGTGGTGTTTGTGTAGTGTAGGGGTCGTGCTGGGGTAGTGGTTTAGGGTAGTGCAGTGGTGTTTGTGTAGTGTAGGGGGTCGTGCTGGGGGTAGTGGTTTAGGGTTTAGGGTAGTGCAGTGGTGTTTGCGTAGTGTAGGGGTCGTGCTGGGGGTAGTGTTTTAGGATTTAGGTTAGTGCAGTGGTGTTTGGGTAGTGTAGGGGGTCGTGCTGGGGGTAGTGTTTTAGGGTTTAAGGTAGTGCAGTGGTGTTTTTGTAGTGTAGGGGTCATGTTTTAAGATGCAATGCTCCAATACCTGACCAGTCTGCACTACATAAAACTGCAAAAAAACTAAAAATAAAGTGTTTTGCACACTTTTGTCATTGGGCTATATGTGGGCTACATCTGGGTAATATTTGTGCTACATTTGGGCTCTTTTTTCACTGGTGGCCATCTTGGAAGACTTCTTTGTTATGAAGTTTCCTAATTTCTTCATTTACTGCAGTCTCCTCAGTAGGAAATGCTTTCAGTTTTTACTTTGATTCCATCAAGAAGGCATTCAGATGTGTCTCACATCTGCCATAAATTCAGAATGTTAGCACTCTAGTTGCTCATTAGATCACTGGAGTAAAGCTACTGCTCACCAGGGAGTTAACTGGTAGTCTGCTGCTGGTATTGAAAGTGATTGTTTCAGTCTGCATGTCAGAATTTTCTAATGAAATAGAAGAGGATTTGAGATCTCACTTAAAACATGCCTAATTTTTCTTTCTGCAGCACTAACCATAATTTCTATTTTCAAAAGAACCCCTCATTTTGTTCCTTTTTAAATTAAATTGTTTTAAGTGTTACCGGTTTATTCCAATCAAGATGGCTTCAGGTGTGCCATACTTTTGTCATAAGTAAGGCTGTTAGCGCTCTAGTTGTTCTTTAGAACACTCTGGGAAGCTGCAGTAGAACACAAAGGCATCAACTGGCAGGCTGCTCCTGTTGAAATATAACAGGAAGATATTTGAGATCACACTTGAAATATGTCCTAATTTTTCTTTCTACAGCACTAACCATAATTTCTATGACAAAATGAACCCCATCATTTTGTTCCTTTTAAATTAAATGTTTTAAGTGTTACCAGTTTATTCCAATCAAGATGGCTTCAGGTGTGCCATACTTTTGTCATAAGTAAGGCTGTTAGCACTCTAGTTGTTCTTTAGAACACTCTGGGAAGCTGCAGTAGAACACAAAGGAATCAACTGACAGTCTCTGCCCTTGTTGGATGTACATGTTTTACTGAGAATGTCAGACTTCATTCTCACATGAGTGAGAAAGATAATGTGAATTTACAGAAAATATGCTCTCATTCTAGCTTCTGGAGCACCTTCCAAACCTACATGGGACAAGCATGTGAAAATAGTGTTCTCTCAAACATGATTCATGATATCCCAGCAGAAGGTTTTTCACATGGTAAAATCACCTTAGAATACACCACAATTCCTAAAATTAGTATGGTACCATCAACAAATAAATTCTAATGTAACTAAAGCCTGTTATCACCCTTTATAGTTCTCCTTTTGGTGACCCTCAAAATCTTCTATTCACTACAATGCATTTCAATGAGGTACTATCATTTATATTGGTCCCAAGATGGCTGCCAGCAATTCCAGGATGAAGTGCTGACAGCCAATCAGATCTCACGATGACATGTGTGGTTAGGCTCCGCCCAGATATATATGTGACTTTACTTTTGATTTTCTCAGGAACTACTGAACGGATTTACACCATTTAAGCAAAAGGCACGACACTGAACCAAGGCTACCTCTTTGCCAAATTTGGTGTAATTCCGTTCAGCAGTTCGGGCTGTAGCTGCGACTAAAGGTTCCTATGGAAAATGAATGGGGAAAACGCGTTTTGGGACCCCCTTTTTCTCGGCCCCCGCTTGACGTATCACCCCGAGACTTTCAGGATAGGAGCGGACCGGAGCGCCCCAACAAGTTGGAAACTTTCGCGAAGATTCGTCAACCGGCGCCAACGTTATTTCAAATAGAATGTCATGGATTTCTATGGATAATAGGTTTTAACTATAACTATCTACTGGCGACCGCCAGTAGATAATATATATATATATATATCGCCAGTAGATAGTTATAGTTAAAACCTATTATCCATAGGAAATCTGCGACATTCTATTTGAAATAACGTTGGCGCCGGTTGACGAATCTTCGCGAAAGTTTCCAACTTGTTGGGGCGCTCCGGTCCGCTCCTATCCTGAAAGTCTCGGGGTGATACGTCAAGCGGGGGCCGAGAAAAAGGGGGTCCCAAAACGCGTTTTCCCCATTCATTTTTCCATAGGAACCTTTAGTCGCAGCTACAGCCCGAACTGCTGAACGGAATTACACCAAATTTGGCAAAGAGGTAGCCCTTGGTTCAGTGTCGTGCCTTTTGCTTAAATGGTGTAAATCCGTTCAGTAGTTCCTGAGAAAATCAAAAGTAAAGTCACATATATATCTGGGCGGAGCCTAACCACACATGTCATCGTGAGATCTGATTGGCTGTCAGCACTTCATCCTGGAATTGCTGGCAGCCATCTTGGGACCAATATAAATGATAGTACCTCATTGAAATGCATTGTAGTGAATAGAAGATTTTGAGGGTCACCAAAAGGAGAACTATAAAGGGTGATAACAGGCTTTAGTTACATTAGAATTTATTTGTTGATGGTACCATACTAATTTTAGGAATTGTGGTGTATTCTAAGGTGATTTTACCATGTGAAAAACCTTCTGCTGGGATATCATGAATCATGTTTGAGAGAACACTATTTTCTCATGCTTGTCCCATGGAGGTTTGGAAGGTGCTCCAGAAGCTAAAATGAGAGCATATTTTCTGTAAATTCACATTATCTTTCTCACTCATGTGAGAATGAAGTCTGACACTCTCAGTAAAACATGTACATCCAACAAGGGCAGAGACTGTCAGTTGATTCCTTTGTGTTCTACTGCAGCTTCCCAGAGTGTTCTAAAGAACAACTAGAGTGCTAACAGCCTTACTTATGACAAAAGTATGGCACACCTGAAGCCATCTTGATTGGAATAAACTGGTAACACTTAAAACATTTAATTTAAAAAGGAACAAAATGATGGGGTTCATTTTGTCATAGAAATTATGGTTAGTGCTGTAGAAAGAAAAATTAGGACATATTTCAAGTGTGATCTCAAATATCTTCCTGTTATATTTCAACAGGAGCAGCCTGCCAGTTGATGCCTTTGTGTTCTACTGCAGCTTCCCAGAGTGTTCTAAAGAACAACTAGAGCGCTAACAGCCTTACTTATGACAAAAGTATGGCACACCTGAAGCCATCTTGATTGGAATAAACCGGTAACACTTAAAACATTTAATTTAAAAAGGAACAAAATGAGGGGTTCTTTTTGAAATAGAAATTATGGTTAGTGCTGCAGAAAGAAAATTTAGGGCATGTTTTAAGTGAGATCTCAAATCCTCTTCTATTTCATTAGAAAATTCTGACATGCAGACTGAAACAATCACTTTCAATACCAGCAGCAGACTACCAGTTAACTCCTGGTGAGCAGTAGCTTTACTCCAGTGATCTAATGAGCAACTAGAGTGCTAACATTCTGAATTTATGGCAGATGTGAGACACATCTGAATGCCTTCTTGATGGAATCAAAGTAAAAACTGAAAGCATTTCCTACTGAGGAGACTGCAGTAAATGAAGAAATTAGGAAACTTCATAACAAAGAAGTCTTCCAAGATGGCCACCAGTGAAAAAAGAGCCCAAATGTAGCACAAATATTACCCAGATGTAGCTCACATATAGCCCAATGACAAAAGTGTGCAAAACACTTTTTATTTTTAGTTTTTTTGCAGTTTTATGTAGTGCAGACTGGTCAGGTATTGGAGCATTGCATCTTAAAACATGACCCCCTACACTACAAAAACACCACTGCACTACCTTAAACCCTAAAACACTACCCCAGCACGACCCCTACACTACACAAGCACCACTGCACTATCCTAAACCCTAAAACACTACCCCCAGCACGACCCCTACACTACCCAAACACCACTGCACTACCCTAAAACATGACCCCCTACAGTACACAAACACCACTGCACTACCCTAAACCCTAAAACACTACCCCCAGCACGACCCCCTACACTACACAAGCACCACTGCACTACCCTAAACCCTAAAACACTACCCCCAGCACGACCCCCTACACTACACAAACACCCTGCACTACCATAAACCCTAAAACACTACCCCCAGCACGACCCCCTACACTACCCAAACACCACTGCACTAACCTAAATCCTAAAACACTACCCCCAGCACGACCCCCTACACTACCAAAACACCACTGCACTACCCTAAAACATGACCCCCTACACTACACAAACACCACTGCACTACCCTAAACCCTAAAACACTACCCCCAGCACGACCCCCTACACTACACAAGCACCACTGCACTACCCTAAACCCTGAAACACCACCCCTAGCACGACCCCCTACACTGCCCGAACACCACTGCACTGCCCTAAGCCCTGAAACACCACCCCTTCACGACCCCCAACACTGCCCGAACACCACTGCACTGCCCTAAACCCTGAAATACCACCCCCAGCATGACCCCCTACACTGCCCGAACACCACTGCACTGCCATAAACCCTGAAACACTACCCCCAGCAAGACCCCCTACACTGCCCGAACACCACTGCACTGCCCTAAACACTGAAACATCACCCCCAGCAAGACCCCCTACACTGCCCGAACACCACTGACCTAAACCCTGAAACACCACCCCCAGCACGACCCCCTACACTGCCCGAACACCACTGCACTACCCTAAACCCTAAAACACTACCCCCAGCACGACCCCCTACACTACACAAACACCCTGCACTACCATAAACCCTAAAACACTACCCCAGCACGACCCCCTACACTACCCAAACACCACTGCACTAACCTAAATCCTAAAACACTACCCCCAGCACGACCCCCTACACTACCAAAACACCACTGCACTACCCTAAAACATGACCCCCTACACTACACAAACACCACTGCACTACCCTAAACCCTAAAACACTACCCCCAGCACGACCCCCTACACTACACAAGCACCACTGCACTACCCTAAACCCTAAAACCCTACCCCCAGCATGACCCCCTACACTGCCCGAACACCACTGCACTGCCCTAAACCCTGAAACACCAGCCCCTGCATGACCCCCTACACTGCCCGAACACCACTGCACTGCCCTAAACCCTGAAACACCACCCCTAGCACGACCCCCTACACTGCCCGAACACCACTGCACTGCCCTAAGCCCTGAAACACCACCCCTTCACGACCCCCAACACTGCCCGAACACCACTGCACTGCCCTAAACCCTGAAATACCACCCCCAGCATGACCCCCTACACTGCCCGAACACCACTGCACTGCCATAAACCCTGAAACACTACCCCCAGCAAGACCCCCTACACTGCCCGAACACCACTGCACTGCCCTAAACACTGAAACATCACCCCCAGCAAGACCCCCTACACTGCCCGAACACCACTGACCTAAACCCTGAAACACCACCCCAGCACGACCCCCTACACTGCCCGAACACCACTGCACTGCCCTAAACCCTGAAACACTACTCCCAGCATGACCCCCTACACTGCCCGAACACCACTGCTCTGCCCAAAACCCTGAAACACCAGCCCCAGCACGACCCCCTACACTGCCCGAACACCACTGCACTGCCCTAAACCTTGAAACACCAGCCCCTGCATGACCCCCTACACTGCCCGAACACCACTGCACTACCCTAAACCCTGAAACATCACCCCCAGCATGACCCCCTACACTGCCCGAGCACCACTGCACTGCCCTAAACCCTGAAACACCAGCCCCAGCACGACCCCCTACACTGCCTGAACACCACTGCACTGCCCTAAACCCTGAAACACCAGCCCCAGCACGACCGCCTACACTGCCCGAACACCACTGCACTGCCCTAAACCCTGAAACACCAGCCCCAGCACGACCCCCTACAATGCCCGAACACCACTGCACTGCCCTAAACCGTGAAACACCAGCCTCAGCACGACCCCCTACACTGCCTGAACACCACTGCACTGCCCTGAACCCTGAAACACCAGCCCCAGCACAACACCCTACACTGCCCGAACACCACTGCACTGCCCTAAACCCTGAAACACCACCCCGTGCATGACCCCCTACACTGCCCGAACACCACTGCACTGCCCTAAACCCTGAAACACCACCCCTGCACAACCCCCTACACTGCTCGAACACTACTGCACTGCCCTAAACCCAGAAACACCATCCCCAGCACGACCCCCTATACTGCTCGAACACCACTGCACTGCCCTAAACCCTGAAACACTACCCCCAGCAAGACCCCCTACACTGCCCGAACACCACTGCACTGCCCTAAACCCTGAAACATCACCCCCAGCAAGACCCCCTACACTGCCCGAACACCACTGCACTGCCCTAAACCCTGAAACACCAGCCCCAGCACAACCCCCTACACTGCCCGAACACCACTGCACTGCCCTAAACACTGAAACATCACCCCCAGCAAGACCCCCTACACTGCCCGAACACCACTGACCTAAACCCTGAAACACCACCCCCAGCACGACCCCCTACACTGCCCGAACACCACTGCACTGCCCTAAACCCTGAAACACTACCCCCAGCATGACCCCCTACACTGCCCGAACACCACTGCTCTGCCCAAAACCCTGAAACACCAGCCCCAGCACGACCCCCTACACTGCCCGAACACCACTGCACTGCCCTAAACCTTGAAACACCAGCCCCTGCATGACCCCCTACACTGCCCGAACACCACTGCACTACCCTAAACCCTGAAACATCACCCCCAGCATGACCCCCTACACTGCCCGAGCACCACTGCACTGCCCTAAACCCTGAAACACCAGCCCCAGCACGACCCCCTACACTGCCTGAACACCACTGCACTGCCCTAAACCCTGAAACACCAGCCCCAGCACGACCGCCTACACTGCCCGAACACCACTGCACTGCCCTAAACCCTGAAACACCAGCCCCAGCACGACCCCCTACAATGCCCGAACACCACTGCACTGCCCTAAACCGTGAAACACCAGCCTCAGCACGACCCCCTACACTGCCTGAACACCACTGCACTGCCCTGAACCCTGAAACACCAGCCCCAGCACAACACCCTACACTGCCCGAACACCACTGCACTACCCTAAACCCTGAAACACCACCCCGTGCATGACCCCCTACACTGCCCAAACACCACTGCACTGCCTTAAACCCTGAAACACCACCCCCTGCACAACCCCCTACACTGCTCGAACACTACTGCACTGCCCTAAACCCAGAAACACCATCCCCAGCACGACCCCCTATACTGCTCGAACACCACTGCACTGCCCTAAACCCTGAAACACTACCCCCAGCAAGACCCCCTACACTGCCTGAACACCACTGCACTGCCCTAAACCCTGAAACATCACCCCCAGCAAGACCCCCTACACTGCCCGAACACCACTGCCCTAAACCCTGAAACACCACCCCCAGCAAGACCCCCTACACTGCCCGAACACCACTGTACTGCCCTAAACCCTGAAACCCCACCCCCAGCATGACCCCCTACACTGCCAGAACACCACTGCACTGCCCTAAACCCTGAAACACCACCCCCTGCACGACCCCCTACACTGCCCGAACACTACTGCACTGCCCTAAACCCTGAAACACCACCCCCAGCACGACCCCTTACACTGCACGAACACCACTGCACCACCCTAAACCCTGAAACACTACCCCCAGCAAGACCCCCTACACTGCCCGAACACCACTGCACTGCCCTAAATCCTGAAACATCACCCCCAGCAAGACCCCCTCCACTGCCCGAACACCACTGCCCTAAACCCTGAAACACCACCCCCAGCAAGACCCCCTACACTGCCCGAACACCACTGCACTGCCCTAAACCCTGAAACACCACCCCCAGCAAGACCCCCTACACTGCCCGAACACCAATGCACTGCCCTAAACCCTGAAACACCACCCCCAGCACGACCCCCTACACTGCCCGAACACCACTGCTCTGCCCAAAACCCTGAAACACCAGCCCCAGCACGACCCCCTACACTGCCCGAACACCACTGCACTGCCCTAAACCCTGAAACACCAGCCCCAGCACGACCCCCTACACTGCCCGAACACCACTGCACTGCCCTAAACCCTGAAACACCACCCCCAGCACGACCCCCTACACTGCCCGAACACCACTGCACTGCCCGAGACCCGGAAACATCAGCCCCAGCACAACCCCGTACACTGCCCGCACACCACTGCACCGCCCTAAACCCTTAAACACCAGCCCCAGCACAACCCCGTACACTGCCCAAACACCACTGCACTGCCCTAAACCCTGAAACACCAGCCCCAGCACGACCGCCTACACTGCCCGAAAACTACTGCACTGCCCTAAATCCTGAAACACCAACCCCAGCAACACTACCTACACTGGCCGAACACCACTGCACTGCCCTAAACCCTGAAACACCACCCCCTGCACGACCCCCTACACTGCCCAAACACTACTGCACTGCCCTAAACCCTGAAACACCACCCCTCAGCACGACACCCTACACTGCCCGAATACCACTACACTGCCCTAAACCCTGAAACACCACCCCAGCACGACCCCCTACACTGCCCGAACACCACTGCACTAAACCCTGAAACACCACCCCCTGCACGACCCCCTACACTGCCGGAACACCACTGCACTGCCCTAAACCCTGAAACACCACCCCCAGCACGACCCCTACACTGCCCTAACACCACTGCACTGCCCTAAACCCTGAAACATCACCCCCAGCACAACCCCCTACACTGCCTGAGCACCATTGCTCTGCCCTAAACCCTGAAACACTAGCCCCAGCACGACCCCCTACACTGCTCGAACACCACTGCCCTAAACCCTGAAACACCAGCCCCAGCAAGACCCCCTAAACTGCCCGAACACCACTGCATTGCCCTAGACCCTGAAACACCAGCCCCAGCAAGACCCCCTACACTGCCCGAACATCACTGCACTGCCCTAAACCCTGAAACACCAGCCCCAGCACGACCCCCTACACTGCCCGAACCCCACTGCACTGCCCTAAACCCTGAAACACCAGCCCCAGCACGACCCCCTACACTGCCCGAACACCACTGCACTGCCCTAAACCCTGAAACACCAGCCCCAGCACCACCCCCTACAATGTCCGAACACCACTGTACTGCCCTAAACCCTGAAACACCACCCCCTGCACCGCCCCCTACACTGCCCGAACACCACTGCACTGCCCTAAACCCTGAAACACCACCCCCTGCACGACCCCCTACACTGCCCGAACACCACTGCACTGCCCTAAACTCTGAAACACCACCCCCTGCACCACCCCCTACACTGCCCGAACACCACTGCACTGCCCTAATCCCTGAAACACCACCCCCTACACTGCCCCCTACACTGCCCGAACACCACTGCACTGCCCTAAACCCTGAAACACCACCCACAGCATGACCCCCTACACTGCCCGAACACCACTGCCCTAAACCCAGAAACACCACCCCTGCACGACCCCCTACACTGCCCTAACACCACTGCACTGCCCTAAACCCTGAAACACCACCCCCTGCACGACCCCCTACACTGCCCGAATACCACTGCACTGCTCTAAACCCTGAAACACCACCCCCAGCACGACCCTCTACACTGCCCGAACACCACTGCACTGCCCTAAACCCTAGAACACTACCCCCAGCATGACCCCCTACACTACCCGAACACCACTGCACTACCCTAAACCCTAAAATACTCCCCCCAGCACGACCCCCTACACTACCCGAACACCACTGCACTGCCCTAAACCCTAAAACACTCCCCCAGCACGACCCCCTACACTACCTAAACACCACTGCACTGCCCTAAACCCTAAAACACTACCCCCGCATGACCCCCTACACTACCCAAATACCAATGCACTACCCAAATCCCTAAAACACTACCCCCGCACAACCCCCTACACTACCCAAAGACCACTGCACTACCCTAAACTCTAAAACAATACCCCCGCACGACTCCCTACACTACCCAAAGACCACTGCACTACCCTAAACCCTAAAACACGACCTCCTACACTACACAAACACCACTGCACTACCCTAAACCCTAAAAACTACCCCCAGCACGAACCCCTACACTACCCAAACACCACTGCACTACCCTAAACCATAAAACACTACCCCCAGCAGTACCCCCTACGCTACCCAAACACCACTGCACTACCCTAAACCCTAAAACACTACCCCCAGCAGTACCCCCTACACTACCCAAACACCATTGCACTACCCTAAACCCTAAAACACTACCCCCAGCAGTATCCCCTACACTACCCAAACACCACTGCACTACCCTAAACCCTAAAACCCTAAAACACTAACCCCAGCACGACCCCCTACACTACCCAAACACCACTGTACTACCCTAAACCCTAAAACACTCTCCCCAGCACGACTCCCTACACTACCCAAACACCACTGCACTACCCTAAACCCTAAATCTACCCCCAGAATGACCACCTACACTACACAAACACCACTGCACTACCCTAAACCCTAAAACACTACCCCCAACACGACCCTCTTCACTACCTAAACACAACTGCACAATTTGTTACAGGCATTGCGACGCAGGCCTGTGGTGCTTACTTGAAGTACCTGGTGGGCTAGTTGGGCCCCAGGGACTCTCAGGATTCAAGGTGACCTACTCCCCCAACTTAAAACGCGCCACGGGGCTCGTTTGCACAGTGGTGAAGGGAGGGGGCGGGGCCTCAGGTGACATGTGCGCAAACACGCCCTGTGGTGCGTTTTAAGTTGGGGAGTTAATTCCCTTTGAATCCTGGGGGCCACCTAGCCCACCAGGTACCTTCAGTAAGCACAACAGAGTTGCGTTGCAGAGAGGTGAAAAAGGTGCGTGGCCTCGGAACGCCTCTCTGCAACTCAGTTCTGTGGTCCTAACTGTAGGTACCTGGGGGGCTAGTTGGGCCCCAGGGACCCTCGGGATTCAAGGGGACTTAATCCCGCAACTTAAAACGCGCCACGGGCGCGTTTGCACACATGTCACCTCAGGCCCCCCTTCCTTCACCACAGTGCAAACGCGCACTGGCTCTGGTTAGTCAGAGTCAGTTACCACCAGTACCCGTCTGAAAAAGTTGTGGGCACAGGATGATTTTGCAACAAGGCCTCTTTCTGCTCCTCTGTTGGTTCTTTCTGCTCCTCTGTTGGTTCTTTCTGCACATCTTTTGCTTCTTTCTGTGCGTTTTTTCTTCTTTCTTCACATGTCCTACCTCTGTTGGCATAGTTAGAAACTAGCATTTAAAAAACCTTTGAAATTCACTTAAAAAATCATAGGTTTCAGGCACGTTATAGTTAGAAATTAGCATTTAAAAACCTTTGAAATTCACTGAAAAAACCATAGGTTTCAGGCACGTTATAGTTAGAAATTAGCATTTAAAAAACCTTTGAAATTCACTGAAAAAACCATAGGTTTCAGGCACGTTATAGCTAGAAATTAGCATTTAAAAAACCTTTGAAATTCACTGAAAAAACCATAGGTTTCAGACACGTTATAGTTAGAAATTAGCATTCAAAAAACCTTTGAAATTCACTGAAAAAACCATAGGTTTTAGGGACAGTTATAGTTAGTTGGACATTGCACTCGTACAAAACCCGTGAAATTCCCCTGTTATAGTTAGTTCAGCTAACTATAACTCGCGCCCCGCAATGCACTGCTGATGATGTCACATATTACATCACTCATCACATGGTCAGTGACATCACTGATGACATCACTGATGACATCTCAAATGACATCACTGATGACATCATCCATGTGATAATTTCATGCATCTTCTCACACCCTAATATAACTTTTGATACACCCACTCTAAATTACAGACTGCCATTCTCAAAACCATAGACACTCCAACACCAAAAACTACATACCCACTCACTGATTCTTAGGTCTACACACACATCCACTCACTCACCTGTACAGTCACTCATACTTACAGTCACTCAGTACAGGACTATCATATGCACTCATACACCTATATAAACACTCACACACCGCCACTCATCCATAGAGGTACTCACACACCTAGTCAGTCATGCAAAAAATTAATCACACACCCATTTACTCACCTATACAGTTATACACACACCAGCTCACTTACTCATACAAATACTAGCACATTCTTACGCTCTTATACAATAACTGATACAAGCACACACGCATCCATACAGCCACTCTAACAATAACACACTCTCACTTATAGCCATTTAAATACTCTAACACACATATATACTGCCTTTTACATATGTAGTTACTCGCACATGTACCACTGAGATATACATTCACTCACTAACACACCCATACACACACTCACCCACCCAAGCAGTCCATCACAGATGCACTCTTGAAATCATGCACCCAGTGAATCACCCACTCACACATCTATGTATAGAGTCACACACACCCCACCCACACAAACACTCAGGCAGCCATACAGTTACTCAGAGAACCAATCAATAACCCATATAGACACTCATGTAGCTATTCGCAAATCCATGCATCCACTTACACACCAACAAACAGACGGATACAGACATTCACACAGTTTAGTCACTAACCCATGCATTCAGTAGGATACGTTTAATCACTCACTTATAGAGTTAGTCACGCACCTACTAAATCATCCATTCAGACACTTATACACCCACTCATTCTTCAATACGCCTTTCCCTATATATATTAAACATATTTAAACTTTACAGAAACACACAGTCACTGGATGATGTCATCAGTGATGTCATCAGTGATGTCATCAGTGATGTCATTTGAGATGTCATCAGTGATGTCATCAGTGATGTCACTGACCATGTGATGAGTGATGTAATATGTGACGTCATCAGCAGTGCATTTCGGGGGCGCGAGTTATAGTTAGCTGAACTAACTATAACAGGGGAATTTCACGGGTTTTGTACGAGTGCAATGTCCAACTAACTATAACTGTCCCTAAAACCTATGGTTTTTTCAGTGAATATATATATATATATATATTTACGTACTGGTGGTCGCTAGTAGATAATTTTAGTTAGGACATAGTTTCCATAGGAAAAGCGTTTTTTTACTTGCCTCTGTCTTTGGCACTGGTTGACAAATCTTCAGGAAATTTTCCCCAAAAAGTGTGCCGGTGGGTCTTCTTGTGCATGGAAAGTTTCGGGGTGATCCTTCAAGCGGGGGCGGAGAAGGGGGGGGATGCGTTTCCCATGTTAATTCCCACAGAACTAGAGCCCGAACCGCTGAACGGAATTACACCAAATTTTGCAGAACGCTATATTTTGGTCCAGAAAGCAACCTTTTTGTTAAACGGTGTAAATCTGTTCAGTAGTTTGAGTTATTAAAAGAAAACGGAACTTGTTTATCTAGGAAATCCTCTTGATCTCGTGCAGAGATCTGATTTGCTGCTCGCAGTTCAACCAGGAAGTGTTGGCTGCCATCTTGGGACTCTGACTCAGCCGAGTCCCTAGAAAAATGTAAAAAATAAAGACAAGTGGGGGGCAGGGTGGGAATACCCAGACACTCCTAGGCCTGGTGCTGGGGTCCCCCAGGGACACTGCCAGGGCCTAAAAGCATTGTTTTCAAAAACGTTCTGGCATTAATCTCGACGGATTTGCGGCAAAAATGTTTTTTTTTTTAAAAAGTGCGCTCTCCTGCGCTTGTTTATAATATATCCCCAGGGGGGGAGGGCGGGGGGGCAGGTATCAGGGGTATGTAGGACAATAAACGAAAAGGAGTGGGGTGCATGGGGCCCCTCTCCTAATGTTTTCTTGAGCCCCAAGGGCCACCACCTCACTGGGGCTTTTTAAATATATTGGAGGGGGGACATGTGAACCCCCCCTCCCCACCATGGGCTCATTTGAGCCCCGGAAGCCTCCACGTCCCTAGGGCTAGAAATGTAATTTGGAGGGGGGGTGCACATACCCCCCTCCTGTGGCTCTTTAGAGCCATGGGGACTCCCACGTCCCTGGGGCTTCTATTATAGAAAATAAAGGGGGGCCAAATGAACACCCTGGGTACCTCCACCTCCCTGGGGCTAGAAGTAGGAGTGGGCCGCGTGGCCCCCCTCCTGGGCCGTATACGGCACCTGGGATCGCCACGTCCCTGGGGCCACCCCTTGAAAAGTAAAGGAGGGGGCCCATGCAGCCCCTCTCCTGTAGTCACTAATGGCCCTGGGGACTCCCACTCCCAGGGCCGTCTCCTGCTATCTCCGTAGGTTCCCACCTTCGGGAGATTGCTGTTTGCCATTACCTGGCGGGAGCTGTGACAGCTCCCGCCAAGCAAGAGCAAACACTAACTCCACTCCCTGCAAGTGGGAGCTGTCAATCAGCTCCCGCTTGCTGGGAGCGGAGTTTCCTCTGTTCCCCTTCCTGCTGTCATGCAGGCAGCGAAACAGATGAAAGATTACTCCCACACACAGGGAGCTACATATTTAGCTGCTCCCTGTGTGTGGGAGCAATGGCAACTCCTGCAGGAGCCGGGGAGCCAGCTGGGACCGTAGGGGTAATGAGGCGTCCCCTGCGGTCCCCATAAAAGCACACTGGGTACCTTGGGGGGGGGGGGGGGGCAGGGCACTCAGGTAGGCGTGGCCGGGCCACAGGGGATGTGGTTCCTGGGACCAAAATCGTCCTGGGGAGGGGGGGCCACGCAGCCCCCTCCCCATTGAGTTTTGGCAGGTCATTCTGGCCCGGATGCTCATTTCACAGAAATTACACCTCAACGGGAAGCACTTAAATATATAAACATAGCAGGTGCCCCAATTGAAGCTCCAGTTCTGTAAAGGATAAATGATCCTGACCCTTCTTGGCTTGACAAAGGCAAAACAAGTGGGTTTTCGCAGCAATCCAACATTGAAAGACGAACTGAAATGCTTCGTGGAGGTGATTGCATTGCTGATATATTGGAGCGCAGTATGTAGTCACTGTGATGAGTGGGTTCTTTCTTGTCCTTACCTGATGAGTGCAGAGTTCATGGTTCTCCCTTTAAATGACTGAGTATAAAAATGTGCAAAGTCACCTAAAGCTCCGTCCATTTGGTCCCGGTCCTTCTCCCTTAGTAGTATTCCGTAGTCTTCCTGCCTTTTGCCAGGATGATGGATAGCTTACCAAAAGGTCCCCCCAGTGCTTTCCTGATGATTTTGGGGTTGCGTGTTCTTGATGCCGAGGAATAGGAGGACATCTCCACCAAACAAAGAAGCACTTACTTCATATAGTTAAGAGTAAGGACCCTTGTTTGGCGGAGATTTACCTCTTTGCAGTCTTGTTCTCTTCTCTACAGGAAGATTTATGTTATCACCGATATCTGGATGAAGATGCATGAAAAACAATCACATTGTCGAAATGCACATCAGTTTACTGGAGACATTTCCTCGTGGTCCATTATGCAAGCTGTAGTGTAGGGGGACCCATCAACAAGCACATTCAGTGACCCCAAGGGTCAGTAGCCCATTGGCTACTACCCTACACTCCCCTAATGCCCATAAATTCAGTATTTAGGGGAGCCCCTGGCACCAGAGAAGGAGGACCTGATAACCTAAGAAGAGAGAGGACACCGGAAAGCTACAAAAGCAGAGAGGAGAGAAGAAGCAGCTGACCTGGTACCAACACTGCTGGCCTGTCTGCATCCCTCATCGAAAACTGCGCCAAAGTCGACTTGTCCTGTAGCTTTTGATTCCAGAAACCTGGGAGGAGTGCCTGCCTTCTAAAAAAGACTTGACCTCCTGTGAACAGCAGACCTGTTCTGAAGAAACTCCAAAAGAGAAAACTCAGAGGCCTCCGGAACTGCCAAAACCCGACACCCAAAGTCACCACTGCACCCATTGCCTCCGGCCTAAGTTGAAGTGGGCCCACGGTGTCAATAATGTCCCCCAGCCCTCCAGAGCTTGAGTTCTTCGTGCCT
Organism: Calotriton arnoldi; assembly: GCA_963921515.1. Classification (NCBI taxonomy): domain Eukaryota; kingdom Metazoa; phylum Chordata; class Amphibia; order Caudata; family Salamandridae; genus Calotriton; species Calotriton arnoldi. The sequence continues at coordinate 1,703,123 of CAWUFW010001964.1, forward strand.
TCACCCCTCCTGGACTTTGACGTTGCCTGCAGCCTCTGAACGCAGGCCACCTCGACTGCGACTGCTCCGGTAAGGAAAAACCCAATGCCTAAGGACACCCCTGCCCCACAGAGGAATCCTAAATTATCTCTAGCTAAAAACATTTTTTCGGTTTTTCTAAATTTTTTTAAACTAGTTGATAGGGCCTTGGTTAAGTCCCTTTGCTAAACTGTTTAGAATTTAAAAAGTAGTAAAGTAAGTTAGGCCTTTAGTAGTACTTCACATTTATTTGGTAAGTTCTTAAAAAGTTCCCAACTACTTTAAACACCATGTCTGTAGAAGGGACCTCCCAAGAACTCAACCTGGCTCCCTATAAGCACCTTAGGGTACCCCAACTCAAGGAGCTCTGTAAGGCTTGGAAACTTGCCTTAGGACCTAAACCCACAAAAGCTCATCTGCAGCAGTTGCTGGCAGAAAACGACAATGACTTGGCAAGTGAAGTTTCCCCACTGGGGAAAATGAAGATCAAGAGGGGGAATATGTTGACACTGACTCCACCCATATCCCTTCAGAAAGCAATACCACTGGGAGCACTCCTAGCAGTGTTCCAGAAGAGGTAGACACTGAAGATGCAGATCTTCAGAAACTAGCCAGGAGGATAGCTTTGGGGGGGGCTAACCTCCTGGCTATAGAAAAGGAAGAAATTGAGATAGGCCAAAGCCCTACCTCTGGGGGCAGCAAAATTATAAATAGGGAAGATGGTTTTGACCCTAAAATCCCCAAAGGGATTGTCCCAAAATATTCAGAGGGGATGATATCACCAAATGGTTTACAGCCTTTGATAGTACCTGTAAAATGAGACAGCTGAACAAGAAGTATTGGGGTTCTCTTCTGTGGGAGCTGTTCTCAGGAAAGTGTAGGGATAGGCTCCTGACACTGAATGAGGCTGATGCGGAGTCTTATGAGCTCATGAAGGACACCCTGATTGGGGGCTTTGGGCTCACCACTGAGGAGTATAGGAACAGGGAGACTCAGAAAACCTGAGTCAGTTCCAGGTTGATTTGGTAGACTTTTCAGTAAAAACACTAGGCGGTTGGTTAAAAGGTAGAAAGGTGCATGATTGTGATGGGCTTTGTAATTTAGTCATGAAAGAGCATCTGTTAAGTAATTGTGTTCATGAGAAGTTGCATCAATACGTGGTGGGCCTGGGGGCAGTCTGTCCCCTAGATTTGAGGAAGAAGGCGGATCATTGGTTAAAAAAGTGTGTCCAAAACTAGGCATGGTGGGGGTGACCAAAAGTAAGAGGCCAAAAAGCCCCCCCAAGAGAAAAAGATGGACCACTATGATGAAGATAAAAGTAAGGAGTCCTCTGTAGGCCCCCAAAATCCTTCTAGGAGGGAGGGCCCAAGACACCTCACATAACAAAAGTGGGTACCAGGGTAAGAACTGGGACCCCAAGAAGGCTTGGTGACTTAACTGTAAGCAGACAGGGCACCTAGCCAAGGACCCTTCCTGTCCAAAAGGAAACCCACTAGTGTACCTCTAGGTGTTGCCAGTGTAGCCTTTGAGGGTGGTTCCTCAGATGAGGAAGTCCTTCTGGCTTTCAACTGGAAAGTGGTACCTAAAGGTGAGTTGTAGATTCCAGAGGGAAGCAAACACATCCACCACCTAATGGTGAATGGAATCCCAGCCACTGCCCTGAGAGATACCTGTGCTAGTCACATTGTTGTGCAGGGCAGACTGGTACTCTCATACCAGAATATTCCAGGTGAAACTAGGAGAGTACGGGCTATCCCAGGGGAGGTTATACTGTTAGGCCTGTGGCTGTAGTACCCCTAAAATAGCTGGGTCCCTTAGTTGGAGAAGGGTGGTAGTCACTACAGACCTATCCCTTGACTGTCTCCTTGGAAATGACCACCCAGAGGTTGGTCTGAGTCGAAAAGCTGTACTGGTCCAGTGCCAGTCCTCCCCAATTCTGGGAGGGGATGAACCAGCCGCTCGCTTGTGCAAGTAAGCCCCAAAAAAAGAGGAAAAAGTGTAGGACAGGTGGGCAACTTTTAGCCAAAGTTCCAGTGAGCTAAGGAGATTCTGCACCAGTAGGAGAGAACTCTAGAGTTGGCACTGGTACAGCCCCCTGACCCACAAGAAGTCCTGACTAGCCAGGCAATTGTTATGCCTGAGATGTTTGCTCATCCGCTAACAGAAGAAAGAGTGGAAGGAGGGTGTTTGCTACAAGATATAGTAACCCCCACTCTAAAACAGCAAACAGGCAACCTGAACTCAAAGAAGCCTGTGGGTTAGCACGTTCACATGTGAGTGAAGAGCTAAAGGTGTGGTTCCGGGCACTAACAGCTGTCAGTAGCCTCTGCTGGGTGTTAGCCTTTATGGCTGCACTCTTCAAGGCTTGATGGTCTGACCCCATGTCAAACAGCATGCTAGGCACCCTGATCCTGTTGTTCATGGTGGGGTTACTCAATTGTGGGTAACCTCTTTGGGTAAGCTGGGGGTTGCCCTGACTAAGACAGGGTTATTTGAGGTGGACACCTCTGATCCCAAAACTGGGAATGGGCGAGAACACTAAAGAAGTAGACAAAGGGCATTTTAAATAGGTTCCTAACACTGTTGAGGTAGATCAGCTCCCCAGAAGGAATGACCTAGACAGGAGAATGTAAGGCAGAGTAGGGCCTGCGGCAATCCAGCCTGTTTCCTTACTCTTCCTCGCCTGACAGACTAGGAAGACTCTCTCAGGTTTGGCTGAGTCTCCTGGCCTGTGGGCGGGGGGTTGGGGGGGCTTGTGGAGGGAACTGGGTTTTTGTTGCAGTACACCCCCACACACTTTTTGCCTACTATTTGATGCAACTTTGACTGAAGTGTAGTGGGTTCCTGCTAACCAGGCCCCCAGTACCAGTGTTCTTTCCCTAAAATGGTTCAATTTTTTCCCCCAAATGGCAAAACCTTTAGCACCCTCTGTAAGTCCCTAGTAAATGGTACCCCTTGTACCTAGGGCCTGACGTACTAAAGAGGGTCCCTAAGGGCAGCAGCACGAATTGTGCCACCCTAAGGGACCCCTCCCCAAGCAAATGAAGGGCTGCTATCGCAGGCTGCGTGTCTTGGTGTAGACAAAATTGAAAACATGACGTGTCACACATCCTTGTGTGCCATGCCCCCTAACACTGCATGTAATATTTGTAAGTCACCCCTACAGCAGGCCTGACTGCTGTAAGACAGGGTTCTGAATATTACAGGTGAGGGCACCCCTGCATGAGCAGATATGTCCCAATGCTGGTCAGTCCTATTACTGGTAGTACAAGTGACCAGGGTAGCCATTCTAAGACACATGCTGGCCACTGGTGAAAACAAGTTCCCCAGCTACATGACAGCTTCATTGAAAATGGGAATGTTTAGTATCATTGCAGAAGGAGGGGCAGGGGCTTGGTAGGTCCAGCATACATGCCCCGTGTACACTTTCATAAACAAGGGTATGCAGTTCCTAAAGGGGCGGGGGGGGCTTGAGGAAAAGAAGGGGGGTTGTGGGTAGGTACCAGGTGTTCGCAAGGGAAAGAGAAGGTAAAGTGGAATAGTTCCAATTAGAAGCAAGAGCCCTCACACACCCCAAGGGGTGTCCTGCTTCATCATAGGGCAGCTCCTCGTTGGGCCGGCGCTACAATGCCTAACGGGCCCCGCACGGGGGCTCTTTGCCAGAGATCTTCACCTTTTTTCCGACATGAAGTTGAAAAGTAATAGTGGGACATGTGTAATGAGTAGAGATGGGAAAAAGTGCGTGTGAGTTAAAAATAGCTATTGGAGTCACACATCATATTGATTAGCTGGGTTCCTTTGCTATAATTAAAAATAGGTGACTAAAGAGTCGTGGCTGAAGAGGGGAAATTATACCCTCTTGACCGCAGGATTATGTGTGTGGTGTGAAAGGGGTCAACATGTTTCATGTCTTCTCTCGTCCATAGGATCTTGGCATTTCATCAGGACCGGAAGATCCTCATCTACTCTAATGGGAATGGTGTAGGTCTAAGTATGAAAGGTCCCGTCCCCTACAGTCTGGACTCGTGTAGTAGTCCTTTGTGAAAGTGAAGGAAGTAAATGTAAGTGTACCTTCTGGAAAACACCTAGAAGGTGGGGGGGCTACTGGTCCCTAGCATTGACATCCAGGGTGCTCGCAAAGGTGCGAGAAAAAAACTTGCACTGAAGCTCCAGGATGCACGGGACCTTGCCGCATCTGGCCTTCACTGGGAGTGCCGGGAGCCGGTCTTAACTCCGTTCTCAACCGCGTGTCCAGCGAGACTAGACCATTGCCAGCAAGTTGAGTGAGTCGTGAAACCGGAGCCATATTGAAAGATCAATAGTGGGCGCCATCTTGTAATGGTGAATGGGAGAATAGTGTTAACGAAGGATATATCATAAAGTATGAACTAATTTCTGAAGTGATCCAGATAGGAAAAAGTAAAGCCGGGCCCAATGTGAGGTGTGGCTAGTTTTACGGAAAAAACATGGGAGCCATATTGGAGTATTAAAAGTGGGGCGCCATCTAGTAATGGTGAATAAGAGTGTAACGGGGCATTCCTGATGGTAGAGGATTATGTATCAAGGTATGTAGTGATAACTGGAGTGGTCCAAAATGGGAATTTGTTGCTGAGCCCAAGCAGAGGTGCGACTGTGTTATGGAAAGGAGACACATGGGGTGGGCTGCACCGACATGGTCAGATGGGTACCGTATTATGGTGGCAGAGGTATAGAAAAAAGGTGCAAAGGGATTGCTGAGATTCCTCAGGGGAACCCTTTTGGGGAATTGGAGCAAGGTAAAATTACGTTAAAGCAGTGATTTACCTGTAGGGCCGAGAACTGGTCACCTATAGATGGATGGAATGGGAATGAAAGGGACACGTGTGGACTATAGTATGCCACGGTAGAAAGTGGGTTAAGGGGTTGTGTTCTCGTGACACCTCCCCCCCATGGAATGTCATCGAGTCCTGTCCGGTGTGTGGCAAGTCGTTACACCAGTGTTGCTCTTTGGTGAAGATGGCATCTTAAGTCATATTAGCATAGGCCTCAAGTATCGTCCAGTGTAACTGTTCTGCTGTATAGCCCGTTTGAATGTAGTGGGTGAGCATTTTTGTCGTTGTCTTGCTGCACCTGATGTTACTACGGTGTTCTGTTATTCTGGTTTTCACTGCCCTTGTTGTCATCCCTATGTATCGTTACAGACAGGGACATGTAATCTTGTAAACGCAGTTTCTGGTGTTGCAATTCGTGTGGGACTTCTGGATCCAAACATCTGTGGGACCCAAATCAACATGTTAAGATGGCCGTGTTAGTGGACACACACTACATGAGCCACATGGGTAGTGGCCTGTCACAGGGGGAAGACCCCATAGAGGTGGTTGGCGCAAGGTTTTCTGGACGGGTGGTCTAGTATGTACAATGATGTCTTTGATGTTGGTGGTTTGTTTGAAAGCAAACCGTGGGGTGGCGTTGGACATGTCTCCTGTGAGCAGTATAGCCCAGTGCTTTTTAATGATCTTTTGTATGTGGTTTGACTGGGGTTTGTAGGATGTGACACAGGTAATTATATCGGTAGGTGCCTGCTCACGTGGTTCCAAGAGTCCCTCTCTATTGTTGTTTCTCACTCTCTTGTAGGCCTGCTGTACCACGTTGTTAGGATAATGCCTATCCACTAGATAGGAGCTCAAGGATTGAGCTTGCTGTTTGTAATCTTCGATTGCACTGCAGTTGCGGTGCAGTCGTAAGAACAGCCCGAAGGTAAGGTTGTCACGCAGGTGTTTGGGATGGTGGCTGTCATACCTGAGTAGGCTATTGCTATCCATGGGTTTTTTGTATGTCTTAGTCGTGAGTTGTCCTTTGGTGAGAGAGATTAGTAGGTCTAAGAATGGTAATTCAGTGGTAGAGAGGTTTTTGCTGAACCTAAAGTATGGATTGAGTGTGTTTATCCATTCATAGAAATCCAGACAGGTAGCCAATGGACCTTGCCACAGAATGAGGATGTCGTCAATATACCTTCGCCAGATCAAAATATTGGTCTGGTAGGGGTTGTTCTCGCCCTGGATGTGTTTTTTTTTCTTCGAAATAAGCCAATTAGAGGCAGGCCAGGCTGGGAGCGAAGGTGCTACCCATCGAGGTGCCCTGTATTTGGTGGTACAACTAGTCTTCGAATTGGAAGACATTTTCTTTAAGGGCTATAGTAGCACACTCCATAATGAAGCTCACTGGGGTTGGAGAGGTCCAGTCCTCAGCCCTGGGGGTTGTCTCTATCACCTTTCAGGTCGCATCCTGAGGTATGTTAGTCTACAGGGCCTCTACGTCTAATGTGACGAGTAAGTCGATAGAAATGTCTTTGCCCAGACCCTCAAGAAGTTTCAGAACAGCAGTGGTGTCTTTGAGGAAGGATGGGGTTTTGGTTACCAATGGTTGCAGGAAATGACCACAGAATTGTAAGAGGGGTTCTAATATGGACCCAATCCCTGACACTATAGGTCTCCCTGGTGGGGGTCTGGTTTCTTTGTGGATCTTTGGTAGGGTATAAAAGTAGGGTATCCTTGGATGGTCATTGATCAGGAAGTCAGATTCCTTCGTACTGATCCAACCCTTTGATTCGGCTGCAAACACCATAGATGTTATTTGGTTGCTGAGTCGTCCAGTGGGATCTTCCCTAATTGGGGTGTAGTAATCGTAATTAGTCAGTTGGTGTTTGCGTTCCAGGTTGTAGTCCACGGTGTTCAAAATGACTATAGCCCCTCCTTTATCCGCAGATTTGATCGTGATGGAGCTGTCGTTCCCGAGGGTCTGCATGGCTGTGGTCTCTGACTTAGACATGTGGTAGAATGGATTTTTACATGGACATTTTTCCACGTCCTTGATGACTGCCTGTTCAAAGGTAAGGACCGCATGTGGAATCCTCCCTGCCGTGGGTATGAAGGTCGAAGGGTTGTTGAGGCCTGAGTCCAGAATGTCCACGTATGGTTTGTTCAGGAAGAAGGCGTGCAGGCAGATCTTCCTGAAAAAGTGGTGCAGTTCTTGTGCGGTCCGAAATATGTTGTCTTTGGGGGTAGGGACAAAGCCCAAACCCCTGCGTAGGACACTTGTTTCCGTCTCTGTCAATGGTCTGGTAGAGAGGTTGACAATCAGCTTCTCTTGCTGGCCGTCTGGCTCCTCGGCTGTCGGGAGGTCTCCGTCTGTGGGTCTTGCCACTGAACGTGTTTCTGGTAACTGCCTCTTCCTCTTCCCCCACATCAGCCTAAAAAAGGCAGGGTATAGAAGGGCTGGGGAAGGGATGTTGTGGTCCTTGTGGGTACATCTGGTAGGAATGCCAGCCCGTGGGAGGGCCTTGGTATGGTGGTATCCCATAGCCCATCAGGGGTGGTGGTTGTTGATTCCTTCGTGTATCCTCGTTGCCTCTGCTCCCAGTACTGGAGTTGCTGCTATATGATGAGTATCTTGTGCGGGAAGAGGAACTTTCATCCAATGACAGGTCCCCGCCTCCGAAGTAGTCTTCTCTCAAGTAGGGGTAGACTTTTTCCTTGTCGAACTTCTTGATGTCCTTCTGTAACTTGTTTGTTTTCTGTTTGAGTAGGTATTCCCTGTTTTCATTAATCTCATTGTTGATCTCGGACAGCTTGTCCTTTAAGGCAGTTATCTGGATGCTCGTCTTGAGGGAGTTCTCTGCCATAGTAATCTTGATAAGTAGTTCATCTGCCAAGCGTTTTTCAGTGTTGATGATTAGGATGAGCCAACCCCTGCTGCATTTCCATGCTACCAGGGACCACTCCTTCCTGAAGACCATATCCTCCAAAAAGATACGTGGCATGTTCCTCACGATAAGGCCACTAGGTGCAATGTTGGCCCGTAGGTACTCCGTCATCAGAAGTCTGTGTATGGTGATTTTAATGTATGGTCTTTTCATTGTGGTTACTGAGGTCCAATCCCCTTGTTGGTTTCCTCCTGGGGTGGTCCCTTCAGCTACTAGTAGTGGGGGAGCTCTAAGGATCTCCGACACCATGTCGTCGTCAAAGGCAAGGCCTTGGTGGTTATCCATGATTGGGTGGAAATATGAAAAGTCAGGATTTACAGAAGGGGGTTATGGGTCCTGCACTGTGCTAGGGGGCCAAAAAGGGGGTGGTTAAGAGAACAATGGGGGTGAGGGGAAGGTTCGCTCGACGGTTTTGAGATCGCAGATGGCGTTTTATCAATCTTGAGGGCGCCTGAGGGCGCCAAATTGGCTGCTCCTAGGTAAAGGTCCCACGGTTAAACAACCGTGCTAAATATTCATTGCAGAAGGAGGGACATGGCCTTGGTCGGTCCAGCATACATGTCCCGTATACAATTGCATAAACAAGGGTATGCAGTTCCTAAAGGGGAAGGGGCAGGGGGGGGCGGGAGGAAAAGAAGGGGGGTCGTGGGTAGGTACCAGGTGTTCGCAAGGGAGAGAGAAGGTAGAGGTGGAATAGATCCATTTAGGAGCAAGAGCCCTCACACTCCCACGGGGTGTCATGTTTCATCATCGGGCAGCTCCTCGTTGGGACGGCGCTGCAATGCCCAACGGGCCCGGCCAGGGGGCTCTTTGCCGTAGATCTTCTCTTTTTTTGCCGACGTGAAGTTGAAAAGTATTAGTGGGGCATATGTGTAATGAGTAGAGATGGGGAAAGTGTGTGTGACTTAAAAATAGCTATTGGAATCCCACAGATTATATTTATTAGCTGGGTTCCTTTGCTATGATTAAAAACAGGTGACTAATGAGTCGTGGCTGAAGATGGGTAATTATACCCTCTTGAGCTCAGGATTATGTGTGGGGTGTGAAAGGGGTCAATATGTTTCATGCCTTCTCTCATCCATAGGATCTTGGCATTTCATGAGGACCAGAAGATACTCATCTACTCTAATGGGGACGGTGTAGGTCTAAGTATGAAAGGTTCAGTCCCCTACAGTCTGGACTCGTTTAGTAGTCCTGCGTGAAAGTGAAGGAAGTAAATGTAAGTGTACCTTCTGGAAAACACCTAGAAGGGGGAGGGAGGGGCTACTGGCCCCTAGCAGTGACGTCCAGGGTGCTCGCAAAAGTGCGGTAAATGAACTTGCACTGAAGCTCTAGGAAGAGCGGGACCTACCTGCGTCTGGCCGTCACCGGGAGTGCCAGGAGCCGGTCTTAACTCCGTTCTCGACCGCTTGTGCGGTGAGACTAGACCGTTGCTAGCAAGTTGAATGAGTCGCGAAACCGGCACCATATTGAAAGAACAATAGCGTGAGCCATCTTGTTATGGTGGATGGGAGGATAGTGTTATCGAAGGATATATCATAAAGTATGAACTAATTTCTGAAGTGATCCAGATAGAGAAAGTGGAGCCGGGCCCAATGTGAGGTGCGGCTAGTTTTACGGAAAAACACACGGGCGCCATATTGGAGTATTAAAAGTGGGGCGCCATCTAGTAATGGTGAATAAGAGTGTGACGGGGCATTCCTGATGGTAGAGGATTATGTAGCAAGGTATGTAGTGATAACTGGAGTGGTCCAAAACGGGAATTTGTAGCCGAGTCCAAACCGAGGTGTGGCTATGTTATGGGCAGGAGACATGTTTGATGGGCTGTCCCCATATGGTCGGGAACCAGTAGTACAGGTGGGTACCGTATTATGGTGGCAGAGGTATAGTAAAAAGGTGCAAAGGGATTGCTGAGATTCCTCAGGGGAACCCTTTAGGGTAATTGGAGCAAGGCAAAATTACGAAATGGCAGTGATGTAGCTGTAGGGCCAGGAACCGGTCACCTATAGAGGGATGGAATGGGAATGAAAGGGACACTTGTTGACTATAGTATGCCCCGACTGCCGGTCCATGACTCCGAAGTCTTTGCTGGAGCGGTCCCGAAAGCTGCTTGAAGCCCGGCAGTCGGCTCCGCGCCCTGACAGGTCCCGGTCCAGAGGGAGGTCGAGGGACCGTGCGCGGAGTCACCATCGGCGATCGTTGGGATTGAAGACTTCGCACTCGGGGTCCGGTAAGGCGAAGCACAAGAAGTCGAAGAAACGTCATCGTTCTCCGACTTTCCCTCGCCGGTCGCGGCTGAGGGTACGGGTGGTGCCACCCCTGCGGCTCCGGGGGAGTCCATAGAGTCGCCGCCCGACTACCCGCCCTTCCCGGGGTCGTCGGCGACTCCGGCCCAGATACAGGACTTCCTGTCGGCCAGGGCTCGCCTCTTTGGGCCGTCAAGTCCCGCCGGTGCGCCTTCGGGCCCCGCGGTCCCGCATGGGTGTCCTCGCGTTTCATCGCCGGATGCTCCGGCGTCGCTGTCGGCTCCGGCGCCGTAGGACCCCCTTGGATCCAGGCCTGGATCCCCGTCGACGCCGGTTGACCTTATAACACCTCCACCGACGTCGACCCCACCGGCACCACTTCTGACGCCGCCCGCTCCTCGGGACGACGTCGACCCCGGTTTCAGCCCCGAAGTGGACGTGGCGTCGAGCTGGCGTCGATCGATGCCGTTCTCGACGTTGCTCGGGGATTTCTATCCCCATGTCCTTGCTCCTTATTTTAGGCCTGTTGAACTGCCTGAGGAGCTAGGGGAGGACTGGGAGGGGTCTGAGGACCCTCTCGCAGCTGCTTGCGAGTCTGAACAGGACTGGGCTGAGGAGTTGGGGGACGCTAGTGGTCTGGATACCTCACCAGACCTTGGCATGCTGTCGTCTCCTACCGTGGCTACGGAGGAGGGTGCTAGTTATGCTGTGGTGTTGCGTAGGGCGGCCGAGGCCCTACACCTCGAGCTCCCTACGGTGGCCGTCAGGACTAACCTCCTGACAGAGGTGCTTCAGCCAGCAGCTACTTCTGCAGAGCCACTGCTTCCCTTCAATGAAGCCTTTTGACGTTCTTTTGGGCACTTGGTCCAGGCCCCCCACAGGGGCTCCTGTGGATAGGAACGTGGCCCGACGCCATCGCCCGGCTCCGGGTGACCGCATTTCCTCTCCCAACATCCCACCCCCGAGAGCTTGGTTGTCCAAGCCTCTGCTTCCCCGACCGCCTTCCCTTCCGCACCACCGGATAGGGAATCCAAGAAACTGGATCAGTTTGGAAAGAAAAAGATTTCTTCCACCAGTTCTGCGCTGCGGTCCGTGAACACCGCATGCCTCGTGGGGCCGTTATTCCCACTCTCTGTGGGATAAGGTGGAGCAAGTGCTGTCCCAGTGTCCAGAGGAGGCCCGGCCAGCTCTCTCCCAGGCTGTTGTAGAGGGGAGAGACGCAGCTAAGTTCATGATTCGTTGTGGCCTAGACACCGCCGACTCACTGGGCAGATCGATTGCAACGACGGTGGCGGTTCGCCGCCACGCCTGGTTGAGGACCACTGGATTTTCGGGGGATGTCCAAAACACACTTATGGACATGCCCTTTGATGGCCGTCGCCTTTTCGGCAACAAAGCGGACAGCGCGTTGGAGAGGTTTAAGGACTCACGGGCTACGGCCAAGTCCTTGGGACTCTCTGCAGTCCGCCCTCCTCCGCCTTCTGCTTTTCGCTCCTTTCGTGGCACCGGAAGGGGCGCCCCACAGCGTTCGCAACAGAGCCACAGGCCTGCGCAGCAAGCATCCCAGCGTGGCCGCGGGTTCCGCCGTGGCGGATCAAGGGGCCAGCGGGCGGGTCAGTCCACCACCACCCCTGCCACCACTGCCTCCAAACCTTCCTAGTCCGAACTTTCAGGCCCATCAAACGTCAGTGGGCGGCAGGCTTCGCCCTCACCTCCCCCACTGGCGCACCATCACTTCGGACAGGTGGGTTTTAGAGATAGTCCGGAGGGTCTACTCCCTCCCCTTCGAGACTACCCCTCCAGCCATGCCACCTCAGTACCACCGCATGTCGGGGGATCACTTGGTGCTTCTTCAGCAGGAAGTTGCATCCCTCTTGGCCAAGGGGGCCATCGAGCGCGTTCCAACCCCAGAAGTAGGTTGTGGTTGCTATTCCCACTACTTTCTGGTACCCAAGGAGGAAAAGGGCCTGCGTCCTATCTTAGACCTCCGGAACGTCAATGGCTTCCTCCGCAAAGAGAAGTTCAAGATGCTCACTCTGGCTCCGGTCTTGTCTGCTCTCGATCCACAAGAGTGGATGGTAGCGCTAGACTTGCAGGATGCCTATTTCCACATCCCAGTCCTGCAAGCCCACCGGCGTTACCTGCGGTTCACGTTAGGCCACGAGCACTTTCAGTTCACCGTGCTCCCTTTTGACCATACCAGCGCCCCTCGGGTGTTCACGAAGGTGATGGCGGTGGTCGCAGCTCATCTTCGCAGATCAGGGGTTTGTCTTCCCCTATCTCGACGACTGGTTGTTGAAGGCGGGCTCGCCCCAGGCAGTCGTCTCCCACCTCCATACTACGGCCGACCTCCTGCACTTGCTGGGGTTCTCCATCAACGTGCCGAAGTTGCACCTGATTCCCTCTCAGAAGCTCCTCTTAATCGGAGCGGTTCTGGACACGGCGCAGTTTCGGGTCTATCCTCCCGAACAGCGAGTCTGGGATATTCGGGCTCTGATTCCCATCTTTCAACCCTTGTCCCGGGTTTCAGTCAGAGTGACTCTGAGGCTGCTGGGCCTCATGGCCTCCTGCTGATCGATCATGCCAGATAGCATATGCAGGCTCTGCAGTGGGACCTGAAGTTCCAGTGGGCGCAACATCAGGGGAACCTGTCCGATCACGTCCAGATCTCGGAGGGCACTGCACGACAGTTGCAGTGGTGGCTCACGAACCGGCATTGGGTCGACAGCAGATCCCTCTCCCTTCCCCAACCGGAGTTTACAGTGGTGACGGATGCGTCCCTCCTGGGATGGGGCGGCCACATGGGAGAGGCGGAGATCAGAGTCCTCTGGTCTCCGGCGGAGTCCAAGCTCCATATCAACCTTCTGGAGCTTCGGGCGATACGGCTTGCACTGAAGGCATTCCTTCCCTCTGTCAAGGGGAGAGTAGTGCAGGTGTTCAGACAACACCACCGCCATGTGGTACTGCAACAAGCAAGGCGGGGTGGGGTCATGGACCCTCTGTCAGGAGGCTCTGCGTCTCTGGACATGGGTGGAACATCAGGGCATGTCCCTGGTGGTTCAACACCTGGCAGGTTCTCTGAACGCCAGGGCGGACTAACTCAGCCGCAGGTGCATGCTCGATCACGAATGGCGTCTTCACTCGGAGGTGGTGCAAGGTCTCTTTCAGCAGTGGGGAGAGCCTTGGTTAGATCTATTCGCCACCGAAGAGAATGCGCAATGTCATCAGTTCTGCGCGTTGGAATTTCCAAGGCGGCACTCACTCGGCGACGCTTTTCGTCGCGAGTGGAGTTGCGGTCTGTTGTACGCCTTTCCGCCTATACCACTTCTGCCTAGAGTGCTGAAGAAGATCAGGCGCGACCGGGCACAAGTCATCCTCGTGGCCCCGGACTGGGCTCGAAGAGTATGGTATCCCGAGCTACTCAGTATGAGCATCGATCCTCCGATCACACTGCCTCTTCGGGAGGATCTTCTGTCTCAGCAGCAGGGGACGGTCCTCCACCCGAACCTGTCCAGCCTCCACCTCTTTGCGTGGAGATTGAGCGGCGGCAGTTGATTCCTTTCGACTTGCCTCCTGAAGTTTGTAATTTCATTCTGGCAGCCAGGCGTCCCTCTACTAAAGTGGTATACGCCTGCAGGTGGAACAAGTTTGTGGCATGGTGCACAGCAAAGGCTGTGGATCCCCTTTCTGCCCCTCTTTCTGAAGTACTACTGTTCCTTCTTTCTTTGGCCCAGCAGGGCTCTGCTCTGGGCACTATCAAGGGCTACCTTTCTGCTATTTCGGCCTTTCTCAGGCTCCCTGATCAGCCCTCTCTTTTCAAGTCCCCTGTTGTAAATAGATTTCTCACAGGCATTACACACCTTTTTCCTCCTATTCCTTTCGTGATGCCTCAGTGGGACTTGAATTTGGTTCTTACATACTTGATGTGTGCTCCCTTTGTGCCCCTTCCCAACTGTCCTCTTCGTCTCTTGACCTTGAAGACTGCCTTCCTGGTGGCCATCACCTCCGCTAGGCGAGTGAGTGAGCTCCAGGCTCTTTCTTGTAAGCCTCCTTTCCTATCAGTCCATCCGGACAAGGTTGTGCTCAGGCCCCGTCCTTCCTTTTTGCCAAAAGTGGTTACGGCCTATCACATTGGGCAGACTATTACCTTGCCCACCTTCTTTCCGCCTCCACATCCTTCCAGAGAGGAAGAGAGGCTCCACCGTCTGGACCCAAAATGTGCGCTCTCATTTTATCTCAACCGCACACAGCAGTTCCGGGTGGATGACCAGCTCTTTGTTGGCTACTTTGGCACCAAGAAAGGTCGGGCGGTACACAAGAGATCTATCTCCCGCTGGGTTGTCTTGTGTATCAAAGCCTGTTACTCTTTGGCTAAAAAAGAACCTCCGGTGGGGCTGCGTGCTCATTCCACCAGAGCTACTGCGGCCACTACTGCATTGGGACGTGGTGTCCCCCTGCAAGACATCTGTCAGGCTGCCACGTGGGCCTCGCTGCACACGTTTACTAAGCATTATTTCCTGGACAGCCAAGTCCGGAGAGACGGCTTCTTTGGCCGTTCTGTTCTCCGTGACTTTCTGGTGTGATTTTGGTTCGCAGACCCACCACCGGGGTTGGTATTGCTGGGGTATCTATTCTAAGGTAAGGAATCTATCACTATGTGTTTCTTTCAGATGAACAAGTTACTTACCTTTGGTAACGATATATCTGTAAGAAACATTAGTAATGATAGATTCCTTACCGCCCCACCCATCCTCCCCGTTCTGCGAACTGATTTCTAGGGTTAAGGTCATCCCTTTCAGGGCCCTAGTTTCAATGCACCAGTGGTCAGTATCTTGCATGGCTCTGCGTTCCTGGCGCGGAAAGTCGTGTACAGAACTGACGTCAGCGCGCGTGGGTGGCGTCTAAGTAGCGCCCACAACGTCATCTCGGCGACCACGACGCCGACGATGGACGCGGAGCCGCACGACGCCACCTACCAACGCGCAAGGGTACTGCTGACAACTTTCCGGATCTAGTCTGACGCCTGGGGATATTCTAAGGTAAGGAATCTATCACTACTAATGTTTCTTACAGATATATCGTTACCGAAGGTAAGTAACTTGTTCTTCACTGCCAGAAATTATCCAGGAGGAATCTGAAGGGCAAAGAAAAGATCTGGCTTCATGGACTCTAAGAGAGGGGTACAGCTGGATCATCAAGAAACCTTGGAGAACATCAGTCTTCCTCCAAAGAGCACTCCTCTCATCCAAAAGACCCTCACAGACCAAGACCTTGTGGGAGACACCAGGAAAGACCATCCCAAATGACGTCGAGAACTCAGACAATACCGGCAAGTTTGCTGTCAACGTCACCGTCTAAGGTGGGGTCGTCTCATTGTTCGTCGGAGCTCACACGCCACCTGACATCGAGACATGCATCTACTTCGCAGTCATTGTCGACGGGCAGAAAACAACATTCGTTGGGAATTGTATCACCGCCGCTGTCACCGTAGATGGTCAGGAAACACCATTCATTGACTTTGAGAATTGCATCGATGTCTCAGTCGCTGTCGTCGGCCAAGAGACATTATTCTAAGTGGGACAGGCCGCCATTGAGGCCGTTGAAAAAAGTACACACGGCTCGAAGGAGAAGCAGTCGACGTCGAAAGACAAGCCTCCTTATGCCGAGGAAAGACCAAGTTCTTAGTCGATGCAGGTTAAAATTTTGCTAACGGAATCCGCTAAATCAAGGCATCCTTCTCCATCCAGACTCGCTGACTCACCTTTCAGCATCTCACCATGTTGGTTAGAGAGTTTACAGAGAAGACCTATGCCTTATACTGCTGACTGAGTATTCAAGAACATACTCTCCTTCTAGAGTCACGCCACATACACCATCGCCTAAAGGGACATCTTCTCCTAGGTTCTCATCAGGCACAACATCATTACCTCCTACGATGCCTTCTGGGTCTCTCGGAAGCTGCATGTGGCGCATAAGTTTCCTAGTACATCAAGAGGTCCACTGCGCCATCGCTCTAGATTCAAGACAACATCTAGAAGCAGTTCCACTAAATGATCCGGAAGATCAAAATCCAGAAAATCTCATGGTTCTGCATCCAGCCATACAGAAGATCACCCTTCTGGTCCGCCACTTCTCGCTCCTCAATTTGGGACTACTCTCTTACCCATCTGACAAACCTCCTGCCAGAGTGTTCCCAGAAGATGATCTGGTGACCTTAAACAATATCCTTATCAGAGGTGCAAACAGACTGAATATTGACATCCCAACTACTACTGCTTCATCTGTCATTTTTGAGACCCTGCATCATAGAGCAGTAGCAAGGCCACTCTTTCCACTGGTTCTGGGACTTTTGGAGCCTGCAGTACATTTATTTTTTTACTCCAACATCCTTGAAATCCACTCCACCGTATCTCCTTAAAAAATATTAGGCTTTTGGACAGGACTCTTTGTTTCTCAGGGGTGACCCTCCTCCGGACTCAGTGATAGTTGCTGCCGCTCGTAAATCTGACTCTGTGGCTTCTTCATCCTCTGTACTACCAGACAAGGAAAGTAAGCAGATAGACTACCTTGGAAAAAAGATATGCGGGCATCTTGCATTAAGGTGGTGAGTGCTTCTTCCTTACTGGGGAGATACGACAGATCTCTGTGTGACTCACTCTGCAAAGTCACGAAAAAACTTCCTAAAGAGGACAGCCAGGATTTCCAGGAAATCCTGAAAGAAGGTGGTCTGGTATCCAACCAGACCATAAGTGCAGCAGTAGATACACAAGGCCTTGCTGCTCATGGGTACTCTCATGGCATCTGTGCAAGGAGGGCTTCCTGGGTACGACTCACTGAATTAAAACCAGAGAGACCGCATAAAATCATGAACTTGCCATTCTCGGGTAACACCCTGTTTGGTACTCACGCTTGCGAAGAGATGTCCAGGGTGAAACCCGAAATGGACACACTCCAAGCTGTTGGCCTGGAGAAAGAGTTTCGCAAGAGATTCATACCGTATGACAGTTGATATTTTTCAGCAGAGGATTCAAACCCCTCACTAGACTCAACAGCAGGCAAGATCGCACTACCACCCTCGCAAGCTATCTAGAAGAGGATTGCAACAACAAACTGCTTCCACAGGAAAGACTCCTGCTAAGCAATGAGTCATCACTTCTTACGTCTCCATTACCCGCTCCATGTGGGAGGGCAGTATCACCAATCACTGAAAGAGTGGACTGCAATAACAAGACGAATGGGACTTGCATATTTGTCACAATGGCTATTGTCTTCGGTTCAAGTCCGCTTCTCCTCCTATCTCTCCGGCAGAAACATCAAGACACCAACAAGACCTGTTACAGAGTCTGTTTCAGAAGTAGGCTGTAGAGAAGGCCCTGTGTCCCCAGAAGAGTCTAGGGTTTTATTCCTGTTTCCTTCTTGTAAGAAAGAAAAGACCAAACAGGAGTTCACACCCATTTTAGATCTACAAGCACTGAACAAATACAAACGACTTCCTGGCACTTCATCAGATCTGCCCACAGCTGCATCTAGGAGAATGAATGTGTTAAATAGATCATCAAAATGCCTACTTTCACATCCCAATTTCCACAAAACATCAGAAATTTCTTTGTTTCAAAGTAGGATCTAGAAACTATCAGTACACAGTACTCCCATTCGGCCTAAAATCTGCTCCACGAACGGTCTCAGTGTATGGCCATGGTTGAAGAATACTTAAGGAAACAGAAAATATTCGTTTACCCTTACCTATACGATTGGCTGAGAAAAGGACTTTCACAGTCGCAGGTAAAGGAGCATTATCAAGTTTGTGTCGAGACACTATCCAATCTGGGTCTCCAAATCAATTTCAACAAGTCTACAGTGTACCCATTTGAGAAGTTGCACTACCTGTGAGCTACATTGGCTACACAGTTCGCAAAGTGCATCTTTGGAGGAGAGACTGAAGTGTTGATTTGAAGTCTTGCAGTCTTCTACAGACTCGCTGTAGGAAAGTGCCCCTTTTTAACATGGTCACCCCCACTTTTTGCTTGGTAAATGAAATGTTTACAGAAGTGTGCTGGGTTCCTGCTAGCCAGGTCCCCAGTTCCAGATCTCTTTCCTTAAAACTGTACAATTGTTCCCCCAATTAGCAATACCTTTAGCACCCTTGGAAGTCCCTTGTAGATGGTACCACTGGTACCTAGGGCATGGGTGCTAAAGATGGTCCTTAAGAGCTGCAGCATGTATTGTGCCTCCCCAAGGGACCCGTCACCAAACTTGTTCAAACTGCCATTGCAGGCTGCGTGTCATGGTGCAGACAAAAGTGAAGACACAACATGACGCATCTCCTGTGTGTCATGCCTGCAGACACTGCATGCAATATATGTCACCCCACAGGAGGCCTTATGGCCTAGAGATCGGGTGCATTATTTTACATGTGTGGACATATTTGCATGAGCAGATTTGCCTCTGTGATGTTCAAGTCGATTCACAGACATTACAAGTGAACAGGGGAGCGATCTTAAGGGTATGTAATGGACACTGGAAATAAGAGTTCCTCAGCTACATGATGGCTTCAGTGAAACCAAGGATGTTTTATATCAAACATCTTATAGTAAACCCACGCTGATTTCAGTGATGGATTTATTAATACATGCACCCAGAGGGTACCTTGGAGGTACCTTCTGAACCCTGTTAGTCCTCTGTGGTGGCAAGCTGGACTGTACCAGTCAGCCAGCCCACAAGACCCTCTTCTGACCCCCTAGGAGGTAAGAGCCATGCTCACAGAGGTCAGGAACAGTGCTTGCTCTGACAGGAGGTGTTTTCACCTCCTCCAAACAGGATAGCTAGAAATCATCATACCAAGGCCGGAGGCCTCAAAGCTTTTGCTAACTTTGATATGCACCTGGCATCCTCCAGACCTGGGAGATGCCATCCCCTGTCCTGAGGCCACGTTTGGCACCAGGACAGGCGAGTATGCAGAGAAGGTGTGGAGCACACCCAGGTCAGTCACACCCCTAACTTAAGCTGGCTGATGTGCCCCACTCTACAAAAATTCTGCCATCTTGGTGATGGCAGAATTTAGGAAACTGGGACTGACAGCATGGCTCCCAAAATTCTCCAATATGGGCACTTTGGTCTTTCGCAAGAGCACATCGACATTTTAAGAGTGGCTAAAAGACCTTTCACTAGAAAATCATATGCCTTTATGTGGAAGAGATTTAATTTATGGTGCATTCAAAACAAACTAAATTCAGTTTTGTCAAGAAGATGTGGTTATACCGTATTGTCTTCATTTAACTAAATCTGGCTTAGGAATTTATTCTATTATGGTGCATCTTGCGGCTATTAATGCCTATAGAAAATCTCCATCACAGACATCTTTCTTTAAAATTGCAGTAATCAGAGACTTCTTAGAAGGGCTTAAGAAAGTGTTTCCTTCATTTAGATCACCCTCTCCTCCATGGGAACTTAATGTTGCCCTTTCCGAATTAATGGTCCCCCATTGAACCTATCCATAAAGCCTCTTTGCAGCATCTATCATAGAAAGCTGCTTTTCTGGTGGCCATCCCTTCTGCATGCAGGGTTAGTGAAATTCAGGTACTATTCCCTGAAGAGCATCACAGTTTTTCATAACAATGGAGTCTTAATGAGACCTTATCCCACCTTCCTTCCGAATGTAGTGTCAGACTTCCCCATTAATCAAAACATCTCATTACAGACTTTTTTCTCTATTCCATCTTCTCCAGCTGAAAGGGCTTTACACTCTCTTGATGTGAAAAGTGTTCTGGAGTTTTACCTAGATAAACCAAAGACATTCGGGGTCAGATCATCTCTTCATTAATTATGGCCCAGTGAGAACAGGTCTGGCATCACCAAAACAGACTATCTCTAGGTGGATAGTTTCCTGTATACTCTGCTCATATCAACTAGCCAAGAAGTCATTACCTAGGAGACCTAAAGCACCGAATTCGATAAGCACCTAAGGCATTACCTAGGAGGCCTACAGACCCAAAGCACTAAAGGAAAGGATGCTACTGCAGCCCTTTTATTAACTGTCCCTATTTCTGAGATACGCAAAGTCGCTACATGGAGATCTGTACATACTTTCACTAGTCACTGTTGTCTAGATTCAGATTCTTAAGCAGAACTCAAGTTGGGCAGGCTTCTTTGCCAAATCTTTTCGGGTAGTTGTTGGAGCTGTTATTTCATGTCCGCTTCTTGTGGAATGGGCTTGCTCTTCTATTCAGTGTTTATTACTATTGAAGAGGATCTCCTGGAAGAGAAGGAGAAATTGCTTACCTGTAACTTTAGTTCTCCTCCGGGGGAATCCTCATCAAAGTCATAACCAACCCTCCCACCTCCCCGGACAGAAATTGTTACAGCTCTTTACACATTCTTTACCCAGGGTTCCTTATCATGATAAAAATGACCTGACCTAATTATCACCTGTGGGGCAGGATGGGATACATGGGTACTGTGAGGCTCTTAAATGCACTGTGCCAATTTTCTTTGCTTATACTTTAAATAGCAGCCTATTGGCTAACAATGTCTCAATTTCCTTTTCCTTTAATAAATGCTTGTGAAAGATTTTCTACTGGCATCTGTTTCTTGAGGCAAAGTGTCAATTTATTTAGGCTGAGCCATTTGAATTGCATCCCAGCCTCCTCTTTCATCTAGTTAGTGGTCTTCCACACATCAGTTAACAATTTCAGCTGAGTTTCTTACTGACGATGGTGATGTTCAAGTGCTTTGTCCTCAGGGGTGACTTAAACATCTGAGTGGATAGGAAAAACAGTATGAATCTCTTATCCTGGAACAATATAGACTTCAATAAGGGAAGATCGGGGATCGATGTCCATAAATCAAATAAGGAACTATATTAGCAGATGAACCCCCAAGTAGGATTGCAAAGACACTTACTTGATCTTGCAGCACAGGGTACTTTGAGCAAAACAGTTACATCAGTATGACTTTGTGATGGATGTTCGGACTGTAGATCTGACTCTGAAATCATCTGAACGTATGTTGACAAACAAGATTGTTGTATTTTTTTTTTGAGTACTTCTGTCATCTGTTGCATTCTAAAATGAGTAGTAAATTAAACAAAGTTGTTGTTATGAGAAAATGCAGACTCTACATCACTCTTCACTTCACAGCAACAATATTTGGTCCTCCAGAACATGTGGTCTGCAAAACCATTAGGAAGCCTGTTTAAGTTGGATTTATAGACTGCACATTTTTGGGAAAACAGTAACTTTGGACAGACACCTTTAATATGAAGATGTTGAGATAAAATACAGCTATATGCATCCATGTACCCACAAAGAAGAGATTTGGGGAATAGCTTTCTAAAAGATGTCCTTTGACAACTCTTTATTTTCAAATTATGATCTGGGCAGTGGGGGATGAGCATGTGACTATGATCATATTTAAACATGTGTAAATAAGACAGACTTGAATTTCACAGAACATGTGATTATCTTTAGGCTCTCAAAAGGAGATACTGTCAGCATAAGGAGCTCTCCCCAGAGTTCTAATATATTGGTGTCTGTTATGAATTTGTATGATACTCGCAACATCCTGAAGAGATTGAGTTTAAGAATTCATTGATTAATAAATTTATTGCACACTGGTACCCCATATGGGTCCTGGTGCTGAGACACGGCAGTAAAACAGAAAATAGGAGGCAAAGCTGTTTCATAAATTAAGTCTTAAGGCAAAATGATCTGATGGCAAGGGTAGAGTTTTATAACACAACCCTACTCTGTGATCTAGAGGTCCTCAGTTAAAACATTCCTTTGAGATAGCACACTGTAGGTTGAGCTTTTGTTCTCCAAAAACTGAAAATACCTCCCCATCAGATGACAGATGGGCACACGCAAACAGTGTTAGTTTTAGGGTAGCTGTTGTTTAACTGCTTTTTAAAAGTACATTCTGGTCCTACCACAAGTTGTTCAGTTTAAACAAATAAGTTATATGAAAGAGCCCATGGGATAAGTGTCTTATAGTTAACAAGCAAATCTTATCCATCTCATGGCTGCCAATGAAAAGCGGGATATGTTTCACTGTCAGTAGTAGATCAGTCTTTCTTTGCTCACATTGTGCTTGTCAATTTCCTTTACCCAGGGTTCCTTGTAAAGATCTCTTGTACATGGGTAATGTGAAAAAGCCATAATGCCACTATAAACATCGGATTGGAAATTGATTTTCTGAGATTTGTGTAAAACCATTAGTTATTATAGTGTAACTAATATATTTTGTGTTTTTAGACTTCTTTTAACTTTAGCAGAGGAAGAGTTTTTGAAGGTTCCATATAGTATTGAGAACAACAGTCACCGAAAAGCCATACTAATGGAGTTGGAACGTGTCAAAACACTTGGCGTTAAACCTCCCCAGAATCTTTGGGAGTATAAGGTACAGTTATTTTTCTTCTTTATTTAGGCTTAACGATCCTTAATGCTAGGTGTGCTTTTATAAGTGAATCGACTTAGGGTGCTCGCTAGAACTCACAACATTATTATGAATGGCCATTCTCCGGTTTAAATAGGAGTAATTTACAGCATAACTTTGTACAACTACTGTGGCCGAAATCAAATTGGTCCTTTTTAATTGCTCTATTTCTACTATTTTTAAATTGCGCTAGATTGTATTCTTTTTTCCATGTTCCTATTATCTGAAAGAGACACGTTAGTGATAGATTCCTTACCTTAGAATATCCCCAGGCGTCAGACTGGATCCGGAAAGTTTTTCGTCAGCAGTACCCCTGCGCGTCGGTAGGTGGCGTCGTGCGGCTCCGCGTTCGTCGCTGGCGTTGTAGGCGCCGAGATGACGTCACGGAGACTACTTAGGCGCCACCCATGCGCGCTGACGTCAGTTCTTTCTTTTTCCGCGCCAGCAAGCGCAGATCCGATTAGAGCAAGTACCTTAGTCACTTTTTGACTAGTTGTTTTTTGGGACTTTTGTCTCTAATTTCTATATTTTGACTCCTGGTGCCACGTAGGGATGCCTGGTTTTAAAACCTGTAGGGCCTGCCGCCGTACGATGTCGGTGGCCGACCCCCATGGCGTCTGTCTCTACTGTCTAGAGCGCGACCATGACTCCCGGTCATGTTCCGACTGTCTGGCCATGGCTCCGCAGGCTTTGCGGGAGCGGTCCCGAAAGCTGCTGGAGTCCCCGACAGTTGTCTCCGTGCCGTTCCAGGTCCAGGGGTCGCTCGAGGGACCGACCGCCATCATCGCTCCTCGGGGTCCAAGTCTTCGCCCTCGGATTCGGGTAAGCGACGTCATAAAAAGAAGTCGAAGAAGCGCGTACTGGTATCCCGAGCTACTCAACATGGCGATCGATCCCCCGATCCGACTGCCTCTTCGGGAGGATCTTCTGTCGCAGCAGGGGACGGTCCTCCACCCGAACCTGTCCAGCCTCCACCTCCATGCGTAGTGATTGAGCGGCGACAGTTGACAGCTTTCGATCTTCCTCCCGAAGTTTGTGATGTCATTCTGGCAGCCAGGCGTCCCTCCACTAAAACTGTATACGCCTGCAGGTGGAACAAGTTTGTGACATGGTGCACAGCAAAGTCTGTGGATCCCCTTTCTGCCCCTCTTTCTGAGGTCATTCTGTTCCTACTATCCTTGGCCCAGCAGGGCTCTGCTCTGGACACTGTCAAAGGTTATCTTTCGGCCATCTCCGCCTTTCTAAGGCTTCCAGATCCGCCCTCTCTCTTTAAGTCCCCGGTTGTTAACCGTTTCCTCAAAGGCATTACACACACGTTTCCTCCCGTGCCTTTCATAATGCCTCAATGGGACTTAAATCTTGTCTTGACCTATCTCATGTGCGCTCCCTTCGAGCCCCTTCATAACTGTCCTTTACGTCTTCTTACTCTCAAGACGGCTTTCCTGGTAGCTATCACCTCTGCCAGAAGAGTGAGTGAGCTCCAGGCTCTTTCTTCTAAACCTCCCTTCCTTTCTGTTCATCCGGACAAGGTGGTTTTTAGGACCCGTCCTTCTTTCTTGCCAAAGGTTGTCACGCCCTTCCACATCGGGCAGACCATCACTTTGCCCACTTTCTTTCCGCCTCCGCATCCTTCAAAAGAGGAAGAGAGGCTCCATCGTCTGGACCCAAAACGTGCGCTCTCGTTCTATCTAAAGCGCACACAACAGTTCCGGGTGGATGACCAGCTCTTTGTTGGCTACGTGGGCGCCAAAAAGGTTGGGCCGTGCACAAACGCACCATCTCTCAGTGGGTCGTTTTGTGCATCAAAGCATGTTACTCCTTGGCTAAGAAGGAGCCTCCTGTGGGGCTGCGTGCCCATTCTACCAGGGCAACAGCAGCCACTACTGCCTTGACGGTCAAGTCCGGAGAGACGGCTTCTTTGGCCGTTCTGTTCTCCGTGACTTTCTGGTGTAATCTATTCGCAGACCCACCACCGGGGTGGTATTGCTGGGGTATCTATTCTAAGGTAAGGAATCTATCACTAACGTGTCTCTTTCAGATGCACAAGTTACTACTTGTGTAACGATATATCTGTAAGAGACATTAGTAGTGATAGATTCCTTACCGCCCCACCCATCCTCCCCGTTCTGCGAACTGATTCTAGGGTTAAGGTCATCCCTTTCAGGGCCCTAGTTTCATGGCACCAGTGGTCAGTTTCTTCCTTGGCTCTGCGTCCCTGGCGCGGAAAGTCGTGTACAGAACTGACGTCAGCGCGCATGGGTGGCGCCTAAGTAGTCTCCGTGACGTCATCTCGGCGCCTACGACGCCAGCGACGAACGCGGAGCCGCACGACACCACCTACCGACGCGCAGGGGTACTGCTGACGAAAAACTTTCCGGATCCAGTCTGACGCCTGGGGATATTCTAAGGTAAGGAATCTATCACTAACTAATGTCTCTTACAGATATATTGTTACACAAGTAGTAACTTGTGCATCAGTAGGTAATGTAACTACTTCACACACGGCTTTATTTAAAGCTTTCGCATTACATGCAACATGCAATTTTCTTATTTTTTTCCAAATGTAATTTATTAATTTCCTGACAGTAAAG
The DNA here is from genome assembly GCA_963921515.1 of Calotriton arnoldi. Lineage (NCBI taxonomy): Eukaryota > Metazoa > Chordata > Amphibia > Caudata > Salamandridae > Calotriton > Calotriton arnoldi. The sequence continues at coordinate 1,728,148 of CAWUFW010001964.1, forward strand.
TACAACTTTCCATTGAGTACTTAGACATTATGTATGAATACAAACAACCACACGAACCAAAAAAGAAAAACATTCCTTTCTTAATGTGAGCCCCCCCGAAGTATACCCCAATCATTTTCCAGTTGCCTAAGTAGGATTCCGTATGACGAATACTAAGGGTCTGCAGTATCATAGTAGTATATAGCACGACAACTTACTTCATCGGGTATGAGATGTAGTCCTCTCTTGAGATCTAGCTGAATAAATTCTGTGGTCGTAGTCTCAGAGGACATGTCCACGCACCTCGTGCATTAACCATGTATAAAAGTACTGACTGTCAAGTGGTCATAAGTTTGCTCCTGTCCTTATCTATGTATTCTATCATGTTCTCAGTTGCCATTGTGTCCCAGGTATGCCAACACCATGTGTGCCTTCCAGGAGGGGTTCTCTGTTTCCAATATTTCGCAATGGGCATCCGCGCATTTAGCAGTAAGTGGTATAGCAGACACCAGTGTTTCAGAACACCTCCTTGCTGGCATTCTGTGTGTAGGCCTAGTATTGTCACTATGGGCTCAGCTGGCACTGTGACTCCTTTAATGCCTGTAATTGTGGATAATACTTATTTCCAGAAGTGTTGTAACTTTGGGCAACTGTACCGAAATGAAGTGGATCCCCCACCATTCCGCACCCCTCCAACACAGTTTAGTTGCGGTCTGTCAGAACAATTTGTGGAGTTTGTCTGGTGCACCTTACCAGCCTGTCTGTATTTTGAGAGCGGAGTTCCTCTGACTAACCAATAGGTTATACTTATAAATATCCCTCCACAGTTTTTCCCATCTCTGTGTGCTGATGGTGTGTTGGAGTACCCTTGTCCATGTGTGCATTTAAGACCAGGAGTTTGGCTTTGGACTGGTGTTTAGATGTCTGTATATGGCGGAAACTCACCCCTTAGTCCCCCAGTACGACATGAGGAGTTTTTTTGCCTTCTGTCATTAGTCGGGCCGCCACCTTTAATTGTGGGTGAAGGACCCAATGTCGTATTTGTTGGTATCGCAAGCATTCTGTCTAAAAAGGATCTAATTTCCCACTTCAAAAACATGTCTGATATCATTCTACAGTGCCCATCCTTCCAGTGCAGATGAGGGCTCACCCCTAGTGCTGGTGTGTAATCTGTATTGTTCAGTAAGGGGGCCAGGGTGGATGGGAAGGTTGTTATGGCGTGTCGGGCTACCACAGTGTCCTATGTATTCAGCAGTGTACAAGTTATTTGACTACAGTATGCATTTTGAGGCCTATGCTTGCGGGGCATTCAAATTGCATCCCATAATGCACGCCCCATAAACAGCCCTGTCCATATAGAGCCAGTGTTTACAGGATTCCAGTTTAGACCATTCCCCTATTATTCTCAGTTGAGCGGCTCTATAATAGAAAATATGTGGGAAGCCCAGTCCCACCCTCCTCCCATGGAGCCATCAAAGTGTTTTTTCGATAGTTTGGGAGTCTTACCCTGCCAGACAAAGTTCATAAAGGAGTGGGTAAGTCCTCTGTTGTGGAGCATAGTATGTGTAAGGGTAAAGCCTGTAAGGCGTTCAGGAGTTTGGGAACCAAGGTCATTTTGATTGCCGCTTTCCGACCTAACCACGAAACGTACTGGTTATTGCACCTCTACATTTCATGTTTCAAGTCCATCAGGAGCTAGGGGATGTTGACAGGGATCCACTCCGATAGGGAGCAGGTAGGTTAACCCCCAGGTAGTAAATAGCCTTTGAGGAAACTTTTAAGGGTATTTTAAAAATTGAATCTCCAGAGGTGTGAGTCCCAAAGGGATAATTTCAGATTTAGAATGACTAATTTTGTACCCCCGAGGTCCCTGTATTTGGCGAGAAACTACATCAGTGCGGGTAAAGAATCCTGGGGCAACTCCATGGTAAAAAGCAAGTCATTCGCAAACAGCAAAGTCTTATGCTCTGCTCCCCCACAAAGGATGCCCTTCACTGCCGGGGTCGGGTGAATCTTTATATGTAGTGGTTCTTGGACCAGCACGTATAGTAGGGGGGGTCAAGGGGCTACCCTGCTGGGTGCTGTGTTGCAGATGAACAGTATCTGAGAAGGATCCGCTCACCAGAATCTTGGAGGTGGGCACTTAATAGGCACCAGGACCATATTGATGAATGTCTCTCCAAATCTGCAACGGCAGAGCACTGCCTCTAAAAAAGGGCAGGGCTCAAAAAATCCAAAAAATGTTACTAGACCTGCAGGTCTAGTGACTTAAATAATCTGCTCGACCTAATTATAATGCTCTTGACCCATAAACTGGTTTCAAATTATGTAATCCTGGGCAAGTATTTAAATTCACTGAGACGCCATTTTCTTCTTTATCACATATGAGAGCACCTTCAAACATGCAAGTTCAGCACGTCTGCTGTACAGAAAACGCTTTTGTTTCATTTAATAGAATAAACATTAGCTCCATATAGAATGCAAATCTAGCCACATATAAGATACACTTGACTGCAGACTTGCCTCTTAAATCATTAAATTCATTGTCATCAGGGCTCTGCCAGGAATGTCTCTCACATCATGTTTAAAAACTATCACTTTTAATAAATACATAACTAAAGCATAAAGTAGCAGCCCACTGTTATTTGCAATCAGCAGATTTTTCATTGAAATGGCCACGGAATTTGTCACTGACATGTCGTTTTAAAACTATATAGTGTACAATGTTTGGTAATATAGTTTCTGCAAATATTTGTCATTTGCACATCACCAAGTAAAGTATTCTGATTTGTTTTCCTCCAATTTAAATCTTTGTTTGCATCACACTTCTGAAATTCAAATAAAATGTCTTTCATAATTTATGATTTACTTGTACTATTCATTTACAAGCTGTTCAAATGTTGTTTTAGAGGAAAAAATTGACATTTTACTGCATTTTGTTTCGCAATTATTGTCAAATAGCTCACTTGACAAAAAGTATCAACTGTAAAAAGAGAAGGAAAAGTAAACACGATTTTCCAGGAACACTTGAGCAACAATTAGTAAAAAGACAAACTGACATTTGACCTCTGTCCTTGAGCAGTTGGCAAATGTGTCAAGATAAATCAAGATTTAAAGGTGTTTTAATTGCTCATTCACTTTCTGAAGGAACAGAACACCTGTTTCTTCCAGCTTAAGTTTGGCTTAATTGCCAGCAGAGTTGAGTAAGTGCTAAAAATAGCTCGACCTGCTAAACTTTCACTCGCAATTGCGAGTGGGCCAGTGGATTTTTCGAGGCCTGAAGGGCCTGCACACCCTGTTGAAAGCCTTTTCGGCATCCAGAGCTAGTAGTGCACTTTGTATGCACTTTCTCTTGGGTTTTTTGACAAGGTATACAGCGGATGCTGTCAAAGTTTGTCTCTCCATCATGAAGCCCGATTAGTCCTCGTGGATTAGTTGAGGGATGAGAGGGGTCAGTCGCATAGCCAGCACTTTCATAATGCCTATGTTCAATAGGGTTATAGGTCTGTAGGCTGAGTATTCTGAGTGGTCTTTACCCAGTTTAGGGATCACCACTGTTGTGGCTTCGTCCATGGTGGGGCTGACTCTTATTGGTTCGGAAATTATTAAAGATGTCTTTCAGTAGTGGTGCTAGTTTCTCTATATTGAGCTTGTTAAATTCCCCTTTAAACCCATCCTACCTGGGGGTCTTTTTTTTTTTTTTTTGGAGGGATCTAAGGGCTGATCTAATTTCATCCTCTTCAATTGGGGAGTTCAAATCCTTCACCCTAACCGACAACGGGGAAACAGCTGCCCTCATCCTCTTGGACCTCTCTGCGGCGTTCGACACCGTCTGCCACCGCACCCTAGTGAAGCGCCTCAGCAACATCGGAATCCGAGAGAAAGCACTGGAATGGATCATCTCGTTCCTCGCCGGAAGAACCCAGAGAGTCCGCCTCCCCCGTTCAGATCCGAAGCCACCGAAGTCATCTGCGGCGTTCCACAAGGATCCTCACTCAGCCCAACCCTCTTCAACGTCTACATGAGCCCCCTCGCAGCCATCGCACGCCGACACAACCTCAACATCATCTCCTACGCCGACGACACCCAGCTGATCCTCTCCCTCACCAACGACCCCACCACCGCCAGAGCCAACCTACACGACGGGATGAGAGACGTCGCCGACTGGATGAGGAACAGCCGCCTTAAACTGAACTCAGACAAGACGGAAGTCCTCATCCTGGGCTCATCACCCTCCGCCTGGGACGACTCCTGGTGGCCCCCGGCCCTGGGCACCGCGCCCAAGCCAACGGACCACGCACGCAACCTGGGCTTCATCCTGGACTCCTCCCTGTCGATGACCAGACAAGTCAACGCCGTCTCATCTTCATGCTTCAACACCCTGCGCATGCTCCGCAAGATCTTCAGATGGATCCCCACTGAAACCAGGAAGACCGTCACCCAGGCACTCGTCACCAGCCGACTGGACTATGGGAACACCCTCTACGCCGGAACCACAGCCAAACTTCAAAAGAGACTCCAGCGCATCCAGAACGCCTCCGCACGACTCATCCTGGACATCCCCCGACACAGCCACATCACCGTGCACCTGAAAGACCTGCACTGGCTCCCCGCCAGCAAGAGAATCACGTTCAGACTCCTCACCCACGCACACAAGGCCCTCCACGACCTGGGCCCAAAGTACCTCAACGACCGCATGACCTTCTACACGCCCACACGCCAGCTACGATCAACCAGCCACGCCCTCGCCACCGTACCACGCATCCGCAGAACCACCGCCGGAGGAAGATCCTTCTCCTACCTGGCAGCCAAGACCTGGAACTCCCTCCCCACTCACCTTCGGCGAACCCAGGACCATCTCTCCTTCAGGAAGCAGCTCAAGACCTGGCTGTTCGAGCAGTAACTTACCCCCTCCCCCAGCGCCTTGAGACCCTCCCGGGTGAGTAGCGCGCTCTATAAATGCCGTGATTGATTGATTGATAGTATTGTCACCCTCTGGAATTGGAGGTCATGTAGATACAGTTGTATTGCCTGAGGCAACACTTATGTGTGTTTATGGAGGTCAGCATTAAACAGTTTGAAAAGGTCGGCTTTTTGCTTTGGCGTATAGGGAATGGAGGCTGTTGGTGTCCTCAGACCTATATGCTGTCTTTATTTTTCCTCCCTTTCAACTTATTTGCTAAGAGGCGGTGTGCATTGTCCCTGGGCAGTTTTCTTCTTTTTGCAGTATGCTTTATTTATAATTTAGTGGAAAAACAATCCAAATTTGCAGTTGACAAAAAAGTAAACCTACAGTTAGATTCATAATGCTAAACTATTATACATCTGTGTCCGTATTCGGTGTTCATTTCCCTAAATAATGTCTGTACTCTATAAGGGGTGCAACAAAACAACATCATAAACAAATCAAAGGGAGGGCAGATGGATTGGGACAGTTTAACTTTTGATAAATAAATTATGCAAGATTCCAACACCAAGGCTGAACCTCTGTGTTCGTGCATTGCAGCTATCCATAAAAATATTCCATGTGTGTCCTTCACTGTCCAGTTTTCCCCTTTAATACATAGGGTATTTCCCGAATCAGGAAATCTACAAAAAATGGTGAAACCAGTTTTCCACCATTCTATATATAGATCGCATTCCATACACCTTGCAAGGCCTAAACGGCTTTCAAGTTTGATTATGTAGTGTGTATCTCATATTGCGCTTTATAGCCCTGACCTGGTCATTAAGCAGCACAGTATTAATAAAGTTCCTGAGTACCATTCAGATGTGTAGTTTAAAGGGTGTTGAGTGTAGTTTGTGGGAAAGGCTCATGAAGTTTGAGGCAGACTAGAAATGGTGTATAGGGCTTCCCGGCGTCCACACATTTGTGTTACAGAAAATGGATGACTAGAAACAGGGTGCTTAACTTCTCTGTGTAGAGATTGTTATAAATAGAAGTTGCAGTTGATGTCACTCTTTAGGCCACAGGTTAAAACACTGTATTGGGGCACCCAAGTTGTGTGAAAGAAACCAGCATTTCAGTGCCTGCTTTGCTAGTCTATTGGGCTATACCACTTTGATACTTTTACGCCAGACCTGAGATCATATATCATCTTTGGAAAGGTGTCATTTTGATAAAAGCCAAGTTTTGGACATTTGTCTGTTTGTACCTAGAGGAATTTCCATCCATACCGGTTGTTCTGAAAGGGGTGATCATAAGCATTTGCAGTCTAAATCTAAAGTGCCTTCTTTGGTTTTAGAGCTTCAATCTTGGTTATAGAAAAATTGATCCAGTGCTGTACTTTTGCTTATGGGAAATGCAAAGGGCTTTGCTGGAGATTGTTCTTCCAACAGGTAACCAGTGTAGGGCATTGATGGCAGGGTTGATGTGGTAACATCTTCTCAGGCTAAGAACTTGTACCATGGCAGCATTTTGTATTAGTTGAAGTTTGTTGTTTGTGCACTTTGTAAACCCAATCTTGAGTCCATTGGCATAGTCTTAATTGTCACGCAGTAAGGCTGTTGAGGCCTTGATCCTGTGTGGGTAACCCAGGTACGGGAAGCTCTGACGAAATAACCTTATTATGTTCTTGGGCTTGCTTACCTGTCGGTGTAGTTTTGCAGCTTGAAGACTTTCTGGATTCACTAGCGAACCCACCCGCCTCCGCCAGAAAGATGAGACCGGAGAAAAGGGGGCTCCTGTCTCATCTTTCTGGCGGAGGCGGTGGGTTCGCTAGTGAATCCAGAAAGTCTTCAAGCTGCAAACTACACCGACAGGTAAGAAACTATTCGTTTTGCAGCGTGAATCTTTCTGGATTCACTATGCTGTGCATAGACTTTGTAGCGGTTTGCTATGTGTGTGGCGGCTGGGTGGAAGATGAGCGTTGGTTGTTGAATATATGTTGAAGCACTTTTTGACCTACTTGTGCCTCCTTGTTCATCTGTATATCCACGCAGTAGTGCTTAGTGAACGTGTGCACTGAAGCCCATGTCGCCGCCAGGCAAATGTCTTGGATGGGTGTGTTTGCCAGGAAGGCTATTGTTGCTCCCTTTTTCCTGGTAGAGTGAGCTTGTGCTGCTCCTTGTAGTTCTTGGCCTGCCTGTTTGTGGCAGTATTGAATTGCCTGTGCGATCCATCGTGCGATGGTGTTTTTAGTCTGCCCAGGAAACTGCTTGCGAAGGACACAAAGAATTGCTTTGTCTTCCTACAATCCTTAGTCCTTTCGATGTAATGCATTACTGCTCTTCTAGCGTCCAAAGTGTGCAGTGCTCTCTCTGCGCTGGTGGATGGTTTTTGGAAGAAACTTGGAATTTTTATTGTTTGACTTAAATGCAACTTGGACACCACCTTTGACATGAAGTGTGGGTCTGTCGTCATTACCACCCTATCATTGTGAATCTGAATGTAGGGTTCTTGTAGTGTGAGCGCCTGCAATTCGCTCACCCTGCGTAGCGAGGTAATTGCTACCAGAAAGGCCGTCTTTATTGTGAGCATATGTAGAGAGGCCTTGTGAATGGGTTCGAAAGGTGCTTTCATAAGCTGTGTTAGAACTACATTGAGGTTCCAAGCAGGCGGTGGCATCCTTTTCGGTGGGGCTATTCTCTTGGCCCCCTCTAGGAATCTTTTTACCACCTGAGATGTAAAGAAACTTTTCCCTGTTTCTGCTCTTGTATAGGCTACTATTGCTGCCAGGTGTACTCTTAGCGAGGTGCAGCTTAGGTTACTCCTTAGCAAGTGTGTTAAGTATCTTAGCACTGTTGATTCCCTGGTGATTCTCCTGTGGAGCTTTTCCCTGATGCACCATTGAGTGAATCTTTTCCATTTTGCTGCATAACATTTCCGTGTAGTGGGCCTCCTTGCTTCTCGCAGCACCGCCAGCGTGCTTTGGGGGAGCTTGAGGTGAGCGAACTCTAAGTCTTCAGGAGCCAAGCCGCTAGGCTGAGGCTCTCTGGTTCTGGGTGGAGCACCCTTCCGTTTTGCATCGAGAGCAGGTCTCTTCTTTTTGGGAACTTGTGTGGTGGCCTCTGCGCCATTTCCACCATCTGTGAGAACCAGGACTGCCTGGCCCACTGTGGTGCCACCAGAATTAGCGTCATGTTGCTTGTTCTGCACTTGCTGAGCACCTTGTGTATCAGCGGTATCGGGGGGGGAAAAGCGTAGGCAAATGTCTTTGACCAGCTGATCCATAGGGCATTTCCCTGGGATTGTTGGCTTGGCTGTTTGGATGCGAAGTATTGGCATTTTGCATTCTGGTGTGTTGCAAACAGGTCTATTTGTGGGGTCCCCCACTTTTTGAATAGCCTTTGCGTCTCCTGCGGGTTGAGCTCCCACTCGTGTGAGATTGATGTCTGTCTGCTGAGTCTGTCCGCTTCCACATTGTCCTTTCCTGGTAGATGTATCGCCAGGAGGTCTATTTGTAATGGGATTTCCCATTTCCATATCTCTTGCGCTAGATTTGACAGCGCCACTGATTGTGTTCCTCCCTGCTTGTTGATGTAGAACATCGTTGTGGTGTTGTCTGTTTGTACTTACACCCTTTGCCCGTACAGCTGTTTCTGGAATGCCTTTAGTGCAAGGAACACGGTCTTTAGTTCTAGGTAGTTGATGTGTTTGACGCCATCTGTTTGTGTCCATAAACCCCTTACTTTGAGCAGGTTCATGTGCGCTCCCCACCCCATTTGGGATGAGTCCGTTGTGATGGTCACTGTCGGAGTTGGTGGTGTAAATGGTTTTCCCCTTGTTATGTTGTCCTTGTTCCACCATGCTATCTCTTCCTGCACTGCGTGCGTTACAACCACTAGATCTTCCCAACTCCCTGTTGCCTGTGACCATTGTTGTTGGAGCCATTCCTGGAATGGTCTCATGTGTAGTCGGATATTGGGGACCAGGTGTATGCAGGACGCCATCATCCCCATGAGCTTGCTCACCGTCCTCACTGTCAGACGTTGCCCCTTCTGGTATTGACGAGTCTCCTTCAGTATTGCGAAGGTTCTCTTTTCGCTGGGGACCACCCTGCCCTGAATGGTGTCGATTTGTGCACCCAGGAAGATCTTCACCTGTTCTGGTTCTAGCGAGGACTTCCTGTTGTGTATCGAGAAGCCTAGTTCTGTCAGCGTATGTGTGACCCGCTGAGCATGTAGTTTGCATTGGTTGTAGGAGTTTGCCTTTACCAACCAGTCGTCGAGGTAGGGGTATACATGTATTTTCTGCCACCGCAAGTGTGCTGCTACCGCAGCTAGGCATTTTGTGAAGACCCTTGGTGCGGATTTTAGGCCGAAGGCTAGGGCCGTGAACTGGTAGTGCGTCCTGCTGATGGTGAATCTCAGTAGATGTTTTGGTTCATGGGCATGTGTAGGTAGGCATTCTTGAGGTCTATTGTGGACATAAAATCCCCGTCCCTTATCTGAGGTATAACCTCCTGTAAGGACGTCATTTTGAACTTTTGGGTCTTTATGTATTTGTTTAGGAACCATAGGTCCAGTATGGGCCTTAACGTTTCGTCTACTTTTGGTACGAGGAAGTAGTTGGAGTACACTCCCCTGTTTCTTTCCTTGTATGGTACCCTTTCTATAGCCTCTTTGTGGAGGAGTTCTTGTGCTTCCTTCCAAAGGAGTGATAGCTCTTCTGCTGAGCGTGTCTTGTTGGTTGGCCTCCTGTTTGGTGGCTTTTTTACCAATTCTATACAGTAGCCGAACTGTATGATGTTGAGTATCCATTTGTCCGTTGTTATTTTCTTCCACTCCTGGAAGAAGTGTTTTAGTCTGCCTCCTACTGGTGTAACATGATCGTTGATTTTTAATTGTTCTTTGGGTCTTTTGTTGTGCCGCGCCACTAGGGATGTTGTGTGTGTGGGCACGTTTGGTACTGTGGAGTCACTTAGGGGCGGGTTGCTGTCCCCCTCTCCTAGTATTGCCTCGTCCGTTCGGTCGCCCTCGAAAGGACTGGCCCCTCTGTTGGTACTGCCAGCCTTGCTGTTGCTGACCTTGTTGTGCCTGTTTGGTTCCCTGATAGGTTTGCTGGGAGGCCTGGTCGATGTTCCCAGCTGGCTCCCTCCTCTGCCATTTGGTCTCCGTGTGGGGGTGCCCCTTCTCATCCCCCTGAACTGCAGTGCTCCCATGGACCTTGCAGTCTCATTATCCTTCTTCAGCTGTGTCAGCGTCTCGTCCACTGGTGTGCCGAACAGCTTTTCCCCGTTGAAGGGTATGTTCAGGATATTGTTCTGGACTTCGGGCTTGAACCCTGAGATCCTCAGCCAGGCATGCCTTCTTTCTGTTACTCCGATCATCATAAGCCTGCTTGATGTGTCTGCTGCGTCCAAGGCCGACTTCAGGCAGGTGTTGGCCATGTTCTTGCCTTCCTCCACCAGGTGCGCTGCTCTCTGCTGGTGTTCGTCTGGGAGATGTTTGAGCAGCTGCCCTACTTCCTCCCAATGTTGGTAAGCATGTCTATTTATTAGGGCATTGGAGTTGGCGATGCGCCAGTGAATTGCCGCATTCCTCTCAATTTTTCTCCCTGTGAGGTCTATCCTCTTACTCTCCTTGTCTGGAGGTGGCCCTGAGTTTGTGGGAACGTTGGCCCTCTTATGGACCCCAAACTCTCACTTGAAACTCAGGTCAACAATGTAACAAAAAATGCTTTGAACACAGTATTTTGTGTTACAATAGGTATGTTTTCGTTGAGTTCATTTGAGGTCACCCAATTCGAGTTCCTTGGTGTGGCTGGTGGAGGTGCATACATTACAGTTCCCACATGGGTAATGTCCTTTTACAGATGGGAGGTCCCATAGTGTGGTCTGATCGGTATGTTGTCTCTATTGGGGTCTAGTATGGACAAGCAGATCTCTCAGATTCTGTGTCCTCTTGAATACAAACCTGGGGCGTTCTAAGTGTAGGTCCCCTGTGTTGACAATATGCCAGTGTTTGAGAACGATGTTTTTTACTTTGTTAGAAGTGGGGGTGAATGTAGTTACACAGGTCATGATGTCATCTTGTGTTTTGGTGTTGGTTTCTAACAGGGCCTCGCGGTGATTGTTGCGTTTCTGATAACTTGGCTACGGTAGTTATTTTTCTGGAGGTTGTGACCGACGGTTTCTGCTTGTAGCTCGTAGTCACGGATATTGCTGCAATTCCTTCTCAGTCTAAGGAATTGACAGTAGGGGAAGGTTCTCCCTAAGTGCCTTGGGATGGTGACTGTTAAAGGGAAGTAGACTGTTACAATCAGTAGGTTTCTTGTATGTCTTAGTTGTCAGGGTCCCATTGTCCAGTGTTATGAGTAAATCCAGGAAGGGAAGTTCCTTGGTGGATGTTGATAGTGTAAGCTTGAGGAAGGGATCTCGAAAGTTGATCCAGTTATGGAATTTGGTACATCTTTCTTCCGTTCCTGCCCAAAAGACCAAGATGTTGTCGAAATAGCGCTTCCATTCTTTGATCTCCTTTAAGTATGGGTTGGTCTCCGTCAGTATATGGGATGCTTCAAAATGGGCCATATATAGACATTGCCTATGTGAGGACACGGAAAAATCCGAACCTGCGCAGTGCACAGCTAATGTCCCTAATGTTTCAGCGTGTATGTTTCTCTTTATTCAATTTTCATAATTGCAAATAAATCTTTTACACCAAAATGATTTCTCAAAATGTATTCTTATTTCATCCTTGTATATTACAAGTTTGTTTGAGCAAAAAACATTGTTGATAACGAAACATAAGTACTATCTCTGTGTTCAATATGATATTAACAGATAGAAAAAAAAGCGACCCAATGCATTTCGGGTTAAAGAACCCTTCCTCAGGGGTACATGCGATCAAATAACAATAATGTAGAGCTTTAGATGAGTATCTGATAGCTGCCTCCGTTCGGAACTACAAAAGTAAAATTGAGAACATTGTCAATTCCATGTATTCATCATTAGCAAGTACAAACAAACGAATAGGATTTGCACACTCCATGAGTGAAACCCAATAAATGAAGTACAGGAAACAAGTAGAGGTCTGAGAAAAGTGTATGATCATGCAGAAGGTGAAAAGAAGCCAAGGGTGTAAATAGTGGTTTAAAAGGCCGCTGCATGCCAGTGTCACCATTGTCCTGCAAGTGAATCGTGCTGTGAAAAAACCGAACCAGTGGGGGTTAACATGTATGTCCACCATCAACCACCGTAGTATACCTTATGTCCGCGTTTATTCATACATATCTGCAAACAAGAGAACCTAAATAAATCTAGTGTATCCATCTAAAAGAATCAATGTATGCGAAATACAACCATGCCATGCTTACCGCCAATACTTTGAAGTACGAGCTTTGGACTCTATACAAACACAAACAAACTCGAAGTTACATTAACGTCGGACAATTCCAACTTATAAACACACCCAGTGAACTGCATGTGCTGAGGCGTCTTACCAAAAGCAGAATATACGCGTTCCGTATCTAAAAAAGTAACGAGGCGTCAGTTTAAACAATAACTATAATAAATTGCAAAAATTAGTTTCCAAAAAGAATGTAAAAAACGCTCAAGGCTCACCCGTGATTTGCTCCGTGAAATGAAGAGTGAAAGGAAACCTCGTGACCGCTATCGGGCATGTGTGCGTCATGACGTATGCGGTTTAAGAAGGAAGAGCTATTCAATGGTAACTTTATGGACAGCTCTCTGTGCGTACACTAGTACTCCCGAAACTAATGAGAACAACCCAAACATATAACGAGCTTCGTGTGTAGTTGCCTAATCGTGTCTAAAGCAGTTCTAATCTCTAGAGTGCCATGCACCATTAAACCATTAAGACCATGTAGCTATGTGTAAAGGTTATAAACTCTAATGTGCCATGAGCCATTAAACCTCTAAAACCATGTGGCTATGTGTGAAGGGAAATATCCTGTGTAACATAATAACGACTCCTTCCTGATGAATTGAAGAGTAAAACAGAATGCTGAATGGGAAAAAGGAACAAGAAAAGAAAAGTTCAGGGGGTGAAAATGTAAATAAAGTTACAGAAAAAGAAAATGCAAATTGTGATGAGTTCATGTATGCGTGCTAATCCTGTACAAAATTCCAAGTTAATGCATATATTTACAGAAAACACAATAATTCATAATGGTCATTGAGACCTCCAGGAATGATGGTACCTAAATATTTGATCCAAAACGTTTCTCTACGTGCTAACGAAACATTGTAATCGATTCCTGGAACTGTCAATTTTTTCTAGTATGGTGAACCTAATCCGAGGGATGGTATGCGGTGTGTTGACCCAATGAGCAGATAGACAAGAGTTGCAATTTTTGTTACGAATCATGCTTTTGTGTTCTATTATGCGGGTTTTGATTTTACGTGATGTTCTTCCTACATATGTAAGTCCGCACGGGCATTGAATTGCGTAGATAACACCCTCTGTGTTGCAATCTGATGTGTGTCTTAATTGGATCTTTTGACCTGTATGCGGATGAGAAAAAGTATTCCCTGGAATTATATTTCCACACTGACCGCAGTTCCAACATCTTCTCATACCTTTATAGGTCTGAATTGAAGAAATGCGTTTAGGTTTTAGCAATTCCCTCAAGTTCTTAGGGCGAGTGTAAGCAAACATGGGTTTATCCATAAACACTGATGTAAAGTCAACCTCTTGTTCTATGATCTCCCATCGCTTAGTTATGATTTTTTTGACTTTTGTTGATTGCTCCGAGTGTTTTATAACAAAAACTTCCCATTTGTTGATTGATTTAACAGATTTTTGTTACAAGTCTTCACGTCTTTTCTGCGCTACCACTTCTTTAGCTGAACTGAGAACCTGCGGAGGATATCCCCTTTCTTTATATCTGTTCAGTTGTTCCTCAATGAGAGACTCAATTTGCTCCTCTTGGGATGTGATTCTTTTGATCCTGATAAGTTGTGACACAGGCAGGTGCTTTTTCAAAGAAATTGGATGGGCGCTTGTGTAATGTAAGGCGTTATTTACATCTGTTGGTTTTCTATATACAGATGTCTGTAAACCCATGGATGTCTTCCGTATTTCAATATCCAAAAAGTGGATTGTCTGAGGGTGAATGGTGAACGTGAACTGAATACGTGGATTGCATTGATTGAGTTCATTGATACATCCTTCCAGCACGTCACGAGTTCCTTTCCATATTACTAAGATGTCATCTATATCGCGTATATATGTGATGAGGTTTTCCTGCCACCTTGAATTGTGTAATATGTGCATCTCTTCAAAGTGTGCCATGTAAGTATTGGCGTACGAAGGGGCTCCTGGAAAACCCATGAAGGTTCCTGTGCGTTGTAGAAAAAATTTCTCTTTCCAAGAAAAATAACTGTGATAAAGCGAAAAATGAAGCAACTCCAACAAAAATACTCCGTTATGATCATGTGTAGAATCCTGTAGAAGTCTCCATTCCACTGCCTCTAAACCCTCATTATGGGGAATAGAGTTGTATAAAGCCACTACGTTTATAGTGCAGAGTAAAATCTCTTCTTTGAAATGATGACTTATAGCTTCTAATTTTTTTAGGCAGTCAGTGGTATCTTTTACATATGTGCCCCAGGATTGTACCAACGGTTGTAAATGGTAATCCAAGTATTGTCCGATCGGTTCGTGAATGGATCCACATCCGGCCACTATTGGTCGAAAAGGATTCGGGTTCACCGCGTTTTTGTGAATCTTGGGGAGCATGTATATATGCGGTGTTTTAGGTGTGGTGTTCTGTAAGAACTTTCTAGTCATGTCGTTAATCCAAACCATTTCTTCAGCTTTAGACAAAATGGAGCAAAGTAGCTTCATGAATTCCTTTGTGGGATCTGTGTCCAACTGGATGTAAGTTTCAGTATCGTGAACGTGTGAGTTCACACTTTGTTCATAGAAATCCGTATCCATGGCGACAAGCGCTCCCCTTTATCTGCTGGTTGGAATGTTACCTACTTGTCCTGTCAAAGAGTTGAGAACTCTCAGTTCTTTCTTAGTCAGGTTGGTATGCTTTGGTGTACTATATTTTATCGACTCCAAGTCTTTTTTGACCAATAATTCGAAATTGTCCAAGCTCTTATGCGAAAATGGAGCCATGAAATTACTTTTAGGGCGAAATGTTTCTGGTGGTTTGATGCGATCCTGTTCCTGCGTGGTGGAGAAAAAGAACCATCTCAATCTAAGTTTCCACATGAACTTGAACAAGGCCACTTCTGTTTCTAATGCATTAGATGAATACGTTGGAACATATGACATGCCTTTATTTAATACTCCAATTTCTTCTGAACTGAAGTGTCTTTTTGATATGTTCATCACTAAATTCCTCCTTTCTTCAAATTTCTCTGAGGTCTGCCGGATTCTGTTACTTTTTTTAACTTGTCCCCTGCGGGTTCGTTTTCTTTGTTGAGGTTGGTTTTGTCCGGAGGGTGATTTGAGGATTGGCCCTGTGCCAAAAAAGGTTCATCACTGGATGTGGATGCTGCACTTGCTGCGAGACTGTTAATCTGTCCGGTGGTGGTTGGTGCTGGTGGTCTTTGCAAGGACAGTTCCTGGTCGGTCACTACGCTTTCCTCTGAGGATGCATTGCCTGTTTTTTTAAAGAATCTCTTTTGGGCATACGTCGCCGCCCACGAGTATACCTCGTCTAGTTTATAGTCTATGGTATCCCGCCTGAATTTGTGTATCTTGCGGTCATGTACCTCTTTTGCGTGTGCATCCAGTCTTCCGTTGATATCATTTAATACCTTCATCCAATCCTCCTGCTCCATCCGTTCTGTAATTTCATCTTTGAGTTTTGCAATGTCATGCGCTAGTTCGTTGAGTATGGAGGAAAGTTCTTCGATAATTAACAGAATGAGATCAAGTGAGCACTTATTTAATATCGCATACCATCGTGCCATGAAGGTTTTGTTGAACTTGAATAACATAGGTTTTAAAGCAATTCTCAACCCCCTTGGTATGCGTTTCACCTTGTGGTATTCAATCAGTGTAGTGGCGTGAAGACGCTGGTTGACTTCTTTACGCATGGTGTATTCAAGTTGACGTAGTAATTGAGTGGTAGTTCCAGCGGTGGTGCTAAAAGTGCGTGCTTCTTCTATTAGAGAGTAAATAGACTCAGCGTCCTCTGCTGAGTATACTTTAGTTTCGGCTTGGTTAGTGGTCAGGTCAGCTATATCTTTGAAAGACATATTTAATGGGGGGTGCTAGTCTATGACGTGGGCTTGGGATAAAACATAATATACAAGGATGAAATAAGAATACATTTTGAGAAATCATTTTGGTGTAAAAGATTTATTTGCAATTATGAAAATTGAATAAAGAGAAACATACATGCTGAAACATTAGGGACATTAGCTGTGCACTGCGCAGGTTCGGATTTTTCCGTGTCCTCACATAGGCAATTCTTACACTGGGGTCAGGGCTACACCCCATCATGCAGTGGCACGCGAAACAGACTAAATCTTACTTTGACTCCAAATTACAATTTCAGTTAAAACTTGTCTCACTAGGTGTGCAGGTCTAACCCACTTACAAGGTTCCATATATAGACATGCCAGGCTCGGCGCAAAAGTACTGCCCATAGATGTTCCGTGGATCTGCTGGTAGAGTTGATTTTTGTATTTGAAGAAATTGTTCTTGAGGGCTATCTCAGTGCACTCTATAATGAAATCGACAGGTAATGGTGTGGTGGTTGTGGATGTTCTGAAGGTTTCTTGGAACACCGCTACCCTGTTCCGCAAAGAACAACGTTGGGTGTTTAGATTACGTTCTAACATAAATGGACTAAATGATGAGATCCCCTGGATTGAATTACAGACCTAAACAATATATCATCTTAGACCTAGTTATCATACATGCCACAGTAGAGATATGTATACCTTGCATTGATACGGATCATCATACTCTTCTCTTCCTTCTGATTCTCTGTGCCTATAGTATTTAACATCCATATATTTACCTCACCATACTACAGCACTTGGCCCCAATACCATGTGGCCATATACACTGACATCCCTACATGGCTGGTTGTACATTGTGATTTCAGTGGTTTTCATTAAATAACTTTTCAACTCAAACAGGTGTCGACCACTACAACTTTTATTCGAACTATACGGTTACACTACCGCTATACCCTTACGACGTGTGCCCGGGACTGTGCTTATCATCCCTACATCTCCCATGTCAACTCTTTGACATTATGTTACTGCCATATAGCACCTTTTGAGCACTGTATATGCGCAGACACAATAATCATGAACGTTAAGAATGATTTTTAATCGACTATTTCAATGACTACTGGTACCTGCTGTGCCACTCCATTTACCTGCCCACTCGCGCTACCATCTAGGGCTATACCACTCATATCACCGACTATCCGTGGGACACTTACTATCCCATTAGATATGTTACTTCCATCTCTCACACGAAGCAACACA
Source organism: Calotriton arnoldi (assembly GCA_963921515.1). Taxonomy (NCBI): domain Eukaryota; kingdom Metazoa; phylum Chordata; class Amphibia; order Caudata; family Salamandridae; genus Calotriton; species Calotriton arnoldi. The sequence continues at coordinate 1,745,496 of CAWUFW010001964.1, forward strand.
CACTCCAAGATGGCGCTGTGTTTTCAACTTAATTTTGTCTTTAACCTGCACCAGTAACTATCATAGAGGAAGCCACTCCAAGATGGCGTCTCCCCTCTTCCACCCGAAACGTGCACACGTGACCTCCACGTCAATCGCGAGGCGCAGACGGACATACCCCTGCGCCCGCCACCTCCACACAACACAAATGCAGCGGGAGCTGCATTGTGCACTTTAACGAGGTGGCGAGAGGTCGGGTAGGTTGACAGACCTCCAGTTCCTACGATAACTGTAAGTACAGCTTTTCCTCACACGATGGCCCTCGCGGACAGCTGCACTCTTCGCCATATGTATTGTTAGTACCTAACACTGTGACTTCTTGCACAGATTTCCAGGATTCCCTCAGCCGTACCTCATGGGACATTTATCCCCATTTCTTTAGGTAAGCGTGCGCCATGGCGAAACATCCGCATTAGAGCACAGTGACCTGAGGTCTTGCCATCAATGGTTCAACCTTGATTAGTTATATGGATTATGCTTACAATACCGCGCTATCCTACTGTAATATCCACCTTTAACCCCTGGCTGATATTTTCAATAAGTTTGAACCCTGAACGTGATACATTATGTGTTTTTCTGTCTGTGTCGATATCTTGACATCACGCCATGGCTCTAAATGAGATTTCTTTATGTATACTTGTTCTATCCGTCCTTTTGAACGTTAGCCTTACACTATATATTGGTAGCCCACTCCACGAATAACTTGCTGTATAATTACAGGAGTTGCCAATATCATGAGCACACAGTTGACCAATGGGGACCTTGGCTCCTCTTTTATCGTATCCTTCTGCAAGGGTTTCATAATATATTAACTCTCTCTACTTTGTTGTTCCAGATTACTCACTATAATAAGTAGCACTACTTCCAATTGAGGGGCCACTACATCACACTACCACTCACTGCACTTTCATATTGGTCCTGAAGAAGTGCGAAGGATCTCCTCCTGAGACCACCAACTGCGCAAAACATGTTGACCTTCAACATGCCCACTATGGGTATGACATTTGTCTAGCTACCTAGGGCCATTACCACCCTCAAGCAGCACAACCTTCGGGTTTTTTACTGATGACAGAGGGGTTATTCCCTATTAAATTCACTAGCCACCCCTCCAGCCATTTTCTTTTTTTAAATATTTTTATTATTTTCAAACATTGAAAGTCACTTATTTCAGTAAGTCTACAATACAGTCATTTATCAAGCATGTTCATAACATCAAGAGAATGATTCAGTCACAGTAGTTCCAAAGATTGCGCCATATTCTGTTGCATTTCCATTTCTAAAGTAGGGGAGAAACACAGGTCCCCTCGATACTCATTCCACTTGCCCCATTTTTTGTCCCATTTCTTGGGACACCCTCTTGATTTAAAAACCTCCTTCTCGGCTATCAAGCACTTGTCCAATTCCTTTGCCCATACCCGATGAGATGGTCTTTCTGCCACTCCCCACTTTCTGGCTATTTCACGTTTCACTAGAGTATAGCCCAATGTGGTCAGTTGTTGTTCCACCTCCGTGAGGTCAGTATCTTCCCATATATTAAGTAGGCCGAGTTGTGGTGTAAGGGTGAATGTCTTCCCAAGTGCCTCCCGGATGTGTGTTGTGGCCCCTTCCCATATGGGTCGTATAATCTGGCAGTCCCAAATAGTATGAAAAAAGGTTGCTTCTTGGTGGCAGCCACGAAGGCATAGCGTGTCCGATCTTGAACCTATTTTCGCTAGTGTAACCCCAGTGAGATAGGATCTTTGCAAAGTTTTTAGTTGGATCAGGCAGAAACGGAGAGTAATGGCCGCCTCCCTCGGGGACATCAACGCCGCCTGCCAGTCCTCATCGTCAATGGGCCCTAAATCCGTCTGCCATTTTTCTCGTAATATGTGGAACTGGTCTGGTAGGTTATTACACAATTTTCTGTAAGTTAACGATATGGCTTTATTTAAACTGGGTTCATCCAGTAGCCGATCTTCCAAGGGGGACGACTCCGGTATCTTATTCATGTCTGGGAGTGCTGTAGTAAGGGTGTGTCAGATCTGCAAGTATCGGGAAATCTCCCCTTGGGCTAGTTCATATTTCTCCCTCAGTTCACCGAACTTAAGGATTTTACCCTTTTTCACCAGGTCCCCTATTGTGGAAATTCCTATGGTGTCCCACTTATCAAACCCAGGCTGATTACATAGTAGTCCTAGTCGCTGGGTGAACCATAGTGGTGTGGCTTGGGTCATCACATTCGTCCACCCGAGGCGATTAGTCGCCTGGTGCCATATCGCTACTGTGTGGGCCGTTGGGCCGATGTATCTGCCTTTTCGGGCCTTTGTATATAGCGCCCCCATATACCCCTCTCTGCCCATCTGATATCTATCTAGCATGTAGGCCGGATCCATCGGGGAACGGTATACCCAGTAGTTTACCACCACTAATTGTGAGGCCCAGTAGTAGAGTCTCACATCAGGGAGGGCGATCCCCTCCGTCGTACCAGCCCTTAGTCAACTTTCGCATCGCTATACGAGGTGCGCCTCCGTTCCATAGTAGCGTTCTGGCCTCACTTTCCACACTTGAGAAATAGGCGTCCGGAACCTTATTTGGACAATTTTGGATGATATATAGAAAGCGCGGAAGGGCTAACATCTTAAACAAGGCAGCTCGGCCCAGCAGACATAGAGGCAGGGATCTCCAGTGTTTGACGTCATTTCGCAACCTGTCCAAAGGTGGCGCTAGGTTTCGATCATAGAAGAGTTTGGGATCCGGAGTTATAAAAACTCAGAGGTATCGAAAACCGTCCCGGGCCACTTCTATTTTGCATCCCGGGGGGAGGTGAGGAACCTGGCCTCGAAGGACGAATAGTACCGATTTACTCCAGTTGATCGCATAGCCAGAGTATTTCCCAAAATTCGTAAATATATTTAAAACTGTATGTAGGGACTTGTATGGGGATGCGAGATATAGTAGGATATCGTCGGCATAGAGTGATATTCGGTCATCGTGTCCTTCCGCCCATTTTAACCCCCTCAGCCTTGCATACCCTCTCACCCAGGCTGCCAGTGGTTCCAGCATCAAGGAGAAAATAAGGGGGGACAGGGGGCAGCCTTGCCTAGTGCCTCTCTTTAGCTGGAATATTCTGGACGTGTGATTATTAACCCGAACTTGACCCCGTAGATCCGTGTAGAACAGTTTTACCCAACCCACAAACTTCGGGCCGAATCCCAGGCGTCTCAGGACTTCAAACAGATATGGCCATTCGATAGTCAAATGCCATGGAGGCGTCTAAGGATAGCACCTCTGCATCTTCCTCTATGTACTTTTGTTGCGCTAAAACATTGTGAAGACGACGTATATTTAGCGCCGTACTTCTCCTTGGCATGAATCCAGACTGGTCAGGGTGAACCAAGGATGGAATCACCGAGACCAAGCGTGATGCCAGCAATTTCGCAAGGATTTTCGTTTCAACGTTGATTAAAGAAATCGGCCTGTAGGAGCCGCAGTCCTCGGCGGGTTTCCCCGGCTTACGGATAACTGCTATAGAGGCCAGCCGTTGATCCTCTAGCAGGACCCCTTTCTCGTAGCTTTCGTCATACATGGCCCGCAGATGTGGCGCAGCGTGGGAGGCAACCATTTTCAGAAATTCAATAGGTATCCCATTCAGCCCCATTGCCTTCCCTGGCTGAATATTGTTAATGGCCCTTTGGATTTCGTCATCAGTGAGCTCTTCTTCTAGGGAATCTCTGTCTTCTGAGAGTGTAGGCAAGTGAATATCTCCAAGCAGTTGACGGGAGTCCTCTGCTGTGTATGTTGTTGATGGAGTGTATATCTTTTCTAAATGATCTGCAAATGCGTTTGCTATATCTTGCGGATTTGAGATCTGTATTGTTCCATTGAGGGTCAGCCAGGGCACCCATCTCTCCCCCTGCTCCCTTTTCTCCAGCCAAGCTAACAGTTTTCTAGCCGTGTCCCCCATTTCATACAGCTTGTGTTGAGTATATAAACGTTTGGTCTTCATGTGTTCCCTCACTAGAGTCCTATATTCAAACTGTTTGATAGTAAGTCGGTGTATAGCCGTATCTGTAGGAGATCTAATGCTATCTTCTTCCAGCTGTTGGAGTTCGCTTTCTAATTGTGAAATCTGTTGCTGTTGTTTTTTACTGTAGCCCACTTTTAGCGCCAGTGCCTGGCCCTTCAGTACTGCCTTAAAGGCCTCCCATATGGTCTGTGCTGAGTCTACTGACCCAACATTTTCTTTGAAGTAATTAACTGTCTGCGTGAGCAGATCCGCCCTGACATCTGGGATTTTAAGCAGCCATGGACTAAGGACTATAGTGGCTCGCGGACGTTGACTGAAGTATGTAAGTTCGACCCACACCGGAGAGTGATCAGAGATGCCTCTCGGTAGAGCGTGAGGATTGCGAAAGTGACCGATATCTACCGAAGGCGTAAAAAAATAGTCGAAACGGGACATGCTCTTGTGTGCGTTAGAGTAGTAAGTGTATTGTGTCCCATCCGCTGTAGAGATCGCCAGATGTCAGTTAGGCCCATGGCGGTCGTGAACTCAGCCATGCATGTATGGAGTCGTGTTTGAGGTCGTTGTGAATGTTATCTCTTTGGTCGTCCATTGTCATGTTAAAATCGCCCCCCAAGATCAGGGTGCCTACAGGAAGGTCCACTATCATTTTCCCCAGGTCCACCAGTGCTTCTTTACCTAGTGCCGGCGGGAGGTACGCCGAGACTACATTAAGGGCTTTCCCTTCCCATTGCGCCTCTAGAACTGCAAATCTGCCCCCCGGATCCGCCCACGTACGTGTTGGTGTAAGTGCCAGACTCTTCTTAACCAGGATACCCGTCCCCCGGGAGCCCGAAGAATAGTCTGCATGTATCAGTAGCTTATATCCCCACCGTGTGAGAGCTTTGCATTTGTTACCTACTAAGTGCGTCTCCTGCAGCAACACGAGATCGGGGGCTTATCTTTTAAGGTAGTGTTGCACTATACCTCGTTTAATTTTGTCCCCCATCCCATTCACGTTCCATGTCAGCACAGAGAGTGATGTTTCTGTCCTAGCCGCTGTCATACGGGTGGTGGGTGAAAAGACAGGGGTATCCGGCATGACCCCAGGGCTCGTTCCTTATATTTCGCTGTCGTCGCGACCCATGCATGCATTTTCCCCCAATAGTCGGGCGCACAAACAGCAGAGCAAGCCGTGACCTTTCTTCCTGCATATCTGATAGCAATGACTGTAGGTAAGTATAACTTTTTACACTTTGTGACTCGTGAACACACATCAACCTTACCCCCCCATCCCCCTTCCCACAACTCCTGTACCACCCCCCTCCCTGCCCCCCTGCCAGTGGATTTTAAACTACCCACACCCCAACCAGGCAGAGTGCCTATTGCCCCCCCCAAACTACTAGTAGGTGCTGGCTGTCAGCCCTCCCCCCGCCTTAAGCTGAAATGGCAGTTGATGCATCTTATCTGAAGGTGTGAGTCCGGCCCCCCTCGCATCAGTACCCGTCCCTTTGGGTCATAGTAGTTCTCAGGCCGAGGCAGAGACACCAAATCACTAGATACCCAAACCCTTGAGTGGAGGGGAGACTCCCATGTGTCTCTGTTACACGCTACACACTCTCTGAGTCACTTATCTGTGGCCAGTATGTCCCCTTCCATGTCCGGGAAGTCCTCTCTTCAGCTACGTGCTGTCGATTTCCATCCCGCGCGGGATGCATCCTCGCCTTGTTCAGTCCCCTGGTTGGATCTGTGAGGTCGGAGGCCACCATTCCTTTCTTTATGTGGTTTTTCAACCCGGCGCCAGCCCTCCAGCCAGTCCCACGCATCGTCCGGTGAGGAAAAGACCCACGTCTTGCCCTCCGATTCTATTCGGAGTTTTGCTGGAAAAAGCATGGCGTACTTCACCTCCCTGTCTCGCAACGCTCTCTTCACTGCTAGGAAGCTGCGACGCTGGTTTTGGACTTTCGTGGTGAAATCAGGGAAGAACGTGACCACATTGTTCTTCAGCTTGAGCGGAGGGTTGGCCCCCGCCGTTTGAAGTATTACGTCCCGGTCCCTATAGTTAAAGACTCAGGCTATAATAGGTCGCGGGGGCGCCCCCGGTTTAGGTCGCCCTCCTGGGACACGATGGGCCCGCTCAATAGAGAAGTAGCTTGAAAGTCTCTTGGGCTGTAGGTGCTTCAGGATCAGATCCTCTACAAAGAGATCCGTTGCCGGCCCCTCCGCTCGTTCCGGAACACCCAGGATGTGTATATTATTCCTACGTGCTCTACCTTCGTATTCATCCAGTTCTCTCCATCGTGGTGTGCTGGTCCTGTAGTTTGCTCACTTGCTGCTGGAGTAGGGAAGTGTCTTTACGAAGGTCCGTAGTCGTGTCTTCCAGGTCTTTCACCTTGGCATCCATTTTGCGTAGATCTGCTCGGATAAGGGATACTTCTACGTTGACCGTGTCAATACGGGTTTCCAAGGATGTACGCACTCCTGTTATGGCCTCCATGATATCGTGGAGCGTTAGATCCTGTTGCGGTTGGGGCTTCTTCTGCTTGTCTGAAACTTCTGGGTACATTGTTTCCTGCCCCTCTCCCGCTTTAGTCCAGGCGAATTTAGCCAGCTTGTTTTGGGCCGTTGGTTTGGGCCCCTTTCTACTCGCCATTGCCGGGCGGCGCTGCGGCGGTGTATGCAGGCCCTCCGAGCCCAGTCCCAGTAATCCCCGCCGCCTGCCCAGAGGGGATTGCCGTCCCTCTTGCGGCCTGTCGGGTTTCCTGGGTTATGGACCCCGGTGTTTCAGCCGTCTCTCCACTCTCGGCACGCTGTGTGGTTGCAGGCCTCTTGGGGCACGGATTTTCGCCTCGTACTGCCCGGGTTCAATCCTCCACCCCAGCCTCTGTTGTGCTACCAAGTTGGGCCCTGGAGGCCTCGCTGAGCTCCCTCTATAACAAAGGAGTCTTTCCCACTGGTTACCACCTCTCACTGTGAGTCCGGGGGCGCTACTTGCGTGGATTCAGTGAGCGGAGCCCAGCAGGCCCCCAAGAGTTGGATTTCTATACCGGCCCCAACTGGCTCTCTGTGTCGGGATAACGGTCTCTGAACGCGGGATTACGCGCTACTGCGGCATTAGGAGAACTTCGCCGGTGCTCCTGTCTCTCCAGCACACTGTATATACATCTGCCCAAAGCGTCCCTGCTCGGCAGCGTCTCTCCTTCTCACCTGGGCGGGGGATAGATGTGCGGCGATGCCCGCTGCCTGCGAGTTTCAGGGGCAGCCGCGCTCAGAGCGCCAATACACAGGGTCCGGCAGGCCTCAAAAGCCGGGGCCTCGATTTTCACATGTCGCGGCTCACCGCACTCCCGCACGCCACTTCGAGCCTCTTCCTGCAGTGTGGGTGGTGTGGAGGACTTCTCGCGGTCGGCGTATCTGCCCGCCCACTACGTCCTTGTCCCGTCGGCGAGCTGGGAAAGCGAGGGAGTCCCCGGGGAGATCTTGGCATCCTCTCCTCTTCACATTAGACCGCCGCCATGTTTGTCGGCGCTCCGGTCCCGGCAGTCCCTCCAACCATTTTTTAACCTCACACTAGGACACCACTGTCACTCTGACCCGCACACACCCTTACGGCTTTATCACTTAAAAGATCTCCGCTAAAGTGACCCTTTGGCGAACCCTTAGGGCATTGCAGCGCCGGCCCGACTAGGAGCACTGCCCAATGATGAAGCATGACATCCTTCGGGGTGTGTGAGGGCACCAAGACAAGGACACACTGTCCCCAGACACTACAGTTTGAGAACGACTCCAGCCTTTAACTTGCTATTATACTTCTCTCTTAGAGAAACTGCGACTCCCACGAGCTGCGACCCAAAATCAGCTGCATCACTTACAAATCGATCACAACCAGCACCCTCGCCTAGCTTCAAGACATGTTCACCATCTCTAGTAGTTCTCTGCACACCTGTAGCCAGAACACCGTCCGATTGTTGACTTAGAAGTGTAAAAAAATTAATTCAAAGCAGCAGTTCTTTTCCATTTATGCAATAGAATCTGGAACAACGTAGCATTAGGACTACCCCATTGATGCTTCAATTTTGGAAAGAGTTGAAGACTGACCTCTTTATAGAACACTACATCATGTTGCTTAACAGTCCACAACTCAACTACTTTTCCTTTCACTCGTTGACTTTAGGCTTGTTTTGACCCTGTACTGTGCTCCGTTGGCTTTCGGCTACGTTTGCGCTATAGAAATACCTTGTACATACATACATACCTACATGCAGTTTAAAAATAATAGTGGTTTCGATGCAATTGTAAAGGGTTAATTTTCAGAAGTTATTAAGCTCAGGCAATCCACTAAAGTGTATGATAAAAGGAAGAGATGGAGTTGTGGAGCATTGGGGATCACCTGCCTTTTGTGAGATTGGTGCTGATGACAGTGGCGGCAGTGACAGGATTTTTGCTATAACTGAGTTTGGACTGACCATATTTTAAAGGCTAACCTGTATTCCTATGTTGTTTAGTCTTTCAGCTAGTTTTTGTTGATCCATGGTATTAGATTCTTTTTTTTTATTTCTTTTTTTTATTTCTTTTTATACAAGAAAACATTCGCAAAAACTGATACAGGGTTAGCATAGGTTAAATCAATTGCAGTTTATACAACGGTGTTTGTTTAGCTATCCCCACGTGACATTATTTAGTGAAAGAGAGAGAAAGGCAAACAGAAAAGAGCAGGAAAGCAAGGGGTGAAGAAAAGAGGTAGGTGACAGGCAATGCGAGAGATGCATTCGTTATTAATTATTAATTACATCTGACATTCTGTGGAGCTGTTGGAGCATGCATGCAGGCCAGACAGGGCTATATTGGTTGAGACCAGTTGGGACCAGTTAGATTCAATTGTCTCGGTGGTACTATCCAAGGGGGTACCAGAGTGTGACTCGCCGACCTAGCATTTTCATGGAGGCTCATAAGAGTCTAGGTAAGTGTCAAGAGATTTCCACATCCTTCTGGAAGCCGGTTTCCAGGGTGAGTTCTGTAGTGCAATGTTGTCCACTCCTCTAAGATGCGTGATCCAGCCTTTGTAAGTTGTCTTACTTGTGTCTTTCCAGTTGGCGAGGACCATTTTCACTGCAGCTGTCAGTAGCAGGTCTAGTAGGTCCTTATCGTGTTCTGTTCTCAATTCTGAGCTCATAAATGCCATGGTGAGGGTGGAAAATTCTTTTGTTAGTGTACATTCAAACAAGCCATTTATAAAACCAAAGATTTTTCCCCAGAATGGTTTGAGTATTGGGCATTGAAAGATAAGATGTGCTAGATCCCCCTTTCCTTTGTTACAGTTCCAGCATAATTCGTCCTCCCTGAGGCCTAATGAGAATAAGCGTGCAGGGGTCCAAAAAGCCTTGTGAAGCAGCCAAAATTTTGTTTGTGTGAGCACTGGGGAGATCTTATTGCGTGAGGCCGAGGCCCATAGTGTGGCCCATTCTTGTTCGTTAAGTGGATTTTTAGTTTGTTTTTCCCAGTAGTCAACTGTCTTATTATTGAGTTTGGAGGATTTTGGGCGGAGGAGTTTGTATAGCTGCGAGACTTGGTGCCCTAATTTATTAATGTTTGACATAAACCGGAAGATTGAAGGTTGTGGGGCGGATAACTTAGTTTTAGACGGGCCGTTCTGATTTTCAAAAAGTTAGAGAATTCAATGTCAGTTAGGTTATGTCTTGACTGGAGGTCTGTGAATGTAATGGGGTATGTTCCGTTTTCTAGTTGGTAAGGGTAGTATATGCCTTTCTCAATCCATGTCTCCGAAGGTTAGACTTTTCCCTTTATACAGAATCCTGCTATTGGCCCAAAGTGATTCCATTTTAGATCCTTTGATGCTATTTTCCAGCTTCTTGTCTACCTTTAGTAGCGCGATTTTTGTGCTTTTAAAGATAGGCTTGGAGGTGTGGGGGTATCTATTTGCTGTTAGTAGGGTTAGTGGGCTCAGATTGTTCAGGATGGCCCTCTCTACCTGTAGCCATACCGGTATGTAATCGGACGGCGGTGATATCCAGTATGAGCCTTGTTTTGCTAGAAAAGCTACCTGGAATAATCTGAAGTCTGCTAGGTTTACCCCTCCTTGGGTTTTATCCAGTCTTCGCTTCTTGATGCTTATCTGTGCTTTCTTCCCGCGCCAGAGGAATTTAGAGATCAGGATATCCACTTTGCGATGGAAGTCGTCTGTGAGGAGGAGCGGGAGCATACTGATCAAATAGTTAACCATTGGGGTGATCATCATTTTAATAGTTTCGATTCTACCCCACCACGTTATGAATTTTGGAGACCAAGAGTCCAGAAGTTTCTTAATCTTTTCTAGTAGTAGTTTCTCGTTGTGGTGTAGCGTGTCCATTAGGTCGCTACCAAAGTTTATACCTAGGTATTTGATATACCCTGTCTGCCAGGCCAAGCCCGACCCCCCCCAGGATGTCTTTTGTGCAGTGAATGTTTAGTGGTTTGCATTCTGATTTGTCTTTGTTTAGCTTGTACCCTGAAAATCCGGAATATTCTGCTATCGTAGCCATCAGGGCCTCTCCAGCAGTATATTTGAGATGCTACCACAGGATGGCAGTGAATGAGAACTTTTCTTTTCCAATGTTCTTTCACTTTGACTTACAGTGGATTACTGCACTGCCTTAATGACACATGCTAAAGTAAAGAATACAAGCATTGGAGGGGCATAGAGTGGAGGGGGCGTAGAGTAGAGGGGCGTAGAGTGTCATGGCATAGAGTGGAGCAGTGTTGTAAAGTGTCATTGAGGAACATAGAGTAGCGTAACATGGAGTGGAGTAGATGGGAGTGGCATAGACAAAAGAGCCGTGGAGTGGCGTAGTGTTGTGGATGGTTGTAGAATGTCATGGAAGGTCGTAGAATGGATGATCATAGAGTGGAGGGGGTCATAGATTGTAGTAGAGTGCCACAGAATGGTGTGGAGTGTCATAGAGTGGAGGGGCATAGACTGCAGGTGCATAGTGTCTTAGAGTGGAGGGGTGTAGAGTGTTGTTGAGTGGAGTACTGTTGAGTGGAGTGCCATAGTATAGAGTGGAGTAAAGTGTCAGTGAAGTGGCGAAGAGTAGAGTGGCGTAGAGTGGGACAGAGTAGAATACAGTGGCGTGTAGTGGGGTATAGTGGTGTACATTGGAATAGAGTGGCATACTGGAGAAGGGAGTAGAGTGTCATGGTGTGTCGTGGAGTGGACTAGCGTAGAGTGGACTAGCGTAGAGTATCAAAGAGGTGAGTTGCGTAGAGTGGAGTATGCATGGTGTGATTGCACACAGCCATTACAGACAACACAGTTTCAATTGAAATGTTCATTACATTTGCACAGACATACAGTTTTACTTATAAAACTGTATAGCGCACATACGATAATGTGTGGAAATGGCACCACCAAGTGTATTGATTTGTTTTGATGGTATTAAAATATGTGTTCCCTCCACACTTGAATTTTTTTTTTTTTTTATTTGCTAAATTTGTCTCTTGCTAATTCTGATGTATTCTGAAATATTTGCACAGTTAATTTACAGATATTTAATTTTATTGGGTGCTAGTTAAAATAACATTCTACAGCCTTTCATCTCACATGGGTATCCAGCAGGATTGTCACATAAATCCTCTCACTTTGTCAGAGATTTGGAGGTCCTTGGGAGTAGTACCAACCAGCAGCCCACCTTCCAGCAGCTCCTACCCTGGTAATGAGAGTAACAGAGGCTCGAGTGGCTAGACGGGGGAAGGGAATTAGGAAAGGTACGCCAGGGAGGGAGACCTGTAAAAGAAAATAAACATAATTTTTCCTATGAAAGCAAATAATTAATTACAACAATCATTGTAGTAAAAGCCCACTTTTCATGACCAATCGTTATGCAGAAACACATATTGATTATTGCATAATATACAATAAATCAAACTGTTGTATATTAACCATCCAGCATAAGCACCAAACGCAACATAAAAGTCTCCGAACATAAGGTGACACCGCCAGCCTTAGGAAACGATACTGAAATTCGCAAGGCTTCGACTGAGATAGCATCTGCCACCGTTGATTAACGCCCGCTGTGCACAGTCTTTTATTACGCGCATCGAAAAGAAACTATGAAGATGGCGTGCGCCGAACACAAACATCCATTACGCTCTGCAACTCAGAATACTTAGGGGTGACTGGTCTCTCGGGGAACACGAGTCAGCAACCCGTTCTGCTACAGACTCATGAAGATCGCGCGTCAGCACCGGTCTGGAATCATCCAAAATAGTGGACGCGCACCCACATCCCTGCTCCTTCTTTAGTAGCGATGTTTCCTACTACGTCACGAAAAGAGGAGTGCCCATGAGCTTACAAATGTGGTGCCCATCTTTAAATATAACATCTAAAAGAAACACATAGTGATAGATTCCTTACCTTAGAATATCCCCAAGCGTCAGACTGGATCCGGAAAGTTTTCGTCAGCAGTACCCCTGCGCGTCGGTAGGTGGCATTGTGCGGCTCCGCGTCCGTCGTTGGCGTCATGGTCACCGAGATGACGTCGCGGGCGCTACTTAGACGCCGCCCATGCGCGCTGACGTCAGTTCTTTCTTTTTCTGCGCAAGCAAGCGCAGATCCGGGAAGAGCAGGAACCCCCAGTCAATTTTTGACTGACTTTTTGAGGCTTTTTGTCTCTGTTTTTTCATCGAGTCTTCGACTCCTGCTGTAGATAGGATGCCCGGTTTTAAGTCCTGCGGGGACTGTCACCGTATGATGTCGGTGACGGACCCGCACCGTGTGTGTCTTTTCTGCCTGGGGCGCGACCACGACCCTAAGTCGTGCCCCGACTGCCGAGCCACGGCGCCGCAGACTTTGCAGGAGCGGTCCCGAAAGTTGCTGGAAGCGAGGCAGTCGGCTCCGCGCCGTTCGAGGACCCGGTCCCGTGGGAGGTCGAGGGACTGTGCGCGGAGTCATCACCATCGGTCTTCGGGATCCAAGTCTTCGCACTCGGGGTCAGGTAAGGCAAAGCATAAGAAGTCGAAGAAACGCCATCGTTCTCCGACTTCCCCTCGCCAGTCGACGACGCAGCTGAGAGTGCGGGTGGTGCCTCCCCCGCGGCTCCATAAGAAGAATGGTCTCAGTATACGAATTAATGTGCATTAAAGAACCAATGAATCATATACAATTAAACACAGAATCGTAGTATTCTTGATGAACAGTGTTGTTTAATCGCACTGAACAACCAGTACTTTATAACATTTGTTAACACAATTTTTAAAGCAGTGCCCCAGGAGGGAAGGGTGAAGGTATAGTGAATGAAGTGAGGATAAGGAAGTGAGTGGAACAGTGTACGGTTCACAAAATCAATAATTCCTCAGGGAGGGGCTCATACAAGAGCCAGGTAAATCACATTAGATCCATCCATTTAAGTAGCCATAGTTGCAAACAAAGAACACAGTGATGAATCGCTGTTGGTCAAACTGGCTAGCGTGGTAGATGTCGACGTTTCGACCCCTGGAGAGTAGTAGGTAAGTATATCCCTTACGTTGGGGTCTTCCTCAGGACAGGAGTGTGGGGAGGGGAGAGTGGGGGCAGATTACCATCAATAGCCCAAAAATGGGCCTGAGGAGAAACTGGGCGCGTAGGCTCCAACCTTGTATGTGCGAGCAAAAACACTTATGAAGGTGCTGATTCATGAATGAATCAAGAAGAAGGGGCCAGTCAGGGTTAATCTGCTGGCCCTGGAAAGTGAATTAATACAGTCACACCATCGGGCAAAAAAATGCTCCGTATTCAATCCTTTCGTAAGTTAAGGAGACGTCTCAGTCCGTGGAAGCCTATGCAGTCGCCGCCGGACTACCCGCCCTTTCCGGGTTCGTCGGCGACTCCGGCCAAATACAGGAATTCCTGTCGGCCTTGGCTCGCCTCTTTGGGCCGTCGGGTCCCCCTGGTGCGCCTTCGGGCCCCGCGGTCCCGACTGGGGGTCCTCGCCTTTCATCGCCGGCGGCTCCAGCCCCAGCGTCGCTGTCTGCTCCGGCCTCGGCGCCGCATGACCCCCTTGGATCCAGGCCTGGATCCTGGTCGACGCCGGTTGACCTTATAACACCTCCACCGACGTCGACCCCACCGGCACCACTTTTGCCGCCGCCCGCTCCTCGGGATGACGTCGACCCCGGTTTCAGCCCCGAAGTGGACGCGGCGTCGAGCCGGCGTCGATCGATGCCGTTCTCGACGTTGCTCGGGGATTTCTATCCCCATGTCCATGCTCCTTATTTTACACCTGTTGAACAGCCTGAGGAGCCAGGGGAGGACTGGGAGGGGTCTGAGGACCCTCTCGCAGCTGCTTGCGAGTCTGAACAGGACTGGGCTGAGGAGTTGGGGGGGGGGGGGTGCCAGTGGTCTGGATACCTCACCAGACCTTGGCATGCTGTGTCCTCCTACCATGGCTACGGAGGAGGGTGCTAGTTATGCTGTGGTGTTGCGTAGGGCGGCCGAGGCCCTACACCTCGAGCTTCCTACGGTGGCCGTCAGGACTAACCTCCTGACAGAGGTGCTTCAGCCAGCAGCTACTTCTGCGGAGCCGCTGCTTCCCTTTAATGAAGCCCTTTCTGACGTTCTTTTGGGCACTTGGTGCAGGCCCACCACAGGGGCTCCTGTGGATAGGAACGTGGCCCGACGCCATCGCCCGGCTCTGGGTGACCCCCTTTTCCTCTCCCAACATCCCACCCCCGAGAGCTTGGTTGTCTAAGCCTCTGCTTCCCCTACCGCCTTCCCTTCCACACCACCGGATAGGGAATCCAAGAAACTGGATCAGTTTGGAAAGAGAAAATGTTCTTCCAGCTCTGCGCTGCGGTCCGTGAACACCGCATTCCTCTTGGGCCATTATTCCCACTTTCTGTGGGATACGGTGGCGGACGTGCTGCCCCACTGTCCGGAGGAGGCCCGGCCAGCTCTCTCCCAGGCTGTTGCAGAGGGGAGAGACGCAGCTAAGTTAATGATTTGTTGTGGCCTAGACACCGCCGACTCACTGGGCAGATCGATTGCAACGACGGTGGCGGTTCGCTGCCACGCCTGGTTGAGGACCACTGGATTTTCAGGGGATGTCCAAAACACACTTATGGACATGCCCCTTGATGGCCGTCGCCTCTTCGGCGACAAAGCAGACCGCGCGTAGGAGCGGTTTAAGGACTCACGGGCTACGGCCAAGTCCTTGGGACTCTCTGCAGTCCGCCCTCCTCCGCCTTCTGCTTTTCGCTCCTTTCGTGGCACCGGAAGGGGCGCCCCGCAGCGTTCGCAACAGAGCCACAGGCCTGCGCAGCAAGCATCCCAGCGTGGCCACGGGTTCCGCCGTGGCAGACCAAGGGGCCAGCGGGCGGGTCAGTCCACCACCACCCCTGCCACCACTGCCTCCAAACCTTCCTAGTCCGAACTTTCAGGCCCATCAAATGCCAGTGGGCGGCAGGCTTCGCCCTCACCTCCCCCACTGGCGCACCATCACTTCGGACAGGTGGGTTTTAGAGATAGTTCGGAGGGGCTACTCCCTCCCCTTCGAGACTACCCCTCCAGCCATGCCACCTCAGTACCACCGCATGTCGGGGGATCACTTGGTGCTTCTTCAGCAGGCAGTTGCGGCCCTCTTGGCCAAGGGGGCCATCGAGCGCGTTCCGACACCAGAAGTAGGTCGTGGTTGCTATTCCCACTACTTTCTGGTGCCCAAGAAGGACAAGGGCCTGCGTCCTATCTTAGACCTCCGGAACGTCAATCGCTTCCTCCGCAAAGAGAAGTTCAAGATGCTCACTCTAGCTCAGGTCTTGTCTGCTCTCGATCCACAAGACTGGATGGTAGCGCTGGACTTGCAGGATGCCTATTTCCATATCCCCGTCCTCCCAGCCCATCGGCTTTGCTTGCGGTTCACGGTAGGCCACGAGCACTTTCAGTTCACCGTGCTCCCCTTTGGCCTTACCATCGCCCCTCGGGTGTTCACAAAGGTGATGGCGGTGGTCGCAGCTCATCTGCGCAGATCAGGGGTTTCAGTCTTCCCCTATCTCGACGACTGGTTGTTGAAGGCGGGCTCGCCCCATGCAGTCGTCTTCCCACCTCCAGACTACGGCCGACCTCCTGCACTTGCTGGGGTTCTCCATCAACGTGCCGAAGTCGCACCTGATTCCCTCTCAGAAGCTTCTCTTTATCGGAGCGGTTCTGGACACGGCGCAGTTTCGGGTCTATCCTCCCGAACAGCGAGTCCGGGATATTCGGGCTCTGATTCCCATCTTTCAACCCTTGTCCCGGGTTTCGGTCAGAGTGACTCTGAGGCTGCTGGGCCTCATGGCCTCCTGCATCCTGCTGATCATGCCAGATGGCATATGCGGGCTCTGCAGTGGGACCTGAAGTTCCAGTGGGCGCAGCATCAGGGGAACCTGTCCGATCACGTCCAGATCTCGGAGGGCACTGCACAACAGTTGCAGTGGTGGCTCACGAACTGGCATTGGATTGACGGCAGATCCCTCTCCCTTCCCCAACCAGAGTTTACAGTGGTGACGGATGCGTCCCTCCTGGGATGGGGCGGCCACATGGGAGAATCGGAGATCAGAGGCCTCTGGTCTCCGTCGGAGTCCAAGCTCCATATCAACCTTCTGGAGCTTTGGGCGATACGGCTTGCACTGAAAGCATTCTTTCCCTCTGTCAAGGGGAGAGTAGTGCAGGTGTTCACAGACAACACCACCGCCATGTGGTACTGCAACAAGCAAGGCGGGGTGGGGTCGTGGACCCTCTGTCAGGAGGCTCTGCGTCTCTGGACATGGCTGGAACATCAGGGCATGTCCCTGGTGGTTCAACACCTGGCAGGTTCTCTGAACGCCAGGGCCGACTAACTCAGCCGCAGGTGCATGCTGGATCACGAATGGCATCTGCACTCGGAGGTGGTGCAAGGTCTCTTTCAGCAGTGGGGAGAGCCTTGGTTAGATCTATTCGCCACCGAAGAGAGCGCGCAATGTCATCAGTTCTGCGTGTTGGAATTTCCAAGGCGGCACTCGCTCGGCGACGCTTTTCGTCGCGAGTGGAGTTGCGGTCTATTGTACGCCTTTCCGCCTATACCACTTCTGCCGAGAGTGCTGAAGATCAGGCGCGACCGGGCACAAGTCATCCTTGTGGCCCCGGACTGGGCTCGAAGAGTATGGTATCCTGAGCTACTCAGTATGAGCATCGATCCCCCAATCAGACTGCCTCTTCGGGAGGATCTTCTGTCGCAGCAGCAGGGGACGGTCCTCCACCCGAACCTGTCAAGCCTCCACCTCTTTGCGTGGAGATTGAGCGGCAGGAGTTGATTCCTTTCGACTTGCCTCCTGAAGTTTGTGATGTCATTCTGGCAGCCAGGCGTCCCTCTACTAAAGTGGTATACGCCTGCAGGTGGAACAAGTTTGTGGCATGGTGCACAGCAAAGGCTGTGGATCCCCTTTCTGCCCCTCTTTCTGAAGTTCTACTGTTCCTTCTTTCTTTGGCCCAGCAGGGCTCTGCTCTTGGCACTGTCAAGGGCTACCTTTCTGCTATTTCGGCCGTTCTCAGGCTCCCTGATCAGCCCTCTCTTTTCAAGTCCCCTGTTGTAAATAGATTTCTCAAAGGCATTACACACCTTTTCCCTCCTATTCCTTTCGTGATGCCTCAGTGGGACTTGAATTTGGTTCTTACATACTTGATGTTTGCTCCCTTTGAGTCACTTCATAACTGCCCTCTTCGTCTCTTGACCTTGAAGACTGCTTTCCTGGTGGCCATCACCTCCGCTAGGCGAGTGAGTGAGCTCCAGGCTCTTTCTTGTAAGCCTCCTTTCCTATCAGTCCATCCGGACAAGGTTGTGCTCAGGCCCCGTCCTTCCTTTTTGCCAAAAGTGGTTACGTCCTTTCACATTGGGCAGACTATTACCTTGCCCACCTTCTTTCCGCCTCCTCATCCTTCCAGAGAGGAAGAGAGGCTCCACCGTCTGGACCCAAAACGTGCGCTCTCCTTTTATCTCAACCGCACACAGCAGTTCCGGGTGGATGACCAGCTCTTTGTTGGCTACGTTGGCACCAAGAAAGGTTGGGCGGTACACAAGAGAACTATCTCCCGCTGGGTTGTCTTATGTATCAAAGCCTGTTACTCTTTGGCTAAAAGAACCTCCGGTGGGGCTGCGTGCTCATTCCACCAGAGCTACTGCAGCCACTACTGCATTGGGACGTGGTGTCCCCTGCAAGACATCTGTCAGGCAGCCACGTGGGCCTTGCTGCACACGTTTACCAAGCATTATTGCCTGGACAGCCAAGTCCGGAGAGACGGCTTCTTTGGCCGTTCTGATCTCCGTGACTTTCTGGTGTGATCTTGGTTCGCAGACCCACCACCGGGGTTGGTATTGCTGGGGTATCTATTCTAAGGTAAGGAATCTATCACTATGTGTTTCTTTCAGATGAACAAGTTACTTACCTTCGGTAACGATATATCTGGAAGAAACATTAGTAGTGATAGATTCCTTACAGCCCCACCCATCCTCCCCGTTCTGCGAACTGATTTCTAGGGTTAAGGTCATCCCTTTCAGGGCCCTAATTTCAATGCACCAGTGGTCAGTATCTTGCATGGCTCTGCGTTCCTGGCGCGGAAAGTCGTGTACAGAACTGACAGCGCGCGTGGGCGTCGTCTAAGTAGCGCCCGTGACGTCATCTCGGCGACCACGACGCCAACGACGGACGCGGAGCCGCACGACGCCACCTACCGACGCGCAGGGGTACTGCTGACGAAAACTTTCCGGGTCCAGTCTGACGCCTGGGGATATTCTAAGGTAAGGAATCTATCACTACTAATGTTTCTTACAGATCTATTGTTACCGAAGGTAAGTAACTTGTTCATTCTGTGCTGTCTTGTACCAGCGTTCTCTGCATTCCCACCATTCTCTGCATTCCCACCATTCTCTGCATTTCCACCATTTTCTGCCTACTAACAAATGATGTTTTCCACATCTTTTAACCACTTTTTGTTCTGAACATAGCGCAATATGGGCACAACACCTGCAGTCCCTGACACTTTGAAGTCAGAGAGTCAAGTTTGAAACATAAAACTCCCTGGGAATACAGAGCCTGACATTTTCCCCCCTGTCTTTGAATGTACAGCAAATGTGACAAGATAAAAACTAAATGTAATGATTCAATACATCTCAATTAGGGTTTCACCCGTGGATGCTTCTCAGTTCTTGTGAGAAGTGCATTTAAACTCAACAGCCCCTTCACTCTTGTGCAGATAACGCCATTGGTCATACTTAAAAATATTTCAGTAGAGGGCATCTGCAAGATCATTGTTCCATCTACTCCCTCGCCATATTTGCCTGAAGTGGAAGTCTTTTAACTTTGGCAATGTATAAAACAACATCTCCATGTTCGCTCAATAGATAAGGCAATCTGAATAAGATCGGAATTTCTTTAGGTCAAACGTAACACCCAATTCAGTTATCCTATCATCTGTGAAGAAGAGGTACCCAAATTTAGCTTCAAGAGATCTATAAAACAAATACCATTGGAAGAAGGAACTAGGATGAAGCGTGTGCATATCATGGCTGCAAACTGTATAGCCTTTCTAGTTTCAGATTATGTCACTCTTCGAAAATGGTGCAGAGATTATGTGAAGGTCTGCCTTGAAATTAAAGGCAAGATTGAGATATGTGCTGGGCTTAGGCATGCTCATCACAAGCAAAATTATTAGCACCTCAACAAAAACAATGTTTCAAGTTTGTGCAACACCTCAAACTTTGGAGAAAACCAATCAAGTCCAAGTTTATCCTTCTGGATATATACTCCTGGCAGCAAATATCAGAAATCAGTGTATCTCACTCCTTGGTAATGGCAGGCATCCCATAGTGCTATGAGAGATGCAACTCTTCCGGCCAGTTCTTTAAACAATCAGATGTTGGACCTTAACTCTGCCAGCCCTTTTCCTTTATTGGAGTAGAATTCACGTCCTCAAAAGAAACTCCCCGTCCGTCTCCCTGTTCCTTTTGTTTCTGGTCATAAGTAACCGTGGCCTGTGCAACAGTCTGCCTTGTCTTTAAAAAAAAAAAAAAAAAAAAAAAAAAGTTCAATTAAAACTGAGCTCTTACTCCTGCTAAAGAGCCTGTGAAATCTTGGACAACAACAGGAAGACATACTTCTGCAGGTTTGGAGGAGTATTTGAAAAAGTCAGCACATTAATTGGCTATGGCTTTCTACCTTGCCCACCAAAGTATGATGATACCGGCCCCATTCAACCGCTACCCTCTCTAGACTCAGCACGTGTAGAATGTAGCTTTCAGGTGTGAAACCTGAGTTCGGTTAAACTCTCACTCCCCCCTTGGACCTGTCTCTGGGATCTTGGCTGAAGGCTGGTTACTTTACCCTAGGGGAGATGGAGAGCCTGCTTGGATGCACAAGGAGCTGGACTGTGCAACATGGGAGGAGCCAATCTGCTCTTCTCATCAGGTGCAGGACAATATTGCAACAGATAGAGGTTTCTGAGGAGCCATGAAGCCTCCACAGTCAAGCTGGCCAAGAGATCCAAGAGCTACTTCGTCTGCATTTGGGAGCTGCAACATCGCCCGCCAGCTTTGAAATGGAAACCTGCATCTCCTGACCTACTTGTAATATCAGTGGGTCTGCATGGACCCTTTACCAGTCCCAGAATGTGCAGGAGAGGTTGTCCTGATTTTGAAACAGTTCAAACCATCTTTCTAGCTTGTATGTTTCCAGAGATAGTGGCATTTGAAATCCGAAGTCCATTTTTCAATGGGAACTGGTGAAGCCATTGGGGTGAGAAGGTCTGCCTTATCATCCCATGCCACCAGGAAATTGCAACTGGTAGCTTTCATGATGTGAGCCTCTAAAATGTAGGTGCCCCAGAGGGCGCCATTGCGGGTGCTGACCCACTACTATTTGTCCCCATTGAATACTAAACAATCATTTGGGCTCTTAATTGGTTTTTGGACCCCAGTGAAATGTGTCCTAATCCACTTGTTGAGCGGATCTCTGATCACCTTTGCATGGAATACCAAAACGTTTGAGAAAACTGAATTGCATATGTGATTTCATTGTGGTTTTTTAAAAGTTTTTTTTAGTAGACAGATGTTTGAGCTTAGGTATTTATTTTCTTTGATATTTATTTATGTATTTATTTTATTTTTTATGGGAAACTCTGGATCTGAACATTCCACCCTGGGTTTTGCAGCAGGGTACCCAGCGTTGGGTTAGAACAATATTTTATTCCAAAAGCCCTTCATAAGTATCCATAACACAAATCATGATCCCTCACAGCAGAAGCCTTTCTGAGAGATCCAGAGAACGAATGAGTTGTGAAATGTTGAAAGTTATGACTTATTTCCTGTGTCCTACAGTATCTGACACACTAATTCCTGCGACCTCCTTTAGTAAGCCCTGACTATTAGGCCTTCTAAGCCTACAGTGACTTAGTTGTTCAGATGGAGTGAATTTATATTGCTGACCCTAGGACAATGGTTAACACATGAATTCATACCGATACAATATAGTAAAAACATGTCTGCCAGGACCTCGCATAAAAGACCGTACAATTATGGATTCAAATTGCACATTTCTATTTAACACCCTTGAGAGGTTCTGGAATTGTCAGTAGGCTGGCTTTTTAAACTAACAAGAATGAATTTTTCAAATTAGAGCTAATTGTTCATATAAACTTTTGTTAAAGTCATAATGGGATAATGACATCAGTAAATTAGGCGTTTCATATTTGTGCAGGTCTATCAACTAGTCACCTTGTTTTTACAAGTTCACTGTATTACTAGAGGACAGATTAGTATTTGCCACAATTGCACACATTTAGATGTCCTGCCTGAAAATTGCTAAATTTTTGAGTGTTACTGTACATTAGACATCCATTTGAAATATATTGGAGCAGTTGAACTGATTCTTATCTGAAGCTTCTGATCTAGACACTGGAAAAAACGTGTTGTTATCCTGTTTTTTTTCAGCTAGCTAAATATTTAGTGTAAATGTTGTTTTTTATTCAAGGCAGTGAATCCTGGAAAATCACTGTTCCTGCTGTATGCACTGAAGAGTTCCCCAAGGCTCAGCATGCTTTATCTATACCTATTTGATTACACAGAAACATTTCTGCCATTCATCCATACAACTTGTCCTACACAGGCAGAGGAAGAAGATCTTGTCAGCATATTTTTAGTAAGTAATAAAACATTGATATTGACAATAAATGTGTATGCTTCATCTCCAGTTATATAAAGAATTCTCAATTTAAGAAACAAAGGAGACCTATATTACTATTAGTAGGTCATTGATTGCCAGTTTGTTGACTTCCGAAGAATAGTCTTTCATTTGGCACCATATTGTAGCTATAGATTGCAGGACTAGACACCCCGCAACCTAATGCATCTGTTTTATTCCTCGAGTGGTACATGTAAATTTGTTTAACTAAATGATTAATACCTTTGTCATCATTATGCACAAAGAATTTTTTTGTAACAATACGATTCTCTCATAGTCTACAGATACAACTGACCATGTTAAAGTGCTTCGTAAATTCCCTGTTTGCTAACAATTGGAAAATTAAGGCTGCTTACATTTTAAAAATGTCGCAGTTTTGCAATATTCATAGATAAGATATTGCTTCCACTTTGACGAATAGTATAGAAAACAGATGGTCCTAGACTTATTTACCACACAAAGTCAAAAATATTTTCAATTTGAGATTCTATTCAGGCATGCATACGATCAGCCTAAGGTATCAAATGCAAAACAAATTTTTCAAATGTGCACCTGGCATGAGACAACAATGGCACCTAATAGCTTTTTAAAAAGATATCTGTTTTTATTCACAGACACATATTAAACAGTAAGCAAATTACCGTATTCAGTAATAGTTAAGAGGTTGCTCCAAAGGAAGGGGCGTGAAAAAGTGGTGCTCATGCGTGCAATAGATATGGTGAAAAAACGGGGAAAAAATTTGTACAGTAAAGGTAGTTCAAAACACATAATTACAATTTATTAGAAGCAAAAACTGGAATCAAAAACCAGTTGATCATGGCCTGTCCACCATCAAACACTTTTTATATATAGTCGTTTTTGATAATTTCCAGGGAGACCGAGAGATATCATCTGTAAGTTGGACAGGATAGTGGTGGCATGTGACACAGGCCCACTTGGGGATGAGTGTGACGTTTCGACCCGACTTAAAAGCATGAAGGGTAACTACATCCTCAGCTCGCGGGTCTTCCTCAGGGCAGGGGAGGTAGGAGACAACCTAGTTGTAGGGTCCAGTGGATGAGTAATTCTGATCACAGCTCCCGGGGATGGGAAGTCCGCACTGCTGTTGCGGTGTAAATTATTTCATGGTAAGGGTATCAATGATCCTGTTAGCGTCAGCCAAAGTCTTGTTCAAGACGAGCGAGGTGTCGAGCCTCTCCCGGGCAGTTTCATTCTTCTAAGAGACTACTTTGGGGCGATCAGTTCACCCGTGATGGAGTTTTCCTCCCGCCATTAATTCACTTTGGCTGACGCTAACAGGATCATTGATACCCTTACCATGAAATAATTTACACCGCAACGGCAGTGCGGACTTCCCATCCCCGGGAGCTGTGATCAGAATTACTCATCCACTGGCACCTACGACTAGGTTGTCTCCTACATCCCCTGTCCTGAGGAAGACCTGCCAGCTGAGGATGTAGTTACCCTTCATGCTTTTAAGTCGGGTCGAAACTCATCCCCAAGTGGGCCTGTAACACATGTCACCACTATCCTGTCCAACTTACAGATGATATCTCTCTGTCTCCCTGGAAATGATCAAAAATGACTATATATAAAAAGTGTTTGATGGTGGACAGGCCATGATCAACTAGTTTTTGATACCAGTTTTTGCTTCTAATAAATTGTAATTATTCTGTTTTGAACTCCCTTTACTGTACAAATTTTTTCCCCTTTTTTTCACCTTATCTATTGCACGCATGAGCACCACTTTTTCACGCCCCTTCCTTTGGAGCAACCTCTTAACTATTACTGAACATGGTAATTTGCTTACTGTTTAATATGTCTCTGTGAATAAAAACAGATATCTTCTTAAAAAGCTATTAGGTGCCATTGTTGTCTTTCATGCCAGGTGCACATTTGAAAAAAAAAATTGTATTTGATTCCTTAGGCTGATCGTATGCATGCCTGAATTGCATGTCAAATTGAAAATATTTTTGACTTTATTGCGTGGTAAATAAGTCTAGGACCATCTGTTTTCTATACTATTTGACACCCAGATCCGCGGACAATTGGGTTACCCCATTATATTATGTCTACTTTGACAAAGGCCTGTCAATTAAGGCTGTTAAGGAATTTTACTATGGCTTCTCTGAGACGGCTCCAGTAGGAGAGACCACTTTGGTATCATTGGGAAACATACCTAACGGCCCTTCTCCAGTAGGTTGTTGTCCCCTTCTCTATATGTTTAGAATTATTCTTTTCTTTCAAGAAGGCTTCTGTAACTTTTTGCAAAGATTTATTTGCTCTTTACTTTGTCTTTAATGCGTTACTATTATGTCCAAGAGTTTTATGGCTATTAAAAGACAATCTTGCTACTAAACATTATTGAGCACTGTAGTGACAAACCACAGAAAGCACAATTGCAGTGGGTCATCTCAGTTCATGTACTTAAGGTTTGAATCATAGGATTTTCTTTACTATTATTAGGCAGATAAACATATGTGGCCATTTGCAGGATACACTTTGTAGATTGTTAAAAAAAAAGAAAACACTTTTGGTAGGAAAACATCGCTATAATCAGAACACATTCTTTTTTCTCCTAAATTATATTATCTTGTTTGAATATTCAAATTATACAGAATACTCTCCACCAGTGAAATAGGATTTGGCAAAAAAACACAGGCAGTAAAATTGTGTGTTTTGAATGTAAATCTTAAATGGGTTTAGGATGGTAAGAAGGATGGATTCTAAGTGAAACTTTGTTATGGGGAACAGAGTTTAAGGCTTTTGGAAGCATAACCTTAATGCGTTAGAGAGAGAATGAATATGCTTGGAAAGATTTACATGATATAATGTACTTTTATAGAGGGAAATTGTAATCTGGATTTAGTGAAATAAAGAAGATGCAACTGTGTTCTCTCTTCTTGGGAAGTTCTTGATTCAACCACTTTTTTAATACGCCCTATACAAAGTCTTTTCCACTTGGATACATACTTGGTTCCCGTAAATAGACACACTAACTTTTTTTTGAGTGTCTGTGTAGTTTGAAGGTGGAGTCAGGTGACCATGCTGCAAGTACTTCAGTGTAAAGCATTTAATTTCAGACATGGAAAGCAGTGGTAAGAAATCCTGCCTGACATTTTTGTTGGGAAATCCAGCTTGCACAGTGTCATCTTTCATGTTTCGTAGTATAGGCAAAGAAGATTGGAGTACCACCACTGGTTTGCCCGGGTTATAATAATGAGAATAATTTTAATCTTGGTCTGCAACAGCATCTGCATTATTTTGCGGAAAACGGGCATGGGCATTAGATTTGATTTGTGGACGCAGAAGGGTAAAAAGTCTCTGCAATTTGGGTCTTGTTGATTATAGATTTCATGACTTTATTTATTTCAACGTCCTAATGTAGGACACATAATGTAGGTAGATGTAACTATAAAAACAAACGAAATAGTGACAAAGAAAGAAATTAATAAACCAAATATGAACATGAATTGCAACATTGTAACAGTGGTTTTAGAAGTTCATTTCATGGTATGATGACACCAGTATTTGTTCACTAACCCCCTATTCTGGCCATTAGCTAAATTATCTTAAAACCAAAAGAGGTTGTCTGAGCTACTTGAGGTGGTCTTTCATCACATACCTTAGCCGAACAAGAGATCTGTTGTTCTTTACTTCGAAGAAAGGTTATATTTCTTGCCCTTGTTCCAGCACGCTAATAGGGTTAATCTGGCTACAAGAAGCCTGCAGGTGGTCTTTAGCAGAGGTGTTTACAGCTCTGCGTGTACAAACCAAGTCTCACAGGAAGTTGAAGATTCACCTCTCTACCTAATAGTTGTTAATACAAAGCTTAAATGCATTTTATGAATCATAGGATATTCATTGAAAGTCATAAAGGCTTGAATAATTCCCCACCGTCTGTGTGGACCCTGAAAAACCTATTTGCATAGTTGTACTTTCATGGAGATTACATTGTGGAATGTCTTTATCCATACAGCCATGTAAAATCATAGACAATAAAGTCTATTAGAAATGTAATTTTTCTTCTGAATGTCCATAATGTTGTCATAGAGTGCTCAAAAGTATGCGCATTGCAGCATCGGTCCTGCACAAACACCTTTAAATATTGTGTACATGAAGGTGGAAAATGTAGCCTCATAGCTTACATTAGAAGTAAGGAAAAGCGACCTGTCCCTGTAAAAACCTGGAAGGCTCCCCTTTCTACGATTAATTGTACCTGCAGTTGCCTTCCATAGTCAGTTCTTTTTTCTGGCTTGCCTCAGAAGGATCTCTGAACTAGGGGTGGGCGGAACTTGCAGAGTTTCACTCTGCATAAATCCGCGGAGTTACATCAGACTCTGAGATTCAGAGGAGTTTCACTGATGGGCTGAAATATGCATGACGCGCTGCAATTTGGCGCCAGTAGTGTGAGCAGTGCTGAAAAATCGGTGCAAATTGCACCATGCGGTGCACAGAGTACGCTGCCATTAGAGTTGACGTTGCTGCCATTCTGGCAGCAAATCTACTCAAAAAGCAGCATTTGACCATGACCGCTCATGACAGCCCGCATTAGAAAATGGTGCCAGTGGATGCCAAATCTCGCTCGCTCTCACATTTCTGAACTCTGGCAGGAAGAAATCCCACCATGCAGCGATTGGTGGAATTTGGCTGGAACTCCATGTTACAAGAGTAATGCTGAGTTACCAAATTCCTCCAGTTCTGCCGTCGGAATGAAACATTCCACCTACCCCTACTCTGAACACCTGTGAGGTTTTCACACCTCTGAAAATATTTACCTTTTCTGTCAAAAAAAGTTTGCTTTTTCACTCAACATCATTTTAACAACTGCTGTCGAGTGAAGTGATTTGTTTTTCTCTTGACTCTAATATTTTAGTCCAAAAGCCATCCCTTTTCTATAAGTGCCCTTCAAGTGGAAGGAAGAAGGCAGTTAGAGATGCCCACAAGTCTCTGTGGTCTGCCTCCCAGTACCCCACTCTGTCAAAAAAGTTTGACATTTGGAAAATAAATAATGTATTAAGAGAACACTTAAAGACAGGAAAGGCATCTAACTTAGGGGCGTGGTGCAGGACATGAGGGCTACAGAAGGAGGAAAGCAATCTTAAGAGGTCAGTCTCTACCTACATCCCTTCAAAGGAGAACTCAATGGTGAGGCTGCACCGTTGAAGCTCCAAGTCATCGATGTCAAAATACTCAAGATTGACAGTGAGAAAATCTCTTTTGCTGTTGATGGCAATACTTAATGCCAGATCAATGTTTAGCGGTTCCCCGACGTCCAACAAAGACCCAAGATTGTCCAAGAACACAGACACCGTTGAAGTCGAGAGCCAAATCAACATCGGCGAATTCCCCATTGACGTTGGAAAGGTAAAGGATTTCACTTTCCCCAGCATGGTCGCTGTCTCTTCCCGCCCAGACTGGACCCTCTTCTACAGAGTCATTCTGCTCTATCAGCTAGAGGTGAACAGAGGAAACCACAGTTTCTTTACTACTTCGCCCAAGTATGGTTGTGGATCTGAACCCGGCCCCCCTACCGGATCGTCCAGTGAGGCTAATAATTCCATTTGAGAATCCAGTCTAGACACTTTTAATACCTTTTGGTTCGTTTTCCACTAAAATACTCCTCTAAAGCGACCTTTATATACTCTTTGAGAAAATGGAATCCCTCATCTCCTACTATAGCATCATCTCTTTTGTCTGTCAGCAAAATACTGAGATCACCCCCACGAGCTCAAATTCCTTATTCTGGCCCATCATACTCTTCCTGCATACCTACTTCACCAGCTTATTCTCCATCCAGAGTCTTTCCATCATACAATAATCTAACTTATCAGTACGTTCTCTCCAGAGGAGTGGTGAAGCTTAATGTTTATTTAGACAAACCCCAGCAAGCAGTGTTTGTCATTCTGGAGATTTTCCAGCCAAGGCCTGCGCCCAGGCTTCTTTTGATACTTCTTCAGAAGGAGGATAATTATTAATAATTCAATATATTTGATGAATTGTTGTCTTGAAAAATAGGTGTTACCTCAAAACCTGTTGGCTGTGGTCTATTTTTTTTTTTTAAGCAAACTTTATTGGGTTTTTACAAAGGCTCCAGGTAGGTGTCAATTATGCAACATACGTATCATTGCTCAGGATTGCAATTGATCGGTTGTGTATGCAGATAGGTCAGTAGCAAAACAAAAGGACTACAGGTCATCTCAGTGACCGCGGTTTCCCCACTTTTCCCCGGCATCCCAATGTACATACGTTGTATTGTGTTCAGGCCAGGGACTGCTAGACATGACTGCAGGCCCAACCTTAAGTTTCCTTCCCACAACGTGCCCCCTCCCCTCCCCTCCCCCCAGGCGTGCCACTTGTACTCAAATCGCTAGTTTGCGGTATCCCACCACTCCAGGTTAGTGTTCATAGTTGGCTGGGGCAGCATTTTAGGGTATCTTGGTCAATAAGGGCGGCAGTGTGCTGTCTGTTAGTGGATCCCACGGATCCATGATTTGCTCAGAGGTATGTAGCTTAGTCTACTCCTGCCGGGGGCTCTCCTATCGACTCCTCCTCTTCAGCGTCCTCTGGGATTTTAAGTGGTACAACTAACATTTCCCAAGCTCCTGCTGCTTCCAGCGCCCTCTCGCTCCCCGTTCTTTTTGCTATTTGCATCCTGATCATTCCTTCACATTCTGCCCACTTAATGAGTTCTTTTTTCTATCTGGCTATGCTTGGACCATGCTTTGCTTTCCAGTGCATGGTGATGTCTCTTTTGGCTAATAGGAGGCCCATATCTAAAAATTTCCTCGTGATTTTATTTTTGGATGTATGAGGGAACCAGTGTAATATGCAGAATTTCTTAGTCGGCTCAACTTCTCTGTCGGTGATGTCGGACAGCAACGTCGTTACTTCCCCCCCAAAAATTACTCCGGTGCGGGCAGTCCCATACCATGTGCTTGAAATTTGCTCCTTCTCTATTACATCGCGGACAAGCCGCTGTTTGGGTCGGGAAATACTTATTAATCTTTTCCGGGGTGAGGTATGCTCTATGTAAGATATAAAAATGTACCAACTGGAATCTGGCATTTCTAGTGCTCTTCCAAGCCCTCTCTACTTGCTCCCCCCCAGGTTTTCTCTGGAAAAGCCTCATCAAGGTCTGAATCCCACTTGAGTCGCAACTCCGATAAGGGCAGTAGTGTTTCCCGCGTTATGCGCCTGTACAAACACGTAACCGCCTTGAATGTACCTGCCGCCAACACCCCGTATTGGCAGCACAGTGACGTCTTTGGTTGGGTGAGTCCCTCTCCCCAGTGTTTTCGTATGGCCGCAGTGAGGGCAGAGTACAACAGGAATTCCCCCCTGGGTAGGTCGTATCGGTCCTGCAGATCGTTGAACGGGATCATGGCCCCTTCCTCATATAAGTCTCCTATTTTAGCCAACCCTTGTTCCGCCCAAGTCACCAGTCTCTGCCAGCTACCCCCATGTCGCAAGGCTTCGCACATATGTAACGGGATTTCCGGGGCATAAGGGCGTCTAATTTTGGCCTGTCGAAGGCTCCTATTCCAGCACCGTCGTGCTGTGTTGAGTTCCGAGTAGAGACTTGGGGCTCGAATAGGAAGCCGCAATAAAATTTGGGATAACTGTCTTAAGGTCACAAAGTCTTCTCTCCGTTCTTCCTCCCCCCTGAGACAATTCGCCACCCATTGTGTGAGCCATTGGAATTGTGCCTATAGGTAGTAGGCCTCAGTCAGGCACCGCCAATCCTCCCTCCGCTCTTGGCCGCATGAGAACAGTAAGCGCCACCCTTCGCCTGCCATTGCCCCACAGAAAACCCGTGATCATTGACCTGAGTTGGGCAAAGTACTTTGTCGGTATCCAGACCGGCAAGGTCCCAAAGTAATATAATAACCTCGGTAGGGTCACCATTTTAAGCAGAGCTACCCGGCCGGCTACAGATAGCGGCAAGGAGCCCCAGAAGTCAAAATTGCTTTTTGCTCCTCTAATGGCTTTCCCTATATTACCCTCTAGTATGTCTTCCTGAGTGTGATATATTTGAGTACCCAGGTACGACAGGCACCTATCTTCCCATCTCACCCCCTGTGTGTCCTGTGGGCCTATCCTGCCCCCTTTCGCAGGGAACAGACAAGACTTTGCCCAATTCACCTTTAGCCCTGCCACTCTGCTTAGGCCCTGTAGTAATTCGTTCGCGCCCTGAAGCGCCTCTCCCGAATCGGCCAGAAACAACAATAGGTCGTCGGCATAGAGCGCAATGTGGTGGATCTGCCCATGAACATTAAGTCCCTGATAGGATTGCCCTGTTCTAGCTTTCGCTGACAATGGTTCCATCGCCAGGGCGAACAGTAGGGGGGAAAGGGGACACCCCTGTCGGGTTCCCCGTCCAACGCTGCAGGTATCAGATATTAGCCCACCAGTTTTAACCCTAGCAGTGGAGTCGGAATACAGGAGAGCTGTCCAGCCCACAAATTTGTCTCCCAGCCCAAACATCCGCATCACATGGAACAAGTAAGGCCATTCCAGGCTATCAAACGCTTTTTCTATATCTACTGCGAAGATCGTCGCCATATCTTTCCTATAGGAGTCAGCCTCCAGCACTCGTAGAAGGCGCCGAATGTTAAGCACTGTGTTTCTGGTGGGAATAAACCCGGATTGGTCTTTGTGTATTAGGGTTGTCATGTATGGGAGTAAGCGAGTGGCCAGTATCCTACTCAGTATTTTGTAGTCTAAGTTAAGCATAGAGAGCGGCCGATATACCGTTTTATCCCATGGTGGCTTTCCCGGTTTGAGCAATGGTATGATGATCGCCTCCCTAGTGGATACGGGCAGGTGTCCCACTTGCCCTGCATCATTATATAGCTTTACCAGCTGAGGGGCCAACAAATCAATGTAAGCTAGGTAGAATTCAATTGGTAGGCCATCCGTTCCTGGTGTTTTATTTCATGCCATCC
The DNA here is from genome assembly GCA_963921515.1 of Calotriton arnoldi. Classification (NCBI taxonomy): domain Eukaryota; kingdom Metazoa; phylum Chordata; class Amphibia; order Caudata; family Salamandridae; genus Calotriton; species Calotriton arnoldi. The sequence continues at coordinate 1,776,678 of CAWUFW010001964.1, forward strand.
TTTTAATAGCCCCTCTTACTTCCCCAATCTCCACTTCCCGCATCTCCACTTCCCGCCCCAGGGTATCTGCGACTCCCTCGTCTAGAACTGGTAGTTCCACGTCTCGTATGAACTCAGATCCTCCTCCACTGGGAGCAGCTTACTCTTGTATAGGTCAGTGTAGTATTCTAAAAACAAGTCATTAATACCTTGTTGGTCGTATCGCACTGCTCCACCCTGCCCCCTAAGCTCCAAGATTACCGTGCCTCTCTTGGCTGGATTAGCCAACAAAGCCAGTAGAGCCCCGACTTATCCCTCTGAGTGAGCACGAGTTATGTATTTTTTGTAGTCAAAACAACGAAGGCGTTCTACCTGCACTGCCACTGCTTCTCTAGCCTCCAAGAGTTCCCTCTGCTTGTCTGCTTTCTCAAGTCTTTCCTTTTCTAGTTCTCTTAGGCGCTGGTCTTCCCTCTGTATGTCCTGAAGTAGCACCTTCCGTGTTCCCATCATCTCTGATATACAGCGCCCCCTAATGACTGGTTTAAATGCATCCCACTCTACTAAGGAGTTCGCTGCAGTGTTAGCGTTGTCTTGGAAATAATGGACAATAGCTGTGCCCGTCGCTTCATGAAACACCTGGTCCTCGGGTCTCAAGCGCCAGGTGGGGATTTTGGGTCGCGCGCGGGACCATTGCAAGCTTATCAACTCAGGATTGTGGTTGGATATCGTCCGAGTGAGGTATTCACTGCTGCGAACCCCCTCATGTACATCAGGGGAACACAGTATGACATCTAGTCGAACATGCAGTTCATGCATGGCTGAGAAAAAGGAGTAATCCCGGGTCCCAGGGTGTTGAGCTCTCCATGAATCTATCAATCCCCACCTCTGCTGCCAGTTACACCTTGCCTCTGCTAGTTTGTGTGGGGGTGCGTCAGGGAGCGGAGGGTGGGAACGGCGGTCAAGAGTAACTTCTGATGTACAATTAAAGTCGCCTCCCAATAAAACTGAACCCGTGAGTATGGAGCCCAGTTTCCCAGAGAGGTGTGAAAAGAAGGTTGGTTGGTCCGAGTTAGGCGCATATATGCTACCCAATATGAGTATGAGTATACACTTATAAAGCGCATGGCTACCAAAGGCCTCCCAGCGCTAGAGACAAAGTCGACAACTAAAGAGTAACAGGGGGGATCAAGGAAACAGAGTCTTCAGGAGTTTGCGGAAAGAAAGATGATTGACCTCCAGCCGGATATGGTCTGGTAGCTGATTCCAACATTTTGTCGCAATGAAGGAAAACAGACGTCCACCACACCGAGCTCGGTTTATTCTGGGGACAGCTGCTAGGAGTTTTTTCCCGGAGCGCAATGCTCGTAGCGGGAGGTATGGGGAAATGATAAATTGCAGAATTGGTGGTGCCCTAGCTGACAGTGACTTATGGGCGATGCACAAAGCCTTGAACTGAATTCTTTCGGCCACTGGTAGCCAGTGCAAAGCAATAATGTGTGGTTTGGCAGATTCCCGATTATGAGCCTGCATAAGAAGTCGCGCCGCACTGTTTTGAACCGTTTGGAGTTTTTTAATATTGGAGCAAGGAGCTCCAAGGTAGAGCACATTGGCATAGTCAAGCCTCGGAAGAATCAAGGCTTGCACCAGTAATTTCCTTGCAATAAAAAGCAGAAAGGGAAGAACTTTCCTAATCATTTTTAGGATACCATAACAGGTGCCTGCCACCCTGCGCGCCTGTTCCCTAAAGTTCAGGTTGTGATCCAACCACACCCCGAGACTTTTTATTTGCTCTTTGGGGGTGGGCATCACACCTAAGCATTTAGGCCAAAGTACGCTGGTATCAAGATTGGTGGTCTTGCCCAAAAACATCAACTCCGTTTTGGCTGCATTCAGTTTTAGGAAAGAGCCATCCATCCACGCGGAGATCCTTTCCAAGCAATTGGCCAAATTAATCTTAGAATTGTCCAGAAGATTGAGGGACACAATCAGCTGAGTGTCATCAGCATACAAGATGATCCTAACCCCAAAGGGCTTGACCACCTCAGCCAGTGGGTGTAGATAAACATTAAAAAGTGTGGGGCTCAGGGAGGAGCCCTGAGGCATCCCACATCGCAGAGGCATACTTTCCGAGATAAAATTGTTCTCAAAAACCTGGAATGATCTATCGGCCAAGAAAGACTCAAGCCATTTGAGTAAAATTCCTGAAACCCAATCTCTCTGAGTCTTACGATCAATAGTTGGTGGTTGACCGCGTCGAAGGCCGCACTGAGGTCGAGCAATACAATAGCTGCAGACCCGCCGCTATCCAGAATTTTTCTGGCTTCTTCAACCACTGCTAATAGGGCCGTCTCCGTGCCTTGTTGGGGCCTAAAGCCCGTTTGAGAGGGGTGAAGACGTTCATTCTCCTCCAAAAAAGCGGAGAGAACGGAAGTGACATACTTTGTGCAAATTTTGGCAATACCTGGCAGGAGCGAGATCGGCCGGTAATTAGCAAAGGCTTCATAGTCCAGGGTGGATTTCTTCAAAAGAGCTCTGACCATGGCCCGTTTCCATGAGTATGGGACAATCCCAGAAGAAAGTGATGTATTGATGAGATCCAAAATAACTGGGGCAACAGAGTCAAAGACCTGACTGAGAATAATAGGGGGTACAACATCGCTTGGGGAGCCTGAATTCAGACGGTCAAGGTAGATTTTTAAAGATTTCATATCCAAGAGAGGGATTGTCTCAATAAAAGGGTCTGGAAGTTTAGCATCAGCAGGGGGGATGTAGGGTGAAAGAGGGGGAAAGGTCGAATAAATATCTTCAATTTTCTTATAAAAGTAATGAGCCAAATTATTACAGTGTCCTAAGGTGTCTTCAGACGGTAAGGGGGGCACAGGAGGCTTAAGGAGGGATTTAGCAATTTCAAAAATTTCACGGGGGAGTTGGAGGCTGAAATCTTTTTTTCATAATACTCGGATTGGGCAGTTCTAATTTCTGCCTTATAGGCTTTAATGGCTTCTCTGTATTTAGTCTTCTCAACAGTAGAGAAGTCCTTTCTCCAGCTTCTCTCCAGGCGCTTACATAGTTGTTTCAGTTCTCGAAGTTTAGGGGAGTACCAGGCTGCGCAGTGCCCATCTTTTTTTACTAGTTATCCAGTTTTTTGGGATTAGCGTATCCAACGATAATTCCAACCATTGATTGACTTTATTGTTAGCAGCTTCCGGATCATTACTTAAGTCGGGTTTGGAATTGTTCAAGGTAGATGCCCAGGAGTCAATAGAAAGTTTAGACCAGTTCCGACACCACATTTTTACCCTTTCCCGTGGATGACCAGCATCCTGTTTAGTCCACACAAAGGGGACCATAAGGTGATCTGACCACGGCAGGGGGATATGCTCTTCCACAACAAGACTATCAATGTTGGAGAAGAGTGGGTCAAGGAGATGGCCTTTTTGGTGGGTGGGGCCGGACACTTTCAGCTTCAGTGCCAGAGCACCCAGATTGTCAATTACAGCCTCAGCATCAGAAGAAGATGCCACATCAAAATGAATATTAAGATCCCCCAAAACGGAGAAATTAGAAAAGGAGCTGACCGATGTGGCTAACACATCCGAGAGCTCCCTGCTGAAGTGGCCAATAGGTCCTGGCGGCCGGTAAATGAGGGCACCAGAAAAGGTGCATGTAGGGGAAAAGCCAAGTGCAAAAAGGCAGCTTTCACAGTCGGGAATCATGCTCGGAGAGATCCGGCAGTTGTACTTGTCTTTGTAGATAATGGCCAGACCACCCCCTCTGCTTAATTCCCGATCCTGTCTCTGTATCAGATACCCAGGGGCAGGGCTTGAACTACCGCTGGGTCTGAAATACTTGAAAGCCATGTTTCTGTCAGAAACAAGGCATCGAGATCTCGTTCCTCAAGCAGTAAGCGAAGTTCAGTGGTATGCCTTGGTAAAGAGCGACAATTCAAAAGGGCCATTTTAAAAATCACTTGGGAGGACGGGATTTCGTCGGCCACAGCCGGAATCAGAGAGCCTAATTCAAAGGGGCAATGGGGACATTTCATATAAGTATTGGTGGGTACCATTGTGTAAGCACATTTATGAGGTAATGTCTCTCTAAGATAATGGAGCTGATCAGACGTATATGAGAGTCTAACTCTTGTTGTGGAACCAGGGGTCCTGGCCCCTGGGCCCGGTCGGGAGCGGACGGGCGCAGACGGGCCCGCCTGAGGTGCGCCTTCAGCGCGCCAGCGGCGCGCCCGCTGCGCGGCCACGTCATCCGCCCCTTTTACGGAGTGGTGAGCGTAAGAGCCGTCGCAGCTAGACTGCTAACCCCCGTTTGAAGTGCCCATTCAGTAATCCCCCCGGAGCATTAAACACAGCTCCTTCCCGATGGACAGTGCAAAATAAGCAGTCACACGTAAAATACACTTTTAAAATCGGCGCACATTAGGTAAGTTTTAAAAATTGGCAGGAATCTCGCAACAGTCTCTAAGTCCTAGACCGAACCGCTACTGATCGGAATAGGCTTTGTCTCTGCCATATGAGATCTCTGCCATCTAGTCTCCCAGAAATGACCACATATCTGCCGTCCGGATCAATAATCTGTTTCGTGCACTGAAAGGGTACACCCGCCCTCACCCAGATCAGGACCCCTCGTGCAAATGCTGAGTAATTGGTATAAAATGCTTGACCTCTCCAGCGACGCTGCAACGCCGCTCCTTATTTCGCCATTATGTGGGTCTCCTGAAGTAATGCAATCTGGATACCCCTACGGACCAAGTATGCGTGTATTTTGTGACACTGTACCATTGAGTGCATCCCCCTTACATTCCACAAAATATATTTTAAATCTAGTGGGGATCCCATTGCCTTAGGTAAGTCTTACTCTCATTAAAAACCCCCATTGTGACACGCCTGGCCTCATTTAACATTCCCCAAACCAAGTAAAACCCCCAGCTCCCCCTCCCCAGGACAGGTACCGGAGAACTAGTTCCCATCCAAACGTTGCTTAAGTTCTCAAACATCCAGTAGCGGTTACAGGGGTGCTCAACTTACAGTTCTAGACCCAGATCCCCGCCACACCGCTTCCCCGATATGTGCAACAGTTATTCCGCCCCGGACCAGCCATGTGCGGCCCTTGCTACCGTGGTGCAGACAACAGGTTCTTTTAGGCCCCCTCCAGATCAAGTATACATCATGTCCCTGAAGTCCACAGTTTGGAATGCCAAGTCATAGTCATCAAGCAAAATCGTCCACCATCTGGGGTGTGATCTTTGGCAGTTCCGTCTCCGAGGTATCATTGTCACTGAGATCCGGTGAATTTTCTGATCTTTCCGCGTCCATTCCACTTTTGCTTGAAGTAGTGCTGGAACCTTTTTGGCTATGTTTCGCCACGGCCTATATCGCTTTACGACGTTCTAGGCTGAGCTCTCTGGGAGATGGGGCTCTGGACCCTGTCTTATTGCTGCGAGGGCTCTGTTGCGGTGAGTTCGATGAGGAATTACGATGGTCCAGGGGCCCCCACGTGTCCAGCCACTCCCAAGCCTCTTGAGGTGTAGCGAAGAATCGAGGTCCTGCAGGGTCCGCCACTCTAAGCCGTGCAGGGAACAGCATTGCGTATGGCAATTGTAATTGGCGTAATTTCTTTTTGACAGCCAAGAAGGATGCTCTGTGCCACTGGACTTCCCTTGTGAAGTCCGGAAAGATCATTACTGCGCTATTATCGATTCGCAACCCCTGTTTTTGACGAGCTTGCTGTAGGATATAGTCTGTCCCTAAAATGTAATAGGCGTGCCACTATTGGTCTTGGCGGAGCTCCGGGCCTCGGTGGTCTTGCCGGAACTCTATGAGCTCTTTCCAGTGCATAGAAGGATGACAACCCTTCCGGGGCTACTTCTGCTCGGATCCAGTCTTCCAAGAAGCGCACCATATTCGCCCCCTCCGCTTTTTCCGGCACTCCAATGACTCGGATATTATTCCTGCGGGACCTTCCCTCGCTGTCTTCGGCCCTTACTTCCAACACTTTGATTTTAATTTCCAGGTCTGTGAGCGTCTTCTGCATCTCAGTTACCTTCTCTGGGAGGCCACCCAGTTCTTTCTCAGTAGTTGTCACCCGTTCCTTGAGCTTCCGATGGTCATCTTTTAATAGGCTTAAGTCCGTGCCTATCGCGTCTATTTTCCCCTCCAGCACCTCTCTGGAGGCCGTGATTGCTTGCATGATGTCTGTCAGCGTTGGTCTCCTGGAGCCGAGTCTTTCCCCAGTTCCATTACTTCTTCATCATCGTCGGTCTGGGTGCCAGGGGCTTCTACACTGAGGACGTTATAACCTCTCTTCTTTTGAGTTCTCCCCATCTTTCTGGCCAATATCTGGCTTCTCCTCGCTATGTCCGGGTACTTTCCACAATGCGAAGGGCCGTTCCGTTGTATTGCAGCTGTCTATCGATCTTGGCGCGTCTTCTGGGACCCCTAGGCCTGCCCCGCTACCGCGACCGCAGTAACCACATCAGGAGTCTGCCCTCTCGCTTGTACCCACAACTGTCATCGTCGAAGGCACTTATATCTTGCTCCTCGTTGTGGGCTCAGGATTGCCGCTGCCTGGGCATTCTCGGCCGCAGAAAGGGCTCTGCGGAACCTCGCAACCCGAGCCCCGCGGGGGCCTGCGCTACATCGGTGAATTTTCCTGGTGTTCGGAGGGTGCTCTCCTTCGCGGGTTGTGCTGCACTACCTGTGCCTCTGTCACTCACTGTGCTGGCCGACCCCCAAGCGATCCCTGTTCTCGCTATACTGCGGCCTTGCTCTTCTTCAGACTAGCTTCGCTAAGCGTCTCCTCCCACGGTGTTCGCTTTCAGCTTGGAGCACTTGGTTCTGGTGGGTCAGCTCAGGTGTCCTGCCCCCTTGTTATGAGGCCAGTGTACTGCGGACAGTTGCTGCCGTGGATGTTAGGGTCCACTTTTGTCGATTGCCATCCCCCAGGTAGAGCCGCTAGGACGTTTCACTGCTGCGCGTGGCTACTCACTGTTCGGGGAGCCCCCCGGCCCCCTTCTGGGAAGCAGCTTCTCCTCTGTTTGTTGCAATGGGCTTCAGTTATGGAGGCACTCCTCCCTAGTGATGCGTTGGGCCCCCTGAGTCCTCCCGTGGCGTGTCTCCGCTGGGGCCTGTTTCTATTTATTCGGCCTGTAACGTCTGCTTGGGCTTCATTATGGCGCGGGCGCCATCTTGCTGCCTGCTCTACCGCGCTGTTTTCCCTCAAATGCAATAAGTGGGGGCCGCTTCTTGAGGGATCAGGGCACCCGGCTTATTTCCTCGTGCTCCCGGGGTCCCTCTGGTCTCTCAATATGTCCAGGGCTCCTCGATGGAATGAGGTGTTCCCAGCCACCAGGCCTCGACGTTCGATTGACAGGCTGCCCCAGCTACGCTGTGCTCTCTACGGCGTGGGCGCCATCTGGCCTCTTCTCCCTCGGCGCTGCCTGAGCTCTGTCATAGGGCTGATGAGTTACTTTCTGGGGAGTCAGGGCTCGCAATTTGTTCCCCTGCCCACCTGGGTTCCCTCCTCTTACTGTTGGTGCTCGGGGCTTCTCCGGAGGGTGCAGTGCTACTCCCGGCCGGGATCTGTCTCCCTCTCAGCTGCTTATGATGGCTGTGACGGTCGCCTCAGGACGCGGGCGCCATCTTGCTGGCTTCGGCGCCACAGCTCTCGGCCTCATTGTCTGCGATTTTTGGCTTTCCGGGGGTGCGTGGCTTTTTTCTCCCCGCACCCCCAGCTTCCAGGGCCCTCCGGTCTGCAGATTTATGCCCGTATCAGCGGCCGGGGCTCAGGATATGCGGCAATAGGGGAAAGCGGCGGACGGAGCTCCGCAGCCTGCGTCCGATCACATCGACTTCCAAGCCACGCCCCCCCTGTTGGCTGTGGTCTATTAGAAGATTTTTTGTCTAAAGAAAAATAAAGAATAAAGAAAGATTATGAAAAGTTTTGAGTACATTGTTCATATTATTGGAGCATCAAATATATTGAATAATTAACAATTCTCCTCCTTTTAAAGAAATATCAAATCTATACCCCACCAGTGGCTTTTGGGTGCTGGAGGTGTGAGGTGCCGAGCATACTATCTCCTGACCCCATCCCTTCTCCTATTATTGGTGAAATGTTCATAGACGAGTCCCAGACAAAGAGTGCCCACGTCAGCATGTAGTGCCATAAAAAGGTGCCTAGTAATGAAGTTGAGCCCCGCTTTGCATATTGTTGTCTGAGCCCAGAGGCAATAGGTTTCATAAAGATTGCAAAACAAAAGGGGAACAAGGGGCATTTCTTCCTAGTCCCCCTAGATATGATGAAAGGCTCCGATACCAAACCCATTCTGATGGATGCTTGACACAAGACTGTCGTAAAGTAATGTTCGAGGCATATGAGCTGCAGATCACACACTATGCATAGATCGCCATCTGGTGTTGGGCCCGGATGTTTGCACTTTGTTGTTGTATTGGAATAAGTCTTTGGAAGTCACGAGATCGGTGACTCCTCCTTTGGACATTAGTGCGCATGGGCATCGACTCCATCTTCAGATTGTTTTTTTCCGCCATCGGGCTCGGATGTGTTTGTCACGCTCCAGTTCGGTGCCGCCACCGTTCTAACTTTCGACGCGCAATCCTTCACCCTTTCGTTGGTATTGTTTTCGACAGCGTTTCCCTTTTTCGACGCGCATCTCTGCAACTCCAATCCTTCGATTCCGGTCGTTGACGCAGGCCTTCGGGCCTAACTGCGCCATCAGGCCTTCTTGGCTCATGAAAAGGACTCCCTTCAAAAAGTGTCCTCAATGTGGCTCCAAGTTTCCCCACGCCGATCTTCATGAGGTGTGTAATCTCTGCCTTTCGCCCGAGCACGAGGCCAAAGACTGTCCAGCTTGCGCCTCTTTCCGCTCCAAGAAAACCATACGGGATCGTCGAGCTCGAAGAAACATGGCTCAATCGTCGACATCCATACCAGACGATATCTTCCAGGAAGGCGTCGATGTTCCGGAACAGGAGCACCTCGAAGAGGGCCTTGTCAGCGCCTCTGAAGCAGACGATTCCGACGTCGAAGACATCACTCCTGGGCAACGGGTCGTAAGTACTGACGTCGACCACTCCCCACCATCCATTCCGGCAAAGGCTTCGGTAACACCTTCACCTTCGGGCCTAGGTGCACACCGGGACAAAACTTCTCACACCCCGCCTTCCGGCTCGGCCAAGAAGTCGACAAATAAGCCTTCAGGCCGCTCGGGCTAGAGCCAGCCTGCCCTCGGTGCCGAAACCCCATCCCCGGCACCGAGACCAAAAGACAAGCCACTGTCTACGCCCGCGCGAAAGCCGAGTTCCACATCGGCGCATTCGGCACCGAAACACACAGGCACTGCGCTTTCGACTCCGAAAAAGCCATCGGAATCGAGCAAACAACCAGTTCCGAGAACCGCTGGAACGCAACCTTCGGAACCGAAAAAGTCACCTGTACCGGCTCCGAAGACCCCAACGGAACCGACCAAAACTCCCGTTTCCAAACCTAGGGAGTACAAAACAACTCCAAAATCGGTGCCACACAAACCTTCGGACCCGAAAAAATCTGCACCGAATCACCATACTTCACAAGAGGAGCTTTTCCAACCGGATCCAACCTAGCAAATCCTGGAAATAGACCCAAATACAGGTCGCCTTGTGGTTAGTCCTTCCAGGAGAGGAAATTGGACAAACCTACACCAGCTCCACTCCCTCAAGTAAAAAGACATTGCCACTTCTCCTCTCAGGATCCCTTCTCCACCCCCTCCTCCACACCACATCTCTCCTGTTCCATCTCCAATACCCTCACAATCTCCTCCACCTCAAGATGATGAGGACCCTTCTGAGTGCGAGGGTGATGATCAACCCTTAGGAGAACCTAGCCCTCCTAATATCACAACTGACCCATGGGACAATTATGGCACACCAGATGTTCCTGACACACCAACGGATGATGTCTACCCATCTAGACCATCCCCCCCAGAAGACACTATAGGGTTCACTCGGCTCATACACAGAGCCGCAGAATACCACGGTGTAGATCTACATACAGACCCTATAGAGGAAGACTTTCTTCTGGACACTTGCGCACCATCTCAAAGGTCCACTTCTATTCTCCCAATGCTAAAAGGGGTAATCAAACACGCTCCTCAAGTCTTCGAAGATCCTGTCAGGGCTAGAGTCATTAACCCCAGGGTAGAAAAGAAATATGTCTGCCCCCGCTGACCCTGTTTACATTAAAGGGCAACTTCCCTTAGATTCCCTAGTGGTTCTAACGCCAGGAAAAGGGCTAACTCCCAAACCTCAGGCGATGCTCCACCTCCTGATAAGGAGTCAAAACTCTTGGACGCATCAGGTAAAAGAACGCGTCCCAGGCAGCTAATATTTGGCGAATTGCCAACACACAGGCGTTGCTGGCTAGGTACGATAGGGCACATTATGATGAACTAGAGACCCTACTACAACACCTTCCAGATCAATACAAAGAGCCAATGATCTCATACAGGAAGGCAAGACTATAACAAACACCTCCATTCGCTGTGCTCTGGATGCCGCAGACACAGCCTCACGAGCCATCAATACCAGTGTCCTTTTGCGTAGACATGCATGGCTCCGTATTTCAGGGTTCAAACCCGAGGTCCAAACTGCCATATTAAATCAGCCGTTTGACCAACAACATTTATTTGGCCCTACTGTGGATTCATCTTTAGAGAAGATGAAAAAGACACACGACACAGCCAAATCAATGGGAGCATTACAATCCCAAACTCCCAGTAGTTCCTTTCGTCGCTCCTCTTATAGGGCGCCTCTAGAGGCTTTACCACGGACAACTCCTCCTCGTCCTATAAAAGTCCCACACAGACCTCCTCTACCAGAGGTTATTTCAGAGGAGGCTACAGAGGTAATAATAACAAAGGTAGAGGCAAAACCGTCAATACCCGTACTGCCTCCACCTCCAAACAATGACTTCCCTCCGCTCCCCCCAGACCATTCCACTCCGGTCGGGGGAAGATTATGACAGTTCCTACCTGTCTGGAACACCATTACCACGGACAGGTGGGTGAGACAAATCATCCAATCCGGTTATTGCCTGGAACTCACTTCAACTCCTCCAAACATACCACCCAGACAGCGTCCAATGTCAGCAGACCATTTAACGCTTCTCAAACAAGAGGTACTTTCCTCCTACAAAAACATGCAATAGAACCAGTTCCCCTGCATCAGCAAAACACAGGGGTCTACTCACTGTATTTTCTCATTCCAAAGAAAGACGGAACCCTGAGGCCCATCCTCGACCATTAAACCTCTACATACAATCGGACCATTTTCATATGGTCACTCTTCAACAACTCCTTCCTCTACTGAAACAAGGCGATTTCCTTGCCACCTTAGATCTCAAGGACGCCTACTTCCACATTCCCATTCACCCGGCTCACAAAAAATATCTTCGATTTGTAGTGGACGGTCAACATTATCAGTTCAAGGTGCTCCCATTCGGAGTCACCACAGCACCCAGGGTCTTCACAAAATGTCTGGCAGTCGTAGCAACCCACTTAAGAAGACAACAAATTCACGTCTTCCCATACTTGGACGACTGGCTCATAAAAGCCAAGTCGCATACCCAGTGTGTAAATCACACACACACCACAATCCAACTACTACACGACTTAGGGTTCACAATAAACCTCACAAAGTCTCACCTCCAACCCTCCCACATCCAGCAATATCTAGGTGCCACAATAGACACCTTAAGAGGCCTTGCATACCCCAATCCAGCCAGAATAGCAAGCATGCAAGCCCTTATATCAAAATTCCAGCCGCAGCACTCCCTTCCAGCTCGGGTGTTTATGCAACTAATAGGGATGATGGCCTCTTGCATATTCATAGTCCCACATGCAAGACTCCAGATGCGCCCCTTGCAAGAATGCTTAGCACGTCAGTGGAACTAAGCTCTAGGTCAGCTAACAGATCTGGTGTTGGTGGACGGCCGCACACATCACTCTCTGCAGTGGTGGAACACCCAAAACCTTTCCAAAGGGCGACCTTTCCTAGAGCCAGTTCCACAGATTGTATTAACCGCAGACGCATCGCTCACCGGATGGGGAGCTCATCTACTACATCACACCATACAGGGCGCATGGACACCTCAACAAAAACTACTCCACATCAATCATTTGGAGTTACTAGCAATCTTTCTGGCACTAAAATCATTCCAGAAACAGATATCAGGCAAAGCTGTCTTAGTCCGGACGGACAATATCACAGCAATGTATTATTTACAAAAACAGGGGGGAACGCACTCTCTACAGCTCTCTCAACTAGCTCAGAGCATATGGAGGTGGGCTATTCCTCAAAACATATTCCTCTTAGCCCAACATCTTCCAGGAATTCAGAATCAGATCGCAGATCTGTTAAGTCTGCAAACACAACAAATTCACGAGTGGGAACTTCACCCACAAGTTCTTCAACCATTTTTCCAAATGTGGGGGCATCCAGAGATAGATCTCTTCGCCACACATTACAACACAAAATGCCCAAGCTTCGCATGCCAGATATCCACACCCATTGTCCAAAGGCAATGCGATATGGATGAATTGGTCAGGCAGATTTGCGTACGCTTTTCCGCCTCTCCCACTCATTCCATTAGTGAGTGCAAGCTACAACAGCAGTCACTAACACTGATTCTAGTTGCTCCAACATGGGCCAGACAACCATGGTACACAACATTGCTGGAACTATCCGTAGTCCCACACCAAAAGCTACACCTCTCCCCACATCTTTTAACACAGAACCGTGGAGAGATCAGACATCCAGATCCAGCACAGCTCAACCTAGCGATCTGGCTCCTGAAGTCCTAGAATTCGGTTACCTCAATCTTCCACCTGATTGTATGAACGTTATCAAAGAGGCTAGGCGCCCACCACTAGAGCCTGCTACGCAGCCAAGTGGAAAAGATTTGTTATATACTGTACCAATAACACAATCAATCCTCTAGATGCGTCCATTCAACACATCATACGTTACCTGCTGCATCTTCAAAGATGTAATCTAGCATACACATCCATTAGATTGCATCTTGTTGCCATAGCAGCTTACCTACAAAATAGACAACATTTGTTATTATTCAGGGTACCAGCCATTAAAGCATTTATGGAAGGTCTCAAAAGAATAATTCCTCCCAGGGTACCACCCTCTCCAGTGTGGAATCTAAACATCGTCCTCACTAGATTAATGGGCCCTCCATTCGAACCTCTACATAAATGTGAGCTCCAATTTCTTAAATGGAAAGTTGCTTTCCTTGTAGCTATCACATCTCTCAGAAGAGTCAGTGAGTTACAGGCACTAACTATTCAAGAACCATTTTTGCAACTCCATCATAACAAAGTGGTTCTCAGGACAAACCCCAAATTCCTTCCTAAAGTCATTTCTCCCTTCCATCTCAGCCAATCTGTGGAGTTGCCAGTATTCTTCTCGCAACCACAAACAGTAGCAGAAAGACCTCTTCATACACTAGATGTGAAAAGAGCCCTCCTTTACTACATTGACAGAACAAAACCTTTTCACAAAACAACTTTTTGTATCCTTCTCACCACCACATAAAGGCAATCCTATATCAAAATCTGGCATTGCAAGGTGGATTGTCAAATGTATACAAATTTGCTACCACAAAGCAAAACGTACACTATCTATTCCCCCTAAAGCCCACTCTACCCGTAAAATTGGGTCTTCCATTGCATTTTTAGGGAACATTCCCTTAGATGACATCTGCAAAGCAGCTACATGGTCTACACCGCACACATTCACAAAACACTATTGTGTAGATGTGCAGGCAAAACAACAAGCTTGTGTGGGTCAGGCTGTACTCGAAACACTATTTCAAACTACTGTAACAGATACTGGTGGTCGCCGCTAAAGGGAGGTTCTGCTATGCAATCTATGCATAGTGTGTGATCTGCAGCTCATATGCCTCGAACGGAAAATGCTACTTACCAGTATGCATCTGTTCTTGGCATGTAGAGCTGCAGATCCACACACGCCCACCCACCTCCCCGGCTACCTTTACCTGTTCCAGTATTATCTTAATTAGATACAACATACATGGACATCTCTTTCTGTTTCTCACAAAACTCCATGATTTCCCTTCTTGGCGAAAAAAACAACCTGAAGATGGAGTCGATGCCCATGCGCACTATTGTCCAAAGGAGGAGTCACCGATCTCGTGACTTCCAAAGACTTATTCCAATACAACAACAAAGTGCAAACATCCGGGCCCAACACCAGATGGCGATCTATGCGTAGTGTGTGGATCTGCAGCTCTGCATGCCAAGAACAGATGCATACTGGTAAGTAGCATTTTCCTTAATCGAGCAAATGAAATTTCCACTAAATCCATCTCGCTTCAATAGCAGAAAGAGATGTCATCATTCCAAAGCATCAAATGCTTTAGTGGCATCAGTAAATGCAGCAACAGCATTGATCTTTGGATGAAGCGGGTGGATCAAGGCAAAAATGTTACTAAGAATATGGGACCTAATCTATCCCATATAAACCCTGATTGGTCCGGTCTGACCAAATCTGGGAGAAGACAAAATATCCTATTAGTTAAGAGTTAAGCTAAAATGTTAATGTCACCATTTATCATTAACAGTGTGCGTTATGAGTCACAGTGCTTCGCCAGCTTAAGGAGCATGATGAGCAGCACCTCGCAGAGGGAGGGCAGGAGAGTGCACTTCTTCCCTGCCTCTTCAACATTGCCAACAAATGTAGCACTAGTAGTCGTACTTATTCTTTGTAGAACTTGGGTGGAAGTCAGTCTGCTCCGAGTACACGGCAAGGAGGCATTCTAATAATGACTTGCATAATCTCCTCAGTAGTGACAGGCATGTCTAGATATGAGCGATGAGAGTCAGAGCCAGGCACCCGTATTACCATGTCAAGAAAGTTGGATACATCAGCCTCTGTGAGCTCAGTTTTAGACTGCTATAAAGGTCCGTGTAAAAACTAACAAATTGGGATAGGATTGCATCAGCATCGTACTCTGACGATCCTTCTCCCCCCATGCATTTGGATGATCCCAGTGCTGGCCCAGAGATGTCTAAGAAGGCACGTGAGCGTCCTTTATCACCCTCGCCATATATTCTGGCTTTGTCTTCCCTACCCAGATAGGTAATCTCCCATGCACCATGATCATTACACTCCTCAAGTTTGACCTATATATCAACCAGAAGACATTTGTCCCAGGACTTTCAGTATTTTTTCCAAGTCTAGAAGTTTCTTATCAATTCGGCCAATATGCCTAAGATTCAAGATTCCACACTGCTAGTCGCCTCTATTTACTGGTTTGAAAGCCTCCCACACGACTCCAGGATTAGTCACAGAGATCGCATTGTAGAAAATCCTCTGCAATTACAGTGCAGATATCATCCCTTAAGACCTAATCCTGCAAAGCATTGGAGGCACCCTCCAAGTGAATGCCTTACATGAGTTGTAGGAGAAAAGATTTGGAGGAAGGCCAGAGCATAGTCTGATAAGGTTCATGGTTTGTGTTAGATTAGTGTGGTGCAAGTGCATACATCTGTAGAGGCCAGCCACTTGCAAATCCTATACCAACAATTATGTGCAATAGAAACACATGGGCCTTCAAGATGCTCCGGGTGTCTGGCTTGCCATATGTTTGCATCTGCAATAATCTCACCCAGTCGGGCAACACCCATTGGGTGTGTGCAGGGGTGACACATCAGTGTTTTATCTGTGTAAATTTGGATGCAGTGTAATATTGAAATCCCCACCCTAGATGGGAGCCTTTGTAATGAGTTGCATTAACTGCATCCAGAAACGGTGAAAAGCAACGGAGGGCCCACATACGCAGACCTGGACAATAGGGGTGCCTACAAAGGTTCCCTGCGTTATAAACATATCTGTCCTCAGGGTTTCGTACAGTTTTATGTTTCTGAAAAGGGAAGCCCTTCTGAAGAATGTAGCGCTATCACTGGCATAAGACGAATAGGAGGCCTCCACTATCAGCCACTCTTATCTATCCCATCTGAAGGCAGAAAATAGTTGGGTTAGTGAGATGATTTTCCTGCAACATTCGAGTGTTATTTCTGTGTCTGTTAAGATAAGCTAGTACTTGTCGGGCCTTGCGTGCTTCATCATGCCTCACACATTCCACATCATCAGCCTAATGGAACCCTGACAAGGGCGATAGTCTGACTTTTATCAGGAAGCAGTGGCTCCCATGTAAGCAGCTAAGTGCAGCCGTTGTGGGAACCATGCTGTGATAGTGAGTACTCATGTGCATGTTCCAGTGTGAGCTGTGGCAAGAGGTCTCTGCTAGGGTCTCTCACTCCAATGCAGCCCCTGCATCAGAGAACGTTGATAGTCCCGCTGCCCTTCCTACCCATGTCAAACCATCAAACAACCCAAAAACGAAATTTAAAATAAACATAACAGTACGCCGAGCGACTGGGTTAACAACAATCAAATGTTAGAAAAAAACAATTCAAAGACCATAACAAGGGAACTCTCGGTGGTGGCCCAATTACGGGGTAAATGTTCCTCTGCATAGCGAAGATGGCGGTGTAAGATAGGAGTTAAGGAGTGTAAACAGGATCAATGCAGCATCATGGGGCATACGCATACAGGCACCTAGGAGATGGTACCACTTGAAAGGATGATGATTGTTGAGCACTAGTCTGGTGGGGAGGGAAGTTACATATGCTTAATGGAGTATTGAGTGCCTATCACCCCAGGATATAAACTAATCCGCCTCGCAGGCTACCTAAAAGTCAGTAGGGATTGGGATTCCAGGCAACCGTGTCTCCGCCAATAAGTAGAATGTGGGTTCATACTTCGAACTAAGCCAGTGTTGCCAAAGACGTCCATAACCACTAAATAATTCTATTCACGTGCTCCAGAATGAACTGTGCTGGTGTGCTTAATAGGCTGTAAATGCAAAAGAATGAGGCCCCGCTACTCCAAGAGACAGGGCTCCGCATAGAATACAAATATATTCCCTTGGAGACCTAAAATCACACACCTCAATTGCCAAAAAGCTTCTTCGATTACCACACGTTCATACACCCAGTCTTGAAAGAGCCAAAGAAAAAACAAGTATCTATTACCAAATTTAATACCAAATATTTTCAATCAATTCGTCCAAAAAGTGCAAATCAATCTAAAAACAAATACTGGAAAGCTCGCATAGATACATAGGTTAAAATGAGAGACCACACATAAGACAATCACATTTGTCACAAAATTATGTTAATTTGTTGGAATCCATAAAGGTGACACATTGTAAAAAGTAATTTCTTTTCCAATAAGTGAAACTTTGTACCTCAAATTTAACAAAAACTAGCCGTTGATGCGTTTCGGTGGATAATGCAGGATAAAACCACCTTCATGGTTCATGAGACCTCTCTAGCAGTGCCTCGAGGATCAGTGGTCTCAGAAAAAAGGCAATTGGTAAGATACCCTTCATCTCACAATGTTGACACTGAATTCTCTGACATGGTGGTGCAAAACTCAGAATTTGTTAGTCTGAGCTACTTTTCAAAAGAAAGCATCAATGCAGATTAAGGTCACGGATGCGCCTCTATCAGGGTGGGGTGCTCACATGCAACATCTGACAATTCAAGTCTATCGACATACAAGATAGAAGACTTCTATCAATCTTCTAGAACTGAAGGCAGTACGCTTATCACTCAAAGCTTTCCTTCGTCTTTCTCATCAAAAGACATAATGATTCAAATGGACACGACCACCACCACCGTGCATTGTACTAACGAACAAAAAGGAAAAGATCATTACAGTTATCTTTGCAGGCTCAAGCCATGTGGCATTGGACTCTGGTCAGACATCTGCCACTGATGGTGATACATATCCAAAGGGTACAGAGTCAAGGGACTGATTTCCTCAATTGACATTACTAGGGAATCCGGAACGGGTGCTGAACCACAAGGTAATTTATGACATTTTTAGTACAGAATTTGAGTTGGATTTCCTCAGTCGACATCATGAGGGAAATCACAAATGTGTGCTGAAACACAGTCATAGAGGACATTTGAGCAGAATGGTGTACACCATCCTTAGACCGGTTTGTCATGGCACCAAAAAAACATGCAGAGACTTCAGGTCCAGGGCACTAGAATGAACTCGGTGGGAAATGCCCTTTTGATCAGTTGGTCAACACCATTTTTCTACACCTTTCCACCGATTCCACTCCTGTCAGTGGTGATAGTAAAACTAGGGATGCTGGAGACAAAATTCTGATAGCACCAGATCGGCCAAGACAATGGTAGCCTGGACCTTCTTCAACTGTCTGTTCTGCACCAAAATGGATTGCCATGCGGCCCAGATCTGTTGACCAGATGTCAGGGCCAGATCCAACATCCGGGCCTTCGATCATTGAATTTAGCTCCTGAATCAGACGATATTAGCATTTAAATCTACCATCTTGCTGCATGGCTATGCTAAAAAAAACTAAATGCCCATCCACAAGATCTTATTATGCATGAAAATGGAAAAAGTTTTGTATATGGTGTCAAAGCAAGGGGCATAATCCCATTTCGTGCCAGTAAGGTGTAATTGTTGCATACTTCTTACATCTAGCCAAATCAGAGTTGAAAATCTGATCAATGAGGGTACATCTTGCGGACATACCTACATATAGAAACTCTCTGCAGCAGTTGTCATTCTTTAAGGTACGAGTTGTTAAAGACTTTCTGGAAAATTTCAAAAAGGTTTTTTTCCACCAGTAAAAATACCTTCTCCTCCATGAGAATTAAGCTTAGTGCTAACAAAACTAATGAGCCCTATACTCAAAGCTACCTTGCAACATTTGTCATGGAAATCAGCCTTTGTAATCACAATTATCTGCAAGGAGTATAAGTGAATTGCAAGCTCTTTCAGCAATAGAGCCTTTTTGCCATTTACCTCTTGACAAGCCTCTTGCACCCTAGTGTGTGGAGAGGCTGTTGATAGAAAACACTAGCGGAGGTACGTGCTGAGTGGGCTTGACCATGTTCTGCTGCTTCCTCTGTCCGAGTAAGGAACGCGAGGATCACATTGTCATGTCGCAGTGTTCCGCCCAGGGGTGGAGACAGTCGAATCTTAGTCTTTACAATGAACTTTGTAGCATGATTTGGATAGGGGTAAAACAGGTACGTGAGTAAAGACTTCCTTCAGTTTACAGAAGACTTTTTCTACTTGAGTATCCCAATGAAAATCTTTCTGTAAATGTTCTTTCATTAGTGATCTAACTGTTTAAGTTTGCAAAGTGTGGACTAAATTCATGGTAAAAATATGTGAAGCCTAGGAAGCTTTGAGTCTATCAAACTGAGGTGGGGAGTGCTCATCTAAGATCACTGAGGTCTTAAGAGCCATAGATATACCTTCTGAGCTTAGTTGATAACTTAGATATTCAAGCTCCTGTTTCTCAAAATAACATGCTGACTCAATCTGGTCAGTACACTGATGACCTGTTCCTTATTTTCTGCAGGTGGTCTTTAATAAATCATAATGCCATCCAAAAACATGACCACAAATTGTTAAAGTATATCGAGTAAGTCATAGTGTATGGCTGCCAGAAATGACATAGGAGAATTGCATAACCCAGAGGGCATAACATGATACTCATAATGTCCAAACGAATTATGGAAAGCTGTCTTTCATTCATCAACGGGTTTGATTTGTGAAAGATTACAGGCCTCACTCAGATTTAATGTGCCGAATATTGTGGTACCTCTTACAGGATCAAGGATATCTTTTATGACTGGTAAAGGAGGGCAGTCTTAAATGGTAATCTTACTATGTCCTTCTCAGTAAATGTATGGTCTGAGTTCCTGTCATTTCTTTGGTTCGAAAAACATGGATGCCCCAGTAGGAAATTAATTTTTGGTTATTGTCTGGTTTATATTGTACATAGCTATTCTTGGTTTCTTTCTCTAACAAGGAGTATATGTTGCCAAAAGGAGTAGTGCAGTCAGGTTCTATTTGTATTGCACAGTGGCACGGTCAAGACTTTGGGTTTCTTGAAAACATCCAGGAAGACATCATAATTGAAATAATAGCAAGATTAACGCCCATCTTAACTATTAGCTTGGCTTAAATTTCTTGAAAAATTCCCCAACATATGCAGCCAGCTATTACTCTATGCTTCCAGCCGTTGAACTGTTCAGCTGTTCTTGCTGAAGCTGTGGTCTAGCGTTAGACTTTACGGGGATAAAATGTTTGGCTGATGCTACTGCTTAACAAAAGTTCCTAATGTAACACTGCTTTATATGCAAATTATATTGTTTACTTTTAAAGTTGTTGCTTCCTCTCATTGAGTGCAATCTCAAAGAAGCCTCGTCTTTATTAACAGGAATATTGATCTTGCCTAAAACCGCTAATTACTGTCTGCCATTTTCTCTCAAAATCTCTCCACTTACTTTCCATCCTCTGCACTCCTCCTTTCTCTGAGAAGAGTTTATTATAAATCACATGCATGTTTGTCTTAATCCTTATAATTGTATTTATGCAAATTGCCCGCACTTTATTTAAAAAAAATCACAGCCTATCATGCAACCTAACAGTAACCAATCTTCTGTTGCTCCTCTATTTAGAACGCCATCTGTGAGCATGAATTAACATACCTCTTTCCCACTAAAGGACACATTCAACTCCTATTAATTTAACCTTGTACATAGAAACTGGAATACATGCATGGAATGGTTTCCTTAAGAGCACAAGACTAATCCAACAACCAAGGGAAAACAAAGAGAGAGCGAGGAAAAAAGGGGTACGTCCTTATCCCTAGATTAGATCAACAAACAACAAAATGGACGGACCCAATGTAGAAATCCAGATATACAGATGACTCAATGTCATGCACAGGAATGGAAAAAAACATTAGGTTTTTAAGAAGAACCCTCACCCACCAACCTAGTTGGTGGCATGCTTCATCATTGGGTTCCCAGCTGGGCTGCCGAATGCAACCCAGCTGTGTTGCGAACCCTGAATTACAGCAGAGCGGGTTGTTTTTTGTGTGAGAGGTGAATGTTGGTGCAGATTAAAAGTACCTATAGGTTCCTCTAACATGGTTTAATCCCTGAGGTCCTAGGGCACAGTTAAAAACGTGGAGAGGATACTGTGAAGATTTTATTGCTCTTGCTTATCCTCATAGAATGGTCGACATGTTTCAGCCTCGACTGAGGTACTGAGGCTTTCTTCAGGACTAAGAGAGTGAAGTGTGTCAGAATTGGGAAGACCACGTGAAATTATCAGCACACACGCTAAGGTGTGCTGTGAGTACTTACTGTTCCCACCATCAGGTATATAATCTGTAAAAATAAAACACAACATAAAAGGCATGCAAAACAATAACATTAAAAATGGAAATGACGGCTAATCTGCAGCCAACTCGTCCAGTTCGTGAGAAAGTGCTAATGATTATATACACGTGCAGCAATTGAGTCGGTCGATTTGACTCCTGGATCCTAGGCAAGTCATTTCACACATGGGCATGCATAATACACTGTGAAAAATGCTAAAGTCTTGCATAGTGAATAGTGCATCAAGCATGCCTCATAGTGAAGGGAAGCACACGTTTCGGTCTCCTACCCACATCTGTGGGTGAAGCCTTGGTGATTCCACAAATAAGTTTTCTAACAATATATTAGGTGTTGCTGAACTAGTCAGAGTAAAAATAGCCTAATAAACCGTGATTTTGTGGTCAAGGCTATCAGGGCCCCGGTACATAGAAACACGCTTGGTTAGCCCGGGAAAATGCGCAAATAGGCAGAGAAAAATGTTATAAGTGAGGAGGAAAAAAATCTTAAAGGCTGCATAGATTAGGCAGCTATATATGATTCCGGAGGGGGCGGACACCTGTAGTCACACACTGCGGTAAAAGGAAATGGAGAGAATCAAGAGTAATCATATAAAATGAGGAGAAACACAGGGAGTTACCCCCTGCCTGCCTCCAAACCTTACTTCCTCAAGGTAGTCCGTCCGCCATCAACCTATTCCGGTCCTTCGCGGGATCCCGACGATAAAGAGGCACTGTGGTGTCTCGGTATATGAAGAGAATCGGAAGAAGCTGGAGGCATCTGGGCGCGACGTGCAGCTTTACGTTGCGTAGTTGCGTCCGGAATGTGAGACAGCCTCAAAAACGACTAGACTGCTCACGGACCATGAGGTTTGTGCAGGTCCGCGGATGGTAATGCCCCTCCTGATATGAAAGTGAAAAAAGGCGTGATGTATTTGGCCAAACAGATGAAGGATTTTTAGGTGCCAGAGGTCTCATGGGCCTGTAGAAAACGTACGCCGTAATTGCAGATGTGTTAATGCATTGCGAATTCAAAGGAAGTCAAGTCGCAATGCTATTTTTATAGCTTCTGAACCGGTAGAGATTTTCTAGTGGAAATATTATACCGGTGCATGTGGTCCCTTGCTGATATTAAAATAGGAATACAGAAGAATGGTAATTCCGGAATAAGAGAATATTATGATCTGAGATCAGCTGGACCGGAAGAAATTTTCTAGTGAAAATATTCTACGGGTACATGTGGTGCCACGTTAATATTAAAATGGAAACACAAAAGAATGGTAATTCCGCAATAAGGGAATGTCTTAATCTGTGAGGTTTCCCAGAGAGAAACAAAAGGGGTGAAGACCGAGAGATGGTTTAGGTGCTTGGTATAAGTAGCCAGCACAAAAAGGACATCTTATGTATCGATGTTTTGTTAAGATGGTAGTGTGTAGGAGCTGTATCACTGTTCCTGAGCCCAATATGTAGGGATGTGTAGACTGGGGTCTACCCGAGGTCAGGTTGTTGCGTTATCCCAGTGGACCTTTACTGCGGGAGTCTGGGCTACTCAGGGAAACCTCACTTTAGGTACTGTTAAGTGCGTTCCACCGAATGTTGCCGTTCATGACGTTTTTGTTGGTTGACTAGCGGTAGATCCATCGTTGCTCTTTTTCAAAGAGACGGCATTGTAGGTTGGTGAGGTTTTTGTCCAACTGCTCGATGACCACCCAGTGAAGGTCGTTGGTTGTGCGTCCAGTTTCCAGATAGTGGTCTGTCATCTTGGTGGTGTTCCGTTTGCATCTGATATTACTTCGGTGTTTACAGATGCAAACTTTGATTTTCCGGCTTGTCATGCCAACATAGCTGAGGCCACATGGACAGGTGATCAAGTAGATCACATTGCAAGAACTGCAATTGGTATGTTTTGTGAGCTGCCACGTCTTGCCAGGTTCCAGATAGTGTGTTCTTTCTGGTTTTGTGAGATGACACACGCTACAGTTCCCGCATGGGTAGTGTCCAGTAACATTTGGCAAGCCTCGTG